>JAEOAD010002037.1:5260000-5860000 GCA_036365145.1 Orientallactaga sibirica | reverse complement strand
CAGAAGTGAGCCGAGATCTGACAAGGGGCAGCTGGCTATAACACCTCTCCCCCTCCCCCAACAGCTCCTTCAGCAAGGCTCCACCTTCCAAATTGCCACCAGCTTGGGAATAAGCATTCAGCACACATGAGTTTATGGGGGGCACCTGATTCAAACCCCCACAGTCCCGTAACTCATCATGTCTTCCTGTGGTGCAGGTTGGCTACCAAGCGGGGAGCAATGGCCAACCCCTGCCCTCGCAGTACATGAAGGACCTGGACAGCGCCCTGGTGCCTGTGATCCACGGAGGGGCCTGCCAGCTGAGCGAGGGCCCTGTGGTGGTGGAGCTCATCTTTTATCTCCTGGAGAGCATCGCCTCGTGAGGACCTCCTGTTCATGTTCTGTCCAGACCTATCGCCACCGCAGTCATGCCCAGACCATTTGCACTTTAAAACTGGAAGACGAAGCTTTTGTTAACACTATTGGTGGGGGAGGGTGGAGTAGGGTGGGAGTAGGGATTTGGGGAAGAGGGTGGGGAAGGGTGGTTGGGGGACAGATGTTCCACAAGTCTAGGTCTTCTATGCATTGTCCACCAAGACCTGGACGGCTTCTGTTACTGCACAACAGCTCCGCTACCTTTGCAGCTAATCCCTCCGTTACTGCCCAGCCAGAGTCCTGCTCCTCCCTTAAGATCACTTAAGGCCATGTGCTCAGAAATGCTTCAGTGGGGGCAAGCACCACCACGGTCAGGGGGGAGGGAAATAAACAGCGAAGCATCAGTGTTGCGCTTCTCATACAGAATTGCTATCAAAAGAAAAGAATCCCACACTGACCTTGTCCCAGTCACATCACAGCTGTCAAGAAAGACATCTCCGATCTCATGTTGGTTTTGTTGTTGTTGCTGTTTTTCAAGGTAGGGTCTCGCTCTAGCTCAGGCTGACCTGGAATTCACTATGTAGTCTCATGGTGGCCTTGAACTCACGGCCATCTTCCTACTTCTGCCTCCCGAGTATTGGGACTAAAGGCGTGCTCACCTGGCTTCATGTTTTTTTTGTTGTTGTTGTTGTTGGATTTCAAGGGTAGGGTCTTGCTCTAGCTCAGGCTGACCTGGAATTCACTATGTAGTCTCAGAGTGGCCTTGAACTCATGGCAATCCTCTTACCTCTGCCTCCCGAGAGCAGGGATTAAAGGTGTGCACCACCACACCTGGCTAAATATTTTTATTTATTTGCTAGCAAAGAGAGAACAGAAACAGAACAGGCATGTCAGGGCCTCCAGCTGCTGCCAACAAACTCCAGATACATGCACGACTGTGCATCTGGCTGTATGTGGGTACTGGGGAATTGAACCTGGGCTGTTAGGTCTTGCAGGCAAGCGCCTTAACTGCTGAGCCATCCCTCAAGCCCAGATCTCGTGTTTTTCATACTCATTGAGACAAATGAGACCACAGGGTGGGACTAGTCCTGTGGCCATAGGTGACAGAGGAAGCAGGTCATTAGCGTAACAGTTGAGCCCAGGACTGTCCAAAATGTGTCTGAAGTGAGACACTGACAAAGTGCACCCAGGACACTTCGTTACCATATACCAGCTAGATGTGTGTTCAAACCATTTCACCGAGAAATCAAACCTGACTTACTGTTCACATGCTAACATCTCACCCCACGGGGCCGTGTCTGTCTTTCTCCTTGCTTCTAGAAACCTGAAGCATTTCAGATTAAGGTCTATACAAGATAGCCCTTTGCCTGTTCATAGGAAATGCAGATAAGCTCCTGCCTTCAGTTAAGTCCACACTGACCTCCAGCCTAGGATCTTGTAGCTCTCATGACTTAAGTTTGTCCTTTTTTTTTTTTTTTTGTGAGGTAGGGTCTCACTCTAGTACAGGCTGACCTGGAATTCACTAGGTAGTCTCAGGGTGGCCTCGAACTCACTGTGATCCTCTTACCTTTGCCTCCTGAGTACACGCCTGGCTCTGCTTTGTCTTTTATGGCATGGGTATTTTGTGACTATAGCCCCCCCCCCACATTCTGTTTTGTAGCAGAAGATACCTTGTCTTGTGTGATTCCTGTTAGAATCTGATTAGATCGTGCATTCTTGGCTAGAATCATTGCCATGTCAGAGCTGCTCCTGGTCAAGATGTCTATTCATTGACCCTCTCCTTCATAAAAACGTTCCTTAGGGTTCCCTGCACTGGTCTTTTATTGCCACAGTTGCAAAAGGACTTTCTAGCCTCACACTCCCTCTTTAGAGCTGGGCTTGGCAACCTATAAACAGGAGTCCTCGTTGCCCCCGTTTATACTCGGTGAAGTTTCATTTTGGTCTCAGGTGTTTTCTCACTTCCGGCTGCCTCCTCCTCCATGTGCGCACTCTTGTTTTAACACTTCCTTTTGTAGTCTAACATGATGTGCCCGGCTGCTGCATTTCTGTACGTCCCCTGTCCCAGGCTCGTCATCAGCCTTATCTTCAAGGGGCCCTGGCTTGTTTTACTAGGTACAGTATCAGAAACCAAGATCGCGTTTACCCAGGATACATGTGGTACAGTTGTTATCTTTTGTTAAATATTTATTTTGGTCATAGACCAACAGATTTCACAACTTAATTTGAAAAAATACTAAGTTGGGCATAGTGGTGCACGCCTGTAATCCCAGCACTCAGGAGGCAGAGGTAGGATCGCCATGAGTTCAAGGCCATCCTGAGACGACATAGTGCATTCCAGGTCAGCCTGGGCTGGAGCGAGACCCTACCTTGAAAAACACACACACACACACACACACACACACACACACACACACACACAGCTGTAGGACAACTCACTTGTGCTGTTGGACTCTCGACAAAGCCCAGGCCACACAAGTTACTCCGTCTGCTGTAAAGATCAAAAGAGCAGACCTCTTTGCCAGTCAAGCCTCTTCCCCAGGGGCTAGAGCTGGGCCTGGCACTGGGCAGCAGTAGGCTGTACACCTGGGTCAGTATCTGTTTCCCAGAGGCCCAAAGCCACGGCTGGAAAATGGCCTGGCTCAGCTGGTCCCTCCTGTAGGGTGAGGGGCGTATTCCGCATCTGCCTCTCAAGCCTTTGCTGATGGAACTGTAGACGACTGTGATGGGGCCTTCCCTCCTTTCCCTTAAGACTCAGAAGTGCAAAGTTTCTAAGGTGCCTCCTAGACCCCCCCCCCCAACTTGACAAGAACAGGAAGCATTTCACAGAGACAGGCACATCTGGTGCTTGCAACAGGAGCATCTACAGCGGCTGGCCTGTCTCCCGTAGTTCCGTCGTCCGTCTAGGCCAGTGCAGCAGCTTTGCGACCTCCCACAGGCAAGCCGTGGCCCTGGGCCATCAGGTCCGGGCATAACTCATGTCTTCAAGGGTTGCGCATAAAACCAAGAATGCCCCGTATGTTTCCCCTTACGTTTGGTTTTATGTAATGTATGTTATAACTTAATACTGAGATTTATCTCGTTCCTAGACAGATTTTTCTAGATTTAGAGATACATACAGAGCTCCTAAACTGAAGATGAATAGCTTCCCCATTCTAGTAATTTATTAAATTTTAAAAACTGTGTGCTTCTCAAATGCTAGGCAATGCACTCTCTCCTTTGTTTTTTCTCTCTCCCTATCTCACTTAGCCCAGGCGAACCTTGACCTCCCTGTGTAACAGAGGATGTCCTTGAGCCCCATCCTCCTGCCTCCACCTCCCAGATGCTGGGATTACATGGGCACACCGCTATGCCTAGTACTCTCCCTTGGCACGGCAGACATGGGGCTGTCTGTGGACGTGCCCATCTCCGGTCTTCTCCCATCCACACTGGTTCCCGCCGGCGGGTCCCAATTACATTCTCCATGGTCATCCGACACCCGCTTTATGATGAATTTCTAGCAACCGATCTTTTAAACGTTGCTTCAGGAATTAACAAGTTTGTGACGGTAGTGTCTCTTTTACTGACGCTACAATAGGAGTGTCTTGAGGGGGTGTATACAGAGGGACTGGGGTCAGGATGTTGCCCCCTCATCTTGAGTGATTCCTCTGAATCACAGAGGGGATGACTCCATTTACTCTGGGGACGAGCCTGGAGCTTCCTGGATCTGCCAGTCCCAGCTCCACAGCTTCAAACTCACAGTGGATGACCTGAGGGGCAAAAGTCCTTTCTTATATTTTATTTATTTGTGAGAGAAAGGGTGCGCCAGGGCCTTCAGCCACTGCGCAAACTCCAGATGCATGCACCCCCTTGTGCATCTGGCTTACGTGGGTCCTGGAGTCCAACCGGGATCCTTTGGTTTTGCAGGCAAGTGCTATAATCGCTAAGCCACCTCTCCAGCCACCCCCCCTAAAGGGATGCCTCCAATCTTTGGACACAAGCCTCCGGAACTGGAGACCCACCATGCAGGTTTCAGAGTGGCGGGTGCTGGGTGAAAGGGAAAGCAATGTCGGAGCCTCTCTCCTTTTCCCTTTGTGAGCCAAACTTCCCAATTCTAAGATAAAGTCCTCCCATATTCTAGTCAGATCATTAATTCAGAAGAATATGGAAGAGTGTAAAATTAGAAAATAATTTGGGTTGTGGTTGGTTCCCAGCTGCCCTTTGATAATCATTTTGGTTACTGTATGTGGACAGATCTCAGGACAAGATGAGGTTCTGCAGAAGGGCCTCTCCCCCGCCCCCCACATTCCTTGGCTACAATGAAGCTCTGTAAGAACCCAAATCCAGTGGGTGGCTTTGCCCCCGCGTCCTCGGCCTTGGCGTTGATTTCCCATGAGCAGAGCAATGAAGCAGACTGAAGCCGAGCCAGGCGTGGTGGTGCGCCCCTTTATTCCCAGCTGAGGTAGGAGGATTTCCGTGAGTTTAAGTACAACCTATGGCTACAGACAGTCCCAGGTCAGCCTGGGCTAGAGTGAGACCCTGCCTGAGGGTACCCTGAACTGGCTGCCAAGTCCTAAGTCTTAGAAAATGACAGTTCTAGCTGGGCCTGTCATTACACACCTGGGGGAAAGCGTTAACTGGGACTGGAGCTATGCTTTGAGGGTGACCCCAGTGTTCACCCCCTTAGCAAGCATCAGTAGGATGCAAATCCTAAGAGGAAAACTAGGTGGGGCCAGAACTCTTCTGGTCAATCCTCTTTGCTCCAGGTCACTTCATTTGTTTATTTGAGAGAGAAAGAAGATTGGGGGGGGAGGGGGAGAATAGGTGCACCAGGGCTTCCAGCCAGTGTAAACGAACTCCAGATACATGTACCACTTTGTGCAGCTGGCTTACTTGGGTCCTGGGGAATCGAACCTGAGTCCTTAGGCTTCCCAGGCAAGTGCCTTACTTTAAACCATCTCTCCAGCCCCTGGCTCACTTCATGAAAGCAGGTGACCCTCCCTCTCATCCTAATTACTTCTGGTCCCACACATGTGTAATTGTAATTGTTAATCTCCTATCTGTGGAAGTGCTGGTAGCTTGGTCAGGCTCTTGGAAGTCATTTGTCTGTAGTTCCTGCCCTGCTACCCACTGTAATTTTGGTCAGCTCTTACGGGAAAGCAGGAAAAGCATGGCTCAGCCCTGTTATACAAAAAAGCTCACTCCCCAAGCTGTGCTTATGCAGTACTATAGCGACCAGTAAACTGAATGTATCTGCTTCACATAGAGCCTTCAAAATAATCTCACCATCTGGCGTGGTGGCGGACGCCTTAATCCAAGCACTTGGGAGGCAGAGGCAGGAGGATCATTGTGAGTTCAAGGGCACCCTGAGACTACAGAGTGAATTCCAGGTCAGCCTGAGCTAGAGACCCTACCTCAAAAAACCAAAAACAGTGCCGGAGACATGGCTTAGCAGTTAAGGCATTTGCCTGCAAAGCGAAAGGATCCTGGTTTGACTCTCCAGACCCTATGTGTAAGCCAAATGCACAAGGGGGTGCACGCACCTGGAGTTCATTTGCAGTGGCTGGAGACTCTGGTGTGCCCATTTTCACTCTGTCAAATAAATAAAATTGAAAAAAGAAAGACTCATCAGAGCAGGGCTACAGTCAAACACTACCTTGGAAACAAACAGATAATAATCTTGAAGCTGGGTGTGGTGGCTTACATCTGTAATCCCAGCACTCAAGAGGCGGAGGCAGGTGGACTGCCACCGGTTCAAGCCCAGCTTGGAATACATAGTAGGTTCCATGACAGCCTGAACTACAGAGTGAGCCCTGGTCTCATTAAACCAAAAAATAAGAAAGTAAAAAATCTTGAGGAAGCCGGGCATGGTGGCGAACACCTTTAATCCCACCACTCAGGAGGCAAAGGTAGGAGGATCACCGTGAGTTCAAGGCCACCCTGAGACTACAGAGTGAATTTCAGGTCAGCCTGGGCTTAACAAAAAAAAAAAAAAAAAAAAAAAAAAAAGCCTTGAGGAATACTTTGCTGAACTTTGAATGCTTCAAAATAGAGGGGCAAGTTGAGAGCATTTCTAAGAAACATAGAATACTGCAATTTTGATTGTGCAATCTGTTGCACCTGTATCTCCCGTCATCTTTGCTGACATTCAGCACACACCGCTACAAGACCCTGTAGGACAGAATGAGGGGGTTTCCCAGGCGTCAGCTCAAGGGCACACCTCTCAAACAAGCAAACCCAGCTGCGGTGGACAGGTTTTATTCTTTTAAAGCAGGCCGCCCTCAACTCACCAGGGTCCACCTACGACAGCCTCTGAGTGCTGACGTGAAAGGAGTGCACCACCTTGCCAGGCTCAAGCGGCTTGCAGACAGTGACGGGTCATAGGTTTTATTCTTTTAAAGCAGGCTGCCCTCAACTCACCAGGGTCCACCTACGACAGCCTCTGAGTGCTGACGTGAAAGGTGTGCACCACCTCGCCGGGCTCAAGCGGCTTGCAGACAGTGACGGGTCATAGGGCTTTTAACACTGGCGCTTTACAGGGTGGTTCGAGTCCAATTACCCGACAATGAATTCAAACGACGACATCAAACTACATCCTTTTTTCTTTTCCCCTTAGTTAGCATTACATAAAATTACACATATATGTTTTCTTTCTTTTTCCCTTAGTTAACAGTCTCATCTTAGACCCAACCCAAGACACAACTTGTCCAGTAAGTACCAAAAGTAGCTTTCCTGTTCCCAAGTGCCCTGAGAGCAGGAAGGCTGGTGCAGCAGCTGTCAGGACAAAGGCACGGGCAGAAGAGGCTCTTCCCACCTTACTGAGCAGGGACGATCCGTCACCCTCCAGCTCCCACCCCCACCCCCGGCAGGTCCATCCTTTGAAGGCACATCCGCAAGTGGGCAACGGGGGCTGGCCACGCTGCATACCGTTGCTACGCTGAGGTTAAGGGGCAGTAGGACTCCGCGGCACAGAGCCATGAGGATATCTGGGGAGAGGGAGGCGGGGAGAGGAGTGGGAGGAAGCCCGGGCCGCACTCAGTAACGGAGCAGCTCTTTGGTGCTTGTGTAGCAGCATTCACGTACAAAGGCGTCACAGCCAGCGAAGCTGAGGCGGCCAGCTGGTGCACACTGCTGCTGGCCGGTTCTCGGCCAGTGCTGGACGCTCCTACACAGGGCACAAAGCAGAGCAAGTTGGTCTAAATCACAGTGCGAGCAACAGACGCTACAAGGGGCTTCCTGGACAGTTACGCCTCGGGAAGTTCCCTTCCCTCCCCATGTGGGGTGCGGGGGAACATAAATTCAGCTCCTGGGCACCACCCAGAAGTTCAAGGAGGAACCGAAGAAGGGTCTCCTTTCAGGCCCTGGCAGAAAATAGCGGTAGAGATCTTCTGGGCAGCCGGGAGAGGTGCCTACCTCACAGGCTCCTAGGATCCAGGACCAGCCAGTTCTCGGTGACCATCTGCACATCCTGGCCGCTCAAGGGCTCCCGAAGCCTCACCTTCACCTCCAGCTTCCCCCCAGTGGACTTCCTCCCGTCTAGGACCTGTGACAGCCACAGAGGAGAAGATGGGAAGTGAGGGGCCACACTGGTGGCACACAGATCCTGAAGGTCCGAGGAAAGGAACAAGAGAGCCAGGACTTCCTGACATGGAAGTCTTTACAAGGACAGGCCGCCTCCCTCCTGCGGTACGAAAGGTGGTGGGCTGCTTCATCTCCTTAACTCTTACGTGGCTCAGCAGTTAAGGCGCTTGCTTGCCTGTAAAGCCCAACAACCCGCATTCAATTCCCCGGGACCCACATAAGCCAGATGCACAAGGTGGTGATTGCATCTGCAGTTCGTTTGCAGTGGATGGAGGGCCTGCTGTGTCCATTTTTGCTCTCTCTCTGCAGGGCATGGCGGTGCATGTCTTTAATCCCAACACTCAGGAGGTAAAGGTAGGAGGATCGCTGTGAGTTCGAGGCCAGCTCAAGACTATGCAGTGAATTCTAGCTCAGCTTGGGTTAGAGTGAGACCCTACTTCCAAAAAAATAATAAATAAATAAATAAATAAAATAAAAAGAGAAAAAAAGATGAAGAAGAAAGAAACCTAGAGCCCTACTCAGGTTCTCCCTCAATCCTCTTGGCAACCTCTTCACGGAACACTGGCTTCGAGGGGCAGACGGAACCAGGGCCTCATCCTCATTTCACCCATGGCCCACAGAGGAGCGGGTGACTGTGGCAGGGCAGTCAGAAGCAGAAACCCTGCAGTTGCAGTGGAACTTAAGAGCACTGCACACGGCCTGAGAAACTCAACCGCCATCTGTGGCAGGAGATGCAACCTACTCCACAGCATGCTGCAAAGAACCCTCAAGGGCCTCGCACTCCATGCTTACTAGATCTTTTTCTTTTTGGTTTATTGAGATAGGGTTTCACTCTAGCACAGGCTGACCTCGAGCTCACTTCGATCCTCCTACCTCTGCCTCCCGAGCACTGGGAAGAAAGGCGTGCGCCACCACGCCCAGCACTGTCTCTTCTTATCACTCCCAGAGCCCTACCTCCAGAATCTCTCTGATCTCACACTCCTTCTCCAGCCGCTCCAGTTTCAGGTGTGCTATACCAACCAGCTTATCACTTCTGAAGAAGGACCTGGGGGCGAGAGGAAGCAGAGGAGTAGACGGGCACAGAGGGCAGGAGAGAACAGGGGCATCAGGGGCAGGTTTTCCAGTCTTCCCACCCACCCACCTTCCCAGGAGGCTGAGGAGAGCCTCACCCTTTGTGGAAGATCTCAAACTTGATTCCTTTGCTCTGGATCACCCTCCGGAAGCCACGGTGGTTTCGGTTGATATTTAGTTTGAAGAGTTGATCAAATTCTGCAGAAGGGGGAAAAAGTAAGGGGGCTAGGCTTCTAGGAAATGCTTGAGGAAGTGGAAATGGAAGCCCAGGACCAGCTTCTTTGGATCACTAGGCCTGCAATTCAGCATGCCTGCCACCAGAGGGTGGAACATGTATTTTCTGACCTTAAGTTTCAGTACCCTGAGACACAAATTGTAACAAAAGTGGAAAAGACTGGAACATGAAGTAAGAATTTCTGGGTTCAACTTTTTTTTTTTTTTTCTGAGGTAGGGTCTCACTCTAGCTCAGACTCATCTGGAATTTACTATGCAGTCTCGGGGGGGGGGGGGGCTTCAAACTCTTGGCAATCCTCTTACTTCTGCCTCCCGAGTGCTGGGATAAAGACGTGCATCACCATGCGTGGCCCAGCTTGCACTTTATATTAAGAAATATTGGAGGGCTGGAGAGATGGCTTAGCAGTTAAGGCGCTTGTGGGTCAAGCCTAAGAATGTCCATTCGATCTCCAGGTCTCACGTTCAGCTATACACAAAAGTGACGCAAGCACACAATGCTGCATTTGCCCACAAGGGGATGAACCTGGAGTTCATTCACAGTGGCTGAGAGGCCGCTGGTGCGCCCATTCTCTCCCTGCCTCTTCCTCTCTGTCTCCCTCTCTCTCTCAAATAATAATAATAAAAAAAAAAAAAAAAAAGAAATATTGGGCTGGAGAGATGGCTTAGCTGTTAAGGCATTTGCCTGTAAAACCAAAGGACCCAGGTCCGATTTCCCAAGACTCACATAAGCCAGCTGCACAAAGTGGCACATGCATCTGTTTGTTTACAGCGGCTGACAGCCCTGGCATGCTCAGTCTCTGTCTATCTCTTTCTCAAATAAATAAAATCAAATTGTTGAAAGAAAGAAAAGAAAAAGAAGATAGATTAATGACCAAGCCTTATCAGGCACGGTGGTGCAAGCCTTTAATCCTAGCCCTTGGAAGGCTGAGTTAAGAGGATTGAGGCCACCTTGGGGCTATGGAGTAATTCCAGGTCAGCCTGAGCTAGAGTCTACCTTGGGGGAAAAAAAAAAAGGAAAAAAAGAAAGTAGAGCTGAAGAGTTTGCTCAGTGGTTTGAGGCAGGGTCTCACTCTAGTCTTTCTTTTCTTTTCTTTTTTTCTTTTCTTTTTTTTTTTTTTTTGAGGTAGGGTCTTGCACTGGCCCAGGCTGACCTGGAATTCACCATGTAGTCTCAGGGTGGCTTGAACTCATGGAGATCCTCCTATCTTTACCTCCCAAGTGCTGGGATTAAAGGCGTGCGCCACTAAGTCTGGCTTTCCAACTTACTATTTTTGAGATGGTATCACTATATAGCTTTGGTTGGTCTCAAATTTATAATACAGACCAGGCTAAACTCAAATATGCAGTGATCCTTCTGCCTCCCAAGTGTTACCATGACAAGTGTGATCTACCACAACTGGCCTTCAAGCCCCATTTTTCTCCCAGCTTTTTCAAGGTAGGGTCTTGCTCTAGCCCAGGATGACCTGGAATTCACTATGTAATCTCAAGATGGCCTTGAATTTACAGCGATCCTCCTACCTCTACCTCCCAAGTGCTGGGATTAAAGACGTGCCCCACATTCAAGCCCCATTTTTAACACTTCCCTCATATAAGGGCCCTAGACAAGTCCCTTTACCTCCACTAGCCTCAAGGCTCAGTTTTCTTAATTATAGGACAAGTGTTAATGACACCTCCTTTTGTTTCCTGGTTTGGATGGAGCAAGCCAATAGATGTGAAACTACTCTGAAAATGGGGCTGCCCACTGAGGAAGTGAGGAGATAAATGTTCTGTGTCTCACCTGGCGAGTTGGTGTTCTTCACCACAGCCGTTTTGCCCTTTTGAGCCTGGTCCTAAAGCAGTGAGAAGAAGTCAAGACAGCTCAAACACAAGTGTGCAGGCCCAGGAACTTTGGGCGCGGTGATGGAAGCAACCCCTGAAGGGAATGGGCCACAGGGTCTTGAAGCTTTCCCTACAGCCAGGCTGGGCGGAAAGTGAGCAGAGCCTCACCGAGTTAGGGTAGTGAAACTCAAAGCGCACAAACGCATCCAAGTCATCAGGGGTCACTCCTGTGGGAGCAAGGAGGCAGGTCACAGAAGCCTGGTGGCCACACAACTAACGCAACATCTGGGCAAGAGCCTTTGGGGGCGCAGCCTAGGACCGGTTACCTGGCGGGGCTGGCAGATTCATTCCCCGGACGATGATCAGATGCATTTCCGTGCTGTTGAGCTCCGAGAAGATCCTACGGCCCACAAGGAGACAGCAGAGTGAAGGAGAGCGCCAAGCAGTGCCCGCCTCCCCGCTGAGGGCTGGGCCAGAGCAGGCAGTGCCCGGTCTTTCCACACCGCCGCAGCTCTGAGCGCCTCTGGTGGGCACCATGTCCTCCTGCGCCCCTGCCGCAGTAATGTGGCGCTGGGGGAACCTCACTAAGGAGGGATAGCCTCCAGATTTGCTCCCAATCTTTCCCCATCCCTGCAGAGCCTCCATTTCTTTTAGGCTTGGCACCTCACAGTCTGGAATGTCTTCAACTCAAAGTGGTGGCTGGGAGGGTCAAGGCCCTGGGCCTGGGCCAACTGTAGAATCTCCAGCTGTTTCTTGCGGTCCTGAGCGAGTTGCTCAAACCTGCCAGGAATGGGTTCACATGGCAGCAGGGCGAGGCGTGTCTACTCCGCCCCTCACCAGCCCCAACCCTGCTCTGGCACTTACCGAGTGGTCTCAGCCACATTGCCCTGGTGCATGAACTGCTTGGAGAACAGCAGGCACTTCTAAAAAGAGGGCCCACAGTGACTCCAGAGCCGAAAGAGGGCTGTGAGACCAGCATTCAAAGCTGACTTCTCAACGCCCCCTCCCCACCACCGCTGCCGCACGCTTCCAGAGCTGTGGGCGAGGCCTACCACACTTCCTCCTCGCACCTTTCTGCCTTCAAACAGGCTCCTTCGGCACAGCCAGGCGGGTCTACACTGTACGGCTGTTCTTGTGCCTCAGCCTCCCTAGTGCTGAGTCACAGGTGTGTGTCACCATGCCCAGCTCTACTTCCACACTGCCGTTTCCTCTGAGGACAGCTAATCCCCCAAAATTCATTTGCCAAACTCCTGCCTTCAAAACGGATTCAGAGCCTGGCATGGTGGTGCATGCTTTTAATCCCAGCACTCAGGAGGCAGAGGTAGGAGGATCACCGTGAGTTCAAGGCCACCCTGAGACTACAAAGTGAATCCCAGGTCAGCCTGGGCTAGGGTGAGACCCTACCTTGGAAAAACAAAAACAAACAAACAAAAAAAATTCAGCTGGGCATGGTGGTGCTGTCTATAATCACAGCATTTGGGAGACTGAGGTAGAAGGATCACAAGTTCAAGACCAGCCTGGGCCTGGACTAGACTCCCTGGTGAGCTCCAAGACAACTTAGGCTACACAGCAAGCAAGACCCTGTCGCAAACAATGACAATAAACTAATTTCAGGGGCTTCCCATTTCTGGAGACCTGGCCTCCGGCACGAGCTCTGCCTTCCTTCTCTAGCTTTAAGGTCCAACACTCTCGAGTTCCATGATAAAACATGTAACTCAGAAAGGAAACTAATTTAAGATCACTTGCCAGAAGAGAAAGCAATTCAGATCAACTCTCTTCCACCAAGACCACTGCCCTTCACTCGATTATCCGCACTTCACCCACCCTGAAGGTGAAGGGGTTTGTTCTCCATCGTACAATCAAGGCAGTGTGTGTGGTCTGGAGAAGGTCGCACCGTCACTGAAGAGTGGAACTCGAGCCCACGCTACGAGCTCTCAGCCCCACGTCCTTCTCCAGGCACACCCTGAGAGGGACGAAGGTCACGCGTGCACTACTGACCTCCTGCTGCTCCACGAGCATTCTCTGCAGCTGGGCATACACCTCCTCAGCCTTCTGGGATAGCCGCAGGTCCTCATGGTGAATAAGGATGAAGTCACCATCCTCATCAGACAACGGGGAAGGCACCTGCCAGGTCACAAGGCCCCTCGGGCCCCAAGAATCACGTTAGTCCTCTACTAAGCTCAAGAGCAGCAAGGCTGCATCCACACTGACCTTTACCTTTCTCTAACCTCAGTGACGGGACTCCCCCGCCTCCTAGCCCATTCCGGAACACTGCTGCCACTGCCTTTGCCCTGCCCTGTCACCTCTGACCACAGGCAGCCCGCCTTCCTTTCCCAGCTCTCTCTCAGAGCCAGGAAGGGCAGAGAGGCATAGGCCCTGCTGTCACCATTCTAGACACGCCCGCCTCTGCGTAAAGGCCACACTAGTTCAGGCTCTGCCAAGCCTGCCCCTGCCTCCATGGCTAAGGTGGCTAAGGCCGGGCAGGGCTCACCTTGGCGAGGTCTACAAGTTGGCCTGCTCGAGCCTGGCTGATCTGGGCTTCAAGACATTTAGCCACCCGAAGGTGAGCTTTGGCCTGCTCCAGGTCCTGCCTGCGCTTGGCTTGCAGGGCCGCTCGCTGGTACTGCAGTTTCCGAGCCTCCAGCAGCACCAGCTGCTCCCGAGCTGAAGGGAGAGGGCCAAGAGTTAGGGCCACACCTGCCTGTCACTAGGCCCTCTAACTCCTCCTGCTGCCCGTCCCAGCTCACCTGCTGGACTCACAGATGCCTTGGAACCGGCAGCCTTGATCTCAGGAAGATGGGATGGAGGAAGCAGAGGCTGTGCTGGCTTCTTTGCCACTGGTGCCTGTGATGGAGTATCATCCTGCAGGTACCCAGGAAGGAGGCCATTCCCACTCAGCCATGGTAGACCCCAGGCCTGGGCTACCCTCCTACTGCTGCGCGTATTCACTGTGGGACCCAAGCAGAGTGCCCTTGCTTCCTGAGCCCTAAATCAACTCACAGCTGCAAGCCTCGGGGCTGGAGAGACGGCTCGTTGATTAAAGGCGCTTGCTTGCAAAGCCTCATGGCCCAGGTTCAATTCCCCAGTATCAAAGTCAAGTGAGATGCACAAAGTGGCACATGCATCTGGAGTTCCTTTGCAGTGGCGGGAGACCCCAGGGCGCCCATTCTCCCTCTCTCTCTCTGCTGGCTATGATGACACTTGCCTTTAATCCCTACACTCGGGAGGCAGAGGTAGGAGGATCACTGTGAGTTCAAGGCCACCCTGACACTACATAGTGAATTCCAGGTCACTTTTATCTAGAGCAAGACTCTACCTCCAAAAAATAAAAAAATAGGTTGGACGTGGTGGCACACGCCTTTAATCCCAGCACTCGGGAGGCAGAGGTAGGAGGATCACTGTGAGTTCAAGGCCACCTTGACACTACATAGTGAATTCCAGGTCAGTTTGATCTAGAGCAAGACTCTACCTCCAAAAAATAAAAACTAGGTTGGACGTGGTGGCACACGCCTTTAATCCCAGCACTCGGGAGGCAGAGGTAGGAGGATCACCATGTGTTTGAGGCCACCCTGAGGCTACATAGTGAATTCCAGGTCAGCCTGAGCTAGAGCGAGACCCTACCTTGGAAAACCAAAAATAAATAAAAAAATAAAAGCTACAATCCTCTGGTCTAACCTCCCCAACAGGGTTCAGAAATAGGGTTTGAAGGCTGGAGAGATGGCTTAGTGGTTAAGGTGTTTGTCTACAAAGCCAAAGGACCCAGCTTTGATTCCTTAGTACCCATGTAAGCCAGATGCACAAAGGGGCACATGAGTCTAAGTTCATTTACAGCAGCTGAAGGTCCTGGCATATCCATATCCATATCTCTCTCTCAAGTAAATAAAATGAATAAAAATAAAAGTTATTTTAAAAACATTTTAAAAAGAAGTAGGGTTTGAGTCCTAGTTCTGCCTTGGTCTGCCTTCTCTAAAATGGAGGAAAAGGTACCTATTTCACTGGCTTGTTAGTGTCAAGCCACAGACTCTGCTGTCTCCCTCCACCCAGCCTTGGCATCTACCTTCTCCTCCTCCTCGTCCTCCTCTTCCAGGGCGGGATCTGCACAGGCTAGCTCTTTGGCAGCTGCCAAAGCCACCGCCACCGAATCCTCTCCAACACCCTCTGTGCGCTCCAGACCGGGGAGAGGGGGAAATCCTGTGAGGGACAGACAGAGTGGAGAGCGGAGCAAGGAGGCAGCTCCAGGGACATACACGGCAGCTATGGGTGTCCTCTGGCTCTGCCTGCACAGGGCCGAGAGGGGCAGATACATGAAAAATTTCTCTCTTTCCCCATTCTTGCTCAGAAACTTCAGAGAGCCCCTAGGCCAACCCGCACCCACCTGGAGGAACAGGTAGCTCAGCAAAGTCTACTTTCCGTCCTGCTCGATGAGCTCTGACAGCATCTTGGTATTGCTACATGGAAAGAAAGGAGGGGAGGGAGGCTGTCCAGCGGAGCGCAGTGTGCACTCCACGCACCCCTCTCCGTGGGACCGAGGACAGCGGCCCTGGGAAACAAAGAGCCCGGGCAGCGAGAGCTCCAGACAGACAAAGGAAGACTCCACAAGATCAACACTTGTGGGAAAGCAAGCCAAGGGCACGCCACAGCACAGGGCAGGGCTGCGTGGCAAAGGGCCCACCTTGGCAATGCGCTCATGCATCCGGGCCTTGCGCTCGTTCCCACTGGCCCGGGCCTGGATGCCCGCCTCGCGGTACTTGTTCAGCCTTTGCTGTAGGGCGTCCAGGACCGTTTGTGGCTCTGCAGGGGCCACTTGAAGGGGGAAAAGAGAGGCCATCAGCTCATCCTGTCCCTCCCCAGGTCCCCATTCTGCAGTCCCACTCATCAGTCCCACCTGGGGTGGCTGGGATGTCAGGAGCCATCACTGGCTGCACTCGCTCCACGACTGGGGACAAGGATGGGGATGTGGCGGGGGCCTTTGAAGCTCGTGGGAAGGCCTTCAGATCTGGGGATGCAGAGAAGCAGGGTAGGCAGGGTCCTGGCTGGACTCAGTCCTGATACAGCTCCCAACCCCAGCCTAAGCAGATGACCCAGCCATCCCACTGACCTTCAGGGGCGGGGGGCATGGCACTCAGGTCCACAGGCTGGCCTTTTTCCAGGGCCTCCAGGACAACACCAAATTTCTGCAGGAGAGCAGTGTGGAGATAAACCCAAGAGCCCAAAAACCTGGCTTGAAAAAGCTCCCCTCAGGCTGGGTGTGGTGGCACTCGCCTTTAATCCCAGCACTCAGGAGGTGGAGGTAGGAGGATCGCCATGAGTTTGAGGCCACCCTGAGACTAGAGTGAATTCCAGGTCAGCCTGAGCTAGAGTGAGACCCTACCTCAAAAAACTAAAACTAAGAAACTACCTACCCGCAGGCCAGTCTTAGCAAGCTGCCTAGCTCCCTCTCTGAGCTCCTGCTTCCCCATGGGGAACATGAGGGGTGGGGACAGTACCTCTGAGCTGGTCCCTACCTTCCCAATCCTCATGAGCTCTCGGGCTCGGTCCACATCTCCAGCCCGCTTGGCACCGAGGGCGGCCACTTTGTACTCTTTCTGCCGGGTCAACAGCAGGACCCGTGGCTCTGGCTCTGGCTCTGGCTCTGGATCGGGCGGGGCGGGCAGAGCAGAGCTGCCCGGGAGGCTGGTGTCGGGTTGAGAAGGGGGAGCTACAGGAAACAACAAGCACCCAAACGGAGGACATTAGGAACCTTGGGTCCCTCGGCCGCAGAGGAGTGCCCAGGGTCCCTTGGTCTGGACTTCTCGGGGTCACGGACAGGTGGGCAGGCAAGAGGACTGCTGTGAAAACAGGGGAGGATTTGGGTGTCTCCAGATACCTGGCTCCAGGGCAGGGGGAGCTGGGCGTCCGTCTCGGGGCTTCTGCTGGACATTTCCAGAGGGGCAGGGGGCTTCTTGCCCAAGGCCACTGGAGGTGGGATCTCACCCTCACTGATCTCCCTGCCTCTCCTCACGGCGGCAAGCTGGGACTCCAGCACCTAAGGGAAAGAGCAAGTCCAGAAACCCAGGCAGCCACCTGGGCTTGGGGCCTGCTGGAAAACAGGCAGCAATCCTCTGTGCCCAGCAGACTGGTGAGGGCCGCTTCCCGTGCCCCGGACCCACAACCCTCTCCCCAGTCCTCTCCCAAGAGCCGGCTTCACCTTTAGGCCTCGCTCACAGCGCCGGGCCTTGGCAGCTTCACCTGCCTCCTTGGCGACGGCCACGGCCTCCCGATAGTTGTGGATCCGTTCCTCCAGCAAAGCCTGCAGCCCCCGAGGCCCTCCAGCCTGCAGATACTTCAGCTCAGGGCTGCGCCACTCCACGGCTAGCTAGGCCCTTGCCATTCTCTCCCTGCGAGGAAGCTACCCCAGAAGATGGCGCTCTGGGACTCTAGGACAAAGTGGAGCCTAGAGCCCCATGGTGTAGGGCAGAGACCCACTAGAGAGACCAGGGCTACAGCAGACAGACAGAGGTCCAGGCAATCCCTGGAGGCTAAGAGATGGCTCCCAGGGATGGTCCGTCGGCCACAGAGGAGTTTCTCATGCTCAGATTCTGTTTATGCATACAGCTGCTAGAGGAGAGCTACTCAGCAACCTTGCTGGGCAAGCCAGGCTACATGCATGCTATCCACGAACACACGGAAGCAAAGCACACCAAAGCCATTCCTCCAGACCCTACCTGAGCTGTGGGGGCGGAAGCCACTGGAAGGGCCACCTGCACAGCCGCCTCAGTGTCTTCCCGTCCCTGCTCCTCAGAGTCTGGGCTTGAAGCTGCCTCCTCCTCCACACCCAGGACCTGCTGCAACTCCGTCTGGGAAGACATGTTCAGGAGCTTAAGACCTCACGGCACAGCCGCGACAAAGAGAATAAAGGACCCTCATCCCCAGCAGTGTTTCTCAAAATTGGGTACTTTCACTTAGTCCCTTTTACCAAAATATTTTTCTTTTTTCTCTTTCTTTCTTTTTTGTTTTTTCGAGGTAGGGTCTCACTCTGGCTCAGGCTGACCTGGAATTCACTATGGAGTCTCAGGGTGGCCTTGAACTCACGGCGATCCTCCTACCTCTGCCTCCCGAGTGCTGGGATTAAAGGCAAGCACCACCACGCCCGGCTCTACCAAAATATTTTTCTTAAACCTGACCACGGACAGCCTTGAAGACTGAGAACCCCATCTGTAGAGGACTCAAACCAGAAGTCAAGAGACAAGTCTCCCACTATGCAGCCAGGAAGATGCCTGGGAAGGGCAGGGCACCCGCCAGTCAGACACAAAGGGACCAAGCTGGCTCCCCTACACAGCGCTCTCCTCTACCAGGCCTGAGCTCGGAGGCCAGCCCAGCAGACGCACCAGCAGCTCTGCATCCTCTTCTAGCCCCTCCTCCTCCTCTTCCTCCTCCTCCTCATCTCGCATACAGTCTGCTGCCATCTTCTCAATGTGGTCCATGGGCAGGGGAGCTGCCAAAAGAGGGTTCTAGAGTGAGGACAACGTAAATAAGGTGACCAACAAGAACCATGCCATCTCTGCCCCAGCAAAGTCCTGCCCCCAAAGTACTCTGCTTCTATGAGCCAGCTCAAAAGACCCTTGTCACGCCTAACCCTCTATCTACCTTCTTCCAGGCTGGAGAGGGAAATTTTAGTCATCGGACATTCTTTTTCTTCTTTTTTCTTTGAGATAGGGTCTTGTTGTAGCCCAGGCTGACCTGGAATTCACTCTGTATTCTCAGGGTGGCCTCCAACTCACAGAAATGCTACTACCCTTGTCTTCCGAGTGCTGGGATTAGAGGCGTGTGCCACCATGCCATTTGACATTTCTGTCCACTTACAATGTGCCCAATTCTTTCGGCACTAATTGGATCCCTACAGTAGTGTATGACACAGAGCTAAGTCTAGTGAGCTGAGATCTGAGTGGTCTGGGGAGGGGGCTCCCTCACACAAGCATATGCAGAGCAGGGGAGCCGGCTGAGGTCTGAGTGGTCTGTGGGGTGGGGGCTCCATCACACAAGCATATACAGAGCAGGGGAGCCGGCTGAGATCTGAGTGTGGTCTGGGGGGGCCCTCACACAAGCATATACAGGGGGGCCGGCTGAGATCTGAGTGTGGGGGCTCTATCACATAAGCATATACAGAGCAGGGAGCCGGCTGAGATCTGAGTGGTCTGGGGGGGCTCCATCACACAAGCATATACAAAGCAGGGGAGCAGGCTGAGATCTGAGTGAGGAGCCGGCTGAGGTCTGAGTGGTCTGTGGGAGGGGCTCCCTCACACAAGCAGCAGGGGAGCCGGCTGAGATCTGTGGTCTGGGGGCTCCATCACACAAGCATATATAGAGCAGGGGAGCCGGCTGAGGTCTGAGTGGTCTGTGGGGTGGGGGCTCCATCACACAAGCATATACAGAGCAAGGGAGCCGGCTGAGATCTGAGTGGTCTGGGGGGGGGGCTCCATCACACAAGCATATACAGAGCAGGGGAGCCGGCTGAGATCTGAGTGGTCTGGGGGGGGGCTCCATCACACAAGCATATACAGAGCAGGGGCCGGCTGAGATCTGAGTGGTCTGGGGCTCCATCATGATATACAGTGGTCTGAGGTCTGAGTGGTCTGGGGGTGGGGGCTCCATCACACAAGCATATACAGAGCAGGGGAGCCGGCTGAGGTCTGAGTGGTCTGTGGGGTGGGGGCTCCATCACACAAGCATATACAGAGCAGGGGAGCCGGCTGAGATCTGAGTGGTCTGGGGAGGGGGCTCCATCACACAAGCATATACAGAGCAGGGGAGCCGGCTGAGGTCTGAGTGGTCTGTGGGGTGGGGGCTCCATCACACAAGCATATACAGGGCAGGGGAGCCGGCTGAGATCTGAGTGGTCTGGGGGGGGCTCCATCACACAAGCATATACAGAGCAGGGGAGCCGGCTGAGATCTGAGTGGTCTGTGGGGTGGGGGCTCCATCACACAAGCATATACAGGGCAGGGGAGCCGGCTGAGATCTGAGTGGTCTGGGGGGGGCTCCATCACACAAGCATATACAGAGCAAGGGAGCCGGCTGAGGTCTGAAATCTGTGGGGTGGGGGCTCCATCACACAAGCATATACAGAGCAAGGGAGCCGGCTGAGATCTGAGTGGTCTGTGGCTCCATCACATAAGCAGAGCAGCAGGGAGCATATGAGATCTGAGGAGGGGGCTCCATCACACAAGCTGAGATCTGAGAGGTCTGAGTGGTCTGTGGGGTGGGGGCCCATCACACAAGCATATACAGAGCAGGGGAGCCGGCTGAGGTCTGAGTGGTCTGTGGGGTGGGGGGGCTCCATCACACAAGCATATACAGAGCAGGGGAGCCAGCTGAGATCTGAGTGGTCTGGGGAGGGGGCTCCATCACACAAGCATATACAGAGCAGGGGAGCCAGCTGAGATCTGAGAGGACTGTGGGGTGGGGGGGCTCCATCACACAAGCATATACAGAGCAGGGAGCCAGCTGATATCTGGGGTGGTCTCGGGGCTCCATCACACAAGCATATACAGAGCAGGGGAGCCGGCTGAGATCTGAGTGGTCTGGGGCTCCATCATACAAGCATATACAGAGCAAGGGAGCCGGCTGAGATCTGAGTGGTCTGGGGGGGCTCCATCACACAAGCATATACAGAGCAAGGGAGCTGGCTGAGATCTGAGTGGTCTGGGAGGCTCCATCTCAAGCATCACACAAGCATGGGGGGGCTCTCCAGATCTGAGTGGTCTGGGGGGCTCCATCACACAAGCATATACAGAGCAGGGGAGCCGGCTGAGATCTGAGTGGTCTGTGGGGCTCCATCACACAAGCATATGCAGAGCAGGGGAGCCAGCTGAGGTCTGAGTGGTCTGTGGGGGGCGCTCCATCACACAAGCATATGCTGAGCAGGGGAGCCGGCTGAGATCTGAGTGGTCTGTGGGGCTCCATCACACAAACATATACAGAGCAGGGGAGCCGGCTGAGATCTGAGTGGTCTGTGGGGGCTCCATCACACAAACATATACAGAACAGGGGAGCCAGCTGAGATCTGAGTGGTCTGGGGGTGGGGGCCATCATCACACAAGCATATACAGAGCAGGGGAGCCGGCTGAGATCTGAGTGGTCTGTGGGGGGGGGCCATCACACAAGCATATACAGAGCAGGGGAGCCGGCTGAGATCTGAGTGGTCTGTGGGGGGCTCCATCATCAAGCATATACAGAGCAAGGGAGCCGGCTGAGATCTGAGTGGTCTGGGGCCCCAACAAGCATATACAGAGCAAGGATCTGAGATCTGAGTGGGGGGCTCCATCACATAAGCATATACAGAGCAGGGAGCAGGGGATCTGGCTGAGATCTGAGTGGTCTGTGGGGGCTCCATCCTACAATCTGAGTGGTCTGGCATATGCAGAGCAGGGGAGCCGGCTGAGATCTGAGTGGTCTGGGGGCTCCATCACACAAGCATATACAGAGCAGGGGAGGGCTGAGATCTGACTGGGGGCTCCATCACACAGAGAGCAGGGGAGCTGGCTGAGATCTGAGTGGTCTGGGGGGGGCTCCATCACACAAGCATATACAGAGCAGGGGAGCTGGCTGAGATCTGAGTGGTCTGGGGGGGGGGCTCCATCACACAAGCATATGCAGAGCAGGGGAGCCGGCAGAGATCTGAGTGGGGGGGGGCTCCATCACACAAGCATATACAGAGCAGGGGAGCTGGCTGAGATCTGAGTGGACTGGGGGGACTCCATCACACAAGCATATGCAGAGCAGGGGAGCTAGCTGGCTCCTCCAGTCTGCAAGGCAAGGACCCTGTCCAGTACTGGTCTGTTCCAGGAGGCCAGGATTGGACACTCACCCTGCTCCTTGGGGGCTGTCTTCCTGGCGGCGCTCCCGGCTTCCCCAGTGAGGGCCAGCAGCTCCGCCTCCAGGTCCCTGTCATCTTCCGTGTCATCCATCCCTAGCAGGTCCTCCGGGTTGAGCTCGACAAAAAGCCCCAGCTGAGAGCAGAGGAGGATTCTTAAAATCATCTAATTCGGGGCTGGGGAAGTGCCTGCTGTGTAGCCAGCCTGACCATTAAGGGTTTAGATCCCCAGCACCGCCCCAAAGCCACGCAGAAGTAACGCACGTGACTGCAACCCTCACCGGCCTACAGTAACGCGAGGCAGAGGCAGAATCAAAGCTACAGGCCAGCTAGTCTGCTGGAGCTCACAGGCGTCAAACACAAGAGGCTGTCTCACACAGGGTGGAAGCTCACGGCTGCTACTACGAGGGTTTTCTTTTCTTTTCTGTTTTTCTTTTTAATATTTTTATGTATTTGAGAGAGAGACACACACACACAAAGAGGTAGAGAGAGAGAGAGAGAGAGAGAGAGAGAATGGGTGTACCAAGGCCTCTAGCCTCTGCAAATGAACTCCAGTTGCATGTGCCACCCTGGGCATCTGGCTTACATGGGTCCTGGGGAACTGAACTTGGGCCCTCTGGCTTTGCAGGCAAGTGCCTTAACCACTAAGCCATCTCTCCAGCCCTTGTTTTTTTTCTAAACCAGGGTCTTACTGTAGCCCAGGCTGCCTTGACCTCACAAAGATCTACCAGTCTCCTGCGTGCTGGGATTATAAGCATGAGCCACCACACCTGACTCCTGAGGCTGTCTTCTGATCTCCACTACCACACACAAACACACACAAATAAATACGGATCATATAATAAACCAGCAAGTTGAAGACCAGTTTCATTTATTTAAGAGATGCAGGTCAGCCAGGGCTAGAGTAAGACTATCCCCCCAAAACAAAAACAAAAACAAACAAACAAAAACAAAAAAGCCACATGGAGGCTGGAGAGATGGCTCAGTGGTTGAGGTGCTTGCTTGCAAAGTCTAAGGATCCAGGTTTGATTCTCCAGGTCCCATGTCAAAATAAAAAGCAGGTTGGGGCTGGAGAGATGGCTTAGTGGTTAAGGCACTTCCCTGTAAAGCCTAAAGACCCAGGTTTGATACTCCAGGTCCCATGTAAGCCAGATGCACATGGTGGCGCATGTGTCGGGAGTTCGTTTGCAGTGGCTAGAGGCCCTGGCGTGCCCATTCTCTCTCTCTTTATCTCCCTCTCCTTCTCTTTCTCTCAAATAAATAAAGTCTGACCTGTGTTCAGTTCCCCAGCTAACCACACAAAGCCACATATAAAAGTGGCACTCACGCACAGACACACACACACACACACACACACACTTAAAAAAAAAGGGGGCAGGGCTGGAGAGATGGCTTAGCAGTTAAGGCACATGTCTGCGCATCCTAAGGACCCAGGTTTGATTCCCCAGTACCCACATAAGCCAGATGCACATGGTGGCACATGTGTTTACAGTGGCTGGAGTTCATTTGCAGTGGCTAGAGGCCCTGGCATGCCCATTCTCACTCTCTCCCCCCTTCTGTTTCTAATAAATAAATGAAAAAAAAGAATCTTAAAAAAAATAAAAAGCAGGGATAGAGAGATGGCTTAGTGGTTAAGGCACTTGCCTGTAAAGTCTAAGGACCCAGGTTCAATTCCCCAGATCCCAGGTAAGCCAGATGCACAAGATAGTGTAGGTGTCTGGGGTTCGGTTGCAGTGGCTGGAGGCCTTGGTGTGCCCATTCTCTTCCCCCCCTAATAAATAAAAATAAAGGGCTGGAGAGATGGCTCAGCAGTTAAGGCATTTTCCTGCAATGCCTAATGAACCAGGTTCAATTCCCCAGTGCCCACGTAGGGCCAGATGCACAGAGTGTTGCACGTGTGTGTTTGTTTGCTGTGGCTGAAGGCCCTGGTGCACCCATTCTCTCTCTCTCTCTCAATCTGCTTGCAAATAAATGTAAAAAGTTAGAATAGAAAAAAATACAATATTGAAAGTAAATAAATAAAAAGTAGCCAGGCGTAGTAGTGTATGCCTTTAATCCCAGCACTCGGGAGGCAGAGATAGGAGGCAGCTTCGGCCCTTTCTCCTCTCTCTCGTTTTTGTTCTTCAGACAGTGTCACCTAGGCTGGCACTGAACCCCACAATTCTCCTGCAGTAGACTCCCTAGTTCTAGGATTATCTTTTTGTTTTGTTTTGTTTTTTCGAGGTAGGGTCTCACTCTAGCCCAGGGTGAGCAGGAATTCACTATGTCATCTCAGGCTGGCCTTGAACTCATGGGAGTCCTACCACCTTTCTCTCTCGAGTGCTGGGGCTAAAGGAGTGCTCCACCATGCCCGGCTACTTCTAGGATTGTTGACATGTGCATCAAAAAAATTTTTAATCTTTTTTTAAGGGAGGGTCTCACTCTCAGCCAGGCTGACCTGGAACAGATTCTATGGCCTCAAACTCACAAAGATCCTCTTACCTCCACCTCCAGAGAACTGGCATTAAAGGCATGCACCACCATGCCAGATATTACTTAAAAAAAAATATTTTATTTATTTGAGAGAGAGAGGGAGGGAGGGAAGGGAACACCAGGGCCACCAGTCACTGCTAACGAACTCCAGATGCATGTGCCCCCTTGTGCACCTGGCTTATGTGGATCCTGGAGAATTGAACTGGGATCCTTTGGCTTTGCAGGCAAACACCTTAACCACTAAGCCGTCTCTCCAGCCTCCCTCCCCCCCCCCCGCCCCTTTTGTTAAGACAACAAAAATAGTCTAAGACATCTTGGAACTTGGGCCCAGTAGGAATCAAGAAAACATGGAAGACGTTCTTCCTCAGTCTCCCTCAGTGGCTGTATTCCTCAAGCCTGGCAGCCTACACCAGCCAGCAGGAACCCGTGCAGCACTTCCCATCAGAAAAGCCTCAACTTTTGGTGACCCGCGAGCACTCCAGACTTTTCATTTGGTGTGGTCACGGCAGGAGCGTGGCTGGGTTGAAACTCAGGATGGGCACTCAGGCCAGAGTCAGAGGTCGCTATAGGGTTCAGCCCCACAGGCAAACCCCATGTGCCCAAGGTCTAGAGTCCCAGCCCAAACGGAGCCAGGGCTTGAGGTGATGTCCGTACCTGCTTGGCGGCCGCCACGCCCTGGCCACTGGTCCGAGGGCCTTTCCGAGGTCTTGGCCCTGGCATGTTGGCAGCCCAGATACCTGTCGGGTGTGGAATTGAAGATTCAGACGGGAGCTGACAATGAAGCATGTCCACATATTGGTACCAGCAGCAACGTGTGTAGCAACCCCCTGCCCCCCACCAACCAGGCCACCAAGAATTCACCCCACAGGAGGAATGAACAACTGCAGCGAGAGCACTGGAGACACAGCGCAGGAGTCCTGTCCACAGCCCGGTTTAGTAGAGACGTGTACACAGGGGCTGGAGCTATTTTTGGCTACCAGTGGGAAGCAAGATACATTTTCACCATGGGTTTCCTTGCACAGGTATGCACTAGAGAAATCTGACATAGGGCTGGAGAGATGGCTTAGCGGCTAAGGTGCAGGTTCGATTCCCCAGGACCCCCGTAAACCACATGCACAATGTGGGGCATGCATCTGGAGTTCATTTGCAGTGGCTAGAGTCTCTGGCGCGCCCATTCTCTCTCTGTCTCAGATGCAAATGAATGAAAGAGAAAAAGGCGCCTGCCTGAGAAATCTGACATCAAGTGAAGTCACCTCAGAGATCTCCCAGCCATGTAGGTGACCTCTGACAGACCCAGCTCAGAAACTCATCTGCTATGACCTCAACCCTCAAGGAACTCTTCCACGGTGGAAACAAATCCATGAGCAAACCCCACAGGGCTCCCTCAGGGGCTATGGGCACACAAAGGTGGCACCTCGGCCAGCGACAGAGCCGGGTCAGTCTCAGGCTGGCCTCGAACTCACACAGGTCCTCCTACCTCAGCATCCGTAGTGCTGGGATTAAAGGTGTGTGCCACTATGCCAGGCTTGGGCTCCCAACGCTGACCCTAGGTGCCGAACCCTGGAGCTGACCCCCTGCACTGACTCCGGGTGCTGAACCCAGCTCCCTGCACTGACCCCCAGCACTGACCACGGCTCCCTGCACTGACCCACGGCTCCTTGGGCTGACCCCGGTGCTGACCACCAGTGCTGACCACCAGTGCTGATCCTGGCTCCCGGAGCTGACCCCAGCTCCCTGCACTGACCCCTGCTGCTGACCCCCAGCACTGACGCCCTGCTCCCTGCACTGACCCCGGGTGCTGAACCCAGCTCCCTGCGCTGACCCCCAGCACTGACCACGGCTCCCTGCACTGACCCCCCAGCACTGACCACGGCTCCCTGCACTGACCCCCGGCTCCCAGCACTGACCCCTGCGCTGACCCTTCCCTTCCACTCCCCGGCCGCCGTCGGCGCTCCCCACGGCGGGCAAGCGGCCTACCTGGCGACGGCGGATCCGAACCGGGGGAACCGGCCTGACGGCCCCGCGGCGCCCACAGCAAGCGCCCGCCGGGGGGAAGCGGCTGACGCCGGGACACGTGACCACACAACCCAGCAGGGGCCAGCACTGCGCATGCGCGCAGGCCAGGGCCGCCGAGGGTGGGGGACTGCGCAGGCGCCGTCGGGCGGGTACCGCGAGACTTTCCGACAGCGGCCATGCGCTTGCGCAGAGACGGCAAAAGGCGTACGGGGGTGTTCAGACACTACGCGCACGCGCCGCAGACTCGCGCATCACGCCTGCGCACAAGCTAGCGCCAGGGGCGGTGGGCAGGGGCTTGTCTGCAGGCGATCCCGTTGCATGCAGACTTAACAGCGTCCTGGGGCCTGGAGCGATGGCTGTGAAGCTCAATTCTCCAGTACCCACGTAAGCCAGATGCGCAAGGGGGCACACGCATCTGGAGTTCGTCTGCAGTGAGTGGCTGGAGGCCCTGGTGTGCCCATTCTCTGTCACTCTCAAATTAAAAAAAAAAAAAAAAGTCCTGGGTTGAGCTGGCTCTGTGGTTAAGGTGTTTGCCCGCAAAGCCCAAGGACCACGGTTCGGCTCCACAGTACCCAGATAAAGTCAGATGCACAGTGCAGTGCACATGCATCTGGAGTTCAGGTGCAGCAGCTAGAGGCCAATGCCAGGCTGTGGTACAGCACACCTTTAATCCCAGCACTGGGGTGGCAGAGGTAGCAGGAGACTCTACCTCGAAAAACAAACAAACAGCAAAAGGCACACATGCACATGACAAGCACAGCGAATTACACTTCTGAGACACACTTCCAGTTTTGTTTTTAAATTTGTTTTTGTTTTTCAAGGTAAGGTCTCACTTGAGGCTGACCCGGAATTGTGATCTTCCTACCTCTGCCTCCTGAGTGGTGGGATTAAAGGCGTGCACTACGGCGCCTGGCTAATTTTTTTTTATTTCTTTGAGAATATGAGAGAAAATGAGTGTGGGCCTACCACAGCCTCCAGCCACTGCAAATGAACTCCAGATGCATCCACCACTTTGTGCATCTGGCTTTCCATGGGTACTGGGGAATCAAACCCAGGCTGTCAGTCTTAGAAAGCCCAAGTGTGTAACAGCTGAGCAATCTCCCCTGTGCACTATGACAGCTACCCAGCAGGGAGGCTTCCAGCTTAGTTCCAGTTTAAGATTTTTCAGCGTCCTGCAACCGAAGCATGTGGTGTGTCTTTAGAAACAGGGTCTTAACATCAAATTCTGGTGGGCAACCATGAGCCTCAGCAATAGCCTTTATTGTTTTGGAGGTCTCAGGCCCCCCCACCCCATCAACAACTCAGTAGGAGGTATCCCACCACTGACACTGGGATTTTCCTGTAACAACTTATGACTTCTGGGAGTAGCATTATCTACTTATTTGGGCTGGAGAGATGGCTTAGTGGTTAAGGTGCTTACCTGTGAAGCCTAAGGACCCAGGTTCAACTCCCCAGAACCCACATAAGCCAGCTGCACAAGGTGACACATGCATACAAGGTCATGCATGTACACAGGGTGGTTCATGTGTCTGGAGTTTGAATGCAGTGATTGGAGGGCCTGGTGCACCAATTCTCTCTCTAGATCTCTCACATTAAAAAAAAAAAAAAAAAAAAAAACAATGTTCTTACCGGGCATGGTGGCGCTCACCTTTATTCTCAGCACTCGGGAGGCAGAAGTGTTCTAACGATCGGGACTCGGGTCCCCATGCTGCTTCAGCAAGTGCTCTTTCCAGCCCTCCCTTTCTTTTGAGATAGGGTCTCATGTAGCCCAGGATGGCCTTGAATTCCCTATGCAGTTTAGGGTGACCTTCACTTCCCAAATGCGGGGACTATAGGTGTGTATCACCACCACTCCCAAAGATGGATCTGGAAGGTGAACCAAAGGCAGGCACTCTACCTACAGTTTGTTTTTCCCCTCTCTTTTTTTCGAGAGGGTCTCACTCGAGCCTGGGCTGACCTGGACTTCACTATGTGGTCTCAGGCTAGCTTTGGACCCACAGTGATCCTCCTACCTCGGCCTGGGATTAAAAGCTTCCTACGGAGTTTTTACATGTGGTACCTTCTTGCAGAGTACTGGCATGACAGAGGGCACCACCATGCCTAGCTCAAGTGGTAGTGGGAAATACAGCCACTCCCAGCAGTTCTTTTTTCATAAAATAATTTAATCCCATGTTTGAAATGTAAAACACAGTGACGCAAACTGTGACTGTAGAAGTATAAGCAGTGTAACCAATTTCTTATAAATGCTTTCAGAACTATTTTACATACATACAAGTCCACAGTGTGTGCGCACATATGTACACAGAATGCTACCATTAAAATAAATGGCAGTCAGACGGAGGGCCTGTGGTCGTTCAATCTAGCTTTACAATCTGATTATTTGTATTGAAAACAAACTTCCCAAACACTGCAAAAAGCAGATGAGCTGAGAGAATTCCGTGTCTGCGCATATGCCACGGTTTCCTGTCCTCAGGACAAGGGAGCCGGGCAGCCAGCGCTCACTCTTCCTTGAGGGCGTAGAGCACGTCGTCCTGGCTCACGTTGAGCCGCACGCGAAGCAGAAGGTCCTTCCTGCTTGGCTCTACCAGGAGGAGGCGGCAGGACCCCAGGCGGGAACACACGGCCATGGTCTCCGACATGGTAGGGTAGGGCAGGCCCTCCATTCTGCACAGCGCCACGTGCTGATTGTATATCTGGACACGATAAGGCAAGGGTCAACAGGGACAATGCTGGTCACTATCATCGCCAGCCAAAAGCAGATACTCGGAGCCCTGGGTTTATTTTCCCCACGCCTTTCTCCCTTTCTTTTTTTTTTCTTGAAGGGGGGGGTGTTTTTCAAGGTACTATCTTAGTCTAGGCCAGGCTGACCTCGAATTCACACGGGCGTTTTAACCCCAGTCCTGCCTGGGGGGAGCAGAGATCAAAGAGTCACTGGGGCTCATGAAAAACAGCAAACTGCTGGCTGTGGTGGTGCACGTGTTTAATCCCAGCGATCAGGAAGCAGAGGTAGGATTATCGATGTGAGTTTGACGCCAGCCTGAGACCCTACCCCCAAAAAACACAACAGGGGCTGGAGAGATGCGTTTGCCTGCAAAGCCGAAGAATCCCCGTTTGATTCTCCAGGACTCAGGTAAGCCAGATACACAAGGGGGTGCGTGCATCTGGAGTTCCTTTGCAGTAGCTGCAGGCTCTGGCATGCCCATTCTCTCTCTCAAATAAATAAATAAATAAATAAATAAATAAATAAATAAATAAAATTTAAAAACCACAATAAATAAATATTTTTAAAAAGGGGCTGTGATGAAACCCATTACTTTACATGTAATTAATTGGAAAATTAGCAAAAATAGATGTTAGCCTGATTTTCTCCCTCACTCTTCTTTTTTTTTTTTTGAGGTAGGGTCTCACTTTAGCCCAGGCTGACCTGGAATTTATTATGTAGTCTCAGGGTGGCCTCAAACTCATGGCAGTCCTCCCACTCTGCCTCCTGAGTGCTTTGAGGTAGGGTCTCACTTTAGCCCAGGCTGACCTGGAATTTATTATGTAGTCTCAGGGTGGCCTCGAACTCACGGCAGTCCTCCCACTCAGCCTCCCGAGTGCTTTGAGGTAGGGTCTCACTCTAGCCGAGGCTGGCCTGGAGCGCACGGCCACCCTCGTACCTCAGCCTCCTGAGTGCCGGGACTAAAGGCATGCACCACCATCCAAGCCCCAGCGCTAGCCCGATTGCTTTAGCAGAGGGTGGTATGAAAGACACAAATTGTTGTACAATGATTTAAGTCCCCATCTTTTTAAAGAGCCCCAGACCCACATCTAGAAAGGGTTTGAGGAAAGGCAAAAATCACCTGTTGAAACGTTGCTTCCTCCAGTCCTGACTGCCGGAACTCCGCGAGAATGGCTCTCAGGAAACCCTGTTCCAGGACGGAGGAATTTCTGAAAGGAAATGAGGAGATGTGAGTTTTCCTAAGAAGGATGCACCTCCCACAGCTCCAGACAAAGTCAGAGCCTCCTGTATCTTTCTGTTGTCTCGAGGTAGGGGCCGCACTAGCTCAGGCCGACCTGGAATTCACTAAGTAGTCTCAGGTGGCCCCAAAATCACAGCGATCCTTCTAACTCTGTTGTTTCATTTTTTCCAGGAAGCCCAGGCTGGCCTTAAACTCGCAGCGATCCTCGTGCCTCCCAAGGGCTAGGACTGTAGGTGTGACCCATCCAGCCCCATCGTTCCGCTAGCATTTTCACCACTGAGTGCCTGCAGCATGAAGCTCAACAACAGCAGGTATTTGCCCGCTGTCCACGATGCTGGTGCTGTTCCTGCCGCCCTGTCTGCCCAGGCTCTGGAAGAAGTGTGCCGGGCTAAGTGCAGGCCGCAGAGCGTCTTACCTGATGGCGGTGATATAGGACGAGGAGAACATCTCGTCCACGGCCTCCATTAGGTGGGTCACTGACCAGGCCCTGGGTGCCATCCTTCTGCTGGGAAAGCTCGCAGATCTCTGTGGCCCGCCTGCAAATGTCCAGACAACGCCGTGCATCTCCGGAGAGGGCTGCTACCTACCAGAGGGAATGTTTGATTGCTGAGCGCCCTTTTCTTTTTTTTTTTTAATTTTTTAAAATATTTATTTTTATTTATTTATTTATTTGAGAGAGAGAGATACAGAAATAGGCAGGTAGAGAGAGAGAGAGAGAGGAGAGAATGGGCACGTCAGGGCTTCCAGCCACTGCAAACAAACTCCAGATGCATGTGCCCCCTTGTGCATCTGGCTTATGTGGGTCCTGGAGAATAGAACCTTGAACTGGGGTCCTTAGGCTTCACAGGCAAGTGTTTAACCGCTAAGCCATCTCTCCAGCCCGCGCCCTTACATCTTAAGCAGATGAGGAACCCAGAGATTCTGTTCAGCTAAAAAGATGAGGAGGAGGGCTAGAGAAATGGCTTAGCGGTTAAGGTGCTTGCCTGCGAAGCCTAAGGACCCAGGTTCGACTCTCCAAGTCCCATGTAAGCCAGATACACAAGGTGACGCAAGTGTGCAAGGTCACACATGCTCACAAGGTGGTGCACGCGTCTGGAATTTGACAGCAGTGGCTGAGGCCCTGGCATGCCAATTTTCCCATACAAAAGAAAAAAAAAACCCCTCCAGTCTAAGCCACTGTCTTAGTGGTGCATGCCTTTAATCCCAGCACCTGGGAGGCAGAAGTACAAGGACTGCCATGAGGTTGAGACCACCCTGAGACTACATAGTGAAATCCAGGTCAGCCTGGGCTACAGTGAGACCCTAACTTGAAAAAACCAAAGAGGCATAAAATTCTCAGTATTCTTTCTATTTGAAATGCAAGATCCTGACGGAAACAACTTGTCACACTGGGTTTCATGCAGGGAGAGACGAGCGGACCCTCAGAAGCAGCTACCCAAGGCCAGAGGCTGAGACAGAACCTAGCTGGAGATGAAGCGGGCAGTGCATTTGGAACATGGCCTGATCTAAGCTAAGAGAACCAAACTCAAGGGTGGGGGAGGGGAGGAGACAAAGGCCACAAAGCGGAGGAGCCAGACAGTCTGCACTGAAGAGCTTTGTGCTCCCTCCTTTGCGCGTGACATAGGCAAATGGGTCCCCACACACTCTCTTAAGAAGGCTTCTATCCTACCGTGCTGACGAGGACAATTTTGTTTTATTGTAATTTTTTATGTTTTGGTTTTTTTGTAGGGTCTCACTCTAGCCCAGGCTGACTTGGAATTCAGTCTGTAATCTCAGGGTGGCCTCAAGCTCACTAAGATCCTATGCTCACAAGGTGGTGCACGCGTCTGGAATTTGACAGCAGTGGCTGAGGCCCTGGCACGCCAATTTTCCCATACAAAAGAAAAAAAACCCTCCAGTCTAAGCCACTGTCTTAGTGGTGCATGCCTTTAATCCCAGCACCTGGGAGGCAGAAGTACAAGGACTGCCATGAGGTTGAGACCACCCTGAGACTACATAGTGAAATCCAGGTCAGCCTGGGCTACAGTGAGACCCTAACTTGAAAAAACCAAAGAGGCATAAAATTCTCAGTATTCTTTCTATTTGAAATGCAAGATCCTGACGGAAACAACTTGTCACACTGGGTTTCATGCAGGGAGAGACGAGCGGACCCTCAGAAGCAGCTCCCCAAGGCCAGAGGCTGAGACAGAACCTAGCTGGAGATGAAGCGTGCAGTGCATTTGAAACATGGCCTGATCTAGGCTAAGAGAACCAAACTCAAGGGTGGGGGAGGGGAGGAGACAAAGGCCACAAAGCGGAGGAGCCAGACAGTCTGCACTGAAGAGCTTTGTGCTCCCTCCTTTGCGCGTGACACAGGCAAATGGGTCCCCATACACTCTCTTAAGAAGGCTTCTATCCTACCGTGCTGACTAGGACAATTTTGTTTTATTGTAATTTTTTATGTTTTGGTTTTTCGAGGTAGGGTCTAACTCTAGCCCAGGCTGACTTGGAATTCAGTCTGTAATCTCAGGGTGGCCTCAAGCTCACTAAGATCCTCCTACTGGACGTGGTGGTGCACGCCTTTAATCCCAGCACTTGGGAGGCAGAGGTAGGAGGATCGCTGTGAGTTCGAGGCCACCCTGAGACTACATAGTGAATTCCAGGTCAGCCTGGGCTAGAGTGAGACCCTACCTCGAAAAGTAAAACAAACAAACAAAAAACCAAAATAACAAAACAAAAACCCACTAAGGTCTATCATGTCCTCTAGAAGTTTAACCATTTACTACCCAACCTTTCACGAAGCCTCCGCACGTTTACAACATGCACACGGAAACAGGCCTCGGGACTGCAATCTTCCCTGTTCCCAGAACCCTGACTACCCCAAGGAGAAGAGAGAACAATACTGTAAGAGGGCCCAGCCCACAGCCAACACCACCATGCATGCACTTAAAGACCCCACAAACCAGCATTTTAATTACTTTTTAAAATTAAATTTAAAAAAATTTGTAAGGAGAGAGAGAGACAGAGAATAGGCCTCCAGCCACTGCAAACAAACTCCACATGCATGTGCCACCTCGTGCATCTGGCTTTATGTGGGAACTGGGGAATCGATCTTGGGTCCTTAGACTTTACATGCAAGTGTCTTAACCGCTGAGCCATCTCTCCAACCCTCGCATTTTATTTTTGGTTGTTAGGGGCGGGCTCATACTCTGGCCCAGGCTGACTGGTGGCATTTATATAAGAGGGCTTTTCAAAGTCCTTTTTATCCTGGGGCACACTGTGAAAGGACCCGCTGGCCGGCTCTTGCATGTAACAAAGAGCTCCCTGAGGGTGACGCACCTTCCTGGACACCAGCTGGATGGCATCATCCTCGAAGGCCTGCAAGTGCCTGAGTCGGGACACTAGAATCTGCTTCAGCTGGCTGTGAGTATAGGGCTGGAAGCACATCCTGGTAAGGCCCTGGGAAGATGACAGGGGACAAGTTATGGAGAGCCTTTTTTTTTTTTTTCAATTTGAGAAAGACAGAGAGGGAGAGAGGAAGACAGATAGAGAATGGGTGTGCCAGCAGCCTCTCAGCTGCGGTGAACGAACTCCAGATGCGTGTGCCCCTTTGTGCGCATGTGTGACATTGTGCGCTCACGTCACTTTTGCATCTGGCTAAACATGGGACCTAGAGATTCGAATGGGTGTTCTTAGGCTTCCCAGGCAGGCTCCTTAACCACGGAGCCATCTCTCCAGCCCCCCACATAACAATGTATTAATTTTTCCACCCCAGAGTCCTGCTGCCTCCTAGTTGCTGTCATTTCTGACAATCATTGGTGGAACCCTGCTATTCCGCCGTTTGAGTTCAGAGTCTTTCGCTCCGGCGGAGTCATCTGGGTGCAGAGGGAAGCAGAGGCACTCCGGTTAAGGCAGCAGGACCGCAGGGTCTGTGCTCTGCACCATGCAGCCCCTGCCTTCCCGCATCATGATCTGCAGGAGTTGGTGGTGTGCTTCCTGCCAAACTAGAAGGCTCGTGACAACAAATATGCACCCGACTGGCTCACTGCTCTATTCCAAGTACCTAAACAGAGGCAGGTAGTGGGAAAGGTATTTTCTGCAGTAATTAAGCCTTTCGGGCTTGGTGTGATCTCCCTACCTCTGCCTCCCGAGTGCCGGGATAAAAGGCGTGCTCCACCACACTCGGCTTGCAGAAGTTTTTTTTTTTTTTTGGCGGTAGGGTCTCATTGTAGCTCAGGCTGACCTAGAATTCACTCTGTAGTCTTAGGGAAGCCTTGAACTTACAGCAATCCTCCTACCTCTGCTTCCCGAGTGCTGGGATTAAAGGCGTGCACCACCATGCCTGGCTGAAGCTTTTTTTTTTTTTTTTGTTTTTCGAGGTAGGGTCTCCCTCTGGCCCAGGCTGACCTGGAATTCACTCTAGTCTCAGGATGGCCTCGAACTCATGGTGATCCTCCTACCTCTGCCTCTTGAGTGCTGGGATTCAAGGCGTGTGCCCCCACACCCAGCCCTGGCTGAAGCTTATAATTCCAACATACACATTACAATGATGATAGAAAACATATTTCTTTGTTTCCTGTTGCAGTAAGCTTCTGGTTGCTGGCAGAAAGCACCCGACCAAGCAGCTTGTAGGAGGAAAGGGTTTTTTGACTTATAGACTCGAGGGGAAGTTCCATGATGGCAGGGGAAAACGATGGCAGGAGCAGGGGGTGGACATCACCTCCTGGCCAACATCACACAGACAATTGCAGGAGTGTGCCAAACGCTTGCGTGGGGACACTGGCTATAACAGCCTGTCCCCAACACTGCCTCCAGGAGGCTTCAGTTCCCTAACTGGTACCAGCTGGAGGCCTCACATTTATGTTTATGGTGGACACCTGAATCAAGCCATCTCGGCATCCCCCCCCCCCCCCGAGGTAGGGATGTGCTCTGGCCCAGGCTGCCTGGAATTAACTATGGAGTCTCAGGGTGGCCTCGAATTCACCGCGATCCTCCTACCTCTGCCTCCCACGTGCTGGGATTAAAGATGTGCGCCCCCACGGCCTCCCGGCTCCTGTGCTTTCACATGGGCAGACCCGCCTAGGACCTACCAGTCGGCTGGACACCCGGTTCATCATGATCCGCTCCGGCAGGTCCATGGTGTTGGCGATGGTCAGGACCACCAGCCGGGCTTCCTTGTGAGTGGGCCAGTCAAAAAGGTTGTACATCACATCTTGCTTGTGAGTCCACAGAAGGTCGAGCTGCCGGGGGAAGTCCATGAACGGGCTCAGGGGAATGCACGGGCCGGGGGACACCTCCACTGACCCCCTCCTGCCCTCCTGGGGCCACCTCACCTCATCCACAAGCAGGACGGTGGGTTCCCCAGGCGCTCGGCCGCCGCAGAACTGCTTTGCCAGGAGCTCGGAGGCGTGGTTGGCTGTCGCTTTCTGACCCGTCAGCTTCTGCACGGGGAAAACCGCAATCATGGTAAGCGGGGAGGATTTTACTCCGCCCAGCTTAGACGTGCAACCATCAAAGTCTGCTTAGTGACGCTATGTGGGATTGACAACTTTGCGTGCGGTAGGTTTTCTTTAAAAGAATGGGCACGTACAGGCCCACTCCAAAAGTATTTTCCATAGCCGGACGTGGTGGCGCACGCCTTTAATCCCAGCACTCGGGAGGCAGAGGTAGGAGGATCGCCATGAGTTCGAGGCCACCCTGAGACTACATAGTTAATTCCAGGTCAGCCTGAGCTACAGTGAGACCCTACCTCGAAAAACCAAAAAAAAAAAAAAAAAAAAAAGTATTTTCCTGCACAAAAAAAAAAAGTTATATAGGTTTTGTTTGCTGTCTTAATTTGGGTTGTATTCTTTGATGTTAACACATCTTGTATATATTTTTTTGTTTTTCTTTTTTCTCTTTTTTGGTTTTTCTAAGGTAGGGTCTCCCTCTGGCCCAGGCTGACCTGGAATTCACTATGTAGTCTCAGGGTGGCCTCGAACTCACAGCGATCCTCCTACCTCTGCCTCCCGAGTGCTGGGATTAAAGGCGTGCACCACCACGCCCAGCTAATTTGTATAGTTTTATCGTATAGCTGTATTGAATCATGTAGTATCAAATATTAGATGTGATTTAATAGTGCTACTCAATTTAAGCCCATTTTAGTCACCTTTTTTTTCTTCCAAAAAATACTGCCAGATGCTGATGCTAGCGTAATTTGCCTGTTCAGTTACAGAGGGTGGCGCTCAGTTGTAGAATGTACTGTGCCTTTTAACACCTGATGCGTACATCCCATGGCACAGAAAGAGCAACAATAAAATAGCAACCCCAAAGAAAGAATACAGCAGAAATAAAAAAGGCTGAGGGAGAGCACCCCAAAGAAAGAATACAGCAGAAATAAAAAAGGCTGAGGGAGAGCCGGGCGTGGTGGCGCACGCCTTTAATCCCAGCACTTGGGAGGCAGAGGTAGGAGGATCGCTGTGAGTTTGAGGCCACCCTGAGACTACATAGTTAATTGCAGGTCAGCCTGGACCAGAGGGAGACCCTACCTTGCAAAACCAAAAAAAAAAAAAAAAAAAAAAAAAAAAAAGGCTGAGGGGCTGGAGAGATGGCTTAGTGGTTAATGCGTTTGCCTGCAAAGGGTAAGGACCCAGGTTTTGATTCCCCAGGACCCACATAAGCCAGATGCACAAGGGGGCGCATGCATCAGGAGTTTGTTTGCAGCAGCTGAAGGCCTTGGTGCACCCATTCTCTCTCTCTGTCTTTTTCTCTCAAATAAAACAAATTTTTTTTTTTTTTAAAAAGAGTCTGAGGGGGCTGGAGAGATGGCTTAGCTGTTAAGGCGCCTGCCTGCTAAGCCCAAGAACACTGGTTCCAATCTCCAGGTCCCAGATGCAAAGTGAGGCAAGGGCGCAATGCCGCACTTGCCCACAAGGGGGCGCACACATCTGGATTTCGTTCACAGCAGCTGAGAGACTGCTGGCGTGCCCATCTCTGTCTCCCTCTCCGTCTATCTCTCTCTCCAAAAATAAATAGAAAATATTAAAAAAAAAAAAAAAAAGAGTCTGAGGACTGTGTCCTATACTCTACCTCCTATTCTAATCCCTTCACTTGGGACACCATCTCTTTGGAGGTGACAGCTAATGAGTGAAAGAACAAGGTTCACACCTGCTCTAGGAGGACACCCTGCCACCTGAGATTAGTGGCTGCTCTAAGCCCTGGCTGGCAGAAAGCCACTGTCAAGCCCCTACAATAAGGTTTCTTTAAAAATAACTCTATTTGCCGGGCGTGGTGGCACACGCCTTTAATCCCAGCACTCGGGAGGCAGAGGTAGGAGGATCGCTGAGAGTTCAAGGCCACCCTGAGACTACATAGTTAATTCCAGGTCAGCCTGGACCAGAGTGAGACCCTACCTTGCAAAACCAAAAAACAAAACAAAAATCTCTTGAAAGCAGAGAAGGATAGAGGAGACAGAGAGAGAGAGAGAATGAGAATGGGTGTCCCAGGGCATCTAGCCACTGCAAACGAACTCTAGATGCATGGGTCACCTTGTGCATTTGGCTCTAGGTGGGCACTGGGGAACAGAACCTGGGTCATTAGACTTTGCAGGCAAGCGCCTTAGCCACTACGCCATCTCTCCAGCTCCCAGAACACTGTTTTTGAGATCAGAATGTTGCTCCCACTGCACAAAGTCAAATGCATGGTGTGATGGTTAAGTTCTGCATCTCTGAGATTGCCTCCACAAAAGACTGACCGAAGGAGAAAGCCCTCCCCCCAGAGCGGGCAGCCCTATGGGTGGTGGAAGGAAGTGCTGAGAGAAGAGGGGCCCTTCTCTAGCCCAGGCTGACCTGGAATTAACTCTGCAGTCTCAGGGTGGCCTCGAACTCATGGCCCTCCTCCTTGCCTCTGCCTCCCGAGTGCTGGGATTAAAGGCGTGCGCCACCACGCCCGGCTTCTGGCTGCCTTTCTTAGCGACTGCCTTCATTCCCATGTGCGCGCACCCAGGCTTCGTGGGCACGGGAATCAAGTTCCCTTAGCCTTCCAGGTGGATGGGGACTGCTGAGGCATCCAGCCAGTGGACAGAATGGCTACCAGGTTCCTGGACTCTCAGGCCTGCAAACTGCTACTGGTGGATTGCCATAAGCTAATCCAGTAAGTTTTATCCCCTACCACCTTTTTTCCCCCACAAGGTAGGGTCTCACTCTAGCCCAGGCTGACCTGGAATTAACTATGTAGTCTCAGGGTGGCCTTGAACTCAGGATGATCCTCCTACCTCTGCCTCCTGAGTGCTGGGATGAAAGGCGTGCGCCACCATGCCCACCACAAATCCCCTTATTATTATTATTATTATTCTTTCATTATTTTTTTGGTTTTTCGAGGTAGGGTCTCACTCTGGCTCAGGCTGACCTGGAATTCACTATGTAGTCTCAGGGTGGCCTTGAACTCTCAGCGACCCCTTATTACTTTTAAAAAATATTTTATTTATTTTATTTTAAAGTAGAGAGAGATAGAGAACAGGGAGAGAGAAAGAATGAGCACACCAGGGCCTCCAGCCACTGCAAACAAACCCCAGACCCAAGTACCACTTTGTACATCTGGGTATTGGGGAATCAAACCCAGGTCATTAGGCTCTGCAGGCAAGCACCTTAATTGCTGAGCCATCTCTCCAGCCCTAAATTCCCTGTTCAATACAACTCAGAGAACCCTGACTAGTATGCACGGTGTCCGATGAATGTGCGAAACACACACAAAGTAAGCCTTTCCTTTTCTCCACAGGCCTCAAGAGACTGTTTTCCAAAGAGCCAAACCGCTTTGCTTACCTGCAAGATCTGCACGTAGACTTGGTGGGGCTCCGTGAGCTTCATGCCATTCACCTCAACGTACTGGAAAGGAGGAACGTCGTTGGTGTCAGCTGCCTGCTGCAGGCAGCGTATCACTTCGTGCACGGTGGCAGTCTTCCCTGTCCCAGGGACCCCAGAGATGTACATGCATCTAGAGCAAGAACAGAAAACCCACACACTAGAACCGTGCCAGCCACACATAGTTGCAAAGACCCAGACCTCGGATATATGGAGGGTGAACAGCCAGGACCACCTGTGAAAGCTTTTCAGGGTTGGACCTATTCAGACAGACTCATCCATGCCATAAGCAAGGCAATATGCAAAGAGACCAAAGGTCAATTAAATTACATCTGCCCTGAAAAAAGAATTCCATTCTTAGCCAGGCGTGGTGAATGCACTCGGGAGGCAGAGGTTGGAGGATCGCATGTCTTTTAACCCTGAGAATATGTAGTGAACTCCAGGTCAGCCTGGGCTAGAGTGAGACCCTACCTAGAAAAACCAAAAAAAAAAAAAGAGAATTCCATTGTTCTAGAGTTTCTTTGGCAACAAAAGCTGCTTAAGGCCTGGAGAGATGGCTTAACGGCCTAAGGACCCAGGTTTGATTCCTCAGAACTCAGATGCACAAGGTGGTGGTACATGTGCCACCCTGAGACTACACAAATAAATAAAAAATCTTAAAAAAAAAAAAAAAAAAAAAAAGCCAGGCATGGTGATGCAGGTCTCCAGGTCAGGGAGGCAGAGGTGGAGGAATCCATAGTGAGACCTCCCTGAGACTACATAGCGAAAAAGCCTGGACCAAAAAAAGAAAAAAAAAAAAAAAAAAAAAGCTGCCAGGCATGGTGGCAGATATTAATCTCCCCTCCCCACTCCCAAAAGCTGCCCAAGAGCTTCCACCAAGGTTTTGCTACCCTTGTGACCTTGGCTGAGCAGAGCCTCACCTCCAAACTGCCTACTGAGTGGCACAACTCACCCTCCAGTCCCGTCCAGGAGCTTGCTCTCCACAAAGTTGTAAATGTCTTGGAACTCCTGCTCCCGACAGGGAAGGGACTCCGGTACGGCAGAAACATGCAGCCTACAGTGGGTGGTAAAAGGAAGGGAAGGAGGCTGTCACCGTCTATCCAGTAATAAATGCAAACAAAAGACGTGCCTACTGTCTCGTGTGGTCACTCCAGCCCCAGTCACTTGCAAATCTCTCCAGGGGCCATCGACCCAACCTCCCTTTCTCCAACCAACGTGGGCCCTCATCCCACTGCAGTTCCCAGGTCACCTGATTTCTGACAGAAGCCAGCTCCAGCCTCTCGCCTATCTGGGCATGGTGGTGGGAGACTGGAATGTTCTTCCAGAGCCCAGCACATCAGATCAGCCAGATGCTGCCCAGGCGTTTGTGTGGTTCTAGGCCCTTGTTCACTCTCCCATTACCACGGGCCCCGGGGACTGCATCGCCCCTCGTTCCATAGAAGGGGGCCACCATGTTTGCCTGTCTGAAGAGGGGCCCACAAGCAACACTACCTCAGTCGGGCCTCCTCCAGCACGTTGGCGGGCTCCTGGGCAGCGAGGCTTCGGCTGCGGATCTGAGGCGTGGCATGACGTGGAGTTTTGGGCTTAGGCTGGATTGAAAGAAGACGCTGTTATTTGTAAGAGGGGGAGAAGCCCCCACAAAATACCTTACAGGGCACAGTACGATGATCTGGTGAAAGAAAAGCAGCCATGTGATGCATCCCTCTTACTTCCCACCACGAGGCATTCTCCCCCACCCGTCTCACACCACACATATATTGTGTTCATAGCATAAACATGATTTCTTTCTTTGCCTTCAAAAGATCTATTTTATATTCATTTATTTGCAAGCAGGGGAAGGAGGGGGAGAGAATGAAAATATGGGTGCCCCAGGGCATTTGATCGCTGCAAATAAACTTGAGATGAATGTGCCACTTTGTGCATCTGGCTTTACACAAGCACTGGGGAAATCGAACCAGGGCCATAAGGTTTGTAATTAAGCACCTTAAGTGCTGAGCAATCTCTCTACCCATTCCCTTTAATCCCCGCACTTGGGAGGCAGAAGGAAAGAGGATTGCTTTGAGCTCCAGGCCACCCTGAGACTACACAGTGAATTCTAGGACAGCCTGAGCTAGAGCAAAAACTTACCTCGGAAAACCAAAAAGAGACAAAATAGGGTCTGCAAACACATGCCCCACTTTGGACAGCTGGCTTTATTAGGTAACAGAGAGCTGAACCCAGGCAGACAAGCTTCGCAAGCAAGCACCTTTTACAAGTGAACCACCTCTCCAGCCCACGCCTTTAATCCCAGAACTCAAGAGGCAGAGGTAGGAGGAGTGCCACGAGTTCGAGGCTAGCCTGAGACTACCCAGTACATTCCAGATCAGCCTGGGCCAGACTGCGATCCTACCTTGAAAAAACAAAAAGACAAACAAACAAAAAGAAATCACATCTTTTTGTTTTGGTGAGAGGAAGCAGTCAAGTGCTCTCCCATCCCCATGTAAGATGCTGAAAGCCGGGGCTGGGTAGGGGACTTGGTGGGTTAGGCTGACCCAGGTTCAGTGTCCATCCACATATACTGGATGCAAAAAGTGGTGCAAGCATCTGGTGTTTGCAGCGGCAAGCGGTCCTGGCACGCCTATATGCGTGCACACACAAATGAAAAGCTGGAAGGCGTAGCAGGACAATGCACCAGACTGTGACCAGCATAACAAAGAACAAACAGGAGCACAAGAACCCGTCCTCAGGTTGAGGTGGGAAGGCAGAGGATGACCTGAAAGTGGTCTTCTGACCTTCATGTGCATGCCACGGTATGTGTGTGAGCTTTCTCTCTCTCTCACGGGCTGGAGAGGTGGCTTAGTGATTAAGGCACTTGCCTGCAAAGCTAAAGAACCCAAGTTCAATTCCCCAGGATAAATGTAAGCTAGATGCACAGGGGGCGCATTCATCTGGAGTTCTTTGCACACCCGCTCTCTCCATCTCCCTCAAATTTATAACCCACTGCTTACAGTGTTGATACAGCATTCCCATCCCGTGTACCCCAAGGACTGGAAAACCACCTAAAAGAACGTACAGCCGGGCGTGGTGGTGCACACCTTTAATCCCAGCACTCACTCGGGAGGCAGAGGTAGGAGGATCGCCGTGAGTTCGAGGCCACTCTGAGACTACATAGTGAATTCCAGGTCAGCCTGGGCTAGAGCGAGACCCTACCTCAAAAAACCAACCAAGCAACGAACCAAACAAAAACGAGCAGAATTACAGTTTTCTTTGGGGTCTTGGCGGGGGTGTGCACCGAAGGCCGTGAGGCTGTTTGCAGAGTCTTGTCCTGCCGCTGGGGCTTTCTCCTCCTGGGAAGCGCCGATGTAGCAACATCTTCCTCCTCCTCCTCACTGCTGGAGCCTGAATCCTTTGCTCCTGGCACAAACTCCTCCTCCTTCTCATCACTTTCCTTGTGGTTCAGGAACCTGAATGGCGACAAATCACGTTCTTGCAGTTGGTGCTCAAGCCGGCCTAAGACCCGTATGAAAGTGAGCGTGAGCCGGAGGCATGGCAGCCTCGGTTCCACTGTGCACGCCCTCTTCTGAGACGCTCCGCTGGAGACCCGACTTGCCCCATCCAACCCCTCCAAACATTCACAGAGAGACTTGTTACGTTTCCCCTACTTTACACGTGAGGAGTTGAGGGTTAGGTCAAACAACTTTCCCACCATTCATAAATTCAAAACCAAAGTCAAGGCCGTGCGTGGTGGCGCATGCCTTTAATCCAAGCACTCGGGAGGCAGAGGTAGGAGGATTGCCGAGAGTTCAAGGCCACCCTGAGACTACATAGTGAATTCCAGGTCAGCCTGAGCCAGAGTGAGCCTGAGCCAGAGTGAGACCCTACCTCGAAAAACCAAAAAAAAAAAAAAATCAAAACCAAAGTCAAGGCCATACATGGTGGCGCACGCCTTTAATCCAAGCACTTGGGAGGCGGTGGTAGGAGGATCACCATGAGTTCAAGGCCACCATGAGACTACATAGTGAATTCCAGGTCAGCCTGGACTACAGTGAAACCCTACCTTGAAAAACCAAAAACAGGGCTGGAGAGATGGCTTGGCGGTTAAGGCGCTTGCCTGCAAAGCCAAAGGACCTCGGTTCGATTCCCCAGGACCCATTGTTAGCCAGAAGCACAAGGTGACACATGTGTCTGGAGTTTGTTTGCAGTGGCTAGAGGCCCTGGCATGCCCATTCTGTCTGGGTCCCCCCCACCCATGTCTTTCTCAAAAAAAAAAAAAAAAAAAAAAAAAAAAACCCCAATACAACAAGCCCACCCCCAAAGTTAACATTTGTTTGTTGTCTTGTTTTTTGGTTTTTTGAGGTAGGGTCTCACTCTAGCCCAGGCTGACCTGGAATTCACTCTGTAGTCTCAGGGTGGCATCGAACTCATGGTGATTCTCCTACCTCTGCCTCCCGAGTGCTGGGATTAAAGGCGTGTGCCACCACGCCCGGATCATTCCCCCAGTCTTGCCAGGAATGACAGTGATTGGTGAGCCCTGGAGCCCATTTCTTGTCCCTTTCAAAGGGTGACATTGGTGTGAATGTGGTACAAGGCAGATGTGCCAGGGGAAGTGAGTGACCGCGCACACAGAGCCGACCGAGGACTGCAGCAGCTGTCAAGGATGGCAGCGAGGCTCTTCTCACCAGAGCTGCTCCTTAATCCGGTTCAAGGTCAAGAGAGAGCTCTTCCTCTGGGCCCGACGGGAAGTTGAGACCTCTTCTGTTTGAGCTTCTGGTTCCTTGGCCTCCCTGCAAAAGACCACAGCGAGGTTATGGAGGGAGGCTAGGGCACCAAGCATGCCCAGCAGGCAATAGAAGCTGGTCAAGTGGTCTCGATGGTTTCTCTTGTCTTTAAAAAAAAAATCATTTAAATTATTTTACTTTATTTGAGAAAGAGGGAGAGAGAGAGAAAGGGCACACCAGGGCCTTCAGCAGCTGTGAATGAACACCAGATGCATGCACCACTTTATGTGTCTGGCTTACGTGGGTCCTGGGGAATCGAACCTGGGTCCTTTGGCTTTGCAGGCAAGCACCTTAACCACTAAGCCATCTCTCCAGCCCTCCTCTTGTCTTTATAGCAACCCAGGAAATTGCTCATCACTTTGTGCAAAGCTTTGAAACGTGGCTTGACTCAAACCCAGAGATCACGGTTTGCCTAATGCACCATTTAAATCAGACTTGGGCTGGAGAGATGGCTTAGTGGTTAAGGCGCATGCCTGTGAAACCTGAGGACTCAGGTTCAATTCTCCAGGTCCCACATAAGCCAGATGCACACAGTGGCACATGCACTTGGAGTTTGTTTGCAGTGGCCAGAGGCCCTGGTGAACCCATTCTCCCTGTCTCTTTCTAATAAATAAATAAAATAAGTCTTTTTTTTTTTTTTTTTGGTTTTTCAAGGTAGGGTCTCACTCTGGCCTTGAACTCATGGTGATCCTCCTACCTCTGCCTCCTGAGTGCTTTTCTTTTCTTTTCTTCCTTCCTTTCTTTCTCATTACTTGAGAGAGACAGAGAAAGAGGAACGGGCATGCTTGCATCACTTTTGCATCTGGCTAAACATGGGAAGTGTTCTTAAGCTTCACAGGCAGGTGCCTTAACCGCTAAGCCATCTCTCCAGCCCATCTTTCTTTCTTTCTTTTTTTTAATGTGCCACTGACTTCTCACTACAAGAAGGATCTGTTTGCTATGGAACGGGGTAATGTCTGTTACCTCTTTCTGATATTTTCGGGTTTCAGATTTATAGAGGGTGTCACGGAGGGTCTCCGGCCCCTTCGGATGGGGGTAAACGTTATCCCCAGACTCATCTCCGTGGTTCTTGTGACAGGCACGTGGGCTCTCAGGACCATGTGGCATTCTGATGAAGACTTGTCACCATCCACTGAAGACCTCTTAGAAGGCGAAGAGGAGGTCGTAGGGAGCGCTGTTTTCCTCTTAGTTCTTCCTGGAGAGTCTGAGGAGGCACACGAAGTCTGCTGGGATTTCCTAGTGTTAGGCGTCTTGGGAAGGCCTAGAGGCAATGAGACGTCACAAGTCAATATGGGACCATTACACCTGGCGACGTGACCTCCAGTCTCACGAGAACTACACGTCGGTGGCTGCAGTTCCAGACACACTTGCTATCATTCTCACTCCCTTCCTCCGGGTCACGGGCTCTAACCCTTATCCGTCTCCTAAATGCCATAGGTGATTTCCCTAGTCAGACAGATACGCAACTTCAAAGGAGCGTCCATACTGTCTGCCCTCTCTGCTCACAAATGATAAAATATTGTTTTAAAACGGGCAGGAGAGATGCTCAGAGGTTAAGGCGCATGCCTGAAAAGACAAATGCTTTGGTTTGATTCCCCAGGACCCATGTAAAACCAGATGCACAAAAGTGGCACAGGAGTCTGAGGTTCATCTGCACTGGCTGGAGGCCCTGGTGCACCCACTCTCTGTTTCTCTGCTTACACATGAATAAATAAAAAATTTCAGGTGGGAGAGGTAGCTTAGAGGTTAAGGCACATGCCTGCGAAGTCTAAGGACCCAAGTTTGATTCTCTAGGTCCCACACAAACCAGATGCACATGGTGCCACATGCATCTGGAGTTAGTTTGCAGTGCATGAAGCCCTGGTACGCCTATTCTCTCACACTCTCTCTCCTTCTCACTCTGACCCAAATAAATAAATAAATAAATACATAAATACATTCAAAATATTAAAAAAGAAACCTGAAAAACTACCCAGACGTCCTTCCACTGGAGATGGATAAACTGTGGCAAACTCAAATAATTATTACTTAGCCATAAGAAGGAACACATTGTCAGGTGTGGTGGTGCACATCTTTAATCCTAGCTCAGGAGGTAGGAGATTCGCTATAAATTCAAGGCAAGGCTGAAACCACAATTTCCAGCTGAGCCTGGGCTGCAGAGATCCTACTTGGGGCAGGGGAGAAGATATGACAAGTGTGGGCTGCAGAGACTGCGCAGCAGTTTTAACGCACTTGCCTGCACAGTCTTAAGGACCCGAGGTCCATTCCCTGGTACCAACATACAACCAGATGCACAAGGTGGTGCATGCATATGGAGTTCGTTTGCAGTAGTTAGAGGTCCTGGCATGCCCATTCTCTCTCTCTCTCTCACACACACACGTAAAGAAGTAATATACACACATATAAATTAGCAAAAATGCCATGCAAATTTGTGACGCATTCTGAATAATAATAATAAAAAAAGACGGGCTGGAGAGATGGCTTAGCGGTTAAGACACCTGCCTGCAAAGCCTAAGAACACTTGTTCAAATCTCCAGGTCCCAAGTTTATCCGCATGCCAAAGTGACACAGGCGCGCAATGTCACACACGCACACAAGGGGGAGCACGCGATTGGAGTTCATTCAGAGGCTGAGAAGCCCTGGCACGCCCATTGTCTCTCTGCCTCTTCCTCTGTCTGTCTCACAAATAAAAAAAAAAAAAATGACAAGTGTGATAACACGGATAACTCTTAAATGCAGGATATCAGTGAAGACCACAGGCTCTGAGGTCCACTGTATGACACAAGTAGAGACAGCCACCACACCACTGGGTCCCAGAGGCCACGGAAGGAGAGAACAAGCTGAACTTGGACAGGGTAGAATGATGGTTACCAGAGAGGGCGAGGGGAGCAGAATGGGAAGGTTCCAGTCCAAGGACACAATGCCCCAGCTGGACAGAGGACTAACGTGTGTGTGTGTGCGTGTGTGCATGCGCGCGCATGAGGAGACCAGGGTAGAGCTTCTCTATCTACTTGCTTTGCTTCCTTGAGACAGTCTCACTAAACTTGGAGCCGCTGCTGTTTTGGGGTCGTACTGGCTGGTCAAGTGAGTCTTAGCAAGTCTGCCATCTCCGTCCAGGTCGGGGGTTACAGGTGTGTATGGCCACACCTGGCATTTTTTTTTTTTTTTTTGGTTTTGTGAGGTAGGGTCTCACTCTGGTCCAGGCTGACCTGGAATTCACTATGTAGTCTCAGGGTGGCCTCGAACTCACGGCGATTCTCCTACCTCTGCCTCCCGAGTGCTGGGATTAAAGGAGTGGACCACCACGCCCGGCTCACACCTGGCATTTTAAGTGCGTGCTGGGGATACGCTTGGGTCCCAATTGTGTAGCAAGCACTCTTCTCCCACCTTCTCTCCCTCTTGGGAGTCCGTGTGTGCTATGGCACCGGTGTGGATTTCTGAGGGACAAACCTCCAAACGTTTGCCCTTTCCTAACTTGCATGCGCTTACGTAGCTCCCCCCCGCCAGCTTTGCTACTTCTCCCACATTTGCCATGGCGCCTTGACATTCGGCTTCCTGCGGGTGGTGGGAGAGTGAACTTGGGACAGCAGGCTTGAAAGTAAGTGTCTTTAACTGGCAAGCTGTCCCCTAACAGCCATGATTTTGGTTTTTTTTTTCTGATTTATTTTTATTTGTTTGTTTATTTATTAGAGAGAGAACACACCAGGCTTACGTGGGACCTAGAGAATAAAACCAGGATCCTTTAGCTTTGCAGGCAAAATGCCTTAACTGCTAAGCCATCTCTCCAGCCCGATTTTTGTTGGTTTGAGGCAGGGTCTCACACGAACACAAACTGGCCTGCAACAACACCCTGCGCAGCTCACCCTAGCTTCAAATTCCGGGTGCTCCTCCCACCTCAGCTTCACACATGCCAGGAGTGAGCCACCACAGCCAGCTGAGAGGAACACCTTTCAAGGGACCACTCAGTAAGAGCAACAGTCAGTACTAATATACTTCACATTTCAAAATCACATTTCAAACACATCACATTGAAAAATGTTAATTGATGGCCTAGAGAGATGGCTTAGCAGGTAAGGCATTTTCCTGCAAAGCCAAAGGACCCAGGCTCGATTCCTCAGGACCCGTGTAAGCCAGGTGCACAAGGGGGCACATGCATCTGGAGTTCATTTGCACTGGCTGGAAGCCCTGGTGTGCCCATCATCTCTCTCTCTCTCTGTTGCTCTCAAATAAAAATAAAAATAAACAAAATTTTTTAAAAAGGGCTGGAGAGATGGCTTAGCTGTTAAGGTGCCTGCCTGTGAAGCCTAAGAATGCCCATTTGATCTCCAGGTCCCACATTTAGCCAGATGCAAAAAGTGACGCAAGCATGCAATGTTGCCCATGCACCACAAGGGGACGCATGCATCTGGAGTTCATTCACAGAGGCTAAGAGACCACTGGCATGCCCATTCTCTCGCTCTCTCTCTGAAAAAAATGTTTAAAAAAAGAAAGAAAAATGTTAATTGAGGTGAGGGATGTGTGTTAGCTCCATTATTACATGCATAAACCAAAACATCGCTTATAGCCAAGTATCCATGAGCAGATGAATGGATAAACAAAATGTGATGTGCATACACACACACTGGTATATTGATTAGCCCTAAAAAGAAAGACACATGCCTGTCATTCCAGCAGGCAGGAGGCTGAAGCAGGAGGCTTACAAGTTTAAGGTAAACCTGGGTTACACAGCCAAATTCCAGGGCAGCTCAAAACAAGCAAAAAGAGGACATTTTTTGACACATGCTACATGAGGAGCTGTGAGGCTATGACACACCTGTCACACAAGCACTCACAGAGATCAACTGGAGCAATCAAATTAATGAAGACAGAGAGATGTTTCCAGAACCTAGGGGACATGGCACAGTGCACAAGGACTGGCCAACAGGCCTAGAAGTTTAAAGATGATGGGAATGGCTGCACAAGGCTATGGCTATCTTTTTTTTTTTTTTTTTTTTTTTTTGGTTTTGCAAGATAGGGTCTCACTCTGGCCCAGGCTGACCTGAAATTAATTATGTAGTCTCAGGGTGGCTTCGAACTCACAGCAATCCTACCTCTGCCTCCCGAGTGCTGGGATTAAAGGCGTGCACCACCACAACTGGCTGCTATGGCTATCTTTAATGCCACATTAAAACGGCAAACTTGGGCTGGAGAGATGGCTTAGCGGTTAAGTGATTTTTTGTGAAGCCTAAGGACTGCAGTTCGAGGCTCGGCTGCCCAGGTCCCATGTAAGCCATAGGCACAAGGGGGTGCACGCATCTGGAGTTTGCAGTGGCAGGAGGCCCTGGTGCACCCATTCTTTCTCTCTCTCTCTCTCTGCCACTCTCAAATAAATAAAATAAAAAAATATCTAAAGTTTATAAAATGGCAAACTTAATGTTATGTGCTTTCAGCATCTGCCCAGTCTATAAATCCCTGGCCTGCTGCTACGTCAACTCACATGAATTCACTGCTCACTGTATTCTGTGGGTCCTGCCCACTGTGACCCCTGCACACTCACCACTCAGCTCCAGCCGCTTCCTTGCAATGGGGGTGACAGGGTGAGTAGGGGCTTGGCGAGATTTGGAGGCAGAGTGACTTGATTCAATCCTTTTGACAGCATGCTTTGTGCTGGCCCAAGCCGGGCTCTCTACAACCTTGGCCTGGGCTTCCGCAGGTTTCTGGAACGTGGGGCTGCCCCCTCGCTTCCCCAGCTCTGCAAGGAGCTCTGGGGACAGTGGTGTGAACTTCTTTGTATTCCAGGACAGCTTCACAAAAAACACCTTCTCGTGTTTCAGATCCACAGGAAGTGCTTCATCCGGGGCTAGGGCTACCACCTGAAGGCAGAAAGGAAGATAATAGAGAAAGATAATACTCAGAGACCAAGCAAGACTGCATGAGAACCCACACACGCCTCAGCATGTGACAGAGAAACTGAGCATGTGTTAATATTAATAGATGCCAGTGAGGTGTAAGCCATCATTTCTCCTTTATACAACATTATTTTTAAGGGGGGGCTGGAGAGATGGCTCAGCAGTTAAGGCACTTGCCTAAGTACCTGGGTTCAACTCCCCAAAATTCACATAAAGTACACAAGGTGGCACATGCATCTAGAGTTCATGTGCAGTGGCTAGAGGTCCTGGCGCACCCATTTTGATTCTCTGTTTCTGCTTGCAAATAAATACAAATATTCTGGAATTCACTATGTAGTCTCAGGCTGACTTTGAACTCAGTGATCCTTCTGCCTCCCAAGTGCTAGAATTTAAGGCCTGTGCCACTTTGCCCGACTTTTCTTCTTTTTTGGTCTTTTGATGTAGGGTCTCACTCTAACCCAGGCTGACCTGGAATTCACTATGTAGTCTCAGGGTGACCTCGAACTCCCAGTGATCCTCCTACCTCTGCCTGCTGAGTGCCTGAGAAACCATACCTGGCTAGCTTTTCTTTCTATTTATCTGAATGAATATGGGCATGCCAGGGCCTCCTGCCACTGCAAACCAAATCCAGAAGTCGTACCACTTTGCGTACCTGGATTTCCGTGGGTTTTGGAAAATTAAACCTGGGCCAATAGGCTTTGGAAGCAAATGCCTTTAACAGCAGAGTCATTTCTATGGCCCCAGAGAGCTGGTAACATTCCTGAGGCCGTGCAGAGCTGAAATGAGCTTCAGAGACGCCACCTCACCTGCACAGTGTCGATGATGGTCTCGATGCTGATGACGCTGTCGCAGGAAGGGCAGTCATACCAAAATATTTCCTGTGCAGCAGGCTTCCGGCCCAGCAAGTGCTGTTTGGAGGTGTGGATTTCAGAGAAGCGGACAAACCACTGCACTCTAGCACGTTTCTTCAAATGAGGCTTATACTCTAGGGGGGTGAGGTAGACAGGGGAAGATGGAACGTGAAGGTTGAAAACATACAAGGAGGGGCTCTCTACCACTTGGCCTGGGCCTCCCGAGGAGTTTCTGGGCGTGGGGCTGCCCCTAAGCTACAGCTCTGCAAGGAGCTCTGAGGGACAGTGGTGTGAACTTCTTTTTGTATTCCAGGACAGCTTCACAAAAACACCTTCTCGTGTTCAGATCCACAGGAAGTGCTTCATCCGGGGCTAGGGCTACCACTGAAGGCAGAAAGGAAGATAATGAGAAAGATAATACTCAGAGACCAAGCAAGACTGCATGAGAACCCACACACGCCTCAGCATGTGACAGAGAAACTGAGCATGTGTTAATACTAATAGATGCCAGTGAGGTGTAAGCCATCATTTCTCCTTTATACAACATTATTTTAAGGGGCTGGAGAGATGAAGCCAGCAGTTAAGAGCACTTGCCTAGTACCTGCCCAACTCCCAAAATTCACATAAAGTACACAGGTGGCACATGCATCTAGAGTTCATGCAGTGGCCAGAGGTCTAGACCCATTTTGGATTCTCTGTTTCTGCTTTTGAAATAAATACAAATATTCTGGAATTCACTGCACTATGTAGTCTCAGGCTGACTGAACTCAGTGATCCTTCTGCCTCCCAAGTGCTAGAATTTAAGGCCCTGTGCCAATTTCTGCCCGACTTTTCTTCTGTTTTGGTCTTTTGATGTGGGGTCTCACTCTAACCCAGGCTGACCTGGAATTCACTATAGTCTCAGGGTGACCTCGAACTCCCAGTGATCCTCCTACCTCTGCCTGCTTTGGAGGTGCCTGGAGACACCATACCTGGCAGCACTGCTTTCTATTTATCTGAGTGAATATGAGCATGCCAGGGCCTCCCTGCCACTACAAACCAAATCCAGAAGTCGCACCACTGGAATGCACCTGGATTTCCGTGGGTTTTTGGAAAATTAAACCTGGGCCAATAGGCTTTGGAAGCAAATGCCTTTAACAGCAGAGTCATTCTCTGGCCCCCAAGAGAGCTGGTAACATTCCTGAGGCCGTGCAGAGCTGAAATGAGTTTCAGAGACGCCACCCCTCACCTGGCACAGTATCGATGATGGTCTCGATGCTGATGACGCTGTCGCAGGAAGGGCAGTCATACCAAAAATATTTCCTGTGCAAAGAGCCAGCTTCCGCCCAGCAAGTGCTGTTTAGAGGTGTGGATTTCAGAGGGGCGGACAAAACCACTGCACTCTGTACGTTCTTCAAATGAGGCTTATACTCTAGGGGGGTGAGGTAGACAGGGGAAGATGGAACGTGAAGGTTGAAAACATACAAGGAGGGCTGGAGTGATGGCCTAGCGGTAAGGCGCTTGCTTGCCTGTGAAGCCTAAGGACCCAGGTTCGATTCTCCAGGTCCCATGTAAGCCAGATGCACATGGCAGTGCATGCATCTGGAGTTTGTTTGTAGTGGCTTGAGGCCCTGGCATGCCCATTCTCACTCTCTCTGTCTCAAATAAATAAATAAATAAATAAATAAATAAATAAATAAAAAAATAAAATAAATCTTTAAAAAAAAGAAAACACAAGGACATTCCACTGAGCACTTTTTTTTTTGTTTTTTTTTTTTTACTTTTCAAGGCAGGGTCTCACTGGCTCAGGCTGACCCGAAATTCACTATGTAGTCTCAGGGTGGCCTCGAACTCTCAGCAGTCCTCCTACCTCTGCCTCCCGAGTGCTGGGATTAAAGACGTGCACCACCACACCTACTCATTCGTTTTTTTTTTTTTTTTTTTTTTTTTTTTGGAGAAAGACAAAAGAGAGGAGAGGGAGAGAAATACAGAGATGGGCACGCCAGCAGTGTCCAGCAGCTGTTGCGAGCAAATCCAGATGTATGCGCCCACTTGTGGTCAGAAGTGCAGCGTTAGTGCCCTTGTCACTTTGCATCTGGCTAAATGTGGGACCCTAGGGTGGAACCAGTGTTCTTAGGCTTAGGAGGCAGGCGCCTTAGGCCCCAGCCATCTCCAGCCTAATTATTTTTATTTATTTACTTATTTGAGAGAGAACTGCAGATGCCTTTGAGGCTATCCCCAGCACATGGGTCCTGGGGAGTCAGAGCACCAGGTCCCTGGCACAAGTGTGAGTGGTGCGCCTTTAATCCCAGCAATTAGGAGGCAGAGGTAGGAGGATTGCTGAGTTGAAAGCCCACCCTGAGACTACATAGATTAATTCAGGTCAGCTGGGACAGTGAGACCCTACCTTGAAAAAAAAAAAAAAAAAAAAAAAAAAAAAACAAACCAAAATCAGTTTTTAACTTTGCTGGCAATAAAATGTTTGGGGGTGCTGAGCCCTGGACTGGCACTGCATGCTAGTCATCTTTGTATTAATACTGAACTCTATCCAACTAGTCCCTTTCCTACTTCCCTGTAAGAAAACATGCCAACAAATTTCAGTGATTTCAAGGAACTCAATGATGGACTGACTCTTAGCCTAGCCTTTTGCTGCGACTAGCCTTTGTAGTTTTCTTTGCTGAAGGAGAAGTTCACTTAGGTTCTTTTCCCCAATCTCAGCCTTTTTTTTTCATCTCACCCAGTGTGAACTCTCAAAGCAAGCCCAGGCTGACTGTGATGGTGCTGTGTAGTCTCGGTGTATGGACCCTACTTCAACTTCTGCTGGGATTAAAGGCCTGCACTACCACACCCAGGACCTAGAGCCTATTTTAGACCAATTCATTTTCTTTCTTTATTAAAACCACAGCCTGAGCTGCCTTTAATCCTAGCACTTGGGAGGCAGTGGTAGGAGGATGGCCATAGTTCCTAGGCCACCCTGAGACTACATAGTGAAGTCAGGTCCAGCCCTGAAGCCTAAGTAAGACCCTACCTTGAAAAAACCAGAAAAAAATTTGAATTAGCCTCTCTGGGATGTAGTACATTGCATTTTTCTCCCCTCTCCAAATTCTATAAATGTAAGGCTGTACAAATAAACAAATAAAAATATTTTATTTGTTGCATGCAGAGAGAGAATGATGTTTAACCTTTAATCCCAACACTTGGGGAGGCAGAGAGGTAGGAGGATGCATGCCATGAGTTGAGGCCACCCTGAGACTACATAGTTAATTCAGGTCGCTGGACCTGGTCATTAGGCCTTGCAGGCCAAGTGAACTCAAAAAAAAAAAAATCTCTCAGATTCATTTCTTGGTTTGGAGAGATGGCAATGGTTGATGTTATTTATTTTGTTTGATGTCTCATAATTCCTACTAATGAGGCCTTTGTTTTTAAAATACTGAATCTGCTGGGCATGGTGGCTTATGAATCCAGCACTTGAGAGGCTAAGGTGATAGAGAGTGCTCTATGAATTTGAGGGCAATTTGGTCTTAGAGTAGGATTCTAAGTTAGACTGGGCCTAACCTAGTAAGACTGCCTCAAAAATAAATAAAAAATGTAGGATCCTCTCTCCCCAGTTGTGTTTCTGTCTTTTTGTCTGTGGCTAGGTTCTATACAGAGTGCTGCTGCTGCTACCTCTTGTTCTGTTTTGGGCAGTGTCTCCACATAAGCGAATTCAGGTCAGGCTGGGCTAGAGCGAGACCGTGCACCCTCCCGAAAAACCATAAAAAGACACCGGCCAGATCACGGTGGTCACATACCTGCAATCTAGCACTTGGGAGATGGGAGTAAGAGGATCAGGATTCCAGGTCACACATCAAGTTTAAGGCCAGCTCGGGCTATACAGACCGTGTCTCAAAACAAAACAACATGCCAGGCCATTGGGGCACACACCTTACTCTATTAGCAGCACATTATGCTAGCATTCCCTCCTAATGAAAGAACTTGCAGAACACCATCATCACCTCTTTCCTTAACTCTGAAATCTACACAATGCTCACACCTGGCTGACGTGTGCCCCCTAGTGGATATTAGTTTGAACACCCTTCTTCAACTATAGCTGCAGGAGAGGTGGCCTTTTAGTAGTTCAGATTTTCTTGGCCCCACCACCCCCAATCCTGCCTTCATGGACATTATTCATCTGTGTACACATGCTAGTGGCACAGATGTGGAGTTCAGAGGGCAACAGAGATGCATGCACCACGTTTTTTTTTTTTTGTTTTCCAAGGTAGAGTCTCACTCTGGTCAGGCTGACCTGGAATTCTGTGGTTTCAGGGTGGTCTGGAACTCGCGGTGATCTCCTCCTCTGCCTCCCAAGTGCTGGGATTAAAGCGTGCTTTGCCCGGTGCACCTCACTTTTTGTATCACGGCTTCCATGGGTGCTAAGGAAATGAAACCCAGCCACCACATTTTGTAAGCAAGCACCGTTAACTGTTGGCCCAGCTCCCAGGCCCATAACGATATTCTTACCGCCTCCTGAAAATAATAAAAAAACGATACATTCTTGAGTCCTCCAGTTCCCTTACCAATACTTCTCTGGTGAGGAGAAAGGGGACAGGTAGGGCCATGTGACCTACCTCACAGTTCAGGGTGTGGGTGCCGTGTGCCTCTGATCCAAGTGCTCAGCAGCCCCTCCTGCCCACTTCACCAGCATTTCCTAGCAAGATAAGCTTCCCCATTCCAGTCCCAAACTCACCATCTTCAAACAGCTCCAAACAGCTTGGCCACATAGGGCTCTTCAGCTAGCCCTTCAATCAACACAAACTGTCCAACCTGGATGTAAGTCTCAGTGGAACCATCTTCGTCTTTCTACGCAATTCTCTAGGAAGGAAGAAAGAAAGTTGCCCTGTAAAAGCTCTTTAGGGGCTGGAGAGATGGCTTATGGTTAAAGGCTTGCCCAGTGAAACTGGACTCAAGGTAGATTCTCAGGTCCACATAAGCAAGACCCACAAGGTTACACAAGTGCACAAAGGTGCACATGCGCAAGGGGGAGCATGCGTCTGGAGTTCAATTGCTAGTGGCTGAGGCCCTGAGCGCCTATTTTCTCTCTCTTGCATTAAAAAAAAAAAAAAAAAAAAAAAAGGCCAGTCTGTTGGGCTTGCCTCAAAAAAAAAAAAAAAGATAAAATAAAATAAAAGCTCTTTAGATCCTCTGGTACAAAGGAAGGTACCCTGTTTTTATGCATACTAATCAATCCCCCTTATTGGTAAAACAATACATCCAGTTATATATAATAGGCAAATATATTTATTTATTTGCAAAGAGGCGAATAGAGAGAATGGGCACGCTAGGCCTCCAGCTACAAAAGGAACTCAGATGGGTGAGCCACCTTGTGCATCTGGCTCTACATGTTTCTGAAGATCAGTATTAAAATATATATATATATATATACCGCTAGCTGAGTACAGTGATTTTGATCTATAAGCTCCAGCCTTTTGGGAAACTGAGGCAAGAGAATGAAGAATTCAAGACCAGCCTGGGCTATGTAGAGAAAAAAAAAAAAAAAGGGCCGGAGAGATGGCTTAGCGGTTAAGCCCTTGCCTGTGAAGCCCTAAGGACCCCAGTATAAGGCTCAAATTCTCCAGGACCCATATAAGCCAGATGCAAAAGGTGGCACATGCATCTGGAGTTCATTTGCAGTGGCTGGAGGCCTGGCGCACCCATTCTCTCTGCCTGTCGCTCTAAATAAATAAATATAAATAAAAAAAAATTTTTTTTAAATGGCTGGAGCTGGGCGTGGTGGCGCACGCCTTTAATCCCAGCACTTGGGAGGCAGAGGTAGGAGGATCACCGAGAGTTCGAGGCCACCCTGAGACTATATAGTTAATTCCAGGTCAGCCTGGACCAGAGTGAGACCTTACCTTGCAAAAACCAAAAAAAAAAAAAAAAAAAAAAATGGCTGGAGAGATGGCTTAGTGGTTGAGGCATTTGCCTGCGAAGCCTAAGGACCCTGGTTCAATTCTCCAGGCCCCACATAAGCCAGGTGCACAAGGGGGCACATGCATCTGGAGTTCGTTTGCAGTGGCTAGAAGCCCTGGTGTGCCCATTCTCACTCACCCTCTCTCTCTTTCCATCTATCTCTAATAAATAAATAAATAAATAAATAAATAAATAAATAAATAAATAAAAATAAAATCTTTAAAAAAAGAGAGAGAAAAGAAAAGGTTGAGCGTGGTGGTGCACGCCTTTAATCCCAGCACTCGGGAGGCAGAGGCAGGAGGATCACTGTGAGTTTGAGGCCACATAGCGAATTCCAGGTCAGGCTGGGCTAGAGCGAGACCGTACCTCGAAAAACCAAAATAAAAAGAAGACACCGGCCAGATGCGGTGGTCACATACCTGCAATCCTAGCACTTGGGGAGATGGGAGTAAGAGGATCAGAGTTCCAGGTCACACATCAAGTTTAAGGCCAGCTCGGGCTATACCACAGACCGTGTCTCAAAACAAAACAAACATGCCAGGCCATTGGGGCACACACCTTACTCTATTAGCAGCACATTATGCTAGCATTCCCTCCTAATGAAAGAACTTGCAGAACACCATCATCACCCTCTTTCCTTAACTCTGAAATCTACACAATGCTCACACCTGGCTGACGTGTGCCCCCTAGTGGATATTAGTTTGAACACCCTTCTTCAACTATAGCTGCAGGGAGAGGTGGCCTTTTGTAGTTCCAGATTTTTCTTGGCCCCACCACCCCAAATCCTGCCTTCATGGACATTATTCATCTGTGTACACATGCTAGTGGCACAGATGTGGAGTTCAGAGGGCAACAGAGATGCATGCACCATGTTTTTTTTTTGTTTTCCAAGGTAGAGTCTCACTCTGGTCCAGGCTGACCTGGAATTCACTGTGTAGTCTCAGGGTGGTCTGGAACTCACGGTGATCCTCCTACCTCTGCCTCCCAAGTGCTGGGATTAAAGGCGTGCGCCACCACGCCCGGTGCACCACTTTTGTATGCGGCTTCCATGGGTGCTGAGGAAATGAAACCCAGCCACCAGGTTTTGTAAGCAAACACCGTTAACTGTTGAGCCAGCTCCCAGGCCCTTAACGATATTCTTACCGCCTCCTGAAAATAATAATAATTATTAAAAAACGATACATTCTTGAGTCCTCCAGTTCCCCTTTACCCAATACTTCTCTAGTGAGAGAAAAGAGGGGACAGGTAGGGCCATGTGACCTACCTCACAGTTCAGGGTGTCGTGCCCCGTGTGCCTCTGATCCAAGTGCTCAGCAGCCCCCTCCTGCCCACTTCACCAGCATTCCTAGCAAGATAAGCTTCCCATTCCAGTCCCAAACTCACCATCTTCAAACAGCTCCAACAGCTTGGCCACATAGGGCTCTTCAGCGCTAGCCCCTTCAATCAACACAAACTGTCCAACCTGGATGTAAGTCTCAGTGGAACCATCTTCGTCTTTCACACGCAATTCTCTAGAAGGAAGAAAGAAAGTTGCCCTGTAAAAAGCTCTTTAGGGGCTGGAGAGATGGCTTAGTGGTTAAGGGGCTTGCCCGTGAAGCCTAAGGACTCAAGGTCGATTCTCCAGGTCCCACATAAGCAAGACCACAAGGTTACACAAGTGCACAAGGTCACACATGCGCACAAGGGGGAGCATGCGTCTGGAGTTCAATTGTAGTGGCTGAGGCCCTGGAGCGCCAATTTTCTCTCTCTTGCATTAAAAAAAAAAAAAAAAAAAAAAAAAAAGGCCAGTCTGTTGGGCTTGCCTCCAAAAAAAAAAAAAAATAAAATAAAAAGCTCTTTAGATCCTCTGGTACAAAGGAAGGTACCCTGTTTTTATGCATACTAATCAATCCCCTTATTGGTAAAACAATACATCCAGTTATATATAATAGGCAAATATATTTATTTATTTGCAAGAGGCAGATAGAGAGAATGGGCACGCCAGGGCCTCCAGCTACTGCAAAGGAACTCCAGATGGGTGAGCCACCTTGTGCATCTGGCTCTACATGTTTCTGAAGATCAGTATTAAAATATATATATATATATATACACTGCTAGCTGAGTACAGTGATTTTGATCTATAAGCTCAGCCTTTGGGAAACTGAGGCAAGAGAATGAAGAATTCAAGACCAGCCTGGGCTATGTAGAGGAAAAATTCTCCAGGACCCATGTAAGCCAGATGCAAAAGGTGGCACCTGCGTCTGGAGTTCATTTGCAATGGCTGGAGGCCCTGGCGCACCCATTCTCTTTCTCTCTCTGCCTCTTTCTCACTCTGTTGCTCTCAAATAAATAAAAACGTAAAAATAAATAAAAACATTTTTAAACAAGTGGGAGGGGGCTAGGCTGAGAATGCAGCCCAGTTGGTACGGGGCTTGCCCAGCATGCACAAAGCCCCGGGCTTGACTCCTAAGAATACATCAACCAGATGTGGTGGTGCATGCCTGCACCCAGCAGATGAAGACTGGAGATTTTGACATTCAAGGTCATCCTCAGCCACATATTGAGTTTGAGGCCACCCTGGGCTCCATAAGCCCCTAACACAAAAAATAAAATAAAATTAAAATAAAATAAAATAAAAAGGCTGGAGTGATGGTTTATTCATTAGAGCATTTGTCTGTGAAGCCTAAGGCTCCAGGTTAGATTCCCCAGTCCCATGTAAGCCATATGCACAAAGTGGTGCATCCATTCTGTCTCTCTTTCTCAAATAAAAAAACTTTTTAATTATCTAAAAAGGGGCTGGAGAGATGGCTTAGTGGTTAAGCCATTTGCCTGCAAAGCCAAAAGGATCTCGGTTCGATTTTCCAGGACCAGATGCGCACGGGGATGCATGCATCTGGAGTTCGTTTGCGGTGGCTGGAGGCCTTGGCGTGCTCTCTCTCCCTTTCTTGCTCTCAAATAAAGAAAATATTAAAGAAAAAAAAAGATGGAAAAAGTGTCAGGGCAAGCAAGCTTAGGACTTAAAAAAAAATTATCTAAAAAAAAAAAATAGTCGGGCGTGGTGGCACACGCCTTTAATCCCAGCACTGGGGAGGGAGAGGTGGGAGGATTGCCAAGAGTTCAAGGTCAGCCTGGACTAGAGTGAAACCCTACCTCGAAAAACAAAACAAAAAAAGAATAGCCAGGCGTGGTGGCGCACACCTTTAATCCCAGCATTTGGGAGGCAGAGGTAGGAGGATCTGTGAGTTCAAGGCCACCCTGAGGATACATAGTTAATTCCAGGTCAGCCTGAGCCAGAGTGAGACCCTACCTCGAAAAACCAAAATAAAAAAGAATAGGCAAACGGATAGAACAAAAGGTTTTTAGCACAGCAGATTTGATTATCCGCCTTCATACAAACCCTAAGTTCTCTCAGTTACTGAGAAAGAATAAAGGTGTCTTGAGAACTGTCAAGCTGGGAGGGACAGTTTCTGCATCTCTCATCCCCTTTCAACCATCCACTGCCCCCCACCCAGCCCTCAGTGTGTAGTAACTAGAAGATTCTGAATATAAGCGATTAACAGTTATGCTAGCGATGCTGTGTTTCTAACCCAGCCGAGGCGCCCTGTCACTCACTTGTAGGTTTGGTAGTGCAGTTTTCGATTCGGCAACGGCCCGCCAACCCACGAGTACTTCTGTCTGCTCTTGTGCCTCGTGACATAAGATGGCATGGCTCTGATGGAGTGTAAGACAGGGTCACAATACTTTCCTCCACTTAGTTTACCCATTCCCCCCGCCCGCCCCGCCTCACTCCCACAGCTTTGTTTTTTTAACATTTTAAAATTTCATTTCATTTATGTATTTATTTGAGAGAGAGAAAGAGACAGAGAGAATGGGCATGCCAGGACCTCCAGCCACTGCAAACGAACTCCAGACGCATGTGCCCCCTTGTGCATCTGGGCTTATGTGGGTCCTGAGGAATCGAACCGGGTCCTTTGGCTTTGCAGTCAAAAATAAATAAATAAATAAATAAATAAATAAATAAATAAATAAATAAATAAATAAAATAAAATATATTTTTAAAAAAGATAGGAGTAAAATATAAATGCATAGCTGGGCCAGCCGTGGAGGTGCACACCTTTAATCCCAGCACTCGGGAGGCAGAGGTAGGAGGATCGCTGTGAGTTTGAGGTCAACCTGAGACTACATAGTGAATTCCACCCACCCCCGGGGGGGGGTGGTGGTGGTGGAAGACAGGCTGAAATGAGGAGTTACAAGGGTTGGAGGCAAAAAAAGCATGCATAGTGTGTTTGAGCAAATGGGAGTGAGATTTATCAAATGCGTCATTCCAGGGCTGGAGAAATGGATTAGTGTTTAAGGAGCTTGCCTGCGAAGCCAAAGGACCCATGTAAGCCAGATGCACAAGGGGGCACACACATCTGGAGTTCGTTCGCAGTGGCTGGAGGTCCTGGTGTGCCCATTCTCTCTCTCCCTGCCTATTTCTCTCTCAAATAGATAAAAATGAGATATTTTTTAAATGTGTCATTCCACTTACAAATATAAAAGGAACATATCTTGTGACTTACCTGTACTGCTCCAGAAATTTGGGGGAGTAAATTTCTTTCCACCTGACAGGCGCAAATAAAAGTACTGCAGACACCCGAAAGGAAGAGCTTGCATTAAAGCCTATGTGGAGAAAAGACGCTGTTGTTGTTTTTGGGGGGCGGGGAAGTTTCAAGGTAGGCTCTCGCTCTAGCCCAGCCTGACCTGGAATTCACTATTTAGTCTCAGGGTGGCCTTGAACTCATGGTGATCCTATCCCAGCCTCCCAAGTGCTGGCATTAAGGGGTGTGCCACCATGCCTGCCTCTGATCACTTTTTATTTTACTTTAATTTTAATCTATTCCAGGTAGGGTCTGACTAGTCCAGGCTGAACTGGAATTCACTATGTAGTCTCAGGGTGGCCTTGAACTCATGGCAACCCTCCTACCTCTGCCTCCCAAGTGCTGGGATTAAAGGTGTGCGCCACCACACCCGGCTCCCATTTTTTTGGTTTTTTTCAAGGTAGGGTCTCACTCTAGCCCAGGCTGACCTGGAATTCACTCTGTAGTCTCAGGGTGGCCTCAAACTCAGGACAATCCACCTACCTCTGCCTCCCGAGTGCTGGGATTAATGGTGTGCGCCACCACGCCAAGCAAGACATTTTTTAATAGCTCTTTAAATTTTTTTTGTTTATTTTTATTTACTTATGAGCAACAGACAGAAAGAAAAAGAGGCATAGAGAGTGCACGCATGCGCATCAGGGCCTCAAGCCACTGCAAACGAACTCCAGATGCATGCACCACCTTGTGCATCTGGCTTACATGGGTACTAGGGAGTTGAGCCTGGAACCGGGATCCTTAGGCTTCATAGGCAAGCCAGGTTGTTGGCATATGCCTTTAATTCCAGCATTTGGGAGGCAGAGGTAGGAGGATCACTGTGAGTTCAAGGCTACCCTGAGACTACATAGTGAATTCCAGGTCAGTCTGGGCTAGAGTGAAAGCCTACCCCGAAAAAAAAAAAAAAAAAAAAAGTTAAAAACCTGTGTTTACCGCCAGAACATATAGAGACATCTGTTAACTCCAGTTGAGGCTTAATGCTTACTAGGTACCCACAAAATGGCAGATAGCTCACTCCTAAATCCTATCACTATGACCCACCCGCCAAAGGAACAAAAGATAAAGGCGTCTGGGCCAGGCGTGGTGGTGGCAGACCTTTTAATCTCAGGACTCAGGAGGCACAGGTAGGAGGATGGCTGTGAGTTCCAGGCCAGTCTGGAGTACAGAGTGAATTCCAGGTCAGCCTGGGCCCTACTTGAAAATAAATAAAAAACAAAAGCAGATATTTGAGCCAGTGTAAGGGAAGGTTGGGCCTACTCCAGAAATGTTTTGCTTCTAAATGTTGTCACTTTAAGGTGACAGACAGCACGTCCAATTTCATACAAGATAGCATAACCCTAACTGAAAAGCCAGATGCCAGGGACTGCCCTTAAACTACCTCATCTTATAAATACATCATGTCCCTGGGCGTGGTGGTGCACGCCTTTAATCCCAGCACTCGGGAGGCAGAGATAGGAGGATTGCCATGAGTTCCAGGCCACCCTGAGACTATAGAGTGAATTCCAGGTCTGCCTGGGCTAGAGTGAGACTGTATCAGACAGCTTCAGGTTCGTTGAGATAAACTTCCAGACCAGGCACAGTTATGGAGGAAAGGATATTATTTATTGAAGCTTACAGATCCAGGGGAAGTTCCATAATGGCAGAAGCAGCTAGCCTGCCTTCACAGGGCCAAGCAGAGAGAGAAAAAACCAACCAGGCACACAGCACACAGAGCAAAGCTACAGCCAAAAGCCATAGCACACTTCAGGAACTCCAACAGGCACACTTTGCATATCTTTACAATGGACTCTCAAACCCACCACCACACCTTAATATCCGCCCCCAGTGACATTGCCTCTAGCAAGGTGATTGCAGATGCAAACTATTAACTAATAAAACACTGAATATATTGGGGGGGCATATATTCAAACTACTACAGAGACCCTACCTCGAAAAACCAAAATAAATAAATAAATAAATAAATAAATAGGGTTTATTTATTTATGTCTGAGTCAGGTTTGTCAACCAATGAGTGAGAAGCCCCATTTGGCTTCAATTTCCTTACCCATGAAAATGTGGATTTGTATTCAATCTTCCTTTTATTCAATCAACATTCTTTGAAAACTATTAAGTGTCAAGGCATGCTTCTAAGATTACTGGTAAGTAAGCGAGAAAATGAAAAATGGTCCATCTACCTTCTACTTCCTGACATGAGTTTGCAAGGGTTAGCGATTTTTACTTACTTTTAAAAATAGCATTTTATGCAACTCACGTGCAAAATGCCATATTCAAGCTCAGAGAATTCACAATCTTTTGTTGTTGTTTTTCGAGGTAGGGTCTCGCTCTAGCGCAGGCTGACCTGGAATTCACTATGGAGTCTCAGGGTGGCTTTGAACTCACAGCGATCCTGTTTTTTTTTTTTTTTTTTAACTTTTAAAATGTGTTTTATTTATTGAAAAGAGAGAGAATGAGCAGCCACTGCAAACAAGCTCGAGCTGGGCTGCATGCGCCACCTTGTGCATCTAGGTTTTATGTGGGTACTAGGGAATCAAACCCGAGTCCTTTGGCTTGGTAGGATAGTGCTTCAAACACTGAGTCATCTCCCCAGCCCTTATTTATCAATTTGAGACAGAGAATGGGCGCAACAGGGCCTCCAGCCACTGCAAAGACACTCCAGATGCGTGTGTCAGCTTGTGCATCTGGCTTGAGTGGGTCCTGGGGAATCGAACCGGGGTCCTTCGGCTTTGCAAGCAAGCGCCTTAACGGCTAAGCCATCTCTCCAGCCCTAAGTAATCTAATTAAAAAAAAAAAAAATTTAATATTCTCTCCAGCCCTGGAATTGCCTCTCTAGCCCTAAGTAATCCAATTTCTTTGTTTGTTTGTTTGTTTTTCGAGGTAGGGTGTCACTCTAGTCCAGGCTGACCTGGAATTCACTATGTAGTCTCAGGGTGGCCTTGAACTCATGGCGACCCTCCTACCTCTGCCTCCCGAGTGCTGGGATTAAAGGTGTGCACCACCACGCCCGGCTTCTAATATATATTTAAAAAAATTATAATCTCTCCAGCCCTAAATAATCTAATTTAAAAAAATTAGTATTCTCTCCAGCCCTGGAATTGCCTCTCCAGCCCTAAATAATCTAATTTAAAAAAATTAGTATTCTCTCCAGCCCTGGAGCTGCTTTTTGAAGGCAGAGAGCGAGGCGGGGGTGGGCTGGGTGGGGAAGGGCTCTCAAGGAAGGAGCTCTCGGAACCGCGCAGGGCGCCTGGTGCACGTGCCGGAGCCCGGCCAGCCCGCACGCGCTTCCCTGGACGGCCGCAAGTCCTCCCGGGCTTTCCCCCGCCATGGCTCCAGGCCCCGGGCGCAGCGCCGCTCACCTGCACGCCGTGCCGCTCCGCGTCCCGATCCGCGCTGCAAAGGGAAGGAAATTTCGCGCCAAGCGGCGTGGCTCCGCCCCTGGGCGGTCTCGGGGAGGGAGCGGAGCCGGCGTTCTCTCCCGGCCCCGCCCACACAGCCTGCGCGTGACGCACTTCCGAGAACGTCAGCACGCCGGCACGCCTTCCCGGCCCACTTCGCGGAAGTCTCCTGGGCGGACGTTCTCTTCTAGGCTGAGTGGATGCGCTCAAGAAGCGCCGTGCCGGATGTGACGCACTCAGGGAGCGCCGAGCTGCCTGTGACGCACTCAGGGGGCGCCGGAAGTGGAGTGGGAATTGCCCGAAGATGGCGAATCGTACTGTGAAGGATGCGCACAGCATCCACGGCACCAACCCTCAGTATCTGGTGGAGAAGATCATCCGCACGCGGATCTACGAGTCCAAGTACTGGAAGGAGGAGTGCTTTGGCCTCACGGGTGAGTCAGGGCGGCTTTGGGGTGGTGACAGGAGCCGAGGATCCAGGTTCACTGTGCTTGCAGTAAGCGGGCGGGACACACACGCTGACATTCGGGGCTCCCCCCGCCCCCCGAGTCTGAAGAGTGACTTTCGGTCCTTTGAGTTGTTCCGTATTTTTATTCTTTTTTTTTTTTTTTTTTTGGTTTTTCGAGGTAAGGTCTCACTCTAGCCCAGGCTGACCTGGAACTTCACTCTGTAGTCTCAGGCTGGCCTCGAACTCACGGCGATCCTCCTACCTCTGCCTCCCAAGTGCTGGGATTAAAGGCGTGCGCCACCACGCCTGGTCGTATTTTTATTCTTATAGCCTGCTGGGTTGCAAACTGTTCATCTCAGGAGTCCAGATGCTACCTCCCTCTTAAAGATTCTAACGCGGCTTCATCGTGCCCATAGCCAAAGTCTTCCTGCTCTTAAATACAACTCACTGTCGGTAATTACGTGCTTGGTTCCTAACATCTACAGTATTTTCCTGGCGGTGCTGTGGATTGAACCCAGAGCTTGTCCCATGCTATGCAGTTTTTCTTCCCTGGGGAGTGTGTGTGTGTGTGTGTGTGTGTGTGTGTATACATACATATATTATTTATAGGAAAGTGTAGCAGAAAAGCAAGAAAGAACACCGGACTTGATCTCTTCAGATTGTTTATTGGGAGGTAGCTGGTGCTGGGTTTCAATTTATAAGGAGGATCCTAAGGAAGCATGCTGAATTAGCTGCAGGTCCAAGGGAAGTAGATGAGGCAGCCAAGTTATTTGCTCGGAATAGGCTCTTTAGCAGAATTGACCAGGGAGGACTGGATGTCTCCATTCTTTACGGCCTTCTCATCTTAAGGTTAGTTATTAACTCTCTAGTTCCTTCTAGTTTTCAGGGAAGGCTATTAACCCTTTCTCTCTCTTTCTCTCTATCTATCGATCTATATGTGTGTGTGTACATACATAAAATATGGTAATATTTTACTCATTTGCAAGCAGAGAGAGAGAGAATGGATGCACAACAGCCTCTTGCACCCCCACCTCCAGTTGCTTGCACCACTTTGTGCATCTGGCTTTATATGAGTACTGGGGAACTGAACCCACACTTTCAGACGTCCAAGCAAGCATGTTTAACCACTTAGCAATCTCTCAAGCCCAAAGTAAATTGTGTGCGTGGTTTTTCAAGGCAGGGTCTCACTCTAGCCCAGGCACTGTGTATTCTCAGGGTGGCCTCAAACGCACGATGCTCCTCCTGCCTCTGTCTTCTGAGTGCTGAGGATGAAAGGATTAAAGGTGTGCTCCACCACACCCGGCTCCCAGCACCTATATTTGAGAATAGTCTTGGGGGAAGCACGTTAGCAGGACTTTCTCTGATTTTTTTTTTTTTTTTTTTTTTTCTGTAACCCAGGATGACCTGGAATTCACTATATAGTCTCGGGGTGGCCTTAAACTCACAGTGATCCCCCTAGCTTACGGGTTAAGGGCACGCACCACCTCCCCAGCTTCTCCATGATTTGCTGTAGAAAGATGAGATGAATAGGCTCAGTTTATTAGCTGCTCTCATTGTAACTATTGCTGTTAATACAGTTTTCTTCTTCTGATAGTGGACTCTTGTTGACTATTTAGGATCTTCAAACCCTAAACTGTTTCTACTTCAAACCAATAAAAACTAGATCTAGGGCTAGAGTGACGGCTTAACTATTAAGGCAGTTGCCTGCAAAGCCAAAGGACCGAGCTTCCATTACCCAGGACCCACGTAAGCCAGATGCACTAAGTGGAGTGCATCTGGAGTTCGTTTACAGTAGCTGGTGGCCCTGAGAGCCCATTCTCTCTCTCTCTAAATAAAATTAAAAAAAAAAAATCCTAATACTTCTGAGGAGTCACCATTTTTTTTCTGTTTTTTTTTTTTTAGCTGAACTTGTAGTTGATAAAGCCATGGAGTTAAGGTTTGTGGGTGGCGTCTATGGAGGAAACATAAAGCCAACTCCCTTTCTGTGCTTAACCCTGAAGATGCTTCAGATCCAACCTGAAAAGGACATCATTGTTGAATTCATAAAAAATGAAGACTTCAAGTGAGTACAGTGTTGACTTAATGGAAAACGGAAATTTCAGTGGTTCGGAATGAGGCTTTGATGCGGAGGGCTGAGTAGAGTGGATCTCATTTCCACAGAGTTTGTTTGGCTCTAGGCTTTTACATTATAGCCCTAGGTTGTGTTTTGTCTGTTGAGTCTGTATTAATTGTCTGCCTTAACAGTCCTGGTGTCGTTTTCAGCCAGCATGTTTGCAGGCGCTGTCAGTGGGGCAGGGAGCGACACAAAATAGGGCAGTAGTTAAAGGGTGTTAGATCTGCTTCATGTCCAGACTTGGGTACTAATTAACTATAACCTAAAAGAAGTTCCTTCTTTTCCTAAGTTGTAATTGATCTATAAAATGGAGACAGTAATACTTACTTAGAATTATATGCAAGTTAGAGCCTGGAGAGATGGCTTAGCGGTTAAGCGCTTGCCTGTGAAGCTTAAGGACCCCGGTTCAAGGCTCGATTCCCCAGGACCCATGTAAGCCAGATGCACAAGGTAGCGCACGCATCTGGAGTTCATTTGCAGTGGTTGGAGGTCCTGGCGCACCCATTCTCTCTCTCTCTCTCTGCCTCTTTCTCTCTCTGTCACTCTCAAATAAATAAAAAATAAACAAAAAATTTAAAAAAAAGAATTATATGCAAGTTAGAGAAGACTAGTGCGTACAAATTAACATTGCTCACGCCATTGCAAGGGAAAATAACACTAGTCATTCTTTTATTGTTATTATTACTATTATTCATTTATTTATTCATTAGAGGCAGAGAGAGAATGGGCCCACCAGGGCTTCTAGCAAATGAACTCCAGATGCGTGCGCCACCTTGTGCATCTGGCTTACGTGGGACCTGGAGAATCGAACCTGGATCCTGAGGCTTCACAGGCAAGCACCTTCACTGCTAAGCCATCTCTGCAGCCCAACACTAGTCATTCTTGATTCTTATTCATTCTCAGGGAGCTGAGAGACAGGTGGAATGATGGCTGATCACGTGCCATGCTGTGTTCCAAGGGCTGTGTGTACTCATTTATTCTGTTTTCACCCTGCCACTTATTTTATTGTTATCCTTATTTTATATGAGACAACACTGAGACATTCAGTGATTGTAAGTCATTTGCTGAATGTCAGCCTGATAGTGAGTAACAAATCTGGGGCTGGGGTGTAGTCAGTGGTGGTGCACATGCAAGGACCTGGCACATCCCTAGCACGGTCTCACTCTAGCCCAGGCTGACCTGGAATTCACTCTGTATTCTCAGGGTGGCCTCGAACTCATGACAGTCCTCCTCCTTCTGCCTCCCGAGTGCTGGGGTTAAAGGCATGCACACCATGTCTAGTTGACTGCTTTTTTGTTTTGTTGTTTTCAGACTGGGTGTCAGAGCGTATCCCTGGTGGGCCTCAGCCTTATGGCAGTCCTCTTGATTCTGTCTCCTGAGTGCTAGGGTTACAGGCATGGACAGCTGTGCCTCTTATATAAAGAAGCACGGCCGGGTGTGGAGGCGCACACCCTGAGTCCTAGCACTTGGGACGCAGAGTTAGGATGATTGCCAAAAGTTCGAGCCTACCCCGAGACTACTGAGTGAATTCCAGGTCACCCTGGGCTAGAACAAGATGCTATCTTGAAAAACCAAAACAAACAAACAAACAAACAAACAAAAACCAAAGGAGAGGTCTGGAGAGATGGCTTAGCAGTTAAGCTCTTGCTTGTGAAGCCTAAGGGCCCTGGTTCGAGGCTCAATTCTCCAGTACCCATGTAAGCCAGATGCACAAGGTGATGCATGCATCTGGAGTTGTTTTGCAGCGGCTGGAGGCCCTGGTGTGCCCATTCGCTTTCTCTCTCTGTCTGTCTGTCACTCTCAAATGAATAAATAAAAATAAACAAAAATTTTTAAAAAATACAAAGGAGGCTGGGGGTGGTAGCACATACCCTTCATCTCATCAGACGTCGGAGAATCACTGAGTTCGAGGCGAGCCTGAGATTACATAGTGACCTTGTAAAGTGAGATCCTATGTTGAAAAAGAAACACACACACACGCAGAATACGAGAGACCTTCCTTAGGTGCCAGAGGTGTGGGTGACTAAGCCTTGTCCCTAAGATAAAAGCCATCCTACTCCAAGAGTTTTAGCCTGGACACCAGCGTCCTCTTGAGCCCTGTGTCCTCCCACCCTGCCCCAGTGACTGTCCTGCCCTCTTGTCTACCTGCCCCAACGCCTTGTTGCCCTCTAGTTCCACTGCCAGATAACAGGCCTGGGAGGGTACACCAGGCCCAAGACCCTAAGATAGGCTCACATAGCCCAGATGTTCATGGCTTCTGCAGGCTGCCCAGCTTCCCTCCAGAACCTTCTGTCCTATCTGGGCCACTCCACCGACTTGCCTTCTATGCACTGAGGATTCCACAAATCACTCAAAGGATGCACCTTGCTAGGAGATGCCCACCCCCACCACAGGCCTCAACCCCAGCGAGCCTGGCAAGGACGCGCTCTTTCCCTGAGCCTAATGGGGTCTGGTTGTACTCCCCTAGGCACTGGCGCCAGGGCCCTGGGCTTGCCCTTTGCAGAGGTAGGCTGTGCAGGTATGCCCTGTGGAGGGATGGGTCACTGACGCTCTGGGCCTTGGGCCTCTGTCTAAAGGAGACCTAGGCTTGAGTAAGAGAATAGGGAAGTGTGTGAGTCAGAAAATAAAACCAGCTTCTCTCCTTCCCCTCAGAAGCCTCGGCGGCCTCCCAGCCACCCAGGGCCTCTGGGGCAGGAGAAGTTTCATCCCTTCCTTTGTTTATAAATTACTGAACAGCAGGTGGAGGCTGGGGAGCTGAAGGGCTGCGGGGGAATTCACTATGCAATCTCAGGGTGGCCTTGAACTCATGGCAATCCTCCTACCTCTGCCTCCTGAGTGTTGGGATTAAAGGACTGCGCCACCACGCCCGGCTTTATTTTTATTTTTTATTGTCAACTTCTATACTTACAGACAGTAAACCATGATATTTCCCTCGCCTCCTCCCATTCCCCTTCAGAACTCCGCTCTCCATTATATCCCCTCCCTCTCTCCATTAGCCTCTCTTAATTTAATGTCACTGTCTTTTTCTCCTGTTATGAGGGTCTTGTGACGGTATTGCTAAGCACTGCGAGGTCATGGATATCGAGGCCAAATTCTGTCTGGGCAGATGCATTGTAAGCAGTCCTACCCTTCCTTTGGCTCTTCCATTCTATCCGCCCCTCTTCCGCAATGGGCCCTGAGCCTTGGAGGGTGAGACAGAGATGAGCAAACGTTTCTTTATTACTGTCATGAAGGAGCTGTAAGCCTCGGGCACTGGGGCAGTGTGCTGTCTCGCTGTCGTCTCTAGGTATGTCCGGATGCTGGGCGCGCTCTATATGAGGCTGACAGGCACTGCCATCGACTGCTACAAGTACTTGGAACCTCTGTACAATGACTACCGAAAAATCAAGAGCCAGAACCGAAATGGAGGTAAGGACAATGTCTAGCCTCCAGATGCTTATGCTTTTTTAAATGTTTTATTTTTATTTATTTATTTGAGAGAGATGGAGAAATACACAGGTAGAGAGAGAGAGAGAGAGAATGGGCCTTCAGCCACTGCAAATGAACTCTAGACGCATGCGCCCCCTTGTGCATCTGGCTTACAAGGTCCTGGGGAGTCAAATGTGGGTCCTGTGTCTTTGCAGGCAAACGCCTTAACTGTTAAGCCATCCCTCCAGCCCCCAGATGCTTATTCTTAAATGATTTATTTTTATTTATTTGAAAGAGAGAGAGAAAATGAATGGGTGCACCAGGGCTTCTAGCCATTGCAAATGAACTCCAGGCACCACCAAATGCATCTGGCTTACATGGGTGCTGGGGAATCAAACCTGGGTCCTTAGGCTTCACAGGCGAGCACCTTCGCTGCTGATCCATCTCTCCAGCCCTCCAGATGCTGAGACTTAAGCTATTTTATTTCACCATTGTCTCTCCTCTCACATTGTCATCTATATTAACTACTGTCTTAGCCAAGTCTCCCGTCTCCCTCCCCGGGAGTTCTAGCTCTGACTGTTGCCTTCCAGTTGCTCTTAACCCTGTCAGCACTGGCTGCCTCCCTGTCCAGCACTTGTTCAGCACTGCTGCACGTCATGTGTCCTTTCTTCGCATGCACCATCCCATAAGATCTAGTGCCACCGTGCTTTCTCCATAAACAGCCTCGGCCTGTCCTGTCCTAGATCAGTTTTCCAATTCTTTCTGTGGTCCTCTGTTCCAGAATTATACTCTGTACCATGTAGGCTAAACCTATGTTACTTACGCAGGGATCTCACTGAAAAATATCGAGCGCATCCAAGTACATTTTACAGAGACACCCGTGCTGAGGATAGGGTGTCTCCGTGAAGAATATGGCTTAACGCACTCAGAACCCTGTTTTCATTTGTCTTTGCTTTTTCAAGTGTTGCACTTTAGACTTTTAAATATTTTTATTTATTTGCAAGAAGAGATAGAGAGATGAGAGACGTGCAGAGAGAATGGGCGCACCAGGGCCTCTAGCCTCTGCAGACCAACTCCAGATGCATGCACCACTTTGTATCTGACTTGACCTGGATACTGGAGAATTAACCCCAGAAATAAACCCAGAACGTTAGGCTTTGCAGGCAAGCGCCTCAACTGCTGAGCCATCTCTCCAGCCCACTTTAGAGTTTTTGGGGATGTGTTTTTATTTTATTTTTCAAGGTAAGGTCTTGCTCTAGCCCAGGCTGACCTGGAATTCACTATGTGGAATCAGGCTGGCCTCGAACTCACAGTGATCCTCCTACTGCTGCCTCCCCAGTGCTGGGATTAAAGGCGTGCGCCACCAGTGTAGCCTTACTAACTTAATCATTCACTGAACAAACACATGGTGTTAGTGATATAGCAGGGATTGAAGTCACATAACAAAAGATGAATATGACGGGGGCCATTATGGAACGTGTCACTTGTGGCAATGTTGCTAAGCTAAGGACTTTTCATTGTGGTGATGTTCGGGGACGGAAGCTGCTTTGCTGTGCAGTCATGTGCCTTGTCGAGCGCTTAGCAGCATCCCTGGTCACTCCCCGCGGCACACAAGGAGAGTGAAGGAAGAGGCAGAATCACTTGCACTTGGGAGCCCCTAGACTTAGCTAATGTTACCATGGAAGCTAAGAAACCATCATTCCACACTCCAGAAAGCTTCAGAACATCGGGGTTCGTGTGAGGAATTACGCTTGAATGACCTATGAAAGTCAGCTTGATGATTAACTTGAGCTGTGTGATCCATTCAGGTCACCTACGGAATTTCAGACTCTTTGTGCTTCTTTTGTTTGTTTGTTTTTGTATTTGTTTTTTATGAGGCAGGGTCTCACTCTAGCCCAGGCTGACCCAGAATTAACTATGTAGTCTCAGGGTGGCCTCGAACTCATGGCGATCAAAGGGGTGCGCCACCATGCCTGGCTTTGTCCTACTGGTTTGGTTGGTTTCTTTCTTTCTCTCTCTCTCTCCTCCCTTTTCCTTCCTTCCTTCCTTCCTTCCTTCCTTCCTTCCTTCCCTCCCTCCCTCCCTCCCTTCCTTCCTTCCTCCTCCCCTGTTGTTGGAAATTGGACGCGGCGTCTCATGCATACTTGGCAAGAGCCCGACCACTCAGCTCTGTGCCCAGCCCATCTGCTCATGGGTTCAGACTCAGTAACCCTTCAGTTACCTGGTTCTAAGGAGGCTTGACACATAGATGGCCTCACGTGAGATCTAATAATTCTTTGTTGTTTTCGTTACCTAAAAGCATTGTTTCCGGGATGCTTGAGCTGAGGTTTCGTTGTTTCAGAGTTTGAACTGATGCATGTGGACGAGTTCATTGACGACCTTCTGCACAGTGAGCGAGTCTGCGACATCATTCTGCCCCGGTTACAGGTACGAGACCAGCTCCGCCGTCGTCACCTCCCCCGAAGACACACGCCCCAGAGCGCACGTTTCGTATTATTCATGTTCATGAAAAAGAGCAGCAAATGCAGGGGAAGCAGATCAAGTATTTCAAGGGTGAAAAGTGAATTCACTAATGGAGGAAAAGTTTCTTCTTCAACATGTTACGTCAGGCCGGCTGTGCTGGCGCACACCTTTAGTCCCAGCACTCGGGAGGCAGAGGTAGGAGGATCACCGTGCGTTCGAGGCCACCCTGAGACTACAGAGCGAATTCCAGGTCAGCCTGGGCTAGAGTGAGACCCTACCTCAAAACAACAACAACAACAACAAAAAGATGTTATGCCAGAGGTGTTATACGTAGAGCAACACTATTTAAACGGAGCCAGCTATAAAGCTCTAACAGAAAAAAAGAGGGCTAGCGGTGGGAAACCCGGCCCTTAATCCTTTGGCCTTCCTGTCTGTCATCCTGCCTCCCATCCGTAAAGCGCAGGTCACGATTAGCGGTGGGTTTGTTTGTTTGTTTGTTTGTTTGTTTGTTTGTTTGAGCCGTGGTCTTGCTTTGCAGCCGTAGCTTAGCGCTCACCACGTGGAGCAGGCTGGTCGCAATGCCTCTGGGTCAGTGGTAGTGCCCTAGTGCTTGGCCTCTTTTTCAAACTACCAGCCAATGTAACTGCTGCCATGAACTTATTGGCCCTTGGGGTTTTTGTGGGTAAAGCTCACATTTTCCCCCAAGTAATTATGTGTTTACTATTTTGTTTGTTTTAAGGCAGTGTCTCAGTGTGGTCCAGGCAGATCTGGAACTCACTCTGTAGCCCCAGACTGGCTTCGAAACCCTGGTGATCCTCTTACCTCAGTGTCCCCAGTGCTAAGATTATAGGCATGAACTACCGCATGGAGGTCCAAATAATTATTTAACATTTATGATACTAGCTTCCCAAATGACATAAGAATGTTGCTAGAGGGCTAGAGAGATGGCTCAGCAGTTAAGACGCTTGCCTGCAAAGCCTAATGACTCCGGTTCAGTTCTCCAGTACCCACATAAAGCCATATGCACAAAACTGCATGCATCTGGAGCTCATTTGCAATGGTAGGAGGCCCTGCTATGTGTCGGCCCCCCTCCCCCCGTGTGCTTGCAAATAAATTTATTTACCTTTTTTTTTTTTTTTTTTAATTTTGTGAGGTAGGGTCTTGCTCTAGCCCAGGCTGACCTGGAATTCACTCTGTAGTCTCAGGGTGGCCTTGAACTCATGGCGATCCTCCTCCCTGTCTCCCAAGTGCTGGGATTAAAAACATGTGCCATCATGCCTGGCACAAATAAATATTTTAAAAAAGAATGTTGCTAGAGTATGTCTATAAAAATATTCAGCATATTGTATAGCCATTCTCAGCTTTAAATCTTGTGCATAGCTTAACTTTTTTTTTTGGTGTTCCAAGGAAGGGTTTCACTCTAGTCCAGGCTGACCTGGAATTCACTCTGTAGTCTCAGGGTGGCCTCAAACTCACAGTGATCCTCCTACCTCTGCCTCCCGAGTGCTGGGATTAAAAGTGTGTGCCACCATGCCCAGTTTACGTTGGACTTCTAGTCCTCCTGCCTCTGCCTCCCCAGTGCTGGGATTATAGGCATGAGCCACCCAGCCTGGTGAAGGTCACATCCTTTTCTACACATAAACCTATTGATACTCCTGTGGCTTTAAAGTATAAGAGCGCAGGAAACTCTTGACCAGAAATGAAGTTACACAGCTGTTGGGGGCACTTGAGAGTGCCTAGAGCACCCCACTAGACTCTTCAGGGAACTCCTGACCTGTAATGAAGTTACACAGCTGTTGCCTCCAGACGCGCAGTGACGAGCCGGCAGGCGGCTTGAAGCAGAGCAGTGGCAGTGAGTGAGTCTGCGCTCTGACCTGTTCTCTGCAGACGCGCAGTGGAGGGCGGGAGGCTTGAAGCAGAGCAGTGGCAGTGAGTGAGTCTGCGGTCTGACCTGTTCTCTGCAGACGTGCAGTGGAGGGCGGGCGGGGGCTTGAAGCAGAGCAGTGGCAGTGAGTGAGCCTGCTCTGGCCTGTTCTCTGCAGACGCGCAGTGGCGGGCGGGGGCTTGAAGCAGTGCAGTGAGTGAGTCTGCGCTCTGACCTGTTCTCTGCAGACACGCAGTGGAGGGCCTTGAAGCAGAGCAGTGGCAGTGAGTGAGTCCTGACCTGTTCTCTGCAGACGCGCAGTGGAGGGCGGGGCTTGAGGGCAGGGCAGTGAGCCTGCGCTCTGACCTGTTCTCTGCAGAGGCAGTGGAGGCGGGGGCTTGAAGCAGAGCAGTGGCCTGAGACCTGTTCTCTGCAGACGTGCAGTGGAGGGGAGGGCGGGGGCTTGAAGCAGGGCAGTGAGCCTGCGCTCTGACCTGTTCTCTGCAGAGGGAGGGCGGGGGCTTGAAGCAGAGCAGTGGCAGTGAGCCTGCGCTCTGACCTGTTCTCTGCAGACGCGCAGTGGAGGGCGGGCAGGGGCTTGAAGCAGAGCAGTGGCAGTGAGTGAGTCTGCGCTCTGACCTGTTCTCTGCAGACGCGCAGTGGCGGGCGGGCGGGGGCTTGAAGCAGTGCAGTGAGTGAGCCTGCGCTCTGACCTGTTCTCTGCAGACGCGCAGTGGAGGGCGGGCGGGGGCTTGAAGCAGAGCAGTGGCAGTGAGTGAGCCTGCGCTCTGACCTGTTCTCTGCAGACGCGCAGTGGAGGGCGGGGGCTTGAAGCAGAGCAGTGGCAGTGAGCCTGCTCTGACCTGTTCTCTGCAGACGCGCAGTGGAGGGCGGGCGGGGGCTTGAAGCAGTGCAGTGAGTGAGTCTGCGCTCTGACCTGTTCTCTGCAGATGCGCAGTGGAGGGCGGGCGGGGGCTTGAAGCAGAGCAGTGGCAGTGAGTCTGCGCTCTGACCTGTTCTCTGCAGACGTGCAGTGGAGGGCGGGGGCTTGAAGCAGTGCAGTGAGTGAGCCTGCGCTCTGACCTGTTCTCTGCAGAAGCGCTACGTGCTGGAGGAAGCCGAGCAGCTGGAGCCTCGAGTGAGTGCGCTGGAAGAAGACATGGACGACGTGGAGTCCAGTGAGGAAGAGGAAGAGGAAGATGAGAAGGTGAGACACTGACAATTTAAGTGGTCCTGGAGGAGAAGAATAGTTCTCTTAAAATGGGTTATTTGCAAATGGGGGTGGGGCTCTAGACACTGCAAACAAACTCAGATATGAGGCCACTCGATGCATCTGGTTTGGGTTTTTTTTTTTTTTTTTGGGGGGTTTCGAGGTAGGGTTTCACTCTAGCCCAGGCTGACCTGGAATTCACGATACTGGGATTAAAGGCGTGCACCACCACGCCCGGCTGGCCTTCACTTTATTTTTTGAGTCAGGGTCTTTCACTGAGCCTGGAGCTCATGAGTGCAGCTACACATACCAGCCAACAAGCCTGCAGTAACCTGTCTTTGCCTCCTGTCTTAGCACTGGGATTGCAGGCACTGCCACCATGTTGGGCATTTCACACGGGTGCTGGAGACCCAAGCTCAGCTCCTCGTGCTTATGGGGCAGGCACTTCTACTGAGCCATCGCCAAAGCCAGAAGCCAGGAGTGCTTTTGTCCCTCATCTGAATGTGCACTCTGCTCTTTGTATTGTTACGATCTGCTGATGACACACTTAGTGTTGTAAAATGGTGACACATTCTAATTATTTTCTTCAAACCCAGGTCATCCTGGGTTAGAGTGAGACCCTATCTCAAAAAACATGTATATATTTTAAAAAATATTTTATTTGTTTGAGAGAGAGAAAGGCAGATAGAGAATGGGAATGGGTGCACCAGGGTATCCACCTGGGTAGACGATCCACCTTGTGCATCTGCCTTAAATGAACTCCCAGAGTGACCTTGAACTCATAGTGATCCTCCTACCTCTGCCTGCATCTGCCTTAAAGGCGTGCGTCACCACGCCAGTTCAAGATGTTTTGAAGATTAAACTGTGACTTTGTATTTAATGTTGTTGATCTTCTCTTTCCCACCAGAGGGAGTACCAGCTTTCTTTTTATTTATTTTTGTATTTTGTTTTTTTGGATTTAGGGTCTCGCTCTAGCCCAGGCTGACCTGGAATTCACTATGTAGTGTCAGGGTGGCCTTGAATTCACAGTGATCCTCCTACCTCTGCCTCCCGAGTGCTGGGGTTAAAGGTGTGCATCACCACACCAGTTCAAAATGTTTTGAAGATTAAACTGTGACTTTGTATTTAATGTTGTTGATCTTCTCTTTCCCACCAGAGGGAGTACCAGCTTTCTTTTTATTTATTTTTGTCTTTTGTTTTTTTGGATTTAGGGTCTCGCTCTAGCCCAGGCTGACCTGGAATTCACTATGTAGTCTCAGGGTGGCCTTGAATTCACAGCGATCCTCCTACCTCTGCCTCCCGAGTGCTGGGGTTAAAGGCGTGCGTCACCATGCCAGTTCAAGATGTTTTGAAGATTAAACTGTGACTTTGTATTTAATGTTGTTGATCTTCTCTTTCCCACCAGAGGGAGTACCAGCTTTCTTTTTATTTATTTTTGTCTTTTGTTTTTTTGGATTTAGGGTCTCGCTCTAGCCCAGGCTGACCTGGAATTCACTATGTAGTCTCAGGGTGGCCTTGAATTCACAGCGATCCTCCTACCTCTGCCTCCCGAGTGCTGGGGTTAAAGGCGTGCGCCACCACGCCCGGCTGGATGTCCAGCTTTCTAAGGGAATAAGCAGAATTGTCCCTCATCCTGCCCATACAGTCCAGGATGAGCTTGGGAAGTGTTTGCAGTCCATGTGCTGTGCTGTCAAGTCTCTTAGAGAGAAAATGGGAAGGAGGGTGCCGCCATTGTTCTTGCATGGCTCTTTAATATGCTGTGTCCTGCTCTGTCTCCTTCAAGTTGGAAAGAGTGCCGTCACCTGATCACCGCCGGAGAAGCTACCGAGACCTGGACAAGCCCCGGCGCTCTCCTGCCCTGCGCTACCGGCGGAGCCGGAGTCGGTCTCCCCGACGGTGAGCACGTGGCTCCTGGCTTCTTCTCGGGTGGTTTTCAGCAGTGTACACCCATGGGAGTTTGGCTTTCAGGAGAGGGAAAAGGTCCACCCCGCTCTTGTTTTGTAAGTGTGTAGTTGGGGAATGACGCTGTACCTGGGTATGCAGTTTCAAGGAGGAGCTGTTTCTTTGCCTGTTTGTGACTGCCTCTGGCTAGGACAAGGTGGCCTTAGCAAGGGCATGGCTTCTCTGTGCCGCCTCCAGGTGCCCGAGTTCATTACCGTTCACCACGGGGACCGATTCAAGAGCCAAGTGCTTTTTCAGATCTGCTTCTACCAGCACATTTGCAGATATCCTTTTAGCCAGAGGATGCGTCAGGGCCAATCTTAGCGTGTTAAGAGTGGAGGTGTGCTGCAGTTACAAAGAGTGGAGAGGGGATCGGAGCCACTGCTTTCAATCCCCACCCCAAGTGGGCTCAGTTTTGCAACGTACCCTACTGCTCTAACCTAGGCCGTTTTTCTTCCCTCTCTAGGCGGAGTCGATCGCCCAAAAGACGAAGGTGGGCCCGTAGTCATTTCAGATGGCGAAAGCTGTGGGAGGGGTTTGGTTTCTGGTGGGCTGACCAGTCTTTTCCACAGCCCGTCCCCCCGTCGAGAACGGCATAGGAGCAAGAGTCCTAGGCGCCACAGGAGCAGGTCCCGAGACCGCAGGCACAGGTCCCGCTCCAAGTCCCCAGGTATCGTATTTGGGCCTCGGTTGCTGCTTGTCTATCTACACTGCCTAGTACAGAGGAAGCAGGTGCAAGTTCGCGTTCACCCGGTGACGCCTCTCTGCTGAACTCATATGACATCACTGCTTCGGTTTTTCATCTGAAATGATAGGAGGAAGGCCGATTAGGGTAGTGGTAAAAAGCCAGTGTGACGCTTGTGGAATTAGTTTTCAGGTCTTGAACGTATGTGAGTGATTGCATTATCGCTCCCCCTGGACCATAGACGAACACCAGTTCACAGAGGTGCTGTAAACAAGTCCTGTCCCTGGGGCTGCTGAGAGCAACAGCTTCAGAGCAGGCGGGTGGCAGCTGGCCTCCAGTGAGCCTCTCTTCCCTAGGTCATCACCGCAGTCACAGACATCGGAGCCACTCAAAGTCTCCTGAAAGGTACGCGCTAACCTCGATTGTAACACTGGTTTATTATTATTATTTTTATTTCTTTGGTTTTTCACAGTAGTCTCACTCTAGCTCAGGCTGACTTGGAATTCACTAATTCACTATGTAGTCTCAGGCCGACCTCAAACTCAAAGCAATCCTCCTACCTTTGCCTCATGAGTACTGGGACTAAAGGCATGTGCCACCACGCCCGGCTTAATTTAAGAATTTAATCTTTTTCTTTTTTTTCAAAGTTAGGGTCTGGCTTTAGCCCAGACTGACCTGGAATTCACTCTGTAGTCTCAGGGTGGCTTCGAACTCTCGGCGATCCTCCTACCTCTGCCTCCCCAGTGCTGGGATTAAAGGCGTGCACCACCGCGCCCAGCTTAAGAATTTAATCTTTATTCAGATGTCCACTTAAAATTAAATTGGACCAGAAATGTGCTTGTTTTGATGTGGGTAACAAGACTTTTCCTCTATTACAAGACAAAACGGGCCTTCTCCTGAGACTTACTAGGATTGCATTTCTTTTGCACTTTGTTTTCCTTTGTGGGATCATAGCTGTGGACTCAGATCTGGGTTTTAAACTGTTAAAGCTCAACAGTTCAGTCACTGGACAGGTCACTTCCATTTGATGAGCTTTCATGAGAAACCCTTACAGGCCACATGCTGCACGTGCGGTCTTATTGTCTGGAGTGGTCATTCCTTCAGTGGTAAATTTTGGACAGCTCAAAGTGTTGTTGTTTTTTAATTTTTCATTTATTTATAAGCAGAGAGGAGAGAGAATATGGGCACACCAGGGCCTCTAGCCACTGCAGACGAACTTCAGATGCATGTGCCACCTTGTGCATCTGGCTTACGTGGGTACTGGGGAATCAAACTCTGGTCATCAGGCTTTGCAGGCAAACATCTTGACCACTTAGCCATCTCTCCAGCCCTCAAAGTGTTGTTCTGAGGCACTTAAAAAAAAAAAAATGAGGGGGCTGGAGAGATGGCTTAGTGGTTATGGTGCCTGCCTGCTAAGCCCAAGAAAGCCTGTTTGATTCTCCAGGTCCCACGTTTAGCCAGATGCAAAGTGATGCAAGGGCACAATGCCGCACTTGCCCACAAGGGGGCGCACACATCTGGATTTCGTTCACAGTGGTTGAGAGGCTGCTGGTATGCCCATTCTCTCTCTCTCTCTCTCCAAAAAAAAAATAAAAAAAAATAAAACACACAAAAAAACAAATGAGGGCTAGAGAAATGCCTTAGCAGTTAAGGTGCTTGCCTGCGAAGCCTAAGGACCCATGTTCGACTCTGCAGATCCCACATTAGCCAGATGCACAAAGGTGAGGCAAATGCAAGGTCCCACGTGCTCACTAGGTACACCAATTTTCTCTCTTTCTCTACCTATTTCTCTCCCCCTCTCTCTCAAATAAATAAGTTAAATTAAATTTAAGAAATAACTTTAAAAAATATTTTTTAAGTTGGGCCTGATAGTGCACACCTTAAGTCCCAGGAAGAGTAGGAAAGTCCCTGTGAGTTCCAGGCCATTGTGAAAATACATAGTGACTTCCAGGTCAGCCTGGACTCAAGTAAGACCCTACCTCCAAAAAGAAACACGAACAATATATATTTACTTATGTGTAATTCATTACGCAGTGAATGTTAAGTGCAGTCTCCGTGTCTCTTCCCATCAGGTCTAAGAAGAGTCACAAGAAGAGCCGGAGGGGGAATGAGTAGTGGGCTCAGCTCAAACGGCCTCTGTGGACGTGAGGCGGCCTGCGTGGGCGGATGGATTGAGATCTGCCCTCCACGCAGCTATAAGGATATTCTCATGTTTGTTTGTTTTTAAATAAAACTTTTCCACCTTCTTTTTCAACGAAAGGGGTGCTGCTGAGTTCTCTCTCTCTGCAGTTGTCATCAGCTTCTTTGAGGGATGATGTTTTTCCAAGTTCCGTTTGTGACCAAACCAACTATGGCTGTTCAGACATCACAGGGGCAGAAATGACCTAGAATTTGGTCACAAGAATGAGAAGGACAGGACGTGGCCACCTGGTGCCCCTTTCCTTGTTTCTCACGAAACCTGGTACCACTCCCTTGCCGTTTCTGGGGTGCTCTGTAACTGCTTTTGAGCATTCTTGCTTGGTGCTGCTACCACTCAGAGAGCAAGTCACTAAAGCATGGCACAGTCCCTCCCTTCCAGCAGCAGAGCGGGAGTAAACACGGTCTGCAGGCAGAGAGCACATCCAAGCACAAGACTGCTAAATGAGTTCAACTGAACTGAACGCGCTAACAGTTCCATTCGGTTCTTGATGCAGCCAGCTGTGCTGGGTCAGGCTCGTCACCCCAGTGCTCGGAAAGCTGAGTACGGAGGTTAGGAGTCCCAGCCAGGCTCGGCAACGGCAGGCGCTCAGAAACAGAAAGACACAAATTGGTAATTGTTTTAAAAATATTTTTCAATTTATTTATTTATTGCCAGCAGAGAAAGATAGAGGCAGACAGAGAGAGAATTGGCACGCCCGGGTCTCTAGCCACTGCTAACAAACTCCAGATGCATGTGCCCTTTGTGCATCTGGCTTACGTGGGTCTGGAGAACAGAATTGGCATCCTTTGGCTTCACAAGCCTTAACTGTTAAGCCATCTCTCCAGCCTAAAATAATTTTTTATTTATTTATCTGACAGAAAGAGAAAGGGGCAGAGGGCTGGAGAGATGGCTTAGCTGTTACGCACTTGCCTGTGAAGCCTAAGGACCCAGGTTCGAGTCACCAGGACCCACATCAGCCAGGTGCACGGGTGGCGCTTGTATCTGGAGTTCGTTTGCATTGGTTGGAGGTGTTGGTATCTCCACTCTATCTGGCTCTTTCTCAAATAAATAAACAAAATATTTTGTAAAAGTGCTGGAGACTGAAGCCAGTGCCTTGCAAGTGCTAGGCAAGCTCTGAAAGTGAGCTAGACCCAGCCCTCAAGAGCTCGTCTGTGGCGCATGTTCTGACACGGGAGTGTGCCACCTTCAGAACTCGTTGCGGCGCCTTGCCCTTCAGCTGTCATCGCATGGATGACAAGGGAGAGGGGGCTGAGAAACCCCTGTAAAATAAAGGCAGACATCTCTCCCTTTCTAAAACTAAGTCTCACCTAGAACATTTACTGACAGTAAGACACATCTTTGAAATGTTATATTGTATTTTCACAATCTAAACCAGATGAATTAACCAAAGTTGACTCTTGTCAAAAAGATTTATTAACTTAAAATAGAACTTCAAATACAGACAAAAGCAACTTTCCATCCAAGTTTGAATATATTCAATATACAAGTATGTAAAAGAAATTTTTTTGAAGCTTTATGTTGTCATTTTATTTTTTTTAACCTTTTAAAAAGTTTTTGGCACTACAAGAATCTGTAAAGAAGTGACAAATTTAAAACACATGAAATCGTCTCCTAATTCTTAAGAACAATATATATAAAGTCTGAAGCAACCAAAGTATGAATACAGCTAATAGAAAATAAAGAATGTAATTTTTTAAATTCTCTCTTTATACAATTCATCAAGGTTAAACAAAACATAAAATTCCCTTAAAAATAGGGTAATAAAATAGATGAAATTTGTATCACTCAATTTAGTGATACCAGTAAAAACTATAGTTCATATTTATATACAAATAATACAGTGTTTAAAAACAGTCTGAGAATTTAAATAAGCTATCTAAACATGTTAAAATTTTAAATCAGGACCTGATTTATTTTGCTTTCCATTAAATGTCACTTTCTGTTGAATGTCACTGACACTGAGGTACAGACACCCTTGAGTCACAGGATGGCCGGGTGCTGTGCATCGGTAGACCGGCTCAAAGAACATGGACTCCGTTACTCCGACACGTTTCCTCTCGGTGGGTGCGGACAACGCTCTCTACACCGCCGGGTGGCACATCTGTCTGTTGGATACAATACAGACAGAAACTGAAAGGCACATGCGATTATCTTAAATTTATATAAAATAAACATTAAAAACATTTGGAGGGGCGGAAGATGTAGGGAAATAAAAGGACAGGAAGCCAGGCGTGGTGGCACACACCTTTACTCCCAGCACTGGGGAGTTCAAGGCCACCCTGAGACTACAGAGTGAATTCCAGGTCAGCCTGGGCCAGAGTGAGACCCTATGTTGAAAACAACAACAAAACAAAAAAAGGGCCGGAAACGAGATGAAAGGGAAGAATGAAGGGAAGAAAGCACAGCACAGAAACATTTCAATCCCTTGGAAGTGGTGACTTCCGTGCGTCAGTGGCAGCACACAGCCGCCACCTCAGAAGGGCTGGGGCTGAGCCTGACACACACCACGGCCCTCTCCTTGACGCTGACATTTCATTTAGCCAGCATCGCCAAGGGCGTGCCTTTAATAACTTCTGAACTCTTGGGATAAGCAAAAGCTGAGGCCTAAATGCTGTTATGTCCTCTTAGGACAGATGCTTTTGAGGGTAGCAAGGTAGCTCCTTGGGATTTTTGTTTTGTAATCATTATCATGCAGGTCAGTCATTATTGATGCTGCTAGAGCAACAACAGAATATGATAAATGTTAATGTCATTCAAGCCTTACTTTAGCTAAACAGAAGTGACCATGTCTTTATGACTCAAAACTATATATAATAAAAACATTACATTTGCTATTTAATATTTTTGTTTTGTTAATAAAATTAATGTATTTAGTATTTATTACAATTATTAAATTGTATTAAAATTATATATATGTATAAAATGTTAGGGGACTGGAGAGATGGGTTAGTGGTTAAGGCACTTTCCTGGAACACCTAACCACCCAGACTCAATTCCTCAGTACCCACATAAGGCCAGATGCACAAAGTGGCACATGTACATGGAGTTTGTTTGCAGCCTATGGAGGCCCTGGTACACCAATTCTTTGTCTCTACGTGCAGCTAACTAAATACAATAGCTTTAAAATTTTTATTTTTTATTTTCTTGAAGTAGGGTCTCTGTAGTCCAGGCTGACCTGGAATTCACTATGTAGTCTCAGGGTGGCCTTGAACTCACAGCAGTCCTCCTACCTCTGCCTTGGAGTGCTGGGATTAAAGGCGTGCACACCACCATGCCTTGGAATTGTTATTAAAAATATTTTAAAAGCTATTTTATTTTTACTTATTTGCGAGGGAGACAGAGAAAGGGGCAGATAGAGAATGGGCACGCCAGGGCCTCAAGCCACTGCAAATGAATTCCAGATGGATGCGCCACCTTGTGCATCTGGCTTATATGGGTCCTGGGGAATCAAACCTGGGTCCTTAGGCTTTGTGGGCAAGTACCTTAACCACTAAGCCATCCCTGTAGCCCCTAAAATAATTATTTTCTTGGTTTTTCAAGAAAATATCTCACTCTAGCCCAGGCTGACCTGGAATCAGTCTCAGGGTGGCCTCAAACTCACATTGATCCTCTCTCTGCTTCCCTAAGTGCTGGGATTAAGGATGTGTGCCACCACGCCCAGCAAAAATATTCTAATTTACTAATTTGAGAGAAAAAGACAGAGACTATGGGCACGCCAAGGCCACTTGCTGCTGACCTGTGTCACTTTGTGTATATGGCCTTCAGGCTTCGGAAGGAAGTGTCTTTAACCACTCCTCCATCCCCACAGCCCAGTTACCTTTGATTTTATTTTTTTGAGGTAGGATGTCAGTATAGCACAGGCTGCTGTGGAATTCACTCTGCAGTCTCAGGCTGGCCTCAAATTCAGTGATCTTCCTACCTCTGCCTCCTGAGGGCTGGGATTAAAGGCTGCACCATCATGTTTGGCTCTTTTTTTTTCCCCCCTTGTTCTGTTTCTTTTGTTGTTTTTTCGAGGTAGGGTTTCCCTCTAGCTTAGGCTGACCTGGAACTCACTACGTAGTCTCAGGGTGCAGGTGTGTGTAGCTGCATCTCTGCAAACGAATGACGGGTGGTGTAGGTGGGCAGCCTGGGAACGGGGACCCTGGTTAGCAGGCTTTCCCCGGTGGCACCATGTCCCCAGCTCCAGGCTCAAGCTGGCTCTGTTGGATTCCCTCCCGTAGCTTAGTAAAGGAAGCCCTTCATAGACTCTTCTCAGCCTGCCCTCTCTAGCTGGCATGACCACTCACACATCTTTCCCACACACCTTCATCTTCTACCTTATTCCTTTTCCTCATCACGGCAGCTTAGACAGTGACTTTCTAGATTTTTTTGGTTTTTCAAGGTAGGGTCTTGCTATAGCCCAGGCTGACCTGGAATTCACTATGTAGTCTCAGGGTGGCCTCGAACTCACGACGACCCTCCTACCTCTGCTGGGATTAAAGGCGTGTGCCACCCTGCCCAGATAACTTTTTAAATTTTTATTTGTTTTTATCTGAGATTTAGAGGAAAAAATGGCAGATAGACAGATGAGAGAGAGAATGGGTGCAGCAGGAGCTCTAGCTACTGCCAACTCCAGAGCATGGGCCACCCTGTGCATCTGGCTTTATGTGGGTCCTGGGGAACTGAACTCAGGTCCTTAAGCTCTATGGATAAATACCTTCACTGCCACTCCGCCACCTCTCCAGCCCCAAACAGTGACTTTTTTTTTTTTTAAATACTGCATTCCCTTAGCGAAGATCATTCTATTTTCTAAAGTCTAGGGTAATAAATAAGCGAACAGATCCTGTATCAACTACAAGGTCCAAATCTTAGGGACATTGTCTCCAGTATCCAAATCTTGCTCCCTCTATGACAGCAATGTTAATGTAGTCCTCTAAACTTAGCTTAGGGTTTTGTTTTGTTTTCCGAGGTAGGGTCTCACTCTGGTCCAGGCTGACCTGGAATTCACTATGTAGTCTCAGGGTGGCCTCCTCCCGAGTGCTGGGATTAAAGGCGTGTGCCACCACACCCCGCTAAACTCCTATTATCTAGTTTACATGTTTGGGTCTCCTCATAAATTGTGGATAAAGTATGGGCGTTCTGTTTTACTCTTGCCTGAGCAACAAGTACAGTGAGTTTTCTCAAGATGTTGACTAAATGCAGGAGTCTGCACTCCTACGCCCTGCCCTTCACTGAACGTTCTACCCACCCGGCCCCTTATCTAGTTGGCAAGCATTGGTAATTTGAAACACTAGTACCTTGAGCATAGAAAGGTTTGGGCTGGAATCTCGGATTTCCCTGATGCATGAAGTTTTGATGCAAACCATAAGGCCACGAAGCTGGGACAAGGGGGAAATGGGGACGTGGTGCATGTTCCCAAGGGATTGGAGGGTTCAGTCCTCGAAAGCGTGGCTCTACATTTCAGTAAGAAAAGAAAAATACATTTAAAACATTAGTTAGCTCATTCAAACAGCCCTTCATTCCACAAAGACATCCTAAGTACTTACCACTGACTATGTATTAGGCTGAATACTTAATTTTGCACTGGCCAGGCATGGTAGCACACGCCTTGAACCCCAGCACTCGGAAGGCAGAGGTAGGAGGATCGCCGTGAGTTCGAGGACAGCCTGAGACTACAGAGGGAATTCCAAGACCCTACCTTGGGGGTTTAAAAGAGATCAGACACTCAGTTTTTTTGGGTTGGGGGCAATACTGAGTATTGAACCCAGGCCTCATGCATGCCAGGCAAGCACTCTACCTTTGAGCCATACCTCAACCCCCATTTTTTTAGAAGGACCAAGCTTTATTGATGCTAATTACTAAGAGAATCATGCAGTGATATAACTGCTATACCAGGAGTGGCTAACTCAGGATTTGAAGTTCAGAAAAGCTTTCCTTATAGTGACTAACTAAGCAGTTTTACATAACAGGCAACATGTAACAAGATGGACATTTTATTTTTAAGAAAATATTTGCAATGTGTATAGGGGATTCACCATTTCAGGAACACCAGATGCGTGTCCCATTTTTGCATCTGGGTGGCTTGACATTGAACCCAGGCCAGCAAGCTTCAAGTAAGTGCCTGAAACTGCTGAGCCAGCTTCCCAGTCCTTACAGGACGGGCATTTCAGAGAAGAGAAGAGAGAGGAGGAAAGCGTGGCAAGCTTGGGGAAAAAGAACGGCCCGAGTAGACAGGCAAGAGGAGCCGGTGGGGATCACACAACTCAAAGACCCTCGACGTACCATGTTAAGGACTTTATGTTTGATCTTTAAGAAAGTATCACCTAAGCCAGAATCAATTACACAATGGGTCTGTCTGCAAAGAGCGTCTACCAGAACTTTGAGGGATTCTGGCTGAGAACTACAGAATACATTTCTGAAAATCGCTACTGCTCAACTCCGATCTTCAGATTATGATTAAGAGAGAACAACAAAAACTGGTTTGTGCAAATTCTGGCAAAGAGGAACTAAAAAAAAAAAAAGGTGAGCCATGTTCTTTCTTTGGCCCTGCACCCGTCTTAAAGTCTACCAATTTTCATTCATTCATTTGTTCGTTCCCTCATTTGTGCGTGTGCGTGTGTGTAGTGCGCGTGCAGGTGGAGGTTGAGGGCAGCTCTGGGGTGCCTGTGCCCCACCTTCTTCGAGGCGTGCTCCGCACCTGCTTTGTTGCCCTGGCCATCAATCAGCACCAGGACCTTTTCTCAAAGTGCGCGCGCGCGTGCAGAATCTTCCAGACCACTGCTGCTGGGCTTCTCATTTGTGGTGATGGTGTGTAAGGAAGTGGAGGACTTCCTCTATTCACGTAACAAACTCAAATGACAACTACACTCTACTGGCTGTGTTCTTTTACACACTCACTCTTCCTGGGAAGTAACTGCTGTAAGCTTATAAAACCACGTTACAACTAAGGCCTGGAACTTGAGGGCTCAGGGTTTACAAGATAAATCAGACTTCAGTATAAATTTAAGTCATGGCCAACTGAGAAATGTCCTTGTCTTATCATAGAATGTTATTTGTGGGCTGGAGAGACGGCTCAGCATTTAAGGTTCTTGCCTAGGAATCATAAAAAATCCAGTTCACACATAAAGCCAGATGCACAAAGTGGCTCATGCACCTGGAGTTCATTTGTGACAACTGGAGGCCCTGGTGCACCCATTCTCTCTACCTATTTCTCTTTTATCTCTCTCTCTGCTTATACATAAAGATAAAATAAAATAAAATAAAAGGTTCATCTGGAGGCCAGAGGACCACCTCAACCTCAGCTGTCGTCCCTCAGGAACACTGTCCACATCCTTTGAGAATTGACCTGTCATTGGCATGGAGCTCACCAACGAGGCAAGACTGACTGTCCTTACTATCTGCCTCTGCAGCACCAGGACTAAAGGCGCACCCCACCAATGCAGGCCCCCACGCTTGCAGCGAGACAAGCACTGTAGACGGATCTCTCTCCAGCCTCAGCTTCCTTTGGACGTAGGGTCTCGATGGGGCCCAGGCTGATCTGCAACTCACGCTGTAGTCTCAGTGTGGCCTTGAACTGTCACAGTGATCCTCCTTCCTCTGCCTCCTGAGTACTGGGATTAAAGGTGTGCACCACAACACACTGGCTTTTTTTTACATTTATTTATTGATTGGTTTTGGCTTTTCGAGGCAGGGTCTTGCTCTAGTTCAGGCTGATCTGGAATTCACTCCATAATCTTAGGGTGGCCTCAAACTCACAGCGATCCTCCTACCTCTGCCTCCCGGGTGCTGGGTGGTGCCACCACACCGGCCCAATTTTTAATTTATTTTTTTACGCATGGGGGGAGGGGAACACCACGGCATGTAGCCACTGCAAACGAACTCCAGAAACATATGCCACTTTGTGCATCTGGCTTTTTAGGTACTGGGAATTGAACTCAAGCTCTCAGGCTTTGTAAGCAAGCACCTTTAACCACTGGGCCATCACTCTAGACAAAGACTTTACAATACTAGCTGAGCTGTGGACAGCAGCAATAACCATTCATAGTGACATTCATAGAGACAGTAGAGAAGGCTGATGTCATGCTTTTTTGTGTTTTGGGTTTTTTGGTTTTTTTTCGAGGTAGGGTCTCACTCTGGCTCAGGCTGACCTGGAATTCACTCTGTAGTCTCAGGGTGGCCTTGAACTCATGGCGATCCTCCTACCTCTGCCTCCCGAGTGCTGGGATTAAAGGCATGTGCCACGACGCCAGGCATAATCTTCTTATTTCTGTTTTTGTTTTTGTTGGCTTGGAACCCACAATGATCCTCCTGCCTCTGCCCAGCTTCTCCCTATGTCTCAAATGTTCTGCGTATATATGCATTACTTAGATAACAAAAAATTACTGTTTATTAATACTACTAATTAATATCATCTTTTGCTTTGTAAAGAATCAAGGACAGGTGTGGTGGTGCACGCCTTTAATCCCAGCACTTGGAAGGCAGAGGTAGGAGGATCGCCATGAGTTCGAGGCCACCCTGAGATGACATAGTGAATTCCAGGTCAGGCCAAGCTAGAGTGAGACTCTATCTTGAAGAACCAAAAAAAAGTTCTTATCTTAGATCTGTCACGACGTGACAGTTGTTATTTTTACTCTTTGTGAAAGGGATGGGGGTGAGGTAGGCTCTCATGTAACCCAGGCTAGTCTCAACCTTGCTATGGATCCAAGGCTGGCCTTGATTTCTTGATCTTCTCTTTCACCTGGACCAAGTGCTAGGAGTACAAGTATGTAACCAGCCTTTTGGTTTGTTCTGTTTCCAGACAGGGTCTCCTGGCAGCCCAGGGTGGCCTTGAACTTGCTTTGTAGCCTCTACCTGTGGAGTGCTGGAATGAGAGGTGTGCACTGCCATGCGTGGCGGGCGGGCGGGCGGGCGGGCGGGCTCTTGACTGTTACCAGTTACAAAGGCAGTGTCTGGGCTAGAAAGACGGCTCCGTCTAACTTGCTTGCCAGCTTCTTTGCACTTGCTTGTAAAAGCTGACAGGTCTGATTTGGATTCCGCAGTGCCCGTGTAAAAGAAGACGCACATGAAAACTACACAACATGCTCATGTAACTGCCCAGGACCTTGTAATGGATGACAGAGCCAGATTCCCACTGGGGCAGTCAGTATCCTGTGACCGTTCACCTCAATACGATCCTGTCTCCATGCAAGCTGTCTGACTGCCTTTCTTCTCATCCTCTGCCCCGGTTCAAGCCATAGCCCACCCTCGCCACAAGTACCAGAGAAGAAACAGTGAGGATTACCCGAATTTCCCACTGCACCGTTGTTCACCAGGGAGCTTGGAGCCACGGTGCGAGGCCAGTGTCCGTCATGGGAGGAGCTAGGCACTGCCATCGGTCTGGCAGCAGGCTGTGCGAAGATGATGCTGGGATCACTCAAACCAATACTGCTAGGGGCACTGCCTGGTGCAGAGTGGAGCACTGGGCCATGGATGGGCCACGACGGGGCAGGGATCTGAAGGGGGTGCATCGGCAACAGTCCCACGTTGTGCATGGGAGAATACTGAGCGGGTGGGGACTGGGCGAAGTTATACATGGGCATCTGGACCTGATGGGGGGGCTGAGCTCCCTGCTGAGGGGGGCCAAGCTTAGGCTGGGACACTGGCTGGGACGGAGGCTGGGCAAGAGCAGCTGGCTGGGGAGAGTTCTGTGGAAATGGCTGAGGCTGAGGAGAATAAGATGGTGAATCAGACTGAAAAAGAAAAAAAGAAATTTAAAAATTAACTTACAAATATCTTAATTTTATAAAAGATCACTGAAGTATAAAATATGGAATTATTTCATAGAACATTACATTAGAACAATATGATGTATATAACATATAATAAAGACTCTTTTTTTTTTTTTTTTTTTTTGAGGTAGGGTCTCACTCTGGTCCAGGCTGACCTGGAATTAGCTATGTAGTCTCAGGGTGGCCTCGAACTCATGGCAATCCTCCTACCTCTGCCTCTCGAGTACTGGGATTAAAGGCGTGTGCCACCATGCCCGGCTTAAAAACTCATTTTAAAAAACTTTTTAAAATATTTTATTTATTTGTTTACTTGAGAGAGAGAAAGAGGCAGAGAGAAAATGAGTATGCCAGTGCCTCCAGCCACTGCAAACGAACTCCAGATGCATGTGTCCCCCCTTGTGCATCTGGCTTATGTGGGTACTGGAGAGTCAAACGGGGATCCTTTGGCTTTGCAGGCAAATGCTTTAACTGCTAAACCATCTCTCCAAGCCCCAATAAAGACTCATTTTATTTTACTTACTTATTTAATAAAGATAGAGGGAGAGAGAGTGAGGATGGGCACACCAGGGCCTCTAGCCACTGCAAACGAAACCAGACACATGTGCCACCACGTGCATCTGGCTTACGTGGGACATGGAGATTCAAACCAGGGTCCTTAGGCTTCATAGGCAAACGCCGTAACCACTAAGCCAACTCTCCAGCCCTAAAGACTCATTTTAAATGAAGGTAACAAACCTTCTCACACATGAGTAACGACACATAAGTCTTTCTTGTCCAAAGAAAACCAAGCTTACACATCTTTCCTGTCACACACAGCATGCATTTCCTATTGTGGACTAGAAACATATATATAAATGAATATATATATATATAATAAATATGTATAAATATATATAAATATATAAACTCACAGCCACTTTCACTCAGACCCTTAACAAATATTTATTGTCAATTTTTTTTTTTTTTTCCTTGAGGTAGGGTTTCACTCTAGCCCAGTCTGATCAAGAATTCACTATGTAGTCCAGGGTGGCCTCGAACTCACAGCGATCCTCCTACCTCTGCCTCCCGAGTGCTGGGATTGAAGGCATGTGCCACCATGCCCAGCTTGTCTTTTTATTTTTATTTGCAGGGTTGGGGGAGAGAGAGGAAAGACAATGTGTGTGTGAAGGCCTCCAGCCACTGCAAAGAAACTCCAGATGCTTGCACTACTTCATGCATCGGGCCCTACATGAGTACTGGAGAATCAAACCTGGGTTGTTAGACTTTGCAGGCAAGCGCCTTAACCTATGAGCCATCTCTCCAGGATGCAAGTTATTTTGATCAACAGTAATGTATTTCCAATACGCAAAGCCTGAAACCTTAAAGCTGTTACCTCATTTTAATCAATCACATTGGTATTTTATTATACACATGAAAAAGTAGGCTCATGTCAATCAACAAGCATGCTCACTGACAGAACCAGCTGTCTCTCTCCCTCAGGTGCCTAGCAAGAACAGCTTGGCACAGCTCACGACATCTTGAAGATCATGGGAGAAGCCGTGTCACCACCACAGATAATGCTCTCTTCTCACTGTCAGAGTCAGTAACAGGAAGCACACTTACACATTCTGAGGGCTGTCTGGTCCTTATGGACTGCTCACCCGGCTGCTGGGCTGAACCTGCCACCTGTTGAGCATTGACGAGGTTGCGGACCAGCTGGGCTGCTGAGAGAAGACATAACAACAAAAAAAAACATATCAAAAGCTATAGAAAAGGCCAGGAATGGCGTCTCACACTAGTAATTATAATGCTCAGAAGGCTGAAGCAGGACTGCTCTGAGTTCAGAGCCAGTCGGAGCTAAAAATGAGGGAAGCCCGAGCTACAAAGTGGGACCTTGTTGCAAAAACAAACAAACAAACAAACAAACAAACAAACAAACAAACAAACAAACAAACAAAAAGGCAGTAAGTGTCTCTGATTTTTTTTTGTTTTTCAAGGTAGGGTCTCACTCTAGCCCAGGCTGACCTGAAATTCACTATGTAGTCTCAGGGTGGCCTCAAACTCACAGCGATCCTCCTACCTCTGCCTCCCGAGTGCTGGGATGAAAGGCGTGCGCACAATGTTTGGCTGTTTTTTTTTTTTGGGGGGAGGAAGGGTGGGAGAGACACAGAGAGACAGAGAGAGAGGGAGAGGAAGACAGAGAATGGGCGCGCCAGCAGTGTCTCAGCTGCTGTGAATGAAATCCAGATGTGTTCGCCCCCTTGTGGGCAAGTGCGGCATTGCACCCTTGCGTCACTTTGCATCTGGCTAAACGTGGGACCTGGAGATTGGAACCAGCGTTCTTAGGCTTAGGAGGCAGGCGCCTTAACCACTAAGCCATCTCTCCAGCCCTTTGGCTGATGTTTTAAAAAAATATTTTATTTTTATTTATTTATCTGACAGAAAGGGGGCGGGGAGAGAGAGAGAGAATGGGTGTGCCAGGGCCTCCAGCCACAGCAATGCATTCACCACCTTGTGCATCTGGCTTACATGGGTCCTGGGGAATAGAACCTGGGTCCTTTGGCTTTGCAGGCAAACACCTTAACTGCTAAACCAGCCCCTAAATTTCTTATTTTGTAGTGTGTATGGACACAGATGTGTGAGCCTGTGAAGGGCAGAAGATGTCAAGCGTTTTCCTTGACTGCTTGTCTTTTTTTGTTTGTTTTGTTTTTCAAGATAGGGTCTCACTCTAGCCCAGGCTGACCTGAAATTCACTATGTAGTTTCAGGGTGGCCTCAAACTCGCAGCGATCCTCCTACCTCTGCCTCCTGAGTGCTGGGATTAAAGGTGTACACCACCATGCCTGGCTTGTCATCTTATTTATGGAGACACGGTCTCTCTTCTGAACCCACAGCACACTGGTTTGGCTAGTTTAGCTGGCCAGGCAGCACCAGGGATCTCCTGGATGCTGAAATTATGAGCAGGGTGCCAAGCCTGTCTAGCCTTGGCCTGGTTGCTGGGGACCTTAACTCAGGTCCTCAAACTTCCTTGCAAGTGCTTTACCACCTAAGCCATATCCTCAATTCCCAGCTATATTTTCACAGAATTTACTTATTTTTTGTGGTGCTGGGAGTTGAACATGCTCACCAACTAGGCAAGTACTCTTATCACTGAGCTACAACCCAAACCCTAAACTCCAGATCTTTTTTTTTTTTTGGTTCTTCAAGGTAGGGTCTCACTCTGGTCCAGGCTGACCTGGAATTCACTATGTAGTCTCAGGGTGGCCTCGCACTCACAGCGATCCTCCTACCTCTGCCTCCCGAGTGCTGGGATTAAAGGCGTGCGCCACCAGGCCTGGCTCAGATCTTTTTTAAAAATAACTATTTAAGGGCTGGAGACATGGCTTAGTGGTTAAGGTGCTTGCCTATGAAGCCTAAAGACCCAAGTTCGATTCCCCAGGACCCACATAAGCCAGATGCACAGAGAGGCACATGTGCCTGGAGTTTGTCAGCAGTGGTTGGAGGCCTTGGCGTGACCCATTCTATCCGTCTTTCTCTCTCTCTTCAATAAATAAAATATTTTTAAAAATCAAAAAAAGACTGCAGGGCTAGGAAATAGCTTAGCAGTTAAGGCGTTTGCCTGTGAAGCCTAAGGATCCCAGTTCAATTCTCCAAGAGGCAAGTAAGCCAGATACACAAGGGGGCACATACGTCTGGAATTTGTTTGCAGTGTCTGGAGGCCCTGGTGCGCCCATTCTCTCTGCCTCTTCCCCTCTCTCTTTCTCTCAAATAAGTAGACATAAATAAATTTTTTTTTTTTTTTTAAAAAGACTGCAGCTGGGGCATGGTGGTGCACGCCTTTAATCCCAGCACTGGGGAGGCAGAGGTAGGAGGATTGCCGTGAGTTTGAGGCCACCCTGAGACTAATTCCAGGTCAGCCTGAGCTAGAGTGAGACCCTACCTCAAAACCAAAAAAAAAAAAAAAAAAAAAAAAAAAAAAAAAAGAAAGAAAGAAAGAAAAAGAAAAAATGATTGCAGAGATGGCTTAGCGGTTAAGGTGCTTGCCCTCAAAGCCTAAGGACCCATGTTCGATGTCTCTCCAGATCCCATATAAGCCAGATGTACAAAGGTGAGGCAAGCACAAGGTCACACATGCCCACTAGGTGGTGCAAGCGTCTGGAGTTTGTTTGAAGTGGCTAGAAGCCCTGGCATGCCCATTCTCTCTCCCTCACTCTGTCTCTTATAAATAAATAAAATCTTAAAAAAGAAAGAAAGAAAGAAAGAAAGAAAGAAAGAAAGAAAGAAAGAAAGAAAGGAAGGGAGGAAGGAAGGAAGGAAGGAAGGAAAGAAGGAAGAAAGAAAGAACAAAAGAAAAAGAAGAGAAAGAAGCCACATTCTCTCCCTCACTCTGTCTCTTATAAATAAATAAAATCTTAAAAAAGAAAGAAAGAAAGAAAGAAAGAAAGAAAGAAAGAAAGAAAGAAAGAAAGAAAAAAAGAAATAGAGTAAGATTATGAGCCTGAGACTACTAAGAGAGTTTCAGGACAGCCTAGGCTAGAGTGAGACCCCAGCCTGAAAAAAACAAAAAACAAGCTGGGCATGGTGGCGCATGCCATTTATCCCAGCACTTGGGAGGCAGAGGTAAGAGGATCGCTGTGAGTTCAAGGTTAGCCTGAGACAAAATAGTGAATTCCAGGTCAGCCTGAGCTAGAGTGAGAACCTACCTCGAAAATCAAAAAAAGCCCGATGCACAAAGTGTCACATGCATCTGGAGCTCATCTGCAGTGGCTACAGGCACTTGCACACCTCTATTTCCCTCTCCCCCCAACCCCTCCCGTCTTTTATCCCAGACGTTGGGAGGCTGATGTAGGATGGCCACCCTGAGACTACAGAATGAATTACAGCTCAGCTCAGGCTAGAGCGAAACTCTACCTCAAAGACCAAAAACAAACAAACAACAAAAGAAAGAAAGAAAAAGGAAGGGGCTGGAGAGATGGCTTAGCAGTTAAGGTACTTTCTGGCAAAGCCAAAGGACCCAGGTTTGATTTCCCAGTACCCACATAAAGCTGGAATCACAATGTGGCACACACATCTGGAGTTCACGTGCAGTGACTGGAGACCCTGACGCACCCATTCTCTATCTTTCTCTCTATCAAACAAATAAATAAAATATTTTTGGAAAAGGAAAGAAAACAAACTAGTGGCTGGGCATGAAGATGCAGCTAGTGATTAGCATGGGAAGTCCCTTGGTTTGAGTTTCTTTTTCTTTTTTTGGTTTTTCAAGGTAGGGTCTAGATCTAGCCCAGGCTGACCTAGAATTCACTCTGTATTCTCAGGCTGGCCTCAAACCCCTGGCGATCCTCCTACGTCTGCCTCCCGAGTGCTGGTACTAAAGGCGTGCGCCACCACGCCCAGCTCTGGTTTAAGTTTTAACACTAAAAAATTAAATAAAGACAAAATTAAATATATATATCCGCAGCTGTGTTTGACCTTCTTTACTTACCTGCCACACTGCTATTCCTCTGGCGGGCCAGCTTGACCTCTGGGCACTCCCTGCGCACATGTCCTGCATCCCCACATATGAAACATCGAAGGTCTCGGGGGTCTTCCCGGGAGTCTTTCTCTTCTCCATTGCCTTCCTTTTCTTCTTCGCTGTCTTTCTTCTTTAGTCTAAACAGTGAACTGATGATAGCAACAACGCAGGCCGGGACTTATGAATGAGCCGCAGAACAAACTAACCCGCGCCGAGCCGCGCCGCAACAAAGGGGCTAACAGGCCCACTGTTTCGTGCTTTTGGTTTTAAAATATGTATTTTATTTATTTATTTGAGAGAGAGAAAGAGGAAGAGAGAGAGAGAATGGGTGTGCCAGGGCGTCCAGCCACTGCACACGAACTCCAGACGTATGCGCCACTTTGTGCATCTGGTTTATGTAGGTCCTGGGGATTGAACCGGGACCCTTTGGCTTTGCAGGCAAGCGCCTTAACCTCTATCGCAGCCATCTCTCCAGCCTGCTTTTTTTTTTTTTTTTTTTTTTTTGGTTTTTCGAGGTAGGGTCTCACTCTGGTCCAGGCTGACCTGGAATTAACTATGTAGTCTCAGGATGGCCTTGAACTCTCGGCGATCCTCCTACCACTGCTTCCCAAGTGCTGGGATTAAAGGCGTGCGCCACCACGCCCAGCTGCATTTTTTTTTTTTGAAGACAAGGGACCTCCTCATTATAGCGCACCACATTCAACATATGGTAGAAAGTGGGTATGCTAGCAATTTTATACGGTATTTAAATTTTTTGGTTTTTGTGTTTCATTTGTTGAGGCAGGGTCTCTCTCCGGCCTGGGCTAGCTGGGAACTCTCTGTAGTTCGGGCCGGGCTTGAACTCCAGGAGACCCTCCATCCCTGCGCACTGGGCAGCTGACTGTAGCTTTACTAGTACTGCACGACTCAGAACCCCTCATGCATTAGTCACTTTCCCCCTGCGACTCTTAGCACAGGCCCCAATACATACTAATGTCAATAAGGACTTTTTATAAAAGCAATAAGGTAATGAACAAACGAATGTAAAATATACTACTGTTTCATAAAATTTTACATTAGTCCAAAATTCCATTCAAGTAAACATTTATTTACATGAGGTCCAAATTATAGCCTTGAATTCTCTCTCTCTCTTTTTTTTTTTTTTTTTTTTTTGTTTTTTCGAGGTGATGTTTCACTCTAGTCCAGGCTGACCTGGAATTCACTATGTAGTCTCAGGGGATCCTCCTACCTCTGCCTCCCGAGTGCTGGGATTAAAGGCATGCACCACCACGCCCGGCTTTGAATTTTCTCCTAAAACACTTCTGAACACAATTATAAATACAAACGGAGTCACATTTATTTTCCCTATAATGGTGACATAAAATTATTTGCCAACCTTTTCCTTTTGGGACAGTCTTTCATGTAATGGCCTATCTTCCCACACACACGGCAACACCGATCATTGGGAGCCAGTTCTCCATCAGTTAATACTCTTGAATCAAAGAAGTACTCCTAGAAAGAAGATATGATTTTACTCCAAAAGCTCAATGTCAGACGTTCCAGATGAAAAGGGGGTCAAGATGCAGAAGTGGAATTTTATAAAAACTAAGCCAGGCATGATGGTACCACACAACTTTAATCCCAGCACTCGGGAGGCTGAGGGGGAGGATCGCTGTGAGTTCGAGGCCACCCTGAGAATACAAAGTGAATTCCAGGTCAGCCTGGGCTACAGTGAGACTCTACCTTAAAAAAACAAGAGAAAAAAAATTCATGCTTTATTAAAAAACCAAAGCAACAGCACAACAACCACCCCTGCTGCCAACAATCATCCTGTGAGGTGAAGTATCCCTGAGAAGAAGTCTCAGAATATTAGCACCTTGCTCACTCCTCCCATGATCACTATTTGTTTAAGAATTCTTTTTTTTTTTTAAAGTAATTTCTATTCATTTATTTGAGAGAAAAAGAGAGACAGAGAGAATGGGCACCCCAGGGCCCCTAGCCACTGTGAATTACAGTGAACTACAGGTGCATGCACCACATTGTCCATCTGGCTTACTGGGGGAGTCGAACCTGGGTCCTCTGGCTTTGCTGGCAAGAGCCTCAACCACTAAGCCTAAGACTATATAGTGAATTCCAGGTTAGCCTGGGCTAGAGTGAAACCCTATCTCAAAAACAAACAAACAAACAAAAAAATCAAAAAAGTTACATATGAGACTGGAGAGATGGCTTAGCAGTTAAGCGTTTGCCTGTGAAGCCTAAGGACCCAGATTCGAGGCTTGACTCCCCAGTACCCACGTAAGCCAGAGGCACATGGTGGCGCATGCGTCTGGAGTTCATTTGAGTGGTTAAAGGCCCTGTCGTGCCCATTCTCTCTCTTTCTCTGTCTCTAATAAAAAAAAAAAAAGTTTAACATTGCATAGCCAAAAAAGCAGAAGTAACTCAAATGACCAGCACTGATGGATGTGTTATGTCTACAGTGGAGTATCATTAACAATTTAAATAGAAATGAAGTCCTGATATACACTGCAACATGGATGAACCTTGCAAAAATGGCAAGTGAAAGAATCAGTTCTAAAATATAAACTGGGGCTGGAGATGGCTTAGTGGGTAAGGGATTTGCCTGTGAAGCCAAAGGATCCAGGTTCGATGCCCCAGGACCCACATAAGCCAGATGCACAAGGTGGTGCATGCATCTGGAGTTCATCTGAAGTGGCTGGAAATCCTGGTTTGCCCATTCTCTCTCTGTCTCTCTCTCTTCTATCTCTCTATCTCTGCTTGCAAAGAAATAAATGAAATTAAAATATAAACTGCATAATTTTATTTATATGAAATATCAGAACTGGAAAAACCTATAAAAAGTATGCTAGCCGGGCGTGGTGGCGCACGCCTTTAACCCCAGCACTCGGGAGGCTGTGAGTTCAAGGCCACCCTGAGAATACAGAGTAAACTCCAGGTCAGCTTGAACTAGAGTGAGACCCTACTCTGAAAAACAAAAAGCAAAAAACAAAAACAAAAAACAAAACAAAAAACAAACAAACAACAACAAAAAAAAAAGTATACTAGTAGGCTGACCTGGAATTCACTATGTAGTCTCAAGGTTTTCATGAACTCACGATCCTCCTACCTCTGTCTTCTGAGTGCTAGAATTAAAAGGCTTGTGCCAACAAGCCTAGCTCAGATTTTTTTTAGAAGATTTTATTTATTTATTTATTTATTTATTTATTTATTTATTTATTTATTAGAGAGAGAGAGAGAATGGGCATGCCAGGGCCTCTAGCCACTGCAAATGAACTCCAGATACAAGCGCCACCATGTGCATCTGGCTTACACGGGACCTGGAGAATCAAACCTGGGTCCTTAGGCTGCACAGGCAAGCACCTTAACTGCTAAGCCATCTCTCCAGCCCCAGAATTTTTGTTTGTTTGTTTAACAAAGCACCAACATGCTTCACAATCAGATGATAGCTGGGTATGGTGGTATATGCCTATAATTACAGCACTTGGGAAGTAGAGTCAGGAGGGTTAGGAGTTCAAAACCAGCCTGGGAAACACGAGACCTGGTGTCAAAAACAACAACACACAGCCGGGTGTAGTGGTGCATGCCTTTAATCCCAGCACTTGGGAGGCAGAGGTAGGAGGATCGCCGTGAGTTCAAGGCCACTCTGAGACTACAGAGTGAATGCCAGGTCAGCCTGGGCTAGAGTGAGACCTTACCTCGCAAAACCAACAAACAAACAAACAGCAACAAAAAAAAACCACAAAGCTTTCTCCCTGTTGACTAGCTGTCATGTGCCTAAAGATGTTACTCTACTCAGCAGTATTTAAAAAAAAATTATGAAATTTGCAGGGAAATGGACGAAACTGGAAAGGATTATACTCAGTGAGTTAACCCAGGCCCAGAAAGCCCAATGGCGCATGCTCTCTCATGTGGACCCTAGTTACAAACGCTCAGACTTGCGTGAGTTGCAGTAAAAATTGGTAGCAGAGGCCAGTAAGCTGCAAAAGGGCTATGAGGGAGGGAGGAGAGGGGTGGACTTAAGGGGACGGTGCTGTACATATGGAAGTAGATGGACAGATTACTGCAGATGGCATGGCCTAAGCGAGGAAGAGGTTGAGGAAAAGGAGTGAGGGGGGAGGGGTAATCAAAATTCAAGATAACCTACTTTTTTGGATAATGATACACCCAGAAGCCATAGACTGTTACTAGAAATTTTTCAGTGCCTGAGACAGGACACATTCCATTGAGTTTTGGCCAGGGAGGTCCCTGATGCCCCCAAAACATTACAGGCCATTGCCGAGGCTCTTGGTTTCCCACCAGGAATAGATGGTAAGACTCTAATGCTGAAGACTCCACATACCTGGGCTGCAAGGTCACTGAGAAATCAAACAGGATGAGCTGAAAACCTCCTCCCTGTAGACCAGCTGACAGAAAGCTGGAAAAAGCTGCACTGCATGCCATCAGTGCTGAAAACAGTGGACACTGCGAGCTTCAAGTATGGCCAGCCAGGCCAAATGAGCCGATGGGTGCAATAGTGGCATGTCTGTTACAGGGGAAATCAACCGCTCTCTAAATGTACTTGAGACCTGCTCAATGGGACTGAATCAAGTCTGGTTTCAGGAGCCTATGGTGGGGGAGGTCGTGAGTATTAGGAGTGCAAAGCCTGCTCTTGTCTGGCTAAATGCATATGTTATGCTCACCAAACTGCCCTGAAAGCACTACACTTAATGTTCATATTCACATATTAATGCTACTCTCACTTCTGGTTAGAGAAGCTTCTCTTTGCAGATGGCAATGACCACTGGGATGACCCAAAAGGCAACATAATGCTAAGAAGGGATGGAGGAGTGCCCAGCACTGAAACACCTCTGTCACACCCTCCAAGGCTCAGGTCCATTGTGGAAGAATGTAAGAGGAAGGGTAGGACTGCTTACAATGCAATCAACCACATGGACATTGGCCTTTGTATCCAAGACTTGGCAGAGCCTAGCACTATCTTCACAAGACCTCATAATAGGAGGAGAAGATGGTGACATCAAAATAAAAGAGAGTAATGGAGAGAGGGAGAGGATACGATGGAGTGTAGATCTGTGAAGGGGAAAGTGTGGGAGGGAGGGAATTATCATAGTTTACTGTCTGTAAGTAAGGAAGCTGTCAATAAAGAAGAAGAAGAAAAAAAGGACATCAATAGTCTTACACAGGTATGGATCCTGGATGCTACAGTATTGACTTGCCAAGCAACATGCGCCCACTGGAAGAACCATGTGTGGCAGTCTGAATAGATGGCTGCCAGTATCTTCAGTGTTTTATTAGTTATAGTTTGCATCTGCAGCCACCTGGCTGGAAGCAGTGCCACTGGGCAGATCTTAAGGTGTGGTGGTGGGTTTGAGATTTCAATGTAAAGATGTGCAAAGTAAGTGTGTGCCTAGTTGGAGTTCCTGAGGTGTGCTGTGCTGTGTGGCTTTTGGCTTTGCTCTCTGTGTTTGGTCCTGTGAAAGCAGGCCAATTTCTTCTGCCATTATGGAACTTCCCCTGAACCTGTAAGCTCCAATAAATCCCTTCTTCCATAATTGTGCCTGGTTTGGAAGTTCATCTCAGCGGACCTGAAGCTGTCTGCTACACCATGGCACAATTGTTATGGGGTAACCACCATTTTTTGTTTTTGTTTTTGAGGTAGGGTCTCACTCTAGGGCTGGAGAGATGGCTTAGATAGAGGTTAGGCGCTTGCCTCCAAAGCCAAAGGACCCAGGTTCGATTCCCTAGGGCCCACGTAAGCCAGATACACAAGGTGGCAATTGTGTCTGAAGTTCCTTTGCAGTGGCTAGAGCCCCTGGTGCACCCATTCTCTCTCTCTTTCTCTCTCTCACTGGTTGCTGAGTTCTCTCTCTCTAATAAATTTTTTTTAAGTTTTTTTTTTTAAAGAGAAATAAGGGCACCATTATATGTTTTATTGTTCATTAATATACACACATCTATCCTGGCTACTGTTATAATGTGAGTACTTAGCAAAGGAGTAAATATGCAGTACAAGCATGGAGGACAATAGGTATTTTCCATAATATACTAAGTACTGATAAAATGAAGAAAACCTAAATGTCCATCAAGGGAAAATAAACTAATGTATATATTACAGCTATGGAATAGTATATACTGGTAATTAAAACAATAATGCACATCAAGAAATGTCTACCAGACTCTTTCTTCTAAATACCAAAATCCAGTATGGTTTTAATACCGTATCACATTCAAAATCAAAAATATGATATCCACATACAATTAAAGACTACTTACAATGTACTGGGTTATAAAGAATTGTTGAATCTGGGCATGGTGGCACACGCCTTTAATCCCAGCACTCAGGAGGCAGAGGTAGGGGGATCACCTTGAGTTTGAGGCCACCCTGAGACTACATAGGTCAGCCTGGGCTACAGCAAGACCCTATCTCAAAAAACCAAAGAAAAAGAAAACGAAAAAGGAAAAAAAGAAAACCCAAACCCTGCTGAGTCACGGGGCATGGTAATGAGATAGAAAGATTCAGTACAAGAAAGCAGAGGAAACAATGGACGTTTCTTCCAGCACCAAGATGGAAACAGGATTAGGTTTCTGGTGCAGTAGAAACAAAGGTTTTTTTGGTTTTGTTTCTGTTTCGAGGTAGGGTCTCGCTCTAGCCCAGGCTGACCTGAAATTCACTCTGTAGTCTCAGGGTGGCCTTGAACTCATGGCAACCCTCCTACCTCTGCCTCCCCAGTGCTGGGAGTAAAGGCGTGCGCCACCACGCCCGGCTGAAACAGAGTTCTCTATGAAGAAAAATCCAAATTCAAATGATGACAACTTACAGCTTCTCTGCCATTGAGTGGATAAAAGGGGGTACCGAAAAGCTTCCTTCCATTGATAAATGCCTTCATAATGAAATTGGTCACTGTTGAAGAAAGCAGAGAACAGCGTGCATGAAGACATCAGCGTCTCTGAGTATTAAATGCAAAGGTGCGCTTTACGTGCAAAACTTACTTTTTCTAGAAACTCCAGCACCAAGGTTATGATTCAAGTCAAAAGGGTCTACAAAAGAAACATTTGAAAATTAAAAACGTATTTTCACTGTGCCATAAAATATATACTTTCAAAATTATACAAGCCAATTAATTATTCTTTTAGAGTTATACTTTAAGGGGCAGAAACAAAAAATCCAGAGGAAGAACTTCTCAAATCATTCTTTCCTTGGTTTCATGGGCTAATTTGTTCTTTTTGTTTTTTCGTTTTCAAGGTAGGGTCTCACTCTAGCCCAGGCTGACCTAGAATTCACTATGTATTCTCAGGCTGTCCTCGAACTCATGGTGATCCTCCTACCTCTGCCTCCTGAGTGCTGGGATTAAAGGCATGCACTACCATGCCTGGCTCTTTTCTTTTTTATTTTTATTATTATTTTTTTTTTTCGTTTTGCAAGGTAGGGTCTCACTCTGGTCCAGGCTGACCTGGAATTAACCATGTAGTCTCAGGGTGGCCTCGAACTCTCGGTGATCCTCCTACCTCTGCCTCCTGAGTGCTGGGATTAAAGGCATGTGCCACCACGCCCGGCTTTCTTTTTTATTTATTTATTTTTTATTTTTTGGCTTTTTTTTTTTTCGAGGTAGGGTCTCACTCTGGCCCAGGCTGACCTGGAATTAACTATGTAGTCTCAGGGTGGCCTTGAACTCACTTCAATCCTCCTACCTCTGCCTCCCGAGTGCTGGGATTAAAGGCATGCGCCACCACGCCCGGCTTTGTTTTTTGGCTTTTTGAGGTAGGGTCTCACTCTAGTTCAGGCTGACCTGGAAGTCACTCCGGAGTCTCAGGGTGGCCTTGAACTCACACCGATCCTCCTACCTCTGCCTCCCAAGTGCTGGGATTAAAGGCGTGCACCACCACGCCCGGCTTTTGTTTTTCCTTTTTTGAGGTAGATAGGTTCTTCCTCCAGCTCAGGAATCCACCACACATGGCTTTTTCCTGTTTTTTAAAAAATCTATTTTTGGGCTGGAAAGATGGCTTAGTAAGGGTGCTTGCCTGCAAAGCCAAAGGACCTCAGTTCAATTCCCCAGGACCCACATAAGCCAGATGCATAGGGTGGTGCATGCCTCTGTGGTCCATTTGCAGTGGCTGGAGGCCCTGGTGCGCCCATTTTCTCTCTCTGCCTCTTTCCCTCTTAAATAAATAAATAAATAAATATTTTAAAAAAATTGTTCTTAAATATTTTTATTCTATTTTATTTTACATCATTTTATTTATTTTTTGGCTTTTCAAGGTAGGGTCTCACTGTAGCCAAGGCGACTTGGAATTCACTACATATTCTTAGGCTGGCCTCAAACTCAAGGCGATCCTCATACCTCTGCCTCCCAAGTGCTGGGATTAAAGGAATGCGCCACCACGCCCGGCTTTATTTCATTTTTTATTATTTATTTGAGAGAAAGAGAAAGATGCAGAGGAGGGGGTGTGGAGAGAATGGGTGCGCCAGGACCTCCAGCCACTGCAAACTCCAGAAACATGTGCCACATTGTGTAGGCTTTATAGGGTACTGGGGAATGAAATACAGGCTGGCAGGTTTTGCAAGCAAGCACTCTAACCACTGAACCATCTCCCCAGTCCTTTATTTCTTTTGTTCTTGAATTAACATAGTGCACGTGATTACCTTCAATTGCAATGCATTTAGATGTCCACTGCTTTTCAAAAGTTGTCAGCAGCTTTTTCTGCCGAATGCTTATTACATATTCCTTGAAATCAAACTCTTCAGTATAGAAGCGCAGCAGCCCCAGCCAAAGCTCTCCTAACGATTCTGTATTCTTCCCAAGTGAAGGCAGACGCTTTTTCTTCAGGGAAGGACAGGGAGAGGAGACAAAGGAACGGGCAGGGTGGGTAAGGAAAAAGGGGAGGGAAGGGAAAGGAAGGAGGTATGTGATAAACTATTTCAAAACTATGCCCGAGTAATTTTTTATTCATTATTTATCTGCAAGCGGGGCAGAGGGAGAATGAGTCAGGGTAAACGGGGCTCTTTGCCACTTAAAGTGAACTCCAGACGCGCCACTGTGCATCTGGCTCTATGCAGGTGCTGGACTGGAGAACTGAATACAGGGTGTCAGGCTTTGCAAGCAAGCGCCTTTAACTACTGACTCATCTCTCTAGTCATCGGACAAGTTATTAAATTATGCAAGTCCCAAATTTATCAGTGAGCATTTTTATAACAAAGATTATACAAAAAAATTTACCAGTTCTTCTGTCTTATCAAAGAAAAAAGCATTCCATCCATCAACCATTCTCTGTGGAATCTGTTTTCCATCAAAGATCTGCACAAAAAAATATCATTATTAAAAAATATATATCAATATTAAATTTTAAGTTAATAACACAAACCCTATATAAGACATTATAAAATACTACTTTCTCACCAGGTGTGGTAATGGATGCCTTTAATCCCAGCACTCAGGAGGCAGAGGTAGGAGGATCACTGTGAGTTCGAGGCCACCCTGAGACTACATAGTGATTTCCAGGTCAGCCTAGGCCACAGTGAGACCTTACCTCGAAAAACAAAAAAAAAAAAAAAAAAACTACTTTCTCAAGGAACAGGCCAAGATGGTATAATTCTGTATCAGGTAATTAATTAATAAAATAAAATGTATTGAAGCTTTATTTTATTTATCTAGTTGAGAAAAAGAGTCAGTTAGAGAGAATGGGTGCAGATAGTGGAGGAAGGGAGGGAAAGTACGAGTGTGCCCGGATCTCTAGCCACTGCAAATGAACTCCACTTATTGTGAGACCTTGCTTCCTAAAACCAAAATAGAGCTAGAGAGATGCCTCAGAGTCAAAGGTGTTTGCTCGCAAAGCCTGATGGTCCAAGTTCGATTCCCCAGTACCCATGTAAAGGCAAACACACTTAGTGGCACATGTGTCTGGAGTTCATTTGCAGTGGTCAGGAGGCCCTGGTGTCCCCATACTTACTCAATCTGACCTTTTCTCTTTCTCTCAAATAAACACAATTTAAAAATTGGTTGGGGTGTGCTGCGATTGTAGCTCAGTTGATAGATTTGCTTGTGCAGCATGAATGAAGCCCTGGGTTCAAACTATCCCCAGTACCACATAGTCTGGACATGTTGGTCTACACATATAATCTCAGTATTTAGGAGGTGGAGGGAGGAGGATCAGAAATTACACAGTGAACCTGAAGCCAGCCTGGGCTACATGATACCCTGTCCTTAAAAAGGGGTTGGGTCGGATGTAGCTCAGTGGTAGAGCATTTATAAGCATGTTGAAAGCCCTGGTTTCAGCCTTCCTTACTGAGGCAAAGGACTTTCTATCTTGCCTCTCTTGACTAGCAACAGTGATTTATAATTAGTAATTATGGTTTGACGCCAGGCATGTTGGCACATACCTTTAATCCCAGCACTTGGGAGGCAGAAGTAGGAGGATCACTGTGAGTTTAAGGCCACCTGAGACTACATAGTGAATTCCAGGTCAGCCTGGCCTAGAGTGAGACCCTTACCTCAAAAAAAAAAATTGTGGTTCGAATGAAACGTCTCACATAAGCTCAAGTGATTTGAATACTTGGTCCTCATCTTGTGACAATTCTGAAAGGCTGTGGGGCCTTTGAGAGGTGGAGCCTCGCTAGAGGAAGGAGGTGCAGCATTGCTGGGTTGGGCTTCTGGGTGAGACAGCCCAGCTCCAAGCCCAGAACATAGACTGCTTCCTTCTTGCTGATGTGATGTCATCCAGGCTTCCTGCTCAGTCCTGCTTTCTCCACTGACGACATTTCCCCTGGAGACTGTGCACTGAAATAAACCCTTTGGTCCTATGAGCCGCTTCTGATTGGGGTTTTTGTCCCAGCAACAAGGTAACTGCTACAGTAATTAATACAGTTGATTTATAACTTTTTATGAAGATGTCAGGCAAAGGTGCCTAATTTTCACTTAGACAACACCAGCGTCCAAACTCTTTTCACGCTCACATCGGTAACTGATGAAATGTAGTAGGTAACAGTTACACTCACTTCCTTTAGGTGTATAATTGATAATATTTATTGTATATTTCTACATCTATAACTCTTTAATAAAAGTACAATTTTTAAATTCTGCTTCATTAATCTTTTGGGGGGGCTTGGAGGGGTTTGGTTTTTCGAGGCAGAGTCTCACTCTAGCTCAGGCTGACCTGGAATTCACTATGTAGTCTCAGGGTGGCCTTGAACTCAAGGCAATCCTCCTACCTCTGCCTCCCGAGTGCTGGATTAAAGCCATGCACCACATGCCTGGCTTGCTTCATTAATCTTAGGTTAGTGTTTTACTGGGTCAAATAGCATAAAATTATACTGAATGTTTTTTTTTTCTTTTTGATTTTTTTCAAGGTTTGAGGTAGGGTCTCACTCTCGCCCAGGCTGACCTGGAACTCACTATGTAGTCCTAGGCTGACACCAACCTAACAGCGATCCTCCTACCTCTGCCTCCCAAGTGCTGGGGTTCAAGGCGTGCGCTGCCATGCCTGGCCTACACTCTTTGTTAAGATGAAATCTTGGGGCGTTTGTCCTTCACTTTCATTTGAGTCAGGGTTTCTCCTGTTTTGCCTCTGTGTACCAATCTCCCTAGCCCTGTGAGCTGCTGCACTCTCCTGGCTCTCGCTCTATACGGATGCTGGGAAACTGAGCTCAGGCTGGCGTGCTTACAAGGGCCTTAACCACTGAGCCGTTTCCCCATCTCTCAAGTCTGAAAGATGAGCGCCTCAGTGCCTAGCCAATAAATTTTGTGACAAGGGTCACTGCTAAGTGTATGTGTAGCTGAAGCAAGCACAAAAGTGCACTGCTTAAGTTACAGCATTAGGAGCTGGAGAGATGATTTAGCAGTTAAGACACTTGCCCGCAAAGCCTAATGACCTGGGTTTGATTCCCCAGTTCCCACGTAAAAGTGAGATGCACATGGTGGTACATGTGTCTGGAGTTCACTGGCAGTGTATGGAGGCCCTGGTGTGCCCATTCTCTCTATCTCTCTTTCTTCTATGTCTCTCTGCATGCAAATAAGTTAAAAATATGAAAAATTAAAAAGAAGCCAGGCGTGGTGGCGCACGCCTTTAATTCCAGCACACAGGAGGCAGAGGTAGGAGGATCGCCGTGAGTTCAAGGCCACCCTGAGAATACATAGTGAATTCCAGGTCAGCTGAGCCAGAGTGAGACCCTACCTTGAAAAAAAAAAAAAAAAAATTAAAAAGAAAATTACAGCATTAATAGAAATGAAAAACTTAGAACATCTATGACAGGAAAAAAAATCCTTCATGATGGTGCAAACTGAGCAAAACCAAATGTGTTTAAATCTAGTTCTTGGGCTCAAGAGATGGCTTAGCAGTTAAGGCGCTTGCCTATTAATCATAATTCTATTTTCCAGAACCCACATAAGCCAGATGCACATGGTGATAGATGCATCTGGAGTTTTTTGCAGCGGATAGAGGCCCTGTTGTGCCCACTCTCTCTCGGTGTAATAAATAAATAAAAATGAAAAAATATTTTAAAATCAAGTGCGCACAAAATGTCTATAATTTTCCCTGCTTTTCCCCTTTTCTATTATCCCTCCCTCCCTCTCTCCTTTCCTCCTTCCCTCCCTTCTTCTTTCTTCCTTTCCTTTCCTTTCCCTTCCCCTCCCCCTTTCCCTTTCCTTCCTTCCTTTCTTTCTCTCTTTCCTTCGTTTTTCAAGATGGGGTCTCGCTCTAGCCCAGGCTGACCTGGAATTCACTATGTAATCTCAGGGTGGCCTCAAACTCACGGTGATCCTCCTACCTCTGCCTCCCAAGTGCTGGGATTGATTAAAGGTGTGCACCACCACACCCGGCTTATTTTAATTTAATTAAATTTAATTTTGGCCTTGAAATAATGGCAATCCTCTTGCCCAGCAGTCCAAGGGGTGGGATGACGGCCGTGAGCCTCTATGCTCAGCGTCTCTGTAACTCTCTTGAACACTTACCTCTTGTAGAACCGGGATGACGGGCGGCTTTCTCTGCTGCAGGAAGTACAGCACCATGAGGATGTATGCATATGAAGATAAGCTGCCTCTGGAAGCATCGCCAATGTCACAGCGCTACAAATGGACAGACATACAAGAGTGTAACAAGCTATTGTAACAGGTGTGAGGAAACAGCCAACCTTATAACAAGTGAGCAAGCATACACATTAATGCAAACTCTACGAAGAATCCGCTGGCAATATCAAATTAATAAAAGCACTTTTCTATGACCATGCCTTTTTGTCATTTTTTTGTTTTTCGAGGGAGGGTCTCACTCTCGCTCAGGCTGACCTGGAATTCACTATGTAGTCTCAGGGTGGCCTTGAACTCACAGCGATCCTCCTACCTCTGCCTCCTGAGTGCTGGGATTAAAGGCGTGCGCCACCACGCCCGGCTAAGTTTTTTTCTTTCTTTTTTTTTTTTGGTTTTTCGGGGTAGGGTCTCACTCTTGACTGGTTGGCCTGGAACTCACTATATAGTATCAGGGTGGCCTCGAACTCATGGCGATCCTCCTACCTCTGCCTCCTGTAAATAAGTATTTTTAAAAATTAAAAAAAAACAACAAAAAAACCCTGAACAGTCTCTTTTCTCTTTCTTTTTTTTTTTTTTTGGTGTTTCAAGGTATGGTCTCGCTCTAGCCCAGGCTGACCTGGAGCTCACTATGTAGTCTCAGGGTGGCCTTGAACTCACAGAAAGGGCGGGGGCGGGGGACAGAGAATGATAAGTGACAGGCCCTCAAGTCACTGCAATTGAACTCCAGACGTGTGCATCTGGTTTACATGGGTCACTGGGGAATCAAACTCTGGTCATTAGGGTTTGTAGGCAAGCACCGTAGCCGCTGAGCCACCTCTCCAGCCCTCTATTGTTTTTGAGACAAGGTCTTCATAAGTCGCCCAGGCTGTCCTGAAACTCAGGCTCAACCTGCTGACTACGGGGATTACAGGTGTGTGCCTTCACACCCAGCCTCCAGAGATTCTTCAGAATGTAGGCTTGGTTTCAAAGCCTTAAAAATCCATCACTTCCACAAGGCCACCCTGAGACTTCATAGTGAATTCCACGTCAGCCTGGGCTAGAGTGAGACGCCACCTAGAAGAAAAAAATGCATCACTTCAGGCTGGGTGTGGTGGTGCACGCCTTTAATCCCAGCACGCGGGAGGCAGAGGTAGGAGGATCGCTGTGAGTTCGAGGCCACCCTGAGACTACAGAGTGAATTCCAGGTTAGCTTGGACCACAGTGAGACCCTACCCCCCAAAAACAAAACAAAACAAAAATCCATCACTTCAGTGAGAAATTTTACTATGGAAAACTGACTGGTTTGTTACAAATAGGAATAGATTACACACAGAAAAAATCAATTACCACCTTTAACTAACGGAGATAAATTCAATACATTCAATACGTTTTTTATTATTATTAAAAGTGCAGGTACTATTCAGGAGGCTGAAACAGAACCATCACTTTAGTACAAGAAACAGAGCAAGAACTGATCCTGGGGAAGGGGGGTAGAACAAAGAAGGTAACAAGCTAGATAAATGAAGCAGAAGCAGTACTTTGCACACATGAGCTATCACGAGTACTGTAACAAAGCAGATCCCTAGCTTCCCATACACACCTTAGCAAAGACTTTCATAGTGTATCCCAAGTACTGTACTCTAGGATCGATGGCTGCGTAAGTAGCTAGCATTCGTGTGTTATGTTGAGCCTGAAAAACAATTATATATTTAAAGTATTTATATTTAATTAAGCTTAAAAATCTTATAAAAATGTAATACATTCTTGGGCTAGAGAGACGGCTTAATGGTTAAGCCAGATGCACATGGCATCTGGAGTTAATTTGCAGTGGCTAGAAGCCCTGGCACACCTATTCTCTTTCCCTCTCTCTCTCCCATAAATAAAAATTTTTTTAATTAAAAAAAACACAATACATTCTAAATGGAATATATACAAATGTACATTTTAAAATACCTAAGGGGAAAAGCCAGGCATGGTGGTGCACGCCTTTAACCCCGGCCCTTGGGAGGCAGAGGTAGGAGGATCGACATGAGTTCGAGGCCACTCTGAAATTACATAGTAAATTCCAGGTCAGCCTGAACTAGAGTGAAACCCTACCTCAAAAAAATAAATAAATAAAAAATTTAAAAAAAATTACCTAAGGGAAAAAACGAGCCAATAGCAAGATGAGGAGTAAAATGCTTTTGGTGGTGTGAGTCAGGTGTCCCCCATAAACTTAGGTGTTCTGAATGCTAGGCTCCCAGCTGATGGAGATTTGGGAACTAAAGCCTCCTGGAGGCGGTGTATTGTTGGGGATGGGCTTATGGGTGTTACAGCCAGTGTCCCCTTGCCAGTGTTTGGCACACTCTCCTGTTGCTGTTGTCCACCTGATGTTGGCCAGGAGGTGATGTCCACCCTCTGCTCATGCCATCGTTTTCCCCTGCCATTGTGGAGCTTCCCCACGAGTCTGTAAGCCAAAATAACCTTTTTCCCCCACAAGCTGCTCTTGTCAGGTGTTTTCTGCCAGCAATGCGAACCTGACTGCGACAATTTTTTTTTATATTGCTCACATTTGAAAAGTTTCAAGATGCTAGTAGTCTGTAAAGTTTTTAAATGAAAAGTATAACTATTGCTAGGCCTATAAGAGAAACTTACCAATGTATTATATAAACTGATATCACCTTCTAATCCACTTCGCCTGTGCTCAAATTTTACTATAGGCACTTTGGCAGTAGTTATAGGCAAAATGTTTCTTAAACCTGATTTAAGGAAAAAAGTGTGTTAGTAGGTTAAATGACTTTCATAATGCTAAAAGGTATTACTGGTTATAAAGCTAGTACATCAAATTTATACCTGGATGTCTCTTAAGAATTTTTGCCAAATTTTCAATTATTTCCTTGCAGTTTAATTTCTGAAAAACAAATAGTAAAGCTTGACTCAATCTGGCCGTATACAAATCCTACGTTAACACAGGTATTGAACACTAAATTTCTAGCCACAATGTGTTACAAACACTGACATCAAAACATGGCTCAGACACTCAAACTATCAATATAAAACGGAAACCTGGAAAAAATGCAACATCTCACGCTCCTTCTTTGTCTAATGAACATTTTAACAAAATTCCAAAGTGATTCACATGTGTAGCAAAGTTTAAGGAGAACGAAGATAGGAGATGAACATGTGAGTCAAAGATGGGTTTGATGAGGCCAAACAATATATTCCCAGTCCTTCTGTCTCTTTCCCTCTAACAAGTAAAATACTTTTTCTTAAAAAATATAGCCTCTGAATTTAGACAAACCTAGACTCAAATAATAATAACAGTTATTATTATTATTACGGTTTTTTGAGGTAGGGTCTCGCTTGAGCCCAGGCTGACCTGGAATTCACTAGGTAGTCTTAGAGTGGCCTTGAACTCAGTGATCCTACCTTGTCCTCCCCAGTGCTGGGATTAAAGGCGTGCGCCACCACGCCCAGCCTGACTCAAATTCTTTCTTTTAAAATGTTTTTTAAATTTTTATTTAATTTATTTATTTTGACAGGGACAGACAGACAAACAGAATGGGCATGCCAGGGCCTCTAGCCACTACAAACAAACTCCAGACACGTGTGCCACCTTATGCATCTAGCTAACGTGGGTCCTGGGGAATCAAAACTGGGTCCTTAGGCTTCACAGGCAAATGCCTTAACCACTAAGTCATCAAGTCACCTCCAGCCCGACAGTATTAACCGGCTGTATGATCATTACTCTCAGCATCACACACTACTTTATAAAATAGTCATGTTTTATCCTGTAGAGCTGTTGGGAGAATTATATGCAACACGTAAAGTATTCAGCAGTAAGCCTGACATAAACTAAGTAATTGAAATCTATAAGCTATTTAGTTCTTTTTATTCTTTTTTGGTTTTTCGAGGTAGGGTTTCACTCTAGCCCAGGCTGACCCAGAATTCACAATGTAAGTCACAGGGTGGCTTTGAACTTGCAGCAATCTTCCTACCTCTGCCTCCCAAGTGATGGGATTTAAAAACATGTGCCATCAAGCCCAGCCTGTTTGTTTGTTTGTTTGTTTATTTAGGGGTTTCGAGGTAGGGTCTCACTCTAGCCCAGGCTGACCTGGAATTCACTATGTAGTCTCAGGGTGGCCTTGAACTCTCAGTGATCCTCCTACCTCTCTGCCTCCCTATTAAAGGCATGCACCACCACGCCCAGCTTTTATTTATTTCTTAATATTCTGTAGTTGTCTATTTGCAAGGAGAGAAATATAGAAAGAATAAGAATGGGCATCCCAGGGCCTCCAGCTGCTGCAAGTGAACTCCGGACACATGCACCACTTTGTGCATCTGGCTTCTTTAAGTGGATCCTGGGGAACCAAATCCGGGTCCTTGGGCTTTGTAGGCAAGTGTCTTAACCACTGAGTGATCTCTTCAACACATAAGAGGTTTTTTTGCTTTTTTTTTCTTCCTGTTTGTTTTTTGGTTTTCAAGGTAGGGTCTTGCTTTAGCCCATGCTGACCTGGAATTCACTAGGCAGTCTCAGGGTGGTCTCGAACTCATGGCGGTCCTCCTACCTCTGCCTCCTGAGTGCTGGGATTCCATAGGAAGTATTTATTAGTGTTATTGTTATATTGATGAAGGAAAGAAAGATCATTCTATTATGACCAGCACCTGTTTCCTCAAGGAGATTCTTCTCTATATAAATTTAAAAATTTACTTTTAAAAATCTTTTTTATTTATTTGAGAGACAGAGTATGGGCACTCTAGGGCCTCCAGCCCTCACATGACTTCCAGATGCCTGTGCCACTTTGTACATCTGGCTTTATGTAGGTACTGGGGAATCAAACCCAGGCAGCAGGCTTTGCAAGCAAGTACCTTGAACCACTAAGCCGCTAAAAATGTTACTTTAAACACACAATGGTGATTATAATCAAATACAAAGAACACAGAAAATCAAGGCTTTATAAATTAAGTGCACTAAGCTGAATGATAAAGACACCAATCGCAACAGTTATTATTAAATAACTCTGGCATATCCCCATCATGCTCCTCTGAGTGTCGAGAAAGCCAGAGCCAAGGCTGCTTAGACGGAGGGGCTTCCAGGGAACCACTGCTGGTTAATTCTCTCACAATAAAAAGAAGCCAGCTGTGGGGGTGCTCCTCTTTAACCTTAGCACCCAAGCAGCTGAAGGAAGAGGACCACTGAAAGTTTGAGACTCTCCCCCAACCCTCCCTGCAAAAGAACAGAAGAGGTAAGTTTGCCCTTTTTTATGCAAAAGATAAATATGTAGTGGCTCCACTGAAATGCATTTTTATTCTTTTTCATATCTCAACTTTCCCCCAATGTGAATGACAGGTTATACATAATTAGAAATCTAATTTTAAAATTTTGCATACAAAATATCTAAACCTCTCCTTCCTGGGTAAAAATCATTTCCTGCTCCTTCAAGTCACGCTCTTCAAAATGAAGAAAGGCAAAGTAGTTTCAAAGTAGCTGACAATGCGCAAAAGTTAGTTTTTCTTTTGTTTATTCGAGGCAGGGTCTCACTAGCCCAGGTTGACTTGGAACTCACTCTGTAGTCCTAGGCTGGCCTTGAACTCACAGCGATCCTCCTACTCTGCCTCACGGGGATAAAAGGTGTGTGCCACCACGCACAGCCCTCTTCGGTTTTTCTTTATTTCTTTTTTATTTTTATTTATTTGAGAGAGAGAATGAGGCAGAGGGAGAGGAAGAGAGAGAAAGAAAGGGTGCGCCAGGGCTTCCAGCCACTGCAAACAAATTCCAGATGCATGTGCTACCTTGTACATCTGGCTTATGTGGGTCCTGGGGAATTGAACCGGGGTCTTTTGGCTTTGCAGGCAAACACCTTAACCACTAAGCTATTTCTCCAGCCTATTTATTTACTTAAAAAATTATTTTATTTTATTTATTTGTGAGAGAGAGAGAGGGAAAAAAGAGAATGGGAGCACCAGGGCCTTCAGCTACTGTAAAAGAACTCCAGATACATACGCCACCTTGTACATCTGCCTTACATGGGTCCTGAGGAAATCAAACCTGGGTCCATTGGCTTTGCAGGCAAACGCCTTATCCACTGAGCCATTTCTCCAGCCCTCTCATGTTCTTTTAATTGTTTTTTTGTTTTGTTTTTTGGTTTTTTGGTTTTTCAAGGTAGGATCTCACTTTAGCCCAGGCTGACCTGGAATTCAGTATGGAGTCTCAGGGTGGCCTTGAACTCACAATGATCCTCCTATCTCCTCCCCCCCCTACCCCCTTTGTGCTGGGATTAAAGGTGTGCACCACCATGCTGCCTGGCTTTTTTTTTGTTTTGTTTTTCAAGGTAGGATCTCACTAGCCCAAGTTAACCTGGAATTCAGGATGTAGTCTCAGGGTAGCCTTGAACTCATGGCAATCTCCTACCTTTGCCTCCCAAGTGCTGGGATTAAAGGCATGTGCCACCATGCCCATCTTCTTTTAATTTTTTTGAGGTAGGGTCTTACTCTAGCTCAGGCTAACATGGAATTCACTATGTATTCTCAGGCTAGCCTCGAACTCAAGGCGACCCTTCTACCTCTGCCTCCCAAGTGCTGGATTAAAGGTGTGTGCCACCACGCCCAGCTAACACAGTAAAGTTATAATATCAGCACTGCTACATTTCAAACAGTGCCACTGCTAATATATTTATACAAAGAATGATACCATGGATTAACATTACTTACAAAAAAGTAAGGTAGGTTAATCATTAGACAAAAACTTTCAAATCCCTTTCAAATACTCTTACCTCGGCATTTTCATGGCCTTCCAGAGTCATACAAATATCCAGATCACTATCACGAAATCCAAATCCATTCTTAGAAGAGCCAAATAAACACAATCTTGCCTTTTCTAAGTTTGGGGGAAATGTCAATTAGCAGCGTCTGCTAACAACTTCCAATGGCATAACACAAAAAATCGTCCCTTTCTGTGTGGCTTAAATTACCAACCACTGGAAAATTCTACAGGCTCTACCCCCAGCCCCAGTCCTGTGTGTGCACATGCGCGAGCCCTGTCTGAATGGCTGTGGAGGCCAGAAAGGGATTGATTGTGAGTACCCTCTTCAGCCTCTGCCTGGTTCTCTTGAGACATGGTCTCTTCACGGAACATGGACCAGTCCCATCTCTGCCCCTCAGCAACGGGGCTGCAGGCTTGTATGACCACACCTGGACCTTCCCATGAATGCTGAGGGTTAGACTCAGGTTCTCATACACTCTGACCCACCTAGTGACCTCTGTAAGCCCCTAAACCCTGATCTTTTGTTTAAGTTCCTATACCCATAAACACAATGCATTTTCATCTCCAAGATATCATAAACTGAAAGTCTCTGAGCCACCACCTTCACCCGCTTCTTAAAGTAGCATCGTTATCTAGTCAAGTGTCCACGTTAGGATGTGTGAGATCCTTAACTCCTTTCTCAGCCTCCAGAGTCTAGCATGTCCTGACTATGAACTCTTTTCTTTACTCTCCTTCAATATCAGCAGCAATAGTTAGGATCAGTATTTCAGAATTAACTCTTGAAAGTAAACTAATTCTTTCAGGTAAATTTAAGTACATTTGTAACTATCACTTCAGTACACAGGAGTAATTCTCCTATGAGTGACAAATCTACTTGGTAGAAATTATATTAGAACTGGGCTTGGTGGGGCACACCCATACATCCCAGCATTTGGGAAGCAGAGGTGGGAGGATCACTGAGAGTTCGAGGCCAGCCTGAGACTACATAGTGAATTCCAGGTCAACCTGGGCTACAGCAAGACCCTACCTCAAAAAATGAACGATGGAAGAAAGAGAAAAAAAAATGTTAGAGTTACTACTTCCCATTTCAAGTTCTTTTTATTATTTATTTATTTATTTGAGAGTGAAAGACTGAGAAAAAGAGGCAGATAGGTAAAGAACGGGTGTGACAGGGCCTCCAGCCACTGCAAATGAACTCCAGGTGCATGCACCACCTTGTGCAACTGGCTTACGTGGGTCCTGGGGAATTGAGCCTGGAACTGGGGTCCTTAGGCTTCACAAGCAAGCACTTAACCGCTAATCCATCTATCCAGGCCCTAGAGTTCAATTTAAAAATATTATTTATTTGAGAGAAAGAGGGAGAGAATGGGTGCACCAGGGACTCTAGCCACTGAAAAGGAACTACAGAGGCATTCATCACCAGGGCATCTGGCTTTATGTGGGTCCTGGGGAATCGAACCTGGATTCTTTGGCTTTGCTGGTAAGTGCCTTAACTGCTGAGCCATCTCTATAACCCTAGGGTTCTTTTATTATGGTGTCCTTTTCTTCACTAATTTTACTAATTTTGGTCTCCTCTCTTTCTTTTGGTCAGTATTGCAAAGCGTTTATCAATTTATTTATCCTTTCAAAACCAACTCTTTATGTCATTCAATTTTTGTTTCTATTTCGTTAATTTCTGCCCTAATCTTGATGATGATGATGATTTGGTGCTGGGATTAAAGGTGTGCACCACCATGCTGCCTGGCTTTTTTTGTTTTGTTTTTCAAGGTAGGATCTCACTAGCCCAAGTTAACCTGGAATTCAGGATGTAGTCTCAGGGTAGCCTTGAACTCATGGCAATCTCCTACCTTTGCCTCCCAAGTGCTGGGATTAAAGGCATGTGCCACCATGCCCAGCTTCTTTTAATTTTTTTGAGGTAGGGTCTTACTCTAGCTCAGGCTAACATGGAATTCACTATGTATTCTCAGGCTAGCCTCGAACTCAAGGCGACCCTTCTACCTCTGCCTCCCAAGTGCTGGATTAAAGGTGTGTGCCACCACGCCCAGCTAACACAGTAAAGTTATAATATCAGCACTGCTACATTTCAAACAGTGCCACTGCTAATATATTTATACAAAGAATGATACCATGGATTAACATTACTTACAAAAGTAAGGTAGGTTAATTCATTAGACAAAAACTTTCAAATCCCTTTCAAATACTCTTACCTCGGCATTTTCATGGCCTTCCAGAGTCATACAAATATCCAGATCACTATCACGAAATCCAAATCCATTCTTAGAAGAGCCAAATAAACACAATCTTGCCTTTTCTAAGTTTGGGGGGAAAATGTCAATTAGCAGCGTCTGCTAACAACTTCCAATGGCATAACACAAAACAATCGTCCCTTTCTGTGTGGCTTAAATTACCAACCACTGGAAAATTCTACAGGCTCTACCCCCAGCCCCAGTCCTGTGTGTGCACATGCGCGAGCCCTGTCTGAATGGCTGTGGAGGCCAGAAAGGGATTGTGAGTACCCTCTTCAGCCTCTGCCTGGTTCTCTTGAGACATGGTCTCTTCACGGAACGTGGACCAGTCCCATCTCTGCCCCTCAGCAACGGGGCTGCAGGCTTGTATGACCACACCTGGACCTTCCCATGAATGCTGAGGGTTAGACTCAGGTTCTCATACACTCTGACCCACCTAGTGACCTCTGTAAGCCCCTAAACCCTGATCTTTTGTTTAAGTTCCTATACCCATAAACACAATGCATTTTTCATCTCCAAGATATCATAAACTGAAAGTCTCTGAGCCACCACCTTCACCCGCTTCTTAAAGTAGCATCGTTATCTAGTCAAGTGTCCACGTTAGGATGTGTGAGATCCTTAACTCCTTTCTCAGCCTCCAGAGTCTAGCATGTCCTGACTATGAACTCTTTTCTTTACTCTCCTTCAATATCAGCAGCAATAGTTAGGATCAGTATTTCAGAATTAACTCTTGAAAGTAAACTAATTCTTTCAGGTAAATTTAAGTACATTTGTAACTATCACTTCAGTACACAGGAGTAATTCTCCTATGAGTGACAAATCTACTTGGTAGAAATTATATTAGAATCCGGGCTTGGTGGGGCACACCCATACATCCCAGCATTTGGGAAGCAGAGGTGGGAGGATCACTGAGAGTTCGAGGCCAGCCTGAGACTACATAGTGAATTCCAGGTCAACCTGGGCTACAGCAAGACCCTACCTCAAAAAATGAACGATGGAAGAAAGAGAAAAAAAAATGTTAGAGTTACTACTTCCCATTTCAAGTTCTTTTTATTATTTATTTATTTATTTGAGAGTGAAAGACTGAGAAAAAGAGGCAGATAGGTAAAGAACGGGTGTGACAGGGCCTCCAGCCACTGCAAATGAACTCCAGGTGCATGCACCACCTTGTGCAACTGGCTTACGTGGGTCCTGGGGAATTGAGCCTGGAACTGGGGTCCTTAGGCTTCACAAGCAAGCACTTAACCGCTAATCCATCTATCCAGGCCCTAGAGTTCAATTTAAAAATATTATTTATTTGAGAGAAAGAGGGAGAGAATGGGTGCACCAGGGACTCTAGCCACTGAAAAGGAACTACAGAGGCATTCATCACCAGGGCATCTGGCTTTATGTGGGTCCTGGGGAATCGAACCTGGATTCTTTGGCTTTGCTGGTAAGTGCCTTAACTGCTGAGCCATCTCTATAACCCTAGGGTTCTTTTATTATGGTGTCCTTTTCTTCACTAATTTTACTAATTTTGGTCTCCTCTCTTTCTTTTGGTCAGTATTGCAAAGCGTTTATCAATTTATTTATCCTTTCAAAACCAACTCTTTATGTCATTCAATTTTTGTTTCTATTTCGTTAATTTCTGCCCTAATCTTGATGATGATGATGATTTGGTTTTTCAAGGTAAGGTCTCCCTCTACCACAGGCTGACCTGGAATTCACTATGGAGTCTCAGGGTGGCCTCAAACTCACAGCGATCCTCCTACCTCTGCCTCCTGAGTGCTGGGATGAAAGACATGCACCACCGTGCCCGCCCCTAATCTTTGGGCAGGGTGTGGTGACAAACATCCCTTTTTTTAAGAAAAAATATTTTATTTTTATTTATTTGACAGAGAAAGAGAGAAAGCGAGAGAGGAGGAGAGAGAGAATGGGCATGCTGGGGTCTCCACCTACTGCAAACAAACTCTAGATGCGTGTGCCCCCTCGTGCATCTGGCTAATGTGGGTCCTGCGGAATCGAACCTGGGTCCTCTGGCTTTGCAGGCAAATGCCTTAACTGCTAAGCCATCCCTCCAGCCCTGGCCCCTAATCTTTATTATTTCTTTTCATCTACCTTTTTGGTTTGGCTTGGTTTGTTTGTTTTAGCTTGGTTTGTCAACGTAGGGTCTCGCTCCAGTACAGACTGACCTAGGATTCACTGTGTTCTCTCAGGGTGGCCTTGAATCACAGTGATTCTCCTACCTCTGCCTCCCAAGGGCTGAGTTTAAAAGACAGTACTACCACACCTGGTTTGTAACTTATTCTAGGCACTTAAAGCTGTAAATTTTCCTCTAGGACTGCCTTCATTGTATCCCATGGGTTTTGGTATGTTGTGTTTCCATTATCATTTAATTTTAGTAACTTTAAAATTTTATCCTTAAATTCTTCAATGCCCCATTCTTCATTTAGTAGCGTATTGTTTAGTTTCCATGAGTTTGTGCATGTTCTATAGGGTTTGTTGCTGTTTAATTCCACTGTGATCAGACAAGGGTACAAAGAATTGGGATGGAGAGATGCCTAAGCGGTTAAGTCACTGGCCTGCAAGGCCAAAGGACCTAGTTTGATTCCCTAGTACCCATGTAAAGCCAGATGCATGTCTCTGGAGTTTGTTTGCAGTGGCTGGAGGCACTGGCACCCTCATTCTATCTGCCTCTCTCTCAAATAAATAAAAATGTCTAAAAAAAAAAAAAAAAAAAAAAAAAAAAAAAGAAGAGTACAAAGAATTATTTCAATTTTACTATATTTGTTAAGATTTGCTTTGTGACCTAATATATTTTAGATAATATACACAGGATATGTGTAATTTTTTTTTTTTTTTTTGGACAGAGACAGAGAGAGTCTGAGGGAGAGGAAGACAGATAGAGATGGGTGCGCCAGCAGCCTCCCAGCTGCTGCGAACGAAATCCAGATGTGTGCGCCCTCTTGTGGTCAAGTGCGGCATTGCGCCCTTGTGTCACTGCATCTGGCTAAACGTGGGACCTGGAGATTGGAACCAGGTTCTTAGGCTTAGCAGGCAGGCGCCTTAACCGCTAAGCCATGTCTCCAGCCCTGTGTAACATTTGTAATATATATATTTTAGAGAAAGTTCCATGTGCTGCTGAAAGGCATGTTCTGCAGCATTTGGATGGAGTGTTCTGTACATGTCTATTAGGGTCATTGTTTTACGACCTCATTGAATCCAAATGCTTCTATTTTTTGCAGGGATGACCTGTCCATTGGTGAGAGCAGGGTGCTGATGTCACCCACCCTTATTGTGCTTGGGGTTATCTGTGAATTCACACGCAGTAGTCTGTTTAATGAAATTGGGTCCAGCCATGTTTGGTGCCAACTGCAATGTCTTCTTGTTGGGTTGCTCCCTTCATCAGTACAAAGCGTCCTTCTTTATCTCTTCTGACTTTGAAGTCTATCCTGTCAGATATATTAGAACAGCAACACCTCCTTTGTTCCTAGAGCCGTTTGCTTGAAATGCCATTTCCCTTCTTTTACCCTAAGGTGGTGTTATTTATGGAGAAGGAAGTTTCTGAGAGGCAACAGACAGGATTTTGCCTTTTATCCAGTCTGCAAGTCTCTGTCTTTTGGTTGGGGCATTGAGACAGGTGATTAAGAGCTATTATTGGCTGTGTGTGGTGGTGGCACATGCCTTTCATCGCAGCACTCGGGAGGCAGAGGTAGGAGGATTGCTGTGAGTTTGAGGCCACCCTGAGACTACATAGTGAATTCCAGGTTAGCCTGGGCTCTAGCAAGACCCTACCTCAACAAAAAAGAAAAAGAAGAAGTAGTAGTAGTAGTTAATCTTGAAAGGTGAGATTTATTTACTCCTGCCATCTGTGGCTTTGTGGCACTTGCTGTCTCACTCTTCTCCTCCTGCATTAACTGCTAAGCCATCTCTCCAGCCCAGTATTTTATGTCCTTGTTCATCTCTTGTATGAACCTCCTTATTCTGTTAAGCTGACCTCTTGGGCTGTCTTGGGATTTCCTGAGGAGTTTCTTCTTTGATTCCTTTCATTTTACCTTTGGTTTCTTTGAGTGTATTTAAAATTCTTTGGAAATCTCTGGCATTTCTTCTAATTCAGTCTCACTAGAGGTCATTACTGTTGGATTTATAATTTTTGGAGGAATTATACTGTCTTTGTTTTTTGTGTTTCCTGTGTTATTGCACAGAGATTTTTGCATTTCAAATTATTTCAATGCCCGTGTTTCCTAGTGATAGCTGTATTCTAAGACCTGAAGATCAGAAGTTGTATCTTCAGGGTAGGAGCTCAAGGTGCCAGATAGCCCCAGAGTAATGGCAGAAGTGACCTAAGCTGTTGGGTATGCCTGTTCTTTTGAGGTGACTTTGTCTGACCTATGTTGGGTGTGAAGCTTGTTCCCCTTTGGTGCACTGTAGGATCTGCTCAACGGATTAGGACCTAGAGTACTTTTTAAAATATTTATTTATTCATTTATTTATTTAAGACAGAGTCAGAGAGAGAGAGAGAGACAGACAAGAATGGACGCAGCAGGGCCTCCAGCCACTGCAAATGAACTCCAGACACACGTTCTACCTTTGCTTACGTGGTTCTTGGGGAATCAAACCCAGATCCTTTGGCTTTGTGGGCAAATGTCTTAACCACTAAGCCATCCCTCCAGCCTAGGACCTAGAGTTCTTTAATAAAAACCACTTCAAATAAATTTTACTTAAGGCTAGAAAGATGGCTTAGCAGTCAAGGCACTTACCTGTGAAGCCTAAGACCCTGGTTCGATTTCCCATTACCCATATAAGCCAGATCCACATAGTGGCGCACGCATCTCGAGTTCATCTGCAGTGGGTAGAGGCCCTGGCATGCCCATATTCTCTCTCTCAAATAAATAAAAAGTATGTTAGCCGGGCATGGTATCACTTGCCTTTAACCCCAGCGCTCAGGAGGCAGAGGTAGGAGGATCACCATGAGTTAGAGGCCACTCTGAGAATACATAGTGAATTCCAGGTCAGCCTGAGCTAGAGTGAAACCCTACCTCAAAAAAACCACACACACAAAAACAAATTAGCCAGGCGTGATGGTGGATGCATTTAATCCCAGCACTTGGAAGGCAGAGGTAGGAAGACTGCTGAGTCCAAGGCCACTCTGAGACTACATAGTGAATTCCAGGTCAACCTGAGCTAGTGAGACCCTATCTTGAAAAACAAAACAAACAAACAAAATTTTAAAAAATTAATTTGCTGGGTGTGGTGGTATACACTTTTAATCCCAACAGTGATTATAAATTAACTATCTTAGCCAGGAGTGGCAGCACATGCCTTTAATCCCAGCTCTTGGGAGGCAGAGGTAGGAGGATCAATTTGAGTTCAAGGCCACCTTGAGACTACACAGTAAATTCCAGGTCAGCCTGGGCTAGAGTGAAACCCTACCTCAAAAAAACAAAAATAGGGCTGGAGAGATGGCTTAGGGGTTAAGGCGCCTGCCTGCTAAGCCTAAGAACGCTGGTTCCAATCTCCAGGTCCCACGTTGAGCCAGATGCAGTGATACAAGGGCGCAATGCTGCACTTGACCACAAGGGGGCGCACGCATCTGGATTTCGTTCACAGCAGCTGAGAGACTGCCGGTGCGCCCATCTCTGTCTTCCTCTCTCTCTCTCACTCTCTCTGTCTCTCTCCAAAAAAAAAAAAAAACTAAAAATTTTTTAAAAATTTAAAAAACAAAATTAATTAATTAATTGATTAATTAATTAATTAGCTAATTAAATATCTTTCAAAAAATCTGAGGGCTGGAGAGAGGGCTTAGCAGTTAAGGCATTTGAGTGGAAGCCTAAGGACCCATGTTCTACTCTCCAGATCCTGTTAGCCAGCTGCACAAAGGTGAGGAAGCGCGAAGTCACATATGCCCACTAGGTGGCACAAGCACACCACTCTCTGTAAAAAATAATTAATAAATAAGTAAACATTTGGCCATAAAATTCATGATTCTTCAAATGCTTGCATGAAGCCTCATGTCCTGCTATCTTTGCTTTTTTTGGAGGAAGAGTCTCACTGTAGCCTAGGCTGACCTCAGACTCCTAGCGATACCCCTACCTCTGCCTGAGTGCTGAGACTGGGTGTGAGTGTTGCCAAGCCCAGCTCTGTCCTGCCCTCTTTGCACTGCTCCAATGTTGGGAGTTAAACCTTACGACTGGCTTGATTTCTTTCTGTCTTTGACACATTACGTGTATGATGGCATCGGTGATTCCTGATAGCTCCACTTTCAAATAGACCCGATTCTGACCATGTGTCACTCCTCCCGGTTTGATTTCTTTCTGTCTTTGACACATTATGTATATGATGGCATCGGTGATTCCTGATAGCTCCACTTTCAAATAGACCCGATTCCTCCCGGCACTACTGTGCTTCCTCTGGATTCAGGCAGGAGGCTCTGAAATGATCTGTTTGCTTCTAACCTTATGGTGCTACTTGCATGTCACATAATGGCTAAAAACTCTCCAAAGCTTCCCACTGGGTTCTGAAAATGCAGTCCTCTTCCCCAGTAGACACAGGTTCTAATGATCCCATCCACCCTTAAGATACCTTTCTGACCTCACCTTTCCATTACAGTTGGCCTTGTATATTCCACTCCAAACATACTGTACCTCCTCATTGGTCTCTTTTTTTTTTTCAAGGTAGGGTCTCACTCTAGCCCAGGCTAACCTGGAATTCACTCTGTAGTCTCAGGGTGGCCTTAAACTCATGGCGATCCTCCTACCTCTGCTTCCCGAGTGCTGGGTTAAAGGCATGTGCCACCACACCCAGCTTCATTGGTCTTTATAAAAAAATGTTTTAAAAATATTATTCATTTATTTATTTATTTGAGAGAGGGAGTGAGAGAGAGAGAGAGCATCACAGCCTGCAGCCACTGCAAATGAACTGTGCATCTGGCTCATGTGGGTGTTGGGGAATCAAACCTGGGTCCTTAGGCTTGAGAGGCAAGCGCCTTAACCACTGAGCTGCTCTACAGCCCTCTCACTGGTCTTTAATTATGCCAGACATCATCTTCTGATTGATAAATACACTTATTAACTTTTCTCTATACAAAGGTCTCTCCTTGGAAAGTCTTCTCATTTCCTCCATCGTATTATTCAGGACTCTACTCAAATGCCACCTTATTAGAGATTACCATAGCAACCTATCATTCCTTTATCTCTGTATTTCTAATAACATTTCTTATTGACTATTATTACCTAGTTTTTCTTAGTTGACTGTTGTCCTCTCTGAAATCTCTATTTCATGAAGGCAGGTTTCATTTCCTATTAGCAATACATCCCCAGAAACCAGAGTAGGACTTAACATATAACATTCAATGAACATTTCTAAATGAAGCAAACTCAAGACCATGTGATAAAACAAGAGCAATCAATAGTTAACCTATGACATACCATCATATTCTTTTTGAATAAACTTTTCCAAGCCAATTAAAATTTGCTCCCTGTTGTGTTGTTCAGAGAAAGGTGGTGATAATTCATCTAGGTTAAAAAGAGAGAGAAAAGTAAGAAAAATAGGGTCTAAAAATACCTTCAAGTTTTTACTCTGAAAACTTACAATATCTTTAATATTTGTTGACTTTTATGACCTTAAAACCACACGTGTTACTGGGGAAGAGAAAAGGAAACAGCAACAATAACTTTTTAAAGATGTATGTAAGCCGGGCGTGGTGGCACACACCTTTAATCCCAGCACTGGGGAGGCAGAGGTTGGAGGATCGCCATGAGTTCAAGGCCACCCTGAGACTCCTGAGTGAATTCCAGGTCAGCCTGAGCTACAGCAAGACACTACCTCCTCACACACACACACACACACACACACACACACACACAAAAGATGTATGCAGATTTTAGGACCAGGAGTGGTGGCACACACCAGTAATCCCAGCACTAGGGAAGCAGAGATAGGAGGATCACTGTGAGTTCAAGGCCAGCCTGAGAGTACAGAGTTCCAGGACAGCCTGCCTTGAAAAAACAAACAAAAAGATGTCTGAACATTTTATAGGCAGAGGTACAGCTGGAGATGTAGTCACGCAGTAGAACGCGCGCCAAACATACACAAGACCCTGGGCTCAGGAATGAACTAATACAACCTCCCCCCCCACACACACACACAGCATGAGGATGCTTGTCGCAGTTCAGTTTATGATAGTGGAAAACAAAAGCAATGTAACTATCAAAACCTTCTGTTACAGGCCGGGCATGGTGGCGCATGCCTTTAATCCCAGCACTCGGGAGGCAGAGGTAGGAGCATCACCGAGAGTTCAAGGCTACCATGAGACTTCATAGTGAATTCCAGGTCAGCCTGGCCTCGAAGGGAAAAAAGAAGTTACAGGATCTTCAGCTAATCATGGTAGCTCATACCAGTAATCCCAACTCAGGAGGCTGAGGAAGGAGAACTGCAGAGAAATCAAGGCCAAGGCCAGCTCTTTTGCATAATGAGGTCCAGGCCATTCTGGGCCACAAGTGAGACTCTATTTCAAAACAACAACAACAGAAAGAAAGATCCTGGGCTGGAGAGATGACCCAGCAGTTAAGGCACTTATCTGCAAAGCCTACTAATGCAGGTTCAGTCTCCCAGTACCCACGCAAAGCCAGATGCCCAGCGGCACACGCACATGGAGTTTGTCTACAGTGGGTGGAGGCTCTGGCGCTCCCATTCTCTGTCCTGCCTCTCTCTGCTTGAAAAAAAAGAAAAATCTTTAAGGCTACCTATCAGTCCAAGGTGATGGTGTTCTGAAAGTTTGAATTTTTTTTTTTTTTTTTTTTTTTTTGGATTTTTCAAGGTAAGGTCTCCCTCTAGCCCAGGCTGACCTAGAATTTTCTCTGTAGTCTCAGGATGGCCTGGAATTCATGGCGATCCTCCTACCTCTGCCTCCCAAGTAAGGCGTGTGACACCACACCTAGCCCCCATTTTTTAAAAGTTGGAAAAAATTAACTCAAATTATTTTATAAATGTTCGAAAGACTTCAATCAAGTAACTGAAAGTGAGCATAAGCTCTAGTCTCAGGACAAAAGAAACCACACACCCCCACACACACACACACTGCATTGTGACTGATGAGACTGTTTCCCATAAGGATCTGCAGCAAGAGTTCTGAGGGTACCATGCGCAAGGGCGCTAAAATGGAACAATTAAATGAGTTTGGGTGGTAAATGGATGGAATCAGGTTTCTCATCACTGGACTAGGAGCTGACAGATTATCAAAGAGTGAAAGCCAGAAAGTAATGGTTCACAGTTGGAGATCTTAGTATGAGTCTTGTTTTGCTTAACAGAAAGAACATGCACACACAGACATATTTACAGATAAGTACATATACGTGAGCTAACAGAGAGCCACAAAGAACAATGGTGACTGCAGACTCATGGCAGTAATATTAAGAAAGCCTTGCATTCAGATATTGGTTCCAATAAAAAGAAGCAGGGGACACTGGAGAAATGCATAATTTTAGGACCAAGTCAGAAAATACACACCATGAGCATGGTGCTTGTAGTCCTAAAAGTAAGAGACGGCCAACGACACCCATAAAGACTCGCACACAGATAAGGTCAAGTCCGACACACAAGATGCAACTAAAAGAGCTCCCGGCAGCCGAACAAAGTCGACTGGATTCTATCTCGAAATAAAAGGTACCCATGAATTCACAATGAAACAGCCAATGACTGACTACAAGGATTACACTGCGCCTTAACAGACGCCTTTAAGACAGTGTGCCATGACCCAATGGTTCTACTGCTAACTCTTTGCCAAAGGGAAACCGCTTAAGTCCATGTGCACACCCACACATGGGCAGTATAGCTTCTTTCTTTTTCTTGTTTGGAAATGGTCTCCCTATGTGGGTCAGGACTAGGCTTGAACTCACTACATAGCCTAGGCTGGCTTCCAACTTTTGTTGGTCTTCCTCTCTCCGTCTTCCGAGTGCTTTGGTTACAATTATGTGTCACCACACTCAGCCAGATCTAACTAACAGTGAGGATTCAGACACACGCCAAATGTACAACAGGCGAGCAATAAATTAGTTGTATGTAGCACAGGCATACAATATAAGACTACTCAGCAATAAAAATGTGATCATGGAAGGCTAGAGAGATGGCTTAGCAGCTAAGGCGCTTGTCTGCGAAGCATAAGGACCCCTGTTCATCTCTCCAGATCCCACGTAAGCCAGATGCACAACAGATGAGGCAAGCGCAACATCGCACATGCCCACTAGGTGATGCAAGCGCCTGGAGTTCAAACGCAGTGGCTGAGGCCCTGGCGTGCCTATTTTCTCTCCCTTCCTGTCTCTCTAAAATAAATTTTAAGAAGAAAAGCTAAAATGAAATTTAAGCATGGAGGACATGATGCTCCCGTCTAATCACCTTCTAAACACCAATGTCTTTAGCATGGTGCTGATAGTTTTGGCCAGAGAAAGGAAGCCATAGTGACTGTAGACTGAAAACTGATCAGCACTGAGAATCAATAAATGAGTGCTGAATGCTCAGCACCACATAGGACATCCATATCACACCGCCAAGGCTCAAAGAACATGGTGGAAGGGAGGAGCGCACTTGCACTCTGCAACTCCCAGCACACGGTCACCTGCGCAAGGCCTGTGCAGAATGAAGCCCGTCAACACTCCTCACGAAGCAGGTGGGGCTCACGGGCTTTGTCAGAGACCTTCCCTGAGGAGCTACAGCACATGGTTACCCACGCAAGGCCTGTGCAGAATGAAGCCCGTCAACACTCCTCATGAAGCGGGTGGGGCTCACGGGCTTTGTCAGAGACCTTCCCTGAGGAGCTGCAGGCCGCTAATGGTTTCTAGGGAGGGAGATGTTCTCTTCAATGGGATAGCCACTAGTAAACTGTCCACGTTCCTGTATAACCTCCCCACACTCTAGTCAACAACGCTAATTAAACAACCGGGCCACCAGTAACAAAGCCAACAAACTAACAAAGCAGACATGCCAGAAGAAGGCTGACCAGCTGGGAAGAGATAAGTGGTGAGCAGGAGAGAAATAAGTGAAGACCATGAAGGCTATGACCAATGTATTCACACACACACACACACACACACACACACACACACACACACAGAAATCCATGATGACAGAAAATTAATATATGACATTAAGAAACAAAACCACACAAAAAAGAAATTCATCACTGATACATAAAGACTGAATCTTAAAGTAATTATGCTGAAAAAAGCCAGAAGCTAAGCCCAGAAAGAGAATATCCCACTTCTAAAATGCTGGAAAACACAAACTAATTTACAGTGGTTGTCTGGTAGGTGGCAGAGATGGGTGGATGGAGTCATAACAATGGGATACTATGTTATGATATTATTAATTTACAGTGGTTGTCTGGTAGGTGGCAGAGATGGGTGGATGGAGTCAAATCAATGGGATACTATGTTATGATATTATTAATTTACAGTGGTTGTCTGGTAATGGAGTCAAATCAATGGGATACTATGTTATGATATTATTAATTTACAGTGGTTGTCTGGTAGGTGGCAGAGATGGGTGGATGGAGTCAAATCAATGGGATACTATGTTATGATATTATTAATTTACAGTGGTTGTCTGGTAGGTGGCAGAGATGGGTGGATGGAGTCAAATCAATGGGATACTATGTTATGATATTATTAATTTACAGTGGTTGTCTGGTAGGTGGCAGAGATGGGTGGATGGAGTCATAACAATGGGATACTATGTTATGATATTATTAATTTACAGTGGTTGTCTGGTAGGTGGCAGAGATGGGTGGATGGAGTCATAACAATGGGATACTATGTTATGATATTATTAATTTACAGTGGTTGTCTGGTAGGTGGCAGAGATGGGTGGATGGAGTCATAACAATGGGATACTATGTTATGATATTATTAATTTACAGTGGTTGTCTGGTAGGTGGCAGAGATGGGTGGATGGAGTCATAACAATGGGATACTATGTTATGATATTATTAATTTACAGTGGTTGTCTGGTAGGTGGCAGAGATGGGTGGATGGAGTCATAACAATGGGATACTATGTTATGATATTATTAATTTACAGTGGTTGTCTGGTAGGTGGCAGAGATGGGTGGATGGAGTCAAATCAATGGGATACTATGTTATGATATTATTAATTTACAGTGGTTGTCTGGTAGGTGGCAGAGATGGGTGGATGGAGTCATTACTATGTTATGATATTATTAATTTACAGTGGTTGTCTGGTAGGTGGCAGAGATGGGTGGATGGAGTCAAATCAATGGATACTATGTTATGATATTATTAATTTACAGTGGTTGTCTGGTAGGTGGCAGAGATGGGTGGATGGAGTCAAATCAATGGGATACTATGTTATGATATTATTAATTTACAGTGGTTGTCTGGTAGGTGGCAGAGATGGGTGGATGGAGTCAAATCAATGGGATACTATGTTATGATATTATTAATTTACAGTGGTTGTCTGGTAGGTGGCAGAGATGGGTGGATGGAGTCAAATCAATGGGATACTATGTTATGATATTATTAATTTACAGTGGTTGTCTGGTAGGTGGCAGAGATGGGTGGATGGAGTCATAACAATGGGATACTATGTTATGATATTATTAATTTACAGTGGTTGTCTGGTAGGTGGCAGAGATGGTGGATGGAGTCATAACAATGGGATACTATGTTATGATATTATTAATTTACAGTGGTTGTCTGGTAGGTGGCAGAGATGGGTGGATGGAGTCATAACAATGGGATACTATGTTATGATATTATTAATTTACAGTGGTTGTCTGGTAGGTGGCAGAGATGGGTGGATGGAGTCATAACAATGGGATACTATGTTATGATATTATTAATTTACAGTGGTTGTCTGGTAGGTGGCAGAGATGGGTGGATGGAGTCAAATCAATGGGATACTATGTTATGATATTATTAATTTACAGTGGTTGTCTGGTAGGTGGCAGAGATGGGTGGATGGAGTCATAACAATGGGATACTATGTTATGATATTATTAATTTACAGTGGTTGTCTGGTAGGTGGCAGAGATGGGTGGATGGAGTCAAATCAATGGGATACTATGTTATGATATTATTAATTTACAGTGGTTGTCTGGTAGGTGGCAGAGATGGGTGGATGGAGTCAAATCAATGGGATACTATGTTATGATATTATTAATTTACAGTGGTTGTCTGGTAGGTGGCAGAGATGGGTGGATGGAGTCAAATCAATGGGATACTATGTTATGATATTATTAATTTACAGTGGTTGTCTGGTAGGTGGCAGAGATGGGTGGATGGAGTCAAATCAATGGGATACTATGTTATGATATTATTAATTTACAGTGGTTGTCTGGTAGGTGGCAGAGATGGGTGGATGGAGTCATAACAATGGGATACTATGTTATGATATTATTAATTTACAGTGGTTGTCTGGTAGGTGGCAGAGATGGGTGGATGGAGTCATAACAATGGGATACTATGTTATGATATTAGAAATTTGATGTTTCCTGACCACACAGGTAATTCATAAGTGTTTTCTGAGTAAAGGTGTATCTCACCAAGGTACTCCATAAATGTCTACTGAGTAAAAGGGTACAGGACTCTCCTCAAGATGTCTTTGTAGACTTACTTCTGCACATTACCTTCCTTTTTAAAGGAGATGTGTGTGTGCGTGTTGTGTGTGCAGACTAGGGGTTGATGTCAGGGGTCTTCCTCAATCGTTCTCCATCTTTATTCATTTATTTTATTATTATTTTTAAAGGAGATGTGTGTGTGCGTGTTGTGTGTGCAGACTAGGGGTTGATGTCAGGGGTCTTCCTCAATCGTTCTCCATCTTTATTCATTTATTTTATTATTATTTTTAAAGGAGATCTGTGTGTGCGTGTGGTGTGTGGAGAATAGGGGTTGATGTCAGGGGTCTTCCTCAATCGTTCTCCATCTTTATTCATTTATTTTATTATTATTTTTAAAGGAGATGTGTGTGTGCGTGTGTTGTGTGGAGAATAGGGGTTGATGTCAGGGGTCTTCCTCAATCGTTCTCCATCTTTATTCATTTATTTTATTATTATTTTTAAAGGAGATCTGTGTGTGCGTGTGGTGTGTGGAGAATAGGGGTTGATGTCAGGGGTCTTCCTCAATCGTTCTCCATCTTTATTCATTTATTTTATTATTATTTTTAAAGGAGATGTGTGTGTGCATGTTGTGTGTGCAGACTAGGGGTTGATGTCAGGGGTCTTCCTCAATCGTTCTCCATCTTTATTCATTTATTTTATTATTATTTTTAAAGGAGATGTGTGTGTGCGTGTTGTGTGTGGAGACTAGGGGTTGATGTCAGGGGTCTTCCTCAATCGTTCTCCATCTTTATTCATTTATTTTATTATTATTTTTAAAGGAGATCTGTGTGTGTGTGTGTGTGGAGAATAGTTGATGTCAGAGACTATTTTATTATTAAAGGAGATGTTGATGTCAGAATAGGGTCTTCCTCAATTTATTTTATTATTATTTTTAAGAGATTGTTGTTGAGAAGACTAGGGGTTGATCTTTATTCATTTAATTTTATTCATTTATTTTATTATTATTTTTAAAGGAGATGTGTGTGTGCGTGTTGTGTGTGCAGACTAGGGGTTGATGTCAGGGGTCTTCCTCAATCGTTCTCCATCTTTATTCATTTATTTTATTATTATTTTTAAAGGAGATGTGTGTGTGCGTGTTGTGTGTGCAGACTAGGGGTTGATGTCAGGGGTCTTCCTCAATCGTTCTCCATCTTTATTCATTTATTTTATTATTATTTTTAAAGGAGATCTGTGTGTGCGTGTTGTGTGTGCAGACTAGGGGTTGATGTCAGGGGTCTTCCTCAATCGTTCTCCATCTTTATTCATTTATTTTATTATTATTTTTAAAGGAGATCTGTGTGTGCGTGTTGTGTGTGGAGACTAGGGGTTGATGTCATGGGGTCTTCCTCAATCGTTCTCCATCTTTATTCATTTATTTTATTATTATTTTTAAAGGAGATGTGTGTGTGCGTGTGGTGTGTGGAGACTAGGGGTTGATGTCAGGGGTCTTCCTCAATCGTTCTCCATCTTTATTCATTTATTTTATTATTATTTTTAAAGGAGATCTGTGTGTGCATGTGTGTGTGTGGGGTTGAATAGGGGTTGATGTCAGGGTCTTCCTCAATCGTTTCTCATCTTTATTCATTTATTTTATTATTATTTTTAAAGGAGATCTGTGTGTGCGTGTTGTGTGTGTGACAGACTAGGGGTTGATCTTTATTCATTTATTTTATTATTATTTTTAAAGGAGATCTGTCTTCCTCAACTCGATTCTCCATCTTTTATTCATTTATTTTATTATTATTTTTAAAGGAGATGTGTGTGTGTGTGTGTTGTGTGTGGAGACTAGGGGTTGATGTCAGGGGTCTTCCTCAATCGTTCTCCATCTTTATTCATTTATTTTATTATTATTTTTAAAGGAGATCTGTGTGTGCGTGTTGTGTGTGCAGACTAGGGGTTGATGTCAGGGGTCTTCCTCAATCGTTCTCCATCTTTATTCATTTATTTTATTATTATTTTTAAAGGAGATGTGTGTGTGCGTGTTGTGTGTGGAGAATAGGGGTTGATGTCAGGGGTCTTCCTCAATCGTTCTCCATCTTTATTCATTTATTTTATTATTATTTTTAAAGGAGATGTGTGTGTGCGTGTTGTGTGTGGAGACTAGGGGTTGATGTCAGGGGTCTTCCTCAATCGTTCTCCATCTTTATTCATTCATTTTATTATTATTTTTAAAGGAGATCTGTGTGTGTGTGTGGTGTGTGGAGAATAGAGGTTGATGTCAGGGGTCTTCCTCAATCGTTCTCCATCTTTATTCATTTATTTTATTATTATTTTTAAAGGAGATCTGTGTGTGCGTGTTGTGTGTGGAGAATAGGGGTTGATGTCAGGGGTCTTCCTCAATCGTTCTCCATCTTTATTCATTTATTTTATTATTATTTTTAAAGGAGATCTGTGTGTGTGTGTTGTGTGGAGACTAGGGGTTGATGTCAGGGGTCTTCCTCAATCGTTCTCCATCTTTATTCATTTATTTTATTATTATTTTTAAAGGAGATCTGTGTGTGTGTGTTGTGTGGAGACTAGGGGTTGATGTCAGGGGTCTTCCTCAATCGTTCTCCATCTTTATTCATTTATTTTATTATTATTTTTAAAGGAGATCTGTGTGTGCGTGTTGTGTGTGGAGAATAGAGGTTGATGTCAGGGGTCTTCCTCAATCGTTCTCCATCTTTATTCATTTATTTTATTATTTTTTTTAAAGGAGATCTGTGTGTGCGTGTGGTGTGTGGAGAATAGGGGTTGATGTCAGGGGTCTTCCTCAATCGTTCTCCATCTTTATTCATTTATTTTATTATTATTTTTAAAGGAGATCTGTGTGTGCGTGTTGTGTCTGGAGAATAGAGGTTGATGTCAGGGGTCTTCCTCAATCGTTCTCCATCTTTATTCATTTCTTTTATTATTATTTTGGGGGAAGGTTTTTCAATGTAGGGTCTCACTCTGGTCCAGGCTGACTGGATTCACTATGTAGTCTCAGGGTGGCCTCGAACTTTTGGCGATCCTCCTACCTCTGCCTCCCCAGTACTGGGATGAAAGGCGTGTGCCACCATGCCCGGCTCCCTCTTTTTTTGGGGGGGGTTTTCGAGGTAGGGTCTCGCTCTAGCTCAGGCTGACCTGGATTCACTCTGTAGTCTCAGGGTGACCTCCACTCTCGGTGATCCTCCTCCCTCTGCCTCCTCGAGTGCTGGGATGAAAGGCGTGCGCCACCACGCCCGGCTCCATCTTAATTTTTGAGACAGGATCTCTTACTGAACCAGAGCTCACCAGCTGGCCAGATAGCCCTGTGCCCGTTTGCCCAGTGCTGGGAGTACAGGTCCCATTACCATGCTCAGTCTTCTGTTTTCTGTTTTCACATAGGAGTTGAGGATAGACAGGCCCTCATGCACGTGTAACAAGCACTTTATACCTGATCCACTTCCCTAGCTCCTCTACACTACCGTCCTCATGCTCTACAGAATGAAAAGAAATGGTTCTTGGAAATTTTGCACTCTATGCTTTGATGCACAATCAAGTATCGCACCATTAATCCCACTTCCTCTGATCTGCAGCAGGTAAAATTGTGTTCACACTGCGAGTTATCACTGTTATAAGCACAAAACACAATCTGCTTCTAATTCTGCTAGCTGACGTGTGTCTACTTCCAGCTAGAAAAGCACTGCTCACGAGCACAGTGCGGTGACAGAGACGTTCTTTATGAGACTGTGATAGCTCCCTAACCACATGGAGCTACTGAGAGCTTGGGATGTGTCTACCTGGCCTTAATGAATAAGCACGAAAAGCTACACACCCTACGACTAGACAGCTCAATGCTGCAGTCAAAGTTCCTTAAAAGCAACATACATGAACTCAGTTATGTTTCCTTTAGCATTTACCACTGGAGTCTGCACATAGTGGGCATTTGGTAAATATACGTGCTTGCTCTCTAAACTATCCAAAAACCTCTACCAAAACAAATCAAATGGTTTCCTAGTAAGAAAATAAATACTTAACATCTAATACAAACCAAGCTGCAAACTCTAACGCTGGTCCCAGGCCGTGGTGTAAGTACTCACCGAAACATCTTTTACACACTAAATCCAGTATCTCTCGAAAGCGGTCTGTCATGGGTGGTAGGGGTTTGAGGTCGATTCTCCTGAAGTCCTCTGGGCAGTCATTCTTTGAATGACCATCCTTTTTGCAGATGCTGCATACTATTGTTGGTGGCTATACAAAGGTAAGAAAAAAAAATTCCAATAATCTAATAAACTTCTGAGGAATTCCGTCACTTGGAAAGCAGATCCAAAAGAAAAAGAAAAAAAAAAAAAAAAAGAATATTTAGGTACTTAGTTCTGATAACCGGTTCACTGAGGAAATTTTTCGTAAAGCTGCTAATGAAATTGCAATAAATATCAAAGCCTTTTTTTGTTTGTTTTTACAATGTAGGGTCTCACTGTAGCCCAGACTGACCTGGCACTCACTCTGTAGTCTCCCAGGCGAGCCTAAAAGTCACCTTAATCCTCTTACCTCTGCCTCCTGAGTGCTGGGATTTAAAGGTGTGTGCCACCACACCCAGTCATAAAAACATTTAAAAAATATTTTATTTATTATTATTGTTGTTTTTATTTTTTTATTATTATTATTATGATGATGATGATGTTTTTTGTTTTTTTGGTTTTTCGAGGTAAGGTCTTGGCCCTAGCCCAAGCTACCTCGAATTCACTCTGTATTCTCAGGGTGGACTCAAACTCACGGCAATCCTCCTACCTCTGCCTCCTAAGTGCTGGAATTAAAAGCATGCACCACCATGCCTGGCTAAAAATATTTTATTTTTATTTACTTGAGAGAAAGGGCTCCCAATCACACGTGCCACCTTGTGCACCTGGCTTAGGTGGGTCCTGGGAAACTGAACCTGAATCCTTTGCTGCAATCAAGTGCCTTAACCACTAAGCCATCTTTTAACCAATTACTCTTCTCCCACTAAAATGCCATCACAATTTTGCCTGGAGATGCAAGATAATGGACATTAAAAGGGCATGGGTTAAGCCGGGCGTGGTGGTGCATGCCTTTAATCCCAGCACTCGGGAGGCAGAAGTAGGAGGATCGCGGACAGTTCAAGGCCACCCTGAGACTACATAGTGAATTCCAGGTCAGCCTGGACCAGAGTGAAACCCTACCTTGCAAAACCAAAAAAAAAAAAAAAAGGGCATGGGTTAATTCAAACAGCTAGATCAAGGGCTGAGTGTAGTGGTGCACGCCTTTAATCCCAGCACTTGGGAGGCAGGTAGGAGGATCACCCTGTGTTCGAGGCCACCCTGAGACGACATAGTGAATTCCAGTCAGCATGAACTAGAGTGAGACCCTCCCTCAAAAAACCAAAACAGCTAGATCAGCTCCCAAAGGAGAGCATATACCTTGCATTAATTAATTCTGAGAGTCGCACATAGCTCAGGCTGGCCTTGTATTCACTACACAGATGACTATGACCTTGAATTTCTGCTTCCATCTGAGGAGTGCTGGGATAATGGGCTGAAACATCTTGCCCAATTTTGATGGCCCTGGTGAAAAACGCATACAATCAAGCACTGCACCAACTGAGGACAAGCCCCAGCACCTACTGTGCATGTTTAATTCACTGAGATCTAATCAAGTAGCTCTTAAAGACATTTTCTTTTTCTTTCTTTTGGTTTTTCAAGGTAAGGTCTCGTTCTAGCCCTAGCTGACCTGGAATTCATTAAACAGTCTCAGGGTGGCCTTCAACTCACAATGATCCTACCTCTGCCTGCCGAATGCTGGGATCAAAGGTGTGTGCCACCAGGCTCAGCCTTAAGAAATTGTCAATTGTACCTTTCATTTCACTCCGTTTTCTTTCTTCACGATCCCTCATAACCCTCCCTTAGCTAGCTGGTTCAATTTTATTAATTTAATTAGTTTTATTAGTCTCCAGAAACCAAACCACTAAGACTTAACTCTAAAAATGAATCAGCTCTGCACAATAAAGTAATCAACAGCCACTAATTGAACCCCAAGCCCTACAAGCACTATTCCAGATGCAGGTGCACCTGGCTTCACGTGTGTCCTGGAGAATCGATCCTGAATTCTGTAGGCTTTACGGGCAAGTGGCTTAACCACCAAACCATCTCTCTAGCCCTCTTTTTCTACAGACAGGATCTCATGTAGCTCAGGCAGGTCTCCTCCTTGCTATGTAGATGATACCCTTCAACTTCTGATCCTTCTGCCTCCACTAAGTAATTATTAGTACTTATAACATCTTCTTCTTCTTCTGTTATTTTTCCCCCTTAAGGGAGGGTCTCACTCTGGCTCAGCCTGGCCTGGAATTCACTATGTAGTCTCAGGGTGGCCTCGAACTCATGGTGATCCTCCTACCTCTGCCTCCCGAGTGCTGGGATTAAAGGTGTGCACCACCACACCTGGCTGATTTTTTAAAAAACAAAATACTGGATAAATTTTTTCATGTATGTAAAAGAAATAGAAATCAACTACTAGTAATGAACCATTTTGGTGCTTTTGATTATACTACTTAAGTTTAGCTATAGGAAACTACAAACGCTAAATGACAAATATACACCAACGTGTCACAACAAATCACCACCAAAGAAAGTATCTCTACACTTCCAAATCTAAAGACATAGAAAGAAATAGTCATACATTAACCACAAAACCCAGTTATTTACACACTGTCTCTTACCTTGCCAGAAGTTAAAATAAACTTATCAAACACATAATGTAATTCCTGGGAGGGGAGGGCCTCGTCGTCATTAGGGTCGGAGGCAACTTCTGTCACTGTGCAGAAGGGAGAGGTAGCAGGTCTGTCAGCGCTCACAATCTCATGCGAGCCCTCTGGTTCTAAATGCAATCTGCAATCTGTTCCAGAAGAGTCACATGAGTCAAGGGACTCAGTGCAATTATGCTGGCCGAGTTCCTTCTTTAAACAAGTTTCTGAAGGTGTTAAATCACCTTTTTTCTTAACTGATTTTGGCTCATTTTCACTGTATTCGCTGGCAGTAGAAAGAGATGAGGATTCCTGTGCATGGCCACACAAACCAAGTCCACTCACCAACACACTGTCACTGTCAGCAACACATCTCTGTGCTGTAAATCCCGCCTCGTCGCATTTGGGAGGTTGGCCTCTTTCTGGAGGTACTTTTTCTGTGTTGTCCCCAAGCAGAATGCTGCAGTTGGTTGTCACACTGTCCGACTTCACTGGTTTCTTGTTGTTTATTTTCCCCTTCTCTTTTTTCTTGAAATCCACAGTAGACTTATTTCCACCCTTCTTCTGAGGACAGGCAAAATACCGATAAGCTGCCCTGAATCTCTCCACAACATATTCGTAAACAAGCTGGCTGTTTAAGCTCCTTGCAACATTCCTCTTGACTGAAAATGGATCTAGTGAAAAAGAAAATGATTAGCGTCTAAGCCTGAACTAACAAATTTTACATCTCCAAGCTTATAAAAATAGATGCATGCAGGATGGAGAGATGCCTTAGCGGTTAAGGCATTTGCCTATGAAGCCAAAGGACCCAGGTTCAATTCCCCAGTACCCATGTAAGCCAGCTGCAAAGGGGCACATGCATCTGGAGTTCGTTTGCAGTGGCGAGAGGCCCTGGCGCGCCCTTTCTCTGTCTCTCTTCTATCTCCCTCTCTGCTTGCAAATAAATAAATAATTTTTTTAAGTTAAAAAAAAAACAGATGCATGGTAATCCTCCAACCCCTTAGCCTCCCCAATGCTGGAGTTCAAGACATGAGCCACCATGCTTGACTTTCTTTACCTTACACGGTACACAGCCGAGAGTACACTATTAGGTGATGACGGATGGCACCTAAGAGTCTGTTCATGAACTTGAACACGACATCTCACCTTCGATGGCTATTCGTCTTTTAGGCCAGTTTTTACTCTCTCTTGTTAAAATATCTTGGATGCGCACACAGATGACATACTCCTCCAAGGCAAAGTCCAGTGTGTAAAATTTCAGCAGCTCCAACCACAGCTGTCCCAAGGACACCTGATTTGGTGCTTCCAATGTTAAAGGAGACTGAAAAAGAGAGGCACTTTCCATTAAAGCCTCACAACACCCCAAAATCCAAAATTTTTCTATTAGAAAAAAAAAGCTTTACAGTTATGTTTTCAAAAGCTGAGGCAAACAGCAGTCAATTTCAACCCTAGAAATCCTGAGCATTTTGTGTTCTTTCCATTAAACTAATATTCCTCGACTTTTGCTTGCACATTAGAATCACCTTGTAAACATTATTCACTAATACCTGAATTCCACACTACTCCCAAGCATCCAGTTGATGTGGGTAGTGGGCTGGAACTGGAATGGATGGATGGATGGATGGACGGACAGTGTGTGTGTTAATTATAGGTGACAGAACCAAGCACTTTGCCACTTTATCTCCAGACCTTGTGATTTTTTTTGTTTCTTTTTTTTTAAAGAATATTTTATTATTTATTTATTTATTTATTTGAGAGAGAGAGAGAGAGAGAGAGAGAGAGAGAGAGATACAGAAATAGGCAGTTAGACAGAGAGAGAGAGAATGAGTGCACCAGAGCCTCCAGCCTCTGCAAACAAACTCCAGATGCATGCACCCCCTTGTGCATCTGGCTTACATGGGTCCTGGAGAATCGAGCCTCGAACCAGGGTCCTTAGGCTCCACAAGCAAGCATTTAACCACTAAGCCATCTCTTCAGCCCTGTTTCTTTTTTCTTTGTGAGTGGGGTTGGGACCCTGAGACAGTTCAAGAATGTCTCAAACTCAAGATCATCATGTGTCAGCTTTCTAAGCACTGGGATTTTTAAAATATATTTTGATTGCTCTACTTATTTGTAAGGAGAGGGAGAGAGAGAGAATGAATGAATGTACATGTCAGGGCCTCCTAGACCATTGGGCTTTGCAAGTAAGTACTTAACCACTGAGCCATCTCCCTAACCCCTCAGCACTGGAACTTTATAAAGCTCTTTTCAGTGATCCTCACTACTGCCAATGTCACAAATCACCAGATGATTACTACAGATACTCCTTGATAGAGTAATTAATTTCAAAATGAAAGTAAATATCCTGACTTTCAAGAAATTTCTTCACTTAGCAAACATTTCTTTTACAACTTACTATGGTGGGGCGTGGTGGCACATACCTTTAATCCCAGCACTCGGGAGGCAGAGGTAGGAGGATTGCTGTGAGTTCAAGGCCACCCTGAGATTATAATGAATTCCAGGTTGGCTTGAGCTAGAGTGAAACCCTACCTCAAAACAAACAAACAAACAAACAAATATAGAATGTACTATTCCTGACTCTACACTGGGGATACCGTAATATCCTCTGCTTAAAGCAGATGTTTGCTATCCCTATTCATGCCTCTAAAACCTGGTCTAAGAATTCTAGGAAGAAGAAACTATAGGCTAGAATGGGACCTTAGACCACCTGGCTACCGAGTCTGTTATAAACCATTAAGCCTATTAGGATAGGGAGAGACAGTCTAACAATTACAGTAGAGAGTCAATGTTGAGATGAATTCTGAATCAGAAGAGTCAAAACCCCAAAGTACTAACTGCACAAAGGCTGAAGAAAATGCAAATACAGTGTCAGAAGACTTAGTTCTTCACCAAGTCTAGAGACAGAATCCACATATGCTCAGGTTTCAGTGAGAGCCTCACTGCTGAAGAAAATGGCCATTGTTTACACAAAGAAAAGAAACAACAGATTACCTTGACATGACTCAAACAATGCAAGACTCCCCAAATAAGGTGTATTTACTAGAGAAACTCAGTAATGAAAAAACTAAACCACATCAACCGCTCACTTTATAGATGAGGGTCACGAGGCTTGCTCGGGGGCAGTGTACTTTTCAAACAGCTTCGTTGAAGGCGTCGACTCTGCAGATAGAAAGGCCCAGAACAAAAGGCGAACAGACAGACAGGGAAGCTTACTTTGCCATGCTTGCCCCTCACGGCAGTGCTTTGGCGGCCAACCTCTGTCTTCTTGGTGTCATCTTTTGGTTGCTCTGCCTTAGCTTTGTTTTCATCAGCAATCGAGTTTTTCTCAGTTGCACTACTTGAATTATATTCCCACTTCACAAACTTCTCTTCTACTATGCCCTTCAGCTGAAAGTCATCCATTCTTTGAGGGTCAAAGCCTTCAATCTACATTAAAAGACATTCCAAATTGGTAGTGGAAAAATTTAAAAACGGATAAGAGAAACCTGGTAAAAGCGGACAGACAACACCTTCAAATGTCTGAGCAGGACAGTCCACAAGAGCAGGCTGACACATGCATTTATTCTACACAAACTCACGCTTACCCAACTTCCAAGTAGGCAAGGAAGAAGAGGGGGCTTTCTTTGCTGAAGGAAAAACATCACCATTAAAGCAAAGCTGTAAGAAGGGATTCCCCCGTCAGTCTGGGAGTCAATGTAGCACAGCTGCAGTGAAGAGAAAAAGAGCGCTTGTGATTAACTTCCTTCAACTTTTACCAAAGTAGCTTCCACTTACGAGCTTAATCACTGTTAAAAATGCCAACAAGGCAAGCCGTGAGGAATAACCTGACAGCTCATCAATCACCTTGAAACAGTGACAATTCACATGCTATGATCACTTTACTTATTTATACATATCCATATATATCTTAGTCAAAAAAATTAGATTTGAAACAGGGCATGGTGGTGTATGCCTTTAATCCCAGCACTTGGAAGGCAGAGGTAAGTGGATTGCCATGAGTTCAAGGCCACCCTGAGACTACATAGTGAATTCCAAATTCCAGGTCTAGAAGAGACCTGGGCTAGAGAGAGCGAGAAGCTACCTCAAAAAACAAAACAATTAAAATACTAGGTTTTTACTGTGAACACATTTATAAATATTTTTCTCCCCTCTACTCCTGCCTCAACATTAACAAACTTCTATATACTCATCCATGCCTTTTCTACAAAGTACATATATGAATTTCGATTTTTATACAAATATGGGAAAAACTTGCATTTGTGTCACTATTTTACCAAGATTATCTGTCGTAGGTATTTCTCTATGTTACTTTTCACCCTTAACAATGCATCAAGGAAGTCCCTCTAGGTCAACAGCACCAAAAAGAGTTACAAACAGTTAAATTGTAGTTGACGACAACAGTTTCTCAACTCAAGGACATTCATACTTTGTCCTCGATGTGTGTTACTTCAAATGATGCTACGCCTCCCTGATACACACTTTCCACGTACTGGTGATCTCTGCTGGCTACTCTGTGTTTGTAAATATACTCGGATAAACACTGCAAGATTAACTTCCCAAATCAACTAGGAATTTCTGCTTTCCACCACCAACACAAGTAAACTACCACACACAACCGAGTGAAGTCAAACACTGGTAGCTTGTAGTGAAAGAAACGTAAGGCCCAACCAAGAGTTCTGTTTCCATAACAAACATCTTTTAAACCGGGCGTGGTGACATACAACTTCATCCCAGCACTCAGGAGACAGACGTAGGAGGATCACCCTGAGTTCAAGGCCAGAGTGAGACTACATAGTGAATTCCAGGTCAGCCTGGGCTAGAGCAAGACCCTACTTCAAAAAAACAAAAAAACAAAAAAAAAAAAAAAAAAAAAAACAAAAAAGGAAAAGAAAAGGAAAAGGAAAAGAAAAGAAAAGAAAAGAAAAGAAAAGAAAAGAAAAGAAAAGAAAAGAAAAGAAAAAAAAGAAAAAAGAAAGAAAGAGGGAGGTGGGTGGATGGGCTACAGAGATGGCTTAGAGATTAAGGTACTTGCCTGCAAAGCGGGGAGAGGGGATGGGGTGGGTAAAGCCGCTGGCACGCCCATTCTCTCTCTAGCTGCCTTTTCTTTTTCTCTTTCAAATAAATAAAATAAATTAATAAAAGGGGTGGAGGCTGGGGATGGCTCACAGGTTAATGGCTCTTGCTTACAAAGTCTGTCAACCCAGGTTGAATTCCAATACTCATAGAAGCCTTTTGGAGATGGAGCCTTGCTGGAGGGAAGGTGTAGTGTGCTCCTGGGGATGTGCCTGCAGTGCTGCAGTCCCGTCCTGCTACCCACCCCCGTAACTCGTACTCTCCCTACCGATGAGAAACTGCAATGCCCAGTGTCTGCTTCTGCCACGCTTCACCATGACAGAACGTCCCTTCAAGACAGACGGGACACTAGAAATGAACCTGTCCTTCCGCAGAATGCATACACGCACATGCACACCACACGCCAGCGCACACACAAAAAGTACGTAATTAATCCTCAGCTATTGCTCAATCAGAAATTGCTATAGGCCATCAAGCAGAGAAAAAAATCATAATATTCATTCATAGGGATTGGAGATGGGGAAATGTCCACAAAAGAAAGAATTCTTAACTTGGCTGGGCGTGGTGGCGCACGCCTTTAATCCCAGCACTCGGGAGGCAGAGGTAGGAGGATCGCCGACAGTTCGAGGCCACCCTGAGACTACATAGTGAATTCCAGGTCAGCCTGGGCTAGAGTGAGACCCTACCTCGAAAAACCAAAAATAAATAAATAAATAAAAAGAATTCTTAACTTGAGGTTGGGAAATGGCTCACAGTTAGCAGTGCTGCTGTAAAGCCTGCCAGCCCAGGTTTAATTCTCCCACGCACCTGCACAAAGCTGGACAGGAATTCAACTGCAGTGGCAAGAGACCACGGCACACCCAAACACACACACACCACTCTTCTTTAAAAAAAAAAAAAAAAAAAAAAAGAGGGCCGGGCGTGGTGGCACACACCTTAATCTCAGCACTCGGGAGGCAGAGGTAGGAGGATCGCTGAGAGTTCAAGGCCACCCTGAGACTACACAGTGAATTCCAGGTCAGCCTGGACCAGAGTGAGACCCTACCTCGAAAAACCAAAAAAAATAAAAAAGAGAATCTTAACTTACCTGACACATTTTACAATTTTTTTTAAGATTTTATTTTTATTTAATAGAAACAGAGAGGAGAGAGAGAAAAGAGTGAGAATGGGCGTGCCAGGGCCTCCAAACACTGCAAACAAACTCCAGATGCATGTACCACCATAGGCATCGGGCTTACAATGGACCTGGAGAATCAAACCAGGGCCCTTAAGCTTCACAGGCATGTGCTTTAACTGCTAAGCCATCTCTCCAGCCCGCAATTTTCAAGTTTTTAAAAAAACTTTTTTGTTTATTTATTTATTTGAGAGCAACAGACAGAGAAAGAGGCAGGTAGATAGAGAGAGAATGGGCACACCAGGGCCTCCAGCCACTGCAAATGAACTCCAGATGTATGCACCCCCTTGTGCATCTGGCTTATGTGGGTCCTGGGGAATCAAGTCTTAAACCGGGGTTCTTAGGCAATATATTTTATTTGAGAGAGAGAAAGAGGCAGAGAGAAAGAGAATGGGCACACCAGGGCCTCCAGCCACTGCAAACAAACTCCAGATGCATGTGCCCCTTGTGCATATGGCTTACGTGGTCCTGGAGAAATGAACCAGGGTCCTTTGGCTTTGTAGGCAAGTGCCTTAACTGCTAAGCCAATCTCTCCGGCCTACAATGTAAAATTTTTTAATGTATGAAAACACTGGCCTCAAGATATTACATAAAAGAGAATGTTTCTATAGTATAAAAAAGTATGACAATTAAAAACCCCCAATGTGGGCTGGAGAGATGGCTCACCGGTTAAGGTGTTTGCCTGTGAAGCCAAAGCATCCCGGTTCAATTCTCCAGGACCCACATAAGCTAGATGCACAATGGGGTGCATGCATCTGTAGTTTGTTTGCAGTGGCTGGAGGCCCTGGTGTGCCCGTTTCTCTCTCTCTGTGCGCCTCTCTTCTCTCTCTCTATGGTTGCAAATAAATATAAATAAAAATAAAAAACCCTAAATGTGCCGGGTGTGAGTTCAAGGCCACCCAGAAACTACATGGTAAATTCCAGGTCAGCCTGATCTAGAGTGAGACACTACCTCGAAAAAAACAAACAAACAAAAAAAACACCTAAATGTGACGGTAATTCTATACAGAAGTCCTCATCATACACCATCCACTACTGTCCATGATTTCAGTTACCCTAAGTGCTTGTGACTACTATGCTCAGGTTTATTCCTCAGAAACGCTAAAAATCAGGTATTTTAATAATACCTCACTTATTAAGCGTAATCATAGCTGTGTAAATAGAGAAAAAATCCACAAAGGGTCTCAGGGTGTGTTTTGTGTGATATGGGCACCCACTACATGCTCATGACCCCGGCCTCGCAGTTCTATCCAGCAGTCAGTGGAAGAGGGACTTCCTCTCCTGCTCCACTTACCTTAGCCCAGTAGCGAAAGGCTAACACCAAGGGAGTAAAGACGGGCTCCACTCTGCCAAGAGCAGCAAGTAAGTCAGTAGTGAGACATGCCATATCGTTTCCTGCACTCACTCGACAAAGTAAACCACTGTGAACGACAAGCACATGGAACTGTATTAATACCATAAAAAGTTAGGGCCAGCCGTGGTGGCGCACGCCTTTAATCCCAGCCCTCGGGAGGCAGAGGTAGGAGGATCACCATGAGTTCAAGGCCACCCTGAGACTACAGAGTGAATTCCAGGTCAGCCTGGGCGAGTGAGACCCTACCTCACAAAAACATTTAAAAAAGTAGAATACTTCTAATCTTGTTGCTACACTTTTTACTCACTGTATTCTTCTTTTAAGATTTAGGGAGACTTTATTAGATTAAATGAAGGAAAGAGGAGGAAGTACAGAGAACTGCCCATGAGAAGGCAAGAGAGTTTAGTAAAAGCCCTAGTCACCACACTTAATATACAAAAAGCCATAGTAAGAAAAATGTTTTGATTTTTGAGACAAGGTCTTAGTATGTAGCCCGAGTTTGCCTCGAACTCCTTGATCCTCTTGCCTGTACCTCCCAGTGCTAAGATCACAGGCTTGGGCCACCATGCCCAGGGAAAGTGACCAATGCCGATTAATGAAATATACGTCCTCGTTCATTCATTCTTTTTGCTTTGAACATGATGAAAACAAGAAATGAAATACTAAACTTACTAGCTATAGTTCTTGACTCATCTGTCATATCCAAGGTTTCATGGTTTTGTTGGTTATTTAAAGGGTTAAAAATCAGAAAGGCAGGCTGGCTTAGTGGTTAAGGCACTTGCCTACAAAGCCTAAGGACTCATGTTCGACTCTCCAGGTCCCATGTAAGCCACATGCACAGTGATACAAGTGCGCAAGGTCGCACATGCGCACAAGGGGTGCAAATGTCTGGAGTTCAATTGCAGTGGCCAGAGGCCCTGTGCACCAATTCTCTCTGTCTCTCATAAAAAAGTCAGAAAGGCCAGCTGTGGTGGCGCACATCTTTAATCCCAGCACTCGGGAGGCAGGAGGATTTCTTTGCGTCCGAGGCCAGCCTGAAACTACAGAGTAACATCTAGGTCAGCCTGGGCTAGAGTGAGACCCTACTTTGAAAAAAGAAAACATCAGAAATGATTTACTTATGAACTCATGAGTTGTGTTTTAGGTTAAGTAAAAACAGGAGTACCTTACATAGGATGAAAGAGGTATGGTGGCTATATTGGGGGGGGGCGGCGGCAGAGTATGAATCTGAACTTGTTACAAACAATTTGACACAACACAATGTGAAAAAAATTTTTCTTCCCTCCCAACTACTAGGAGTCAAATGACTCCATTCCAACTCATGACTCAATCTTCTAATATATAAGAATAAGGAAGTTGAACTAGATTGCCATGGACTGTTCCAACTTTGAACAAGAAAAACACAGTAGCAGTACATGAGCAATGTAACAATCGACACGAGGGAACTGCATCCGCTCGACACTGCTCCAGGCTTTCCAACGCAGGTCTCAAACAGCCTGACTTCAGTTGTGTTCCAAAGGGACTTCGCTCTCCCCTCTACAGACTGACTAGAAAGGCAAACTCAGTCTTCAAGGATTCATTCCGTTTTACTGAACTAGATTCTAAAAGCAATGAGACCTTTAACAAGACAGGCTATTTCTTATTTATGTTTGCATTCTTGGAGCAATATACTATAATAAATGAGTAAAAGAATTTAAGGAAAAATGTATCAGTTTTGCCTAGTGTTTCATTTTCAACTCTATTATTCCAATTTCTTGTTCATATGCATTTGGTACGTTTGCTACTTTAACAATATATATAATATACATAACAATAATATATTAACACATAATATTAAAATAGTAATAATAGCATTAATGAATAAATACTAGTGCAATCACATTAACCCCCCAAAAAAGGTGAAACACAAATTTTCTCTCTTCGGTTTTTAAAAAATATTTTATTCCCTCTTCATTGTTACCAACCTTTTCCGATCTTTGCACACCACAACAGGAACTTTAGCGTGAAAATCAGATTCCACATCTACATATAATACTAATAAAAGAAAAAAAGTAAGCTAATGTCAACGATATCTCTAAAGTATTTATTCTATAGTAAACACTGAGGAACATTTTCTTTCTAAAAAACAATAATCACACTCGGTATTTCTGTGGTTCATTCCATTCTTCTCATTATGAGCATCAACCCAACAGAAGCTCTTACCTCTCTTGGTGCCATTTGCTGTATATCACAAACCACAGGTATAGTCCCAAATACTGTCCGAAAATTACAAGCACCTTAAGAAGAAAGGTCTTAACATCCCTAAAAGTTTGAATATTTCCAAGTGAGTATACAATGTTGTAAAAACTTCAAAGATACAGCAAAGAGAGGACAGCACTTACTTCTGAGGGCCATGTCCACAGGAGTCACAAAATGAGGACTTATCATGCTTTGACAGCTTGGGGCTTTAAAAGCACCCATGCACGTGCACTCTTGCTGGCCTACTTCAAGTTACTATTATAAGAGTCTGCCTGATCAAAGCTTCTAAGGGGGAACTACTGGGAGAAGCAAATTTTAACCCCAACGTCTATCTCCAAAATAGGTCCCATGTAATAAACATCTACTTTAAATAGAAAGACACAATAACATTTCATTTGAAACTCAATGAAAATCTCTCGCAGTACTTGATGGGATGATTGATGTAGTCAAAAAATAATGTGTTACTGAACTGCGTGTCAGAAATTTCATTATACAGCGAGTGTGACACAAAATGCTCAATAAAGAGTCTGGAACACAAACATCGGAACAAATTTTGTAGCTACCAATTTTCTGGAGGATACAATGAGGACATAAAAGACCATCCAATTTGAAGCCAGGTGTGGTGGCGCATGCCTTTAATCCCAGCACTTGGGAAGCAGAGGTAGGAGGACTGCTGTGAGTTCAGGGCCACCCTGAGACTACATAGTCAATTCCAGGTCAGCCTGATCTACAGCAAGACCCTACCTCGAAAAACAAAAAGAAAAAAGACCATCAATTTTGAAATCATATTAAGTTTTTCTTTGTTTTGTTTTGATTTTTCAAGGTAGAGTTTCACTCTAGCACAGGCTGACGTGGAAGTCTCAGGGTGGCCTTGAACTCACGGCCATCCTCCTACCTCTGCCTCCCAAGTGCTGAGTCTCAAAGCTTGCACCACTGCACCTGGCCTCATACTAAGTTTTAAAACCCTACATTATATGACAAGATATCTACTCATGTAGAAAAGATGCATCTTAAACATTTAAGATAGGATGATGCTCTGTCATAGTGCATAGAGGTAAAGACTCCGTCTACTTATCTGCAACACACTTTTGAGTTTTCATGTAATTAGAAATTAGCCTCTAGGAGCTGGAGCGATGGCTCAGCAGTTAAAGGTGCTTGCTTGCAAAGCCTAACAGCCTGGGTTCAATTCCCCAGTACCCACATAAAGCCAGATGCACACACTGGCACATACATCTGAAGTTTGTTTGCAGTGGCATGCCCATTCATATACATATTTATTCTCTCACTAAGCTTGCAAATAATAAATAAAAATAAGCAAATAAGTGAATAAACAAATAAAAATAAATTGTCTGTACAATATAAACTAAACTCATTGGTCTAATTTCCCAAGATAGTGTCAACAGGAAGATCCTATCATAGTTCATAAGGAGATAAGAAAACAAAGGAGATTCGATTTGACATTACAACTCAGCCAGAGCTGAGGTGCTTGACTAGCAAAAATGGTTATATACTGATGATGACAATAACACAAGGGTAGAGCCGGGCGTGGGGGTGGATGCAGGAGGCAGAGGTAGGAGGATCGCCATGAGTTCGAGGCCACCTTGAGACTACCTAGTGAATTCCAGGTCAGCTTGGGCTACAGTGATACCCTACCTCGAAAAAAAAAAAAAAAAAAAAAAAAAAAAAAAAAAAAAAAAAAAGATAATAATAATAGTAATAATTACAATAATAATTACAATGGTAAGGCCTAAAGAAAGCTATCTCTTCTAAGCAAAACTGAAAATATATTGGAGGTTGGGGGAGACAAAGTACTTGACTCATAAAATTAAAAGTAGTAATAACTGCAATAGAAAAAGAATTGAAAAAACTTCATTGTATATCAGGTACTTTTCTGAGTAAAGCTTAACCCACTTCATTTTTATAAAGTAATAATTAGAAAGATGCACTATAGGACTGGAGAGACAGCTTAGCGGTTTAGACATTTGTTTGTGAAGCCAAAGGACCCAGGTTCAGTTCCCAGGACCCACGTACATAACCCAGATGCACAAAGGGGCACATAGGTCTGGAGTTCGTTTGCAGTGGCTACAGGCCCTGGCATACCCATTCTCTATCTGTCTCTCTCCTCTCTCTCTCTCTCTCTCTCTGCTTACAAATAAATAAATAAAAATTTAAAATAAAAAAAAAAAGAAAGCTGGGCGTGGTGGTGCATGCCTTTAATCCCAGCACTCGGGAGGCAGAGGTAGGAGGATCGCCGTGAGTTCGAGGCCACCCTGAGACTACAGAGTGAATTCCAGGTCAGCCTGGGCCAGAGTGAGACCCTACCTCAAAACCAAAAAAAAAAAAAAGAAAGAAAGAAAAAAAGAAAGAAAGAAACATTATCACTGTCATTTTGCAGCCAAGAAATCTGAAGTATTAACAGTGAAATTCTACATGGAAAAATTAAAGTCTGAGAATGTTAAGTCTGAATCTTAAGTATTTAAGTAAATAACAAGAAAAGTATGGGTTAGGCTTGTTGCTTAGCAGTAGAACACTGCCTAACATTCATCAAACCCTGGGTTTGATTCTCAACACCACTTGAAAAAAGCGCAAACAAGCAAAGCAGTAAATAAAAACTGAGAAACTAGGGCTGGAGAGATGGCTTAGTGATTAAGGTGCTTGCCTGTGAAGCCTAAGGACTCGGGCTCAATTCCCCAGAACCCACATAATCCAGATGCACAAGGTGGAGCATGCATCTGGAGTTTGCAATCGCTACAGGCCCTGACATGGCCATTATCTCTCAATATAAAATAAATATTATTTAAAAAAAAAAAGAGCTGGGTATGGTGGCAGGCGCCTTTATTTCCAGCACTTGGGAGGCAGAGGCAAAAGGATCACTTGAGTTCAAGGCTACCCTGAGACTATACAGTGAATTCCAGGTCAGCCTGGACTAAAATGAGACCCTACCTCAAAAAAAAAAAAAAAAAAAAAAAAAGAGAGAGAGAGAGAGAGAGAAGAAAGTAAGTCAGGCATGATAGTATATGCCTTTAATCCTAGCACTGGAGGGGGGGGCAGAAGTAGGAGGATTGCTGTGAATTTGAGGCCACCCTGATAATACAGAGTGAATTCCAGGTCAGCCTGGGCTAGAGTGAGACAGTACCTCGAGAAACCAAAATAAATAAATACGCAATGTGTGCGTACATTTTTATTCCCTCACTCTCCCTAGCCTCCCTTCATCATAACCCTATTAATGACTGCAGGGTTACTTGTTTTCTTTACACATGAATGTCCTCTCTTATCTTATCTGCAGGGATCCTTGCTAAGCTCCCTAGTTGATATCTGCCAGCAAGGACCATCCAGCCTTGTTCCTAATTGTATATAACACTGACAAGGTTCAGTGTGTGCTCAAGATGAAGTGTGCTGCTATGGGCTTTCTTGTGAGTAGGTCACTGCACAGGGTATCTAGAACTGAAGACAAGACAGCTGCTAAGTACGGCATGTAAAGATCCTTTTCAGAATCTCTGATATTTTCACACTGTGGTTGACTGCAGACTAAGTGAAACATGGGGAAGCAAAACTGGAGGTGAGGTTAGAGGTGTGGACTTCATGGGCAGAACGCTTGCCTAGTGTGTAGAAGCCCCTAGGTTTCATTCTTAGCACAACTTGGGAGAAGGTGGAGGGAAGCTGCAGATTAAGACAGACTACTGTATTCAAAGCTAGTTGTTGGTTTGGTTTTTCAGGGTAGGGTCTCACTCTAGCCCAGGCTGACCAGGAATTCACTATGGAGTCTCAGGGTGGCCTCGAACTCACAGCGATCCTCCTACCTCTGCCTCCCGAGTGCTGGGATTAAAGATGTGTGCCACCTTGCCTGACTCAAAGGTAATAATTTTTAAATTACTTCAAGTCTAGCAAATAGTTAATTATAAATTATAATATAGTACAGTTACCTTACCTAACCAACACATGTAAAGGGATATATCAAATATGGACATACACATAGCTGTCTAGATGTAAGATAATTACTCCCAATCTAGCAGTTTTAATTTTAATTTGGTTAGCTATATGTAAACACCACAATGCATGAATCTTTAGAAACACAAATTAAAGAGGAGAAGAAACTCACCACTTTTTTTCAAAATTCCAAGGACTTGTATTAAAAGATCTGGATGATTCATCTAAAAAGTGTAAAATCAAATGAGAGTAACAGAGTATTAAAGAGTGGCATATAAAACAAAATAATGCTATTTTAAAATAATGCAAGCACAATGGTTTTACTTTTATATCAACAAATCTTGTTCACAAAAATAGAATATATACAAAATGAAAGTATGAAATCTGTACAATATACATACAGTATGATAATACTGCTATAACACTATTGTTCCAGGAATACTCATAAAAGGCAAACGGATTCTTATGCAAATGTACCAAATAACTGTTAATCAACTAAAAATTTAAACAATAAATTTCCACTTAAATGTCTTAAGATAAACTTACTCAAACGTTAGCATAAAATTTGGACTCATAATTTAAAATGTTTAACTTAGCCAGGCATGGTGGCGCACGCCTTTAATCCCAGCACTTGGAAGGCATAGATGGGAAGATTGCCGTGAGTTCAAGGCCACCCTGAGACTACAGAGTGAATTCCAGGTCAGCCTGGGCTAGAGTGAGACCCTACCTTGAAACACCCCCCCCCAAAAAAAAGTTTAATTTATCAATAAATCAATGCTAGCAATGCCAAATATTACGAGTACTGCTGCAAATGACACTAGCTAGCTACTACTTATCTTTTTAAATATTTATTTATTTATTTATTTGAGAGAAAGAACAAGTGCACCAGGGCCTCCAGCCACTGCAAACGAACTCCAGATGCATGCACCACCTTGTGCATCTGGCTTACGAGGGTCCTGGGGAATCCCATGGTTCTTTGACTTGGCAGGCAAGTGCCTTAACTGCTGAGCCATTTCTCCAGCCCTAGCTACTACTTATTAAAAGTATTCATTGGGCTGGGCATGGTGGTGTACGCCATTAATCCCAGCACTCAGGAGGCAGAGGTAGGAGGATTGCCATAAGTTCAAGGCCACCCTGAGACTACATAGTGAATTCTAGGTCTACCTGGTCCAAAGCAAGACCCTGCCTCAAAAAAAAAAAAAAAAAAAGTGGCACATGAGTCCAAAGTTCATTTGCAGTGGCAAGAGGCCCTGGCACACCCACTCTCACTTTCTCTCTTCTCTCTCTGGTTGCAAATAAATAATTAAAAAAATGTTTAAATAAACAAACATCATTTTTTAAAATTTTTATTTATTTGCAACCAGAAAGAGAGATAGAAGAGAGGCAGACAGAGAGAGAATGGGCATGCCAGGGCCTCCAGCCACTGCAAACAAACTCCAGATGCATGTGCCCTTTCTGCATCTGTCTTACATGGATCCTGGAGAATTGAACTGGGATCCTTTGGCTTTGCAGGCAAATATCTTAACCACTAAGCCATTTCTCCGGCCCCAAACAAAACAATTTAAAAATGCTATTGGCTGTGCTTTGGAATGAGAAAGCTGAGGCTCCCAGAGGTTAACTTTTTTTTTTTTTTTTTTTTTTTTTTTGGCTTTTCGACCCCACTGTTTAGTCCATGAGCTAGAGTTTTATATTCTCTTCCATTTTCTCCAAAAATAAATACATACATACATACATACATACATACATACATACATACATACACAATAAAATTACTAAACTCCAAGCAAAATACCACAGAAGCAAGATTACTTCCTAATTACTTACCTTGGGAGGAAATTTTATATCTATATTAACATCACTGCTTTTCAGAGCAAACTTTGTCAAAGATGAGCCATACAACCTCAGTGAACATTCTAGAATAAAGGAAAATAAGAAAATCATGAAAGTATAAATAGGAACATTTTAAAAAGAACAATCAAGGAAAAAAAAAGTCCCACAGATTTCAATTCTTTTTTTTTTTAATCTTCATCCCTGAAGCTTTTTTTTTAATTTATTTATTTTTGGAGAGAGACAGAGAGAAAGACAGACAGAGAGAGGGAAAGGGAGACAGATAGCGATGGGCGCGCCAGCAGTCTCTCAGCTGCTATGAACGAAATCCTGATGTGTGCGCCCCCTTGTGGTCAAGTGCGGCATTGTGCCCTTGTGTCACTTTGCATCTGGCTAAACGTGGGCCCTGGAGATTGGAACTGCTGGAGATTGGAACCAGCGTTCTTAGGCTTAGGAGGCAGGTGCCTTAACCGCTAAGCCATCTCTCCTGCCTTCAATTCTTTTTTTTAAAAAAAAATGTATTCATTTGAGAGGGAGATAAGGAGGCAGACAGAAAGAATGGGTACGGGCATGCCAGGGTCTCTTGCCGCTGCAAACCAAGTCCAGATACATGCACCACTTTGTGCATCTGCCTTTACGTGGGTACTGGGGAATCCAACACAGGCCAGGCTTCACAAGCAAGCTCCTTTAACCTCTGAGCCATGTCTCCAGCCCTAAATTATTTTTTGTAAATTTTTAAAAATTTTTATTTATTTGAGAGAGAGACAGACAGACAGACAGACAGACAGAATGGGTATACCAGGGCCTCCACCCATTGCAAATGAACTCCAGATGCATGAGCCACCTTGTACATCTGGCTTACGTGGGCGCTGGGGACTCCTCTAGTGTGTAAGCCAAAATAAACCTTTTTTTTCTCAAAAGCTTGGTTGGGTATTTCTGCCAGCGATGCAAACCTGACTGCAACACATGGGTACTGGGGAATAAAACCCAGGTCCTTCGGCTTTGTAGGAAAATGCCTGAATGGCTAAGCCATCTTTTCAACCCCAAATTTACCTAATCTCAGAAGTCAAAACAGAAAAGGGAAACAGCAAACATTTAAGAAATTTACCCTAGTTCAAGAGGAAATAAAAGAAGTTTTGCAAATCTCAGAATTAAATTTAAAAAATGAGTTTGTACCTGGTAAACATGCCATTATAACCTTTGACATTTCCTCCACAATTTCCTGGCGGACTCTGAGGTCATCATCTGTTATTCCTTGTTCTTTTGCTAATTCAACAACTGCAATACTCAAAGCAGCCAAGTGGGCAGGTGAAGGAGGCGGAAGAGATCGAAGCTCACTTTCTTCCTGCTTTTCCTGTTGGTGTTTCAAAACAACGGTTTCTAATTTAACATGCGTATTTAGGATAGAAGGATATGAACACATTAACAAATACTTCCTTCCCATCAGAAGTGAGATACCTGGGATTCATGAGCAAACAGGGGAGAGGGAGGTTCTGCTCTTAGGAAGCAGGAGTCAAGGACTGAGCAGTACTGTAAAGGAGATTACTATTTGGTTTAACAAATTTGTTCTACTCTACTGTCTGTGTAAATTGTAAAATCAAAACAACTTGAAGAGCTGGGCGTGGTGGCACACACCTTTAATCCCAGCACTGGGGAGGCAGAGGTAGGGGGATCGCGGTGAGTTCGAGGCCACCCTGAGACTACATAGTGAATTCCAGGTCAGCCTGACTACAGTGAGACCCTACCTAGAAAAAAAAGCAAAAACAAAAACAACCTTGAACAAGAAGACAACAGGGAATAGCTCCACCACAGCTGGCTGCAGACAGCACTCCACCACATCCCTCCCCACAGGCCAACAAGAAGCAACACTGGAGACTATAAAGCACAGGGGATCCCAGCCACACACCTGACAGCGTCCAGACAAACTGGAAAATGATCCATATAATATACCCAATTAACACAATAAAAAAAATCAACTAATACAGAAAAATCACCTAAAAATTTTTAGCTCTTCTATGGTTTAAAAACATTATTGGGCCAGGCGTGGTAGTGCACGCCTTTAATCCCAGCACTAGGGAGGCAGAGGTAGGAGGATCACTGTGAGTTTGAGGCCACCCTGAGACTACAAAGTTAATTCCTGGTCAGCCTGGGCCAGAGTGGTGAGACCCTACCTGGAAAAACCAAAAAAAAAAAAAAAATTACTGGGCTGGAGAGATAACTTGGCGGTTAAGGTTGCTTGCCTGCAAAGCCAAAGGACCCAGCTTCAAGTCCCCAGATGCACAGGATGGTGCATGCGTCTGCAGTTCGTTTGTAATAGCTGGAGGTCCTGGCATGCCCATTCTCTCTCTTAAATTCCTAATCCTCCTGCTTCCATCTCTTCAGCAATTTCCTACCAGTGTGTGCCACCACAATCGGCACATTCTCTCTCTCTCAAATAAATAAAAATAAATAAATAAATTACTCAACAAACTAGAAAAAAAAAACCCTGAAAACACTGTACGGCAGGTATGGAAGTGCATACTTTTAGTGCCAGCACTCGGGAGGCAGAGTTAGGAGGATCACTGTGAGTTCAAGGCCAACTTGGGACTACAGAATGAGGTAAGCCTGGGCTAGAGTGAGACCCTACCTTGAAGAAAAAAATTAAAAAGGGGCTGGAGAGATGGCTTAGCGGTTAAGGTGCCTGCCCGCTAAGCCTAAGAACCCAGTTCCAATCTCCAGGTCCCACGTTTAGCCAGATGCAAAGTGACACAAAGGCGCAATGCCACACTTGCCCACAAGGGGGCGCACGCGTCTGGATTTCGTTCACAGCAGCTGAGACTGCTGGCATGCCCATCTCTGTCTCCCTCTCTGTCTGTCTCTGTGTCTCTCTCCAAAAATAAAATAAAAAATTTTTAAAAATTAAAAAATAAAGTTAAAATTTAAGCCAGAGTGGGAAGTCATGGAAAAAAAAATAAACAAAATGCATGCAAATTGTAAAGAAAAAAGTAAAAGTAGATGCTTTAAGATAGTTTTTGTGGGCTGAAGAGATGGCTTGGGGGTTAAGGCGCCTGCCTGCCAAGCCTAAGAACCCCAGTTCCAATCTCCAGGCTCCACATTTAGCCAGACTCAAAAAAAAGTGACTCAAGGGTGCAATGCTGCACTTGTCCACAAGGGGGTGCATATGTCTGGAGTTCGTTCACAGGGGCTGAGAGGCCACTGGCGCGCCCATTCTCTCTGTCTGTCTCTCTCTCTCTGTCTCTCTCAAAAAAATTTTTTCAAAAGACAGTATTTATTTTTAAAAGTTTATTTATTTATTTGCTAGTAGAGATAGAGATACAGAGGAGAGACAGAGAGAGAATGGGCATACCAGGGTCTCCAGCCACTGCAAACAAACTCCAGAAGCATGTGCCCCTTGTGCATCTGGCTTATGTGGGTCCTGGGTAATCGAACCTGGGTCCTTTGGCTTCATAAGCAAATGCCTTAACCGCTATGTCTCCAGCCCAAGATCACACTTATTTTATACATAGAAAATCCTAAACAAAATAGAGTCAGGTGTAGTATAGCATATACCTACAATCCCAGCACTGAAAAGGTGAGTGCATGCAGGGATCATGAGTTCTAAGGCTGGCCTAGGCAACCTAAGTTAAAGTTAATGACTTGAAACACACACATTCTCCCCTCTCATGTAATAAATGAATTCAACAAGGTAACAGGATATATATAATACATAAAAATCAGCTGTGAACTGGACATGGTGGTACATGCCTTTAATGCCAGCACTTGGGAGACAGAGGTGGGAAGATCTTCTTTGAATTCAAGGCCAGCCTGGTACTACAGAGTGAGTTCCAGGACAGCCTGGGCTAGAGTAAGATCCTACCTCAAAAGAAGCAATTTTAAAAAAAGGAGCTGCATTTTCATAATGGACAACATAAAAAGTAAATTAGGATGGAGAGATGGCTCAGCAGTTAAAGGTTCCTGCTTGCAACCTGACATCCAGACTAGATTCCCTTGTACACACTGAGTTTGAAGCCACCCTGAGACTGCATAATGAGTTCCAGGTCAGCCTGGGCCAGAGCAAAGCAAGACCCGATCTCAGAAGACAAAACAAAACAAAACAAAACAAAACAAAACAAAACAAAACAAAACAAAACAAAACAAAACAAAAACAACACATCAATGATATCCATATCAAAATTTGAAAGACTTTTTTTTAATTGGTTTTTCAAGGTAGGGTTTCACTCTAGTCCAAGCTGACCTGGAACTCACTATGTAGTCTCAGGGTGGCCTTGAACTCTCGGTGATCCTCCTACCTCTGCCTCCCTAGCGCTGGGATTAAAGGTGTGTGCCACCACGCCTGGCTAAAGACTTTTTTTAAACACACACACACGCACACACACACAAAAAAAAATCAATCCAAAATTTCACATGGAATGTCAAGGGACAACAAATAGCCAAAAAAAAAAAAAAAAAAAGCCTGACAAAGAATAGAGCATACTGGAAGATTCATATTTCCTGGTTTCAAATTTTAACAGCAACAATAATCAAAATAGTATGGAACTGGCAATATAAACAGGCAGAGACAGGAGGATAGAATTAAGAGCCCAGAAATAAATCCTTGCATATATGCTCAAATGATTTTGGAGGAGGAGGGTAGCAAGGTTACCAATGGGCAGCTTTTCAACTAATGATGTAAGGAAAACTGGATGTCCATATGTAAAAGAATACCTTTTACCATACCCTACACCATACACAAAAAAGATAGAAAAACCTTCATAACACTGTGTTCAACAATGGCCAATAAGCACATGGAGGGAAAAAAAGATGTTTACTATCACAAATAATTAATGAAATACATGTCAGTAACACAGTGAGTTGGCTTGCAGTGGCTGGAGGCCCTGGTAAGCCCATTTTCTCTCTCTATCTGCCTATTTCTCTCTCTAGTAATATAAATAAATTAATTTAAAAAAATAAATAGAAGCTGGGCATGGTGGCGCACGTCTTTAATCCCAGCACTCGAGAGGCAGAGGTAGGAGGATCGCCATGAGTCTAAGGCCACCCTGGGACTACATAGTGAATTCCAGGTCAGCCCGGGCTAGAGTGAGACCCTACCTCGAAAAACCAACCCTCTCCCTTCCAAAAAAGTAGACAGCATTCCTTTGTTCCTTTGGATGACAGCTGAGGTTGCTCTCTGACTTGCACAAACATACACACACACATGCACATGTATGCGTACACATATATACAATAAAAAATCAGCAGGGTGTGCTGCCTGCCAAGTGCCTTTAATCCCTTCACTGAGTAGGAGGATTGCTGTGAGTTCAAGGCTAGCCTGGAGCTACATAGTGAGTTCCAGGTCAGCCTGGGCTAAAGTGAGCCTCTACATTGGAGGGGGAAGGGAAGAGAAAACAAAAATCAATTTGACAAACTGTACTTGACAGTTTTAAATTAGGAATCAACATATTTCTGTATGTGTGTGTGGCATGCATGTGATGACCAGAACCAGCATCTGGCATCCTCCCATCTTCTGTTACAGCCTTCTCCACCTTGTTTTCTGTTTGGTTGTTTTTAAATGATACAGGGTCAAGTGACTAAACTCACTGATTTAGCAACACAAATTAAGCAGCAAGTCTTGGGGGGAGGGGGTCTTCCCATCTCCTCTCTGTAGCACTAAAATTACAGGCGTGTGCCTCCATGGCCAGCATTTTACATGGGTGCTAGGAGCTGGACTCAGGTCTTGATGACTTCCCAGGCATAATCAATGTTCTTTAGAGTGGACAAAGGAGTCCAAGAAGATCCCTGCCTAGTCACTAGAAGTAAGGAAGCTAATCACCCCTGTTAAGGGGATCGCTTCAGATACAAATAAATGAATGAAAAATGTCCAATTTCTGTGCTGGAGGGATGGCTTAGCAGTTAAGGCATTTGCCTACAAAGCCAAAGGAACCAGGTTCGATTTCCCCAGGACCCACGATAGCCAAATGCACAAGGTAGCCCCTGCATCTGGAGTTTGCTTGCAGCGGCTGGAGGTCCTGGTGCACCCATTCTCATTCTCCCTCTCTCTCTGTCAAATAAATAAATAACAATGAAATATATTTTAAAATGTCCAATTTCAGATACACAAACTGACGCATGTATCTGGAGTCTTCTGCAGCAGTTGGCGACCCTGGAGCACCCATTCTTTCTGTTTGTCTCTTTTCTCTCTCTCAGCTTGCAAATGAATGAATGAATGAATGAATGAATATTTTAAAAATACTTTTCAGCCAGGCGTGGTGGCACACACCTTCTCAGCACTCGGGAGGCAGAGGTAGGAGGATTTCTGTGAGTTTGAGGCCACCCTGAGAATACAGAGTGAAGTCCAGGTCAGCCTGGGCTAGAGTGAGACCCTAACTCGAAAAACCACACACACACACACACACACACACACACACACAAAAAAAACTTTTCAAATGCACCATTAGGGCTAGGGAAATGGCTCAGTGGCTACAGGTACTTGCTTGCAAAGTCTGCTGGCCTGGATTCAATTGCCGAATAGCCTCAGGAAGCCAGATGCACAAAGTGGCTCATGTATCTAGCATTCATTTGCAGTGGCAAGAGGCCCTAGCATGCTTCACCTCTCCTACTCATAACTAAATAAATTTTTCAAATGCCCAATAAGGTTTTTTTTTTTCATAGTGTTTTAGGCAAGGTCTCACAGTAGCCTAGGATGACCTTGAACTCACGGTGATCCTGCTACCTCAGTCTTCTAAGTTAAAGGTGTAAGTACCATGCCCAGTCCCAATAAAGTTTTAACATTCAAAAATACTTTAAAACTTACTAAAATATGCTGGATGTGGTGGCGCACACCTTTAATTCCAGCATTCAGGAGGCAGAGGTAGGTGGATGACCATGAGTTCGAGGCCACCCTGAGACTACACAGTGAATTCCAGGTCAGCCTGGGCTAGAGTGAGACTCTATCTCCAAAAACCAAAAAAAACTTACCAAAATATTTTTCTTATGTCGTTTCTCTTTTATATGTTTATGTGCTCCTTGGATGTTTTCAATGTGAATCAAGCAAAGTTTGCATAGATACCGACAGTTGGTATACTCTGGTGATCGCTGAAAAGTTATAAAAATATATTGTTTTAGGAAACAAAAGAAAATTATTAAGTGAACAGAACAATTATATGAATAAAATAGAATGAACACTGAAAGCTGCTGATGTAGGTCAGTGATAACAGTGCATGCCTAACAGGGGCAAGGACCTGAGACTTAGAGCCTTAGCACCACAAGAAAACAGAACATTGCAGGAAGGACTTTAAAAAAACATTTTATTTCTTTTAGAGTTTTTTTTTTTATTATTATTACTTATGTAGTTGAGAGACAGAGGCAGATACAGAGAGAGAATGGGCACACCAGGGTCCCTAGCCACTGCAAATGAACTCCAGAGGCAAGAGCCAACTTGTGAGTCTGGCTATACGTGGGTCCTGGGAAATTGAACCTGGGTCCTTTGGCTTTGCAGGCAAACGCCTTAACAACTAAGCCACGGCTCCAGCCCTAAATATTTTTTTTATTTATTTGAAAGTGAGAGAAAAGCAGGGGGATGGGCACACCAGGCCCTCTAGCCACTGCTAACAAACTCCAGATACATGAACCACATTGTACATCTGGCTTTATGTGGGTTCTGAGGAACCAAACCCGGGTCCTTGGGCTTTGCATGTGATGTCCTTAACCACTAAGCAATCTCTCCAGTCCCAGAAATGATTTTCTTTTTTTCTTTCTTTTTTCTTTTTTTCTTTTCAACGTAGGGTCTCACTCTAGCTCAGGTTGACCTGGAATTCACTCAGTAGTCTCAGTGTGACCTTGAACTCACAGCGATCCTACTTCTACCTCTCAAGTGCTGGGATTAAAGACGTTCACCACCTCGCCAGGCTCAACAGTAAAAGGTACTTGCTTGCACAGCCCAGGTTCAACTCCCAAGTACCCATGTAAAGGCACATACATAAAGCAGCACATACATCTGGAGTTCATTTGCAGAGGCAAGTGTTCCAAGAGTGCCCATTCTCATAGTCTCATTTTTTTCTCTTTCTTTGTAAATAAATAATAAAATATGTTTTTAACTCACAAAAAAATAAGATGCATTCTCATTTTGAGATTTCAAATGAGTAGATTACATATGAAAGATAATTTCAAAAAAACTGAGTTCAGGGACTGGAGAGATGGCTTAGTGGTTAAGCACCTGCCTGTGAAGCCTAAAACCCTGGTTCAAGGCTCTATTCCCCAGTACCCACATAAGCCCAGATGCACAACGGGGCACATGCATCTGGAGTTCGTTTGCAGTGTGGCTGGAGGCCCTGGTGTGCCCATTCTCTCTCTCTGCCTCTTTTGCTCTCTCAAATAAATAAATGAATAAAATATTAAAAAAAAAAAAAAAAAGTGAGTTCAGGGGCTAGTTCAAATCCCCAGGACCCATGTAAACCAGATACACAAGATATAGCATTCATCTGCAGTTTGTTTGCAATGGCCGGAGGCCCTGGAGCACCCATTCTATTTCTCTCTCTCTGCCTCTTTCTCTCTCAAATAAATAAATAAATAAATTTATTAAAGAAAAAAAAAACCCTGTCTTAAATAAAAAAGCTGAAAGCCAGGCATGGTGGCACAACACTTTTAATCCCAGTACTTGGGAGGTTGAGGTAGGAGGATCGCCATGAGTTCAAGGCCACCCTGAGACTACATAGTGAATTCCAGGTCAGCCTGAACTAGAGTGAGACCCTACCTGGAAAAAAACAAAACAAAACAAAACAAAAGGCTGAGTTCAGGCTGGAGTGATAGCTTAGCAGTTAAGGCGCTTGCCTGGGAAGCCTAAGGATCCAGGTTCGATCCCCCAGGACCCATGTAAGCCAAATGCACAAGGTGGGGCATGTGCCTGGAGTTTCTTTTCAGTGGCTGGAGGCTCTGGCATGCAAATTCTTTCTATCTGCCTCTCTCTTGCTCACAAATGAATAACTAAATAAAATATTAAAAAACAAAAAAGCTGAGTTCTGGCCAAGAGTGGTGGTGCACACATTTTAATCCCAGCACTCAGGAGACAGAAGTAGGAGGATTGCTCTGAGTTTGAGACCAGCTTGGAACTACAGATTGAGTTCCAGGTCAGCCTGGACTAGAGTGAGACCCTACCTTGAACTAAAACAAATAAACAGAGCAAATAAAGAAAATGAATGAGGGTTCTTTTCACTTCCAGGAACCCTACTGCTATCTCTCTTTGGGCAAGAGCTCCGTATCTTTCCTTTTCTTAAGCTCTACATTCTCTCTCTATAAGCTCTCCTTACAATAAAATTTTTCTAACCCTTTAAAAAAATAAAGATGCATAAGGGAAGGAGGGAGGGAGGCATGGGGAAAGGGACGGAGAACACAGTAAATAGTTTATGCAGGGCATTTCATCTCATTAGTACGTAGTCAACTTTGTTAGAGCGTGAAAACAACTACAGACACATGGCTGTATCCTACTAACTGTGTTTACTGAAAACATGAGAGGGTTAGGTTTCTCTTACCCCGTTTAAAAATAAACAAAACGAGGAGCTAAGTAATCATTTTCCAATCCCTGTAATAAAGGTTACACTTCCAAGTTTATCTGATGAAGAGGGCGAGGAAGCGAAAGAAGGAAGGAAAAAGGAAACCAGGAAAGATAAATACCATCCCTGTCTATCAACAAGAGAAAGAGAAAGGGTTCCACTTGTAAACTGCACACAGTGAACGTGACCGCAGCCACAGCGCACCTTTTCAAGTCGAAAGATGTGGTCTCTTTCTAAGCGCTCTTCTGCTTGCTGCAAGCCTAACCTCTGCTCAGGCGTCAGAGCCGACTCATCTAGCACAGTGGCATTTTCTAGATAGTCCATCTCTGAAGAGTTGTCTTTAGTACATTCATCATTCTTCATTTTATCTAAAAAGAGAAGCAACCATTTAGCTATCATCAGAAATGGTCAAGTGAAAAATTCAAGAGCAGGATATGGTGGCGCACGCCTTTAATCCCAGCACTTGGGAGGCAGAGGTAAGGAGGATCACCATGAGTTCAAGGCCACCCTGAGACTACAGAGTGAATTCCAGGTCAGCCTGGGCTAGAGAGAGACCCTACCTCAAAAAAACAAAAAAAAAGGGGGGGGCTGGAGAGATGGTTTAGTGGTTAAGGCATTTGCCTGTGAAGCCAAAGGATCCTGGGTCGAATCCCCAGGACCCATGTAAGCCAGATACACAAAGGGGTGCATCCATCTGGACTTCGTTTGCAGTGGCAGGTGACCCTGGCGCGCCCATTCTCTCTCTCTGTCTGCCTCTCTTCTATCTCTTTCTCTGCTTGTAAATAAATAAATTAAAATTAAAAAAAAAAAAAGAAAAGAAAAGGCCGGGCGTGGTGGTACACGTCTTTCTATAATCCCAACATTTGGGAGGCAGAGGTAGCAGGATCACTGGCCATGAGTTCAAGGTCACTCTAAAACTACATAGCGAATTCCAGGTCAGCCTGAGCTACAGTGAGACCCTACCTCGAAAAACAAAACAAACAAACAAACCAAAAATAAATCAAGAAACGCAAGCATCCAATTTATGCCCATTCAGAAAAAAAAAATTTGTATTTTCCTTGGTTGCAGTACATGAACATTGTATGTATTGTAAGAGAGATACATGGTGGCAAAATTAACAAAGAGGTTTGCAGAGTGCTCAACAGCACACTGCTGCCAGGCAGAGTAAAGTCTCTGAGTTCAATCCCTAAGACTAGGAAGCCCCCACCCCAAAAAAAAGAAAAAGAAAAAGAAAAAAAGAAGTGTCACAACAGAAAAAAATCTTCTTCATGGGCAAAATACCTACCTTTTTCTTCCAAGAGACAGATACAGTTGAGACTGCATTAAACTAAAAGCCATCTCATAGAATTTCTAAATAAATTAGTCAAAATTATGTTCAGTGAATCTGAGTCACTGAACGAGTCACTAGCAGCTAAGAGGACAAACACCCTGCAGACCATGGACTCACACTAGCCATGGCTCCTCGTCCTCCACTACACTCACAGAATCTGCACCACATGGATGTCTTCTGTTTACATTTCTGCCTGCACCTAGACTTGAATTTCTGGAAGGCAAACTGTTTTTGTGTTGTCATATAGCGTGCTGGTAGATTTGCTACCAGCATGATTTTTTTTTTCTGAACAAGTGGAATCATGGCATGCTCTTACCTACAATATCTTAAAAGTTAAATTCTCTAGCATGTCACATAGTCCCCTGTCTTCATGAAGGTATTGAATTCATTCCAGAATAAATACAATAATCCCAAAGTATAATAAATGCCATAAAAGAAAAAAGCAGAACGAGCAGTATGAGGACCAGTTAAGAATCTGTTAAAGGGGCTGGAGGGATGGCTTAGCGGTTAAGGCGTTTGCCTGCAAAGCCAAAGGACCCAGGTTCGATTCCCCAGGACCCACGTTAGCCAGGTGCACAAGGTGGCGAACACATCTGGAATTCGTTTACAGTGGCTGGAGGGCCTGAAGCGCCCATTCTCTCTCTAACTCTCCCTCCCTCTTTCTCTCTGTCAAATAAATAAATAAATAAATAAAAATAAAATATTTAAAAAAAAAAAGAATCTGTTTAAAAGTCCAGGTTTAGGCCAGGCGTGGTGGTGCACGCCTTTAATCCCAGCACTCGGGAGGCAGAGGTAGGAGGATCGCCAAGAGTTCGAGGCCATCCTGAGAATACATAGTGAATTCCAGGTCAGCCTGTACCAGAGTGAGACCCTACCTCACAAAACCAAAAAAAAAAAAAAAAAAAAAAAAAAAAAGACCAGTTTTAGCTGGACGTGCACACCTTTAATCCAGTACTCGGGAGGCAGAGATAGGAGGATCGCCATGAGTTTGAGGCCACGCTGAGACTACATAGTGAATTCCAGGTCAGCCTGGGTTAGAACGAGACCCTACCGCCCCAAAAAAAAAAAAAAAAAAAGTCCAGTTTTTCACTCTCTAGCCTCTCTGAATCAAAAATCACTGGGGAAGCTGGACATGGTGGAACTCACCTTTAATCCCAGCACTTGGGAGACAGAGGTAGGAAAATCACTGTGAGATCAAGGCCACCCTGAGACTACATAGTGAATTCCAGGTCAGCCTGAACTAGAGTGAGACCCTACCTCGAGAAACCAAAAAAAAAAAAAAAAAAAAAAAAAACACTGGGGGACTGGAGAGATATGGTTAATGGTTAAGGCATTTGCCTGCATAGCCAAAACACCCAGGTTCGATTCTCCAGGACCCACATAAGCCAGATGCACAAGGTGGCACATATGTCTAGAGTTCATTTGCAGCAGCTAGAGGCCCTGGCATGCCCATATTCTCTCTCTCTCTTTCTCTCAAATAAATAAAACAAAACAAAACAAAACAAAAAATAATGAAAAAAAAATCACCGGGAATAATGCCCAAGAATTTACATTTAAAATTATTCCCAAGTGATTGACATGTTCATGTTTGGCTTTGGTTTGGAGGTTTTATTTTATATTTCATTTATTTATTGCAAGGAAAGAGAATGAATGAGAATATGGGCACACCAGGGCCTCTTGCCACTGCATACAAAATCCAGACACATGTCCTACTTTGTGCATCTGGCTTTATGTAGGTATTGGGGAATCGAACTTGGGCCATCAGGCTTTTCAAACAAGCACTCTTGAACACTGACCCATTTCTCCAGCCCCTGAGTTTTGTTGTTTTTAGACAGTATCTCACTCTATAGCCCAAGCTGGCCTGGAACATACTATGTAGCTTAAGTTGGCCTTGAACTTGTGGCAAACCTCCTGCATCAGCCTCCTTAGTTCTGGAATTACATGCGTATGCCACCATAGTTGGGCTAAAAGCTTTTTCTTGGGAGGTAGGGGCAGCCCTGGGATTTGAACCCAGAGCCTCACACATGGTGCTAGGGACAGTCTCAGTTCCCTATCAGTGGGCTACATCCCTAGCATGTGTATTAAAGTTTCAGAAGACAGATCAAGAACATTGTCTTCTGGGCTGGAGAGATGGCTTAGCAGTAAAGGCACTTGCCTGCAAAGCTAAAAGGCCCTGGTTCAAGTCCCCAAGAAACACGTAAGCCAGATGCACTAGGTAGCACATGTGTCTGGAGTTCATCTGCAATGGCTGCAGGCCCTGGCATGCACTTATTCTCTCTATCTGATTTTCTCTCTCTCAAATACATAAATAGAAAATAAAAAATTACGGCTGGAAAGATGGCTTGGCAGTTAAGGCGCTTGCCTACAAAGCCAAAGGACCTCAGTTTGATTCCCCGGCACCCACGTAAGCCAGATACACAAGGTGGCGCATGCATCTGGAGTTCATTTGCAGTAGCTAGAAGCCCTGGCGCACCCATTCCCTTTCTCTCTCTCTCTCTCACTCTGCCTCTTTCCCTCTCTCAAAATAAATAAAAGTAAAATATTTTTTAAAGTAAATAAAAATTATATTATATATATATATATATATATACATATACATATATAGAGAGAAAGAACACTCTGCTTCAAATACTCATGTGTAGCCCATTCCCTTCTTAAGAATTTACTCAAATGTCACCTTCTCATTGACAATTTAAATTTGAAATACTGTCACCAGCAACAGCAGCATCATTCCCTGTGACCTTTCCTGGTTTGTTTCTTACAAGATATATACCTATTTTGATTTCCTGTTTGTTGTCTTTCTCTTCCCACTAGAATATTAACTCTGTAAAGGTGGTGGTACATGTTTTATTCACTCCTGTATTTCTAGGAATGAAATTAGTACCTGACACACAGAAGATATAAAAAAATAAGCCAGGTGTGGTGATGCATGCCTTTAATCCCAGCCCTCAGGAGGCAGAGGTAGGAGGATCACCAAGAGTTAGAGGCCACCCTGAAACTACATAGTGAATTCCAGGTCAGCCTGAGCCACAGTGAGATCCTACCTCAAAAAAACTGAAAAACCAAATAATAATAATAATAGGCCAGGTGTGGTGGCACACGCCTTTAATCCTAGCACTCAGGAGGCAGAGGTAGGAGGATCACTGTGAGTCTGAGGCCAGCCTGAGACTCCACAGTGAATTCCAGGTCAGCCTGGGTTAGACTGAGACCCTACCTTGAAACCCTCTCCACCCCCAAAAAAAGAACAGAGGTAGGAAGATGACCATGAGAGTACATAGTGAATTCCAGGTCAGCCTGGAATGCCTTTAGTTCCAGCACTCAGGAGGATCGCCGTGAGTTCAGAGTTAGAGTGAGACTCTACCTTGAAAAACAAAATAAAACAAAAAGTATATTGAATGAACGACAAAAGGGAAAATGGTCAAAGTGCAACTACTTACGAGCAAAAATGAGGGCTAATGAAGACCACTGAGATGAGTCTACATAGCTCAAGTCCAAAAAGACAATGCTTTACTTCCACCCTTTAATCAAGAAGCAACTGAAAGTGAAATTAATTCAATAAAGAGCTAAGCCGGGAATAACTTATACAACACAGATACGGGAACACCCCTGAAAGATGACCCTGCAGGCTACCTGGGTGCGAGTCGGTACTTACTCAACTCATCCGCGGCGTCTTCAGTTCCTGAAGTGCTGTCATCAGAGTCTCGGGTGTTGTCTGTCCGCGTGTGCTGCTGCTTCTGGGACGGCGGTACGCTCTCCAGGGCAGGTTTTTCTCCCTGTAGCTCTTCACTGTGCGCTATTCGCTGAAATAAAGGAGCTTTTCATTTGTTGTCCAGTCTGCTGCACATCAGTCTGTTTCATCATGTTTTCTTTCAATAGTAAACGGGGCACCTTTTCCGTTTCTGCTGGTGAGCTGGGGACCTTTTCGGAGTTCGTCTGAGAAGCGGGCGCTTTTTGTTCTTTCCTCTGGGAGCTAAGTGCTTTTTCGGATGCTGCTGGTAAACAGGGTGCTTTCTCTGCCTTCAGTGGTGAATTAGGTGACTTTGGTAATTTTTCTGTTTTTGTCTTTTCTAATTTTGCCTGTGAGGAAGATGCTTTTTGAACTTTCACAGGCGAGTTTGGTAACTTTTTTGCTTTACAATGACTCTGATCTCGAAGAACTAACCCCAAATCTTTAGAGCCTGGAACACTGGCGGCATTTGCTTTACATGATTTAACTTCTGTTTTTTCTATACAAATATCATTTTGCTTGCTTTTTCTACTACTGCTCCTTGTCGGAGAGCTGGTCCCAATGTCCATCACAGATAGATCGTTTCTAGCTTTCAAAGTCTGATTGGTTATCATTTTAACTGCTTTGCTTTCTTCACAAATAACATTTCTCTTTGGTTCATGATTTTCACTTTTAGAAGTTTTGGGCTCTTCCATTATTTGAAAACGTGGTTCTTTCCAATTGTAATATTGTAAAATGGCAGGTGGCCAGCAGTTTGAAATGCTCCAAATTCAGTTTAGACAAGCAAACTATTGGATTTAAAAAAAAAAAAAAAAAAGTTACTTACAGGCAAAAACTTTTTTAATGGTTAGACATAAAAACTGAAAAAACGGTCTTCAGAAAACTATATACAAAGGGGTTAAAAGCCATGTAGTAATTAACAGTCAAATGTTCACTTAAGACATTCCAATATACTTATGATAATAGATATGGAAACAAAAGACTTTCACTTTTATAGAAGTAAAATGTTGTTTTACATCACCTAAGAAGGATTTCTAATAGGGAAATAAAACCTGAAATAATGTACATCATTAACATAAGAGGAAATGGAAAAGGAGAAAACGAGTTCCAATCTATAGTTTATAGAATTCTAAATGTTAAGCTCTTGGCCATACTAAACATTCCCTACTAAACATGCATGTCTATAACCCCAACTACTTCCCACGTGATTCTCTAAACATGAGAACAGACTCCCTTTCCCCTCCATACCTCTTAAGTACAAATGGAATTTAAATCAATCTTAAGAAGATAATTTGTGGTAAACTTGCATTACCATGTCTTTGCTAAAACTCACAGAATGTGCCCCACAAAGAGTGAACCTAACTTAAAACTATGGACTCTAGGGCTGGAGAGAAGGCTCAGCGGCTAAGGTGTTTGCCAGCAAAGCCTAATGACCTAGGGTTCGATGCTCCAGGTCCCACATAAGCCATATATACACGGTGGCGCATGCGTCTGGAATTTGTTTGCAGTGGCTGAAAGTTCTGGCTATCTCTCTCTTTCTCCCTCTGTCTCTAATAAATAGATAAAAATAAAATTTAAGGGATGGAGGGATGGCTTAGTGATTAAGCCCATGTCTGTGAAGACTAAGGACCCAGGTTCAATTTTCCAGGTCCCACATAAGCCAGATGCACATGGTGGCACACATATCTGGAGTTCATTTGCAGTGGCTGGAGGCCTCACGTGCCCATTCTCACTCACTCTCTCTCTCTAATAAATAAATAAAACTTTTTAAATCTTAAAAAAAAAAAGAAAACCAAAAATAATTTTTTTAAAAAAAAAGCTTTGTTTTGAGCCGGGCAGGGTGGCGCACACCTTTAATCCCAGTACTCTGGAGGCAGAGGCAGGAGGATCACTGTGAGTTCAAGGCCACTCAGACTATTTCAGGTCAGCCTGGGCTAGAGTGAAACCCTACCTCAACCCCCCCCTAAAAAAAAACCCACCAAAAAAACAAAAAAAACAACTATGGAATCTGGGTGGTAACACAGTGTCAACAAACCTCACCAATTGCAAAGAATGTTATCCCTAGAGTGAGGTGTTGGGATTGAGGAGGCTATGCACATGTGGGAACTCACCAATTGTAATGAATGTTATCCCTAGAGTGAGGTGTTGGGATTGAGGAGGCTATGCACATGTGGGAACTCACCAATTGTAATGAATGTTATCCCTAGAGTGAGGTGTTGGGATTGGGAGACTAGACTATGCTCATGTGGGAACTCACCAATTGTAATGAATGTTATCCCTAGAGTGAGGTGTTGGGATTGGGGAGACTATGCTCATGTGGGAACTCACCAATTGTAATGAATGTTATCCCTAGAGTGAGGTGTTGGGATTGAGGAGATGCTTGGGATGAATGGGAACTCACCAATTGTAATGAATGTTATCCCTAGAGTGAGGTGTCCCTGTTGGGATTGGGGAGACTATGCACATGTGGGAACTCACCAATTGTAATGAATGTTATCCCTAGAGTGAGGTGTTGGGATTGGGGAGACTATGCTCATGTGGGAACTCACCAATTGTAATGAATGTTATCCCTAGAGTGAGGTGTTGGGATTGGGGAGACTATGCACATGTGGGAACTCACCAATTGTAATGAATGTTATCCCTAGAGTGAGGTGTTGGGATTGAGGAGACTATGCACATGTGGGAACTCACCAATTGTAATGAATGTTATCCCTAGAGTGAGGTGTTGGGATTGGGGAGACTATGCACATGTGGGAACTCACCAATTGTAATGAATGTTATCCCTAGAGTGAGGTGTTGGGATTGGGGAGACTATGCACATGTGGGAACTCACCAATTGTAATGAATGTTATCCCTAGAGTGAGGTGTTGGGATTGAGGAGACTATGCACATGTGGGAACTCACCAATTGTAATGAATGTTATCCCTAGAGTGAGGTGTTGGGATTGGGGAGACTATGCACATGTGGGAACTCACCAATTGTAATGAATGTTATCCCTAGAGTGAGGTGTTGGGATTGGGGAGACTATGCATGTGGGAACCCAATTGTAATGAATGTTATCCCTAGAGTGAGGTGTTGGGATTGGGGAGACTATGCACATGTGGGAACTCACCAATTGTAATGAATGTTATCCCTAGAGTGAGGTGTTGGGATTGGGGAGAACTATGCACATGTGGGAACTCACCAATTGTAATGAATGTTATCCCTAGAGTGAGGTGTTGGGATTGGGGAGACTATGCACATGTGGGAACTCACCAATTGTAATGAATGTTATCCCTAGAGTGAGGTGTTGGGATTGAGGAGACTATGCACATGTGGGAACTCACCAATTGTAATGAATGTTATCCCTAGAGTGAGGTGTTGGGATTGGGGAGACTATGCACATGTGGGAACTCACCAATTGTAATGAATGTTATCCCTAGAGTGAGGTGTTGGGATTGGGGAGACTATGCACATGTGGGAACTCACCAATTGTAATGAATGTTATCCCTAGAGTGAGGTGTTGGGATTGGGGAGACTATGCACATGTGGGAACTCACCAATTGTAATGAATGTTATCCCTAGAGTGAGGTGTTGGGATTGGGGAGACTATGCTCATGTGGGAACTCACCAATTGTAATGAATGTTATCCCTAGAGTGAGGTGTTGGGATTGGGAGAGACTATGCACATGTGGGAACTCACCAATTGTAATGAATGTTATCCCTAGAGTGAGGTGTTGGGATTGGGGAGACTATGCACATGTGGGAACTCACCAATTGTAATGAATGTTATCCCTAGAGTGAGGTGTTGGGATTGGGGAGACTATGCACATGTGGGAACTCACCAATTGTAATGAATGTTATCCCTAGAGTGAGGTGTTGGGATTGGGGAGACTATGCCCTTGTGGGAACTCACCAATTGTAATGAATGTTATCCCTAGAGTGAGGTGTTGGGATTGGGGAGACTATGCACATGTGGGAACTCACCAATTGTAATGAATGTTATCCCTAGAGTGAGGTGTTGGGATTGGGGAGACTATGCACATGTGGGAACTCACCAATTGTAATGAATGTTATCCCTAGAGTGAGGTGTTGGGATTGGGATTGAGACTATGCACATGTGGGAACTCACCAATTGTAATGAATGTTATCCCTAGAGTGAGGTGTTGGGATTGGGGAGACTATGCACATGTGGGAACTCACCAATTGTAATGAATGTTATCCCTAGAGTGAGGTGTTGGGATTGGGGAGACTATGCACATGTGGGAACTCACCAATTGTAATGAATGTTATCCCTAGAGTGAGGTGTTGGGATTGGGGAGACTATGCACATGTGGGAACTCACCAATTGTAATGAATGTTATCCCTAGAGTGAGGTGTTGGGATTGGGGAGACTATGCATGTGGGAACTCACCAATTGTAATGAATGTTATCCCTAGAGTGAGGTGTTGGGATTGGGGAGACTATGCACATGTGGGAACTCACCAATTGTAATGAATGTTATCCCTAGAGTGAGGTGTTGGGATTGGGGAGACTATGCACATGTGGGAACTCACCAATTGTAATGAATGTTATCCCTAGAGTGAGGTGTTGGGATTGAGGAGACTATGCTCATGTGGGAACTCACCAATTGTAATGAATGTTATCCCTAGAGTGAGGTGTTGGGATTGGGGAGACTATGCACATGTGGGAACTCACCAATTGTAATGAATGTTATCCCTAGAGTGAGGTGTTGGGATTGGGGAGACTATGCTCATGTGGGAACTCACCAATTGTAATGAATGTTATCCCTAGAGTGAGGTGTTGGGATTGAGGAGACTATGCTCATGTGGGAACTCACCAATTGTAATGAATGTTATCCCTAGAGTGAGGTGTTGGGATTGAGGAGACTATGCTCATGTGGGAACTCACCAATTGTAATGAATGTTATCCCTAGAGTGAGGTGTTGGGATTGAGGAGACTATGCACATGTGGGAACTCACCAATTGTAATGAATGTTATCCCTAGAGTGAGGTGTTGGGATTGAGGAGACTATGCACATGTGGGAACTCACCAATTGTAATGAATGTTATCCCTAGAGTGAGGTGTTGGGATTGGGATGCACATGTGGGAACTCACCAATTGTAATGAATGTTATCCCTAGAGTGAGGTGTTGGGATTGGGGAGACTATGCACATGTGGAACTCACCAATTGTAATGAATGTTATCCCTAGAGTGAGGTGTTGGGATTGGGGAGACTATGCTCATGTGGGAACTCACCAATTGTAATGAATGTTATCCCTAGAGTGAGGTGTTGGGATTGAGGAGGCTATGCACATGTGGGAACTCACCAATTGTAATGAATGTTATCCCTAGAGTGAGGTGTTGGGATTGAGGAGGCTATGCACATGTGGGAACTCACCAATTGTAATGAATGTTATCCCTAGAGTGAGGTGTTGGGATTGGGGAGGCTATGCACATGTGGGAACTCACCAATTGTAATGAATGTTATCCCTAGAGTGAGGTGTTGGGATTGGGGAGACTATGCTCATGTGGGAACTCACCAATTGTAATGAATGTTATCCCTAGAGTGAGGTGTTGGGATTGAGGAGACTATGCACATGTGGGAACTCACCAATTGCAAAGAATGTTATCCCTAGAGTGAGGTGTTGGGATTGGGGAGGCTATGCACATGTGGGAACTCACCAATTGTAATGAATGTTATCCCTAGAGTGAGGTGTTGGGATTGGGGAGGCTATGCACATGTGGGAACTCACCAATTGTAATGAATGTTATCCCTAGAGTGAGGTGTTGGGATTGGGAGATTGACTATGCTCATGTGGGAACTCACCAATTGTAATGAATGTTATCCCTAGAGTGAGGTGTTGGGATTGAGGAGACTATGCACATGTGGGAACTCACCAATTGTAATGAATGTTATCCCTAGAGTGAAGTGTTGGGATTGAGGAGACTATGCACATGTGGGAACTCACCAATTGTAATGAATGTTATCCCTAGAGTGAGGTGTTGGGATTGGGGAGGCTATGCTCATGTGGGAACTCACCAATTGTAATGAATGTTATCCCTAGAGTGAGGTGTTGGGATTGAGGAGACTATGCACATGTGGGAACTCACCAATTGTAATGAATGTTATCCCTAGAGTGAGGTGTTGGGATTGAGGAGACTATGCACATGTGGGAACTCACCAATTGTAATGAATGTTATCCCTAGAGTGAGGTGTTGGGATTGGGGAGACTATGCACATGTGGGAACTCACCAATTGTAATGAATGTTATCCCTAGAGTGAGGTGTTGGGATTGGGGAGACTATGCACATGTGGGAACTCACCAATTGTAATGAATGTTATCCCTAGAGTGAGGTGTTGGGATTGAGGAGACTATGCACATGTGGGAACTCACCAATTGTAATGAATGTTATCCCTAGAGTGAGGTGTTGGGATTGGGGAGACTATGCTCATGTGGGAACTCACCAATTGTAATGAATGTTATCCCTAGAGTGAGGTGTTGGGATTGAGGAGACTATGCACATGTGGGAACTCACCAATTGTAATGAATGTTATCCCTAGAGTGAAGTGTTGGGATTGAGGAGACTATGCTCATGTGGGAACTCACCAATTGTAATGAATGTTATCCCTAGAGTGAGGTGTTGGGATTGGGGAGGCTATGCTCATGTGGGAACTCACCAATTGTAATGAATGTTATCCCTAGAGTGAGGTGTTGGGATTGGGGAGACTATGCACATGTGGGAACTCACCAATTGTAATGAATGTTATCCCTAGAGTGAGGTGTTGGGATTGGGGAGACTATGCTCATGTGGGAACTCACCAATTGTAATGAATGTTATCCCTAGAGTGAGGTGTTGGGATTGGGGAGGCTATGCTCATGTGGGAACTCACCAATTGTAATGAATGTTATCCCTAGAGTGAGGTGTTGGGATTGGGGAGACTATGCTCATGTGGGAACTCACCAATTGTAATGAATGTTATCCCTAGAGTGAGGTGTTGGGATTGGGGAGACTATGCACATGTGGAACTCACCAATTGTAATGAATGTTATCCCTAGAGTGAGGTGTTGGGATTGGGGAGACTATGCACATGTGGGAACTCACCAATTGTAATGAATGTTATCCCTAGAGTGAGGTGTTGGGATTGGGGAGACTATGCTCATGTGGGAACTCACCAATTGTAATGAATGTTATCCCTAGAGTGAGGTGTTGGGATTGTGGAGACTATGCTCATGTGGGAACTCACCAATTGTAATGAATGTTATCCCTAGAGTGAGGTGTTGGGATTGGGGAGGCTATGCTCATGTGGGAACTCACCAATTGTAATGAATGTTATCCCTAGAGTGAGGTGTTGGGATTGGGGAGGCTATGCTCATGTGGGAACTCACCAATTGTAATGAATGTTATCCCTAGAGTGAAGTGTTGGGATTGAGGAGACTATGCTCATGTGGGAACTCACCAATTGTAATGAATGTTATCCCTAGAGTGAGGTGTTGGGATTGGGGAGACTATGCTCATGTGGGAATTCACCAATTGTAATGAATGTTATCCCTAGAGTGAGTTGTTGGGATTGAGGAGGCTATGCACATGTGGGAACTCACCAATTGTACTCACCAATTGTAATGAATGTTATCCCTAGAGTGAGGTGTTGGGATTGGGGAGACTATGCTCATGTGGGAACTCACCAATTGTAATGAATGTTATCCCTAGAGTGAGGTGTTGGGATTGGGGAGACTATGCACATGTGGGAACTCACCAATTGTAATGAATGTTATCCCTAGAGTGAGGTGTTGGGATTGAGGAGACTATGCACATGTGGGAACTCACCAATTGTAATGAATGTTATCCCTAGAGTGAGGTGTTGGGATTGAGGAGGCTATGCACATGTGGGAACTCACCAATTGTAATGAATGTTATCCCTAGAGTGAGGTGTTGGGATTGAGGAGACTATGCACATGTGGGAACTCACCAATTGTAATGAATGTTATCCCTAGAGTGAGGTGTTGGGATTGAGGAGGCTATGCACATGTGGGAACTCACCAATTGTAATGAATGTTATCCCTAGAGTGAGGTGTTGGGATTGGGGAGACTATGCACATGTGGGAACTCACCAATTGTAATGAATGTTATCCCTAGAGTGAGGTGTTGGGATTGGGGAGACTATGCACATGTGGGAACTCACCAATTGTAATGAATGTTATCCCTAGAGTGAGGTGTTGGGATTGGGGAGACTATGCTCATGTGGGAACTCACCAATTGTAATGAATGTTATCCCTAGAGTGAGGTGTTGGGATTGGGGAGACTATGCACATGTGGGAACTCACCAATTGTAATGAATGTTATCCCTAGAGTGAGGTGTTGGGATTGGGGAGACTATGCACATGTGGGAACTCACCAATTGTAATGAATGTTATCCCTAGAGTGAGGTGTTGGGATTGAGGAGACTATGCACATGTGGGAACTCACCAATTGTAATGAATGTTATCCCTAGAGTGAGGTGTTGGGATTGGGGAGACTATGCACATGTGGGAACTCACCAATTGTAATGAATGTTATCCCTAGAGTGAGGTGTTGGGATTGAGGAGACTATGCTCATGTGGGAACTCACCAATTGTAATGAATGTTATCCCTAGAGTGAGGTGTTGGGATTGGGGAGACTATGCTCATGTGGGAACTCACCAATTGTAATGAATGTTATCCCTAGAGTGAGTTGTTGGGATTGAGGAGACTATGCACATGTGGGAACTCACCAATTGTAATGAATGTTATCCCTAGAGTGAGGTGTTGGGATTGGGGAGACTATGCACATGTGGGAACTCACCAATTGTAATGAATGTTATCCCTAGAGTGAGGTGTTGGGATTGGGGAGACTATGCACATGTGGGAACTCACCAATTGTAATGAATGTTATCCCTAGAGTGAGGTGTTGGGATTGAGGAGACTATGCTCATGTGGGAACTCACCAATTGTAATGAATGTTATCCCTAGAGTGAGGTGTTGGGATTGGGGAGACTATGCTCATGTGGGAACTCACCAATTGTAATGAATGTTATCCCTAGAGTGAGGTGTTGGGATTGGGGAGACTATGCACATGTGGGAACTCACCAATTGTAATGAATGTTATCCCTAGAGTGAGGTGTTGGGATTGAGGAGACTATGCACATGTGGGAACTCACCAATTGTAATGAATGTTATCCCTAGAGTGAGGTGTTGGGATTGAGGAGGCTATGCACATGTGGGAACTCACCAATTGTAATGAATGTTATCCCTAGAGTGAGGTGTTGGGATTGGGGAGACTATGCACATGTGGGAACTCACCAATTGTAATGAATGTTATCCCTAGAGTGAGGTGTTGGGATTGGGGTTATCCCTAGAGTGAGACTATGCACATGTGGGAACTCACCAATTGTAATGAATGTTATCCCTAGAGTGAGGTGTTGGGATTGGGGAGACTATGCTCATGTGGGAACTCACCAATTGTAATGAATGTTATCCCTAGAGTGAGGTGTTGGGATTGGGGAGGCTATGCACATGTGGGAACTCACCAATTGTAATGAATGTTATCCCTAGAGTGAGGTGTTGGGATTGGGGAGACTATGCTCATGTGGGAACTCACCAATTGTAATGAATGTTATCCCTAGAGTGAGGTGTTGGGATTGGGGAGACTATGCACATGTGGGAACTCACCAATTGTAATGAATGTTATCCCTAGAGTGAGGTGTTGGGATTGGGGAGACTATGCTCATGTGGGAACTCACCAATTGTAATGAATGTTATCCCTAGAGTGAGGTGTTGGGATTGGGGAGACTATGCACATGTGGGAACTCACCAATTGTAATGAATGTTATCCCTAGAGTGAGGTGTTGGGATTGGGGAACTCACCAATTGAGACTATGCTCATGTGGGAACTCACCAATTGTAATGAATGTTATCCCTAGAGTGAGGTGTTGGGATTGGGGAGACTATGCACATGTGGGAACTCACCAATTGTAATGAATGTTATCCCTAGAGTGAGGTGTTGGGATTGGGGAGACTATGCACATGTGGGAACTCACCAATTGTAATGAATGTTATCCCTAGAGTGAGGTGTTGGGATTGGGGAGACTATGCTCATGTGGGAACTCACCAATTGTAATGAATGTTATCCCTAGAGTGAGGTGTTGGGATTGGGGAGACTATGCACATGTGGGAACTCACCAATTGTAATGAATGTTATCCCTAGAGTGAGGTGTTGGGATTGGGGAGACTATGCACATGTGGGAACTCACCAATTGTAATGAATGTTATCCCTAGAGTGAGGTGTTGGGATTGGGGAGACTATGCACATGTGGGAACTCACCAATTGTAATGAATGTTATCCCTAGAGTGAGGTGTTGGGATTGGGAGAGACTATGCACATGTGGGAACTCACCAATTGTAATGAATGTTATCCCTAGAGTGAGGTGTTGGGATTGGGGAGACTATGCACATGTGGGAACTCACCAATTGTAATGAATGTTATCCCTAGAGTGAGGTGTTGGGATTGGGGAGACTATGCTCATGTGGGAACTCACCAATTGTAATGAATGTTATCCCTAGAGTGAGGTGTTGGGATTGAGGAGGCTATGCACATTGGCATGTCATGGGAACTCACCAATTGTAATGAATGTGGGAACTCACCAATTGTAATGAATGTTATCCCTAGAGTGAGGTGTTGGGATTGGGAGACTATGCTCATGTGGGAACTCACCAATTGTAATGAATGTTATCCCTAGAGTGAGGTGTTGGGATTGGGGAGACTATGCACATGTGGGAACTCACCAATTGTAATGAATGTTATCCCTAGAGTGAGGTGTTGGGATTGGGAGACTATGCTCATGTGGGAACTCACCAATTGTAATGAATGTTATCCCTAGAGTGAGGTGTTGGGATTGGGGAGACTATGCACATGTGGGAACTCACCAATTGTAATGAATGTTATCCCTAGAGTGAGGTGTTGGGATTGGGGAGACTATGCTCATGTGGGAACTCACCAATTGTAATGAATGTTATCCCTAGAGTGAGGTGTTGGGATTGAGGAGGCTATGCACATGTGGGAACTCACCAATTGTAATGAATGTTATCCCTAGAGTGAGGTGTTGGGATTGGGGAGACTATGCACATGTGGGAACTCACCAATTGTAATGAATGTTATCCCTAGAGTGAGGTGTTGGGATTGAGGAGACTATGCTCATGTGGGAACTCACCAATTGTAATGAATGTTATCCCTAGAGTGAGGTGTTGGGATTGAGGAGACTATGCACATGTGGGAACTCACCAATTGTAATGAATGTTATCCCTAGAGTGAGGTGTTGGGATTGGGGAGACTATGCACATGTGGGAACTCACCAATTGTAATGAATGTTATCCCTAGAGTGAGGTGTTGGGATTGGGGAGACTATGCTCATGTGGGAACTCACCAATTGTAATGAATGTTATCCCTAGAGTGAGGTGTTGGGATTGGGGAGACTATGCACATGTGGGAACTCACCAATTGTAATGAATGTTATCCCTAGAGTGAGGTGTTGGGATTGGGGAGACTATGCACATGTGGGAACTCACCAATTGTAATGAATGTTATCCCTAGAGTGAGGTGTTGGGATTGGGGAGACATGCACATGTGGGAACTCACCAATTGTAATGAATGTTATCCCTAGAGTGAGGTGTTGGGATTGGGGAGACTATGCTCATGTGGGAACTCACCAATTGTAATGAATGTTATCCCTAGAGTGAGGTGTTGGGATTGGGGAGACTATGCACATGTGGGAACTCACCAATTGTAATGAATGTTATCCCTAGAGTGAGGTGTTGGGATTGGGGAGACTATGCACATGTGGGAACTCACCAATTGTAATGAATGTTATCCCTAGAGTGAGGTGTTGGGATTGGGGAGACTATGCTCATGTGGGAACTCACCAATTGTAATGAATGTTATCCCTAGAGTGAAGTGTTGGGATTGGGGAGACTATGCACATGTGGGAACTCACCAATTGTAATGAATGTTATCCCTAGAGTGAGGTGTTGGGATTGGGGAGACTATGCACATGTGGGAACTCACCAATTGTAATGAATGTTATCCCTAGAGTGAGGTGTTGGGATTGGGAGACTATGCACATGTGGGAACTCACCAATTGTAATGAATGTTATCCCTAGAGTGAAGTGTTGGGATTGGGGAGGCTATGCTCATGTGGGAACTCACCAATTGTAATGAATGTTATCCCTAGAGTGAGGTGTTGGGATTGGGGAGGCTATGCTCATGTGGGAACTCACCAATTGTAATGAATGTTATCCCTAGAGTGAGGTGTTGGGATTGGGGAGACTATGCACATGTGGGAACTCACCAATTGTAATGAATGTTATCCCTAGAGTGAGGTGTTGGGATTGGGGAGACTATGCATGTGGGAACATGTGGGATCCCTACTATCACCAAATTTGTAATGAATGTTATCCCTAGAGTGAGGTGTTGGGATTGGGGAGGCTATGCACATGTGGGAACTCACCAATTGCAAAGAATGTTATCCCTAGAGTGAGGTGTTGGGATTGGGGAGACTATGCACATGTGGGAACTCACCAATTGTAATGAATGTTATCCCTAGAGTGAGGTGTTGGGATTGGGGAGACTATGCTCATGTGGGAACTCACCAATTGTAATGAATGTTATCCCTAGAGTGAGGTGTTGGGATTGGGGAGACTATGCACATGTGGGAACTCACCAATTGTAATGAATGTTATCCCTAGAGTGAGGTGTTGGGATTGGGGAGGCTATGCTCATGTGGGAACTCACCAATTGCAAAGAATGTTATCCCTAGAGTGAGGTGATGGGATTGGGGAGGCTATGCTCATGTGGGAACTCACCAATTGTAATGAATGTTATCCCTAGAGTGAGGTGTTGGGATTGAGGAGACTATGCACATGTGGGAACTCACCAATTGTAATGAATGTTATCCCTAGAGTGAGGTGTTGGGATTGGGGAGACTATGCTCATGTGGGAACTCACCAATTGCAAAGAATGTTATCCCTAGAGTGAGGTGTTGGGATTGGGGAGGCTATGCTCATGTGGGAACTCACCAATTGTAATGAATGTTATCCCTAGAGTGAGGTGTTGGGATTGGGGAGACTATGCTCATGTGGGAACTCACCAATTGTAATGAATGTTATCCCTGGGAGAGTGAACTCACCAATTGTAATGTGTTGGGATTGGGGAGGCTATGCTCATGTGGGAACTCACCAATTGTAATGAATGTTATCCCTAGAGTGAGGTGTTGGGATTGGGGAGACTATGCACATGTGGGAACTCACCAATTGTAATGAATGTTATCCCTAGAGTGAGGTGTTGGGATTGGGGAGACTATGCACATGTGGGAACTCACCAATTGTAATGAATGTTATCCCTAGAGTGAGGTGTTGGGATTGAGGAGACTATGTGGGAACTCACCAATTGTAATGAATGTTATCCCTAGAGTGAGGTGTTGGGATTGGGGAGACTATGCACATGTGGGAACTCACCAATTGTAATGAATGTTATCCCTAGAGTGAGGTGTTGGGATTGAGGAGACTATGCACATGTGGGAACTCACCAATTGTAATGAATGTTATCCCTAGAGTGAGGTGTTGGGATTGGGGAGAGACTATGCACATGTGGGAACTCACCAATTGTAATGAATGTTATCCCTAGAGTGAGGTGTTGGGATGGGGAGACTATGCTCATGTGGGAACTCACCAATTGTAATGAATGTTATCCCTAGAGTGAGGTGTTGGGATTGGGGAGACTATGCTCATGTGGGAACTCACCAATTGTAATGAATGTTATCCCTAGAGTGAGGTGTTGGGATTGAGGAGGCTATGCACATGTGGGAACTCACCAATTGTAATGAATGTTATCCCTAGAGTGAGGTGTTGGGATTGAGGAGACTATGCACATGTGGGAACTCACCAATTGTAATGAATGTTATCCCTAGAGTGAGGTGTTGGGATTGGGGAGACTATGCACATGTGGGAACTCACCAATTGTAATGAATGTTATCCCTAGAGTGAGGTGTTGGGATTGGGGAGACTATGCACATGTGGGAACTCACCAATTGTAATGAATGTTATCCCTAGAGTGAGGTGTTGGGATTGAGGAGACTATGCACATGTGGGAACTCACCAATTGTAATGAATGTTATCCCTAGAGTGAGGTGTTGGGATTGGGGAGACTATGCACATGTGGGAACTCACCAATTGTAATGAATGTTATCCCTAGAGTGAGGTGTTGGGATTGAGGAGACTATGCTCATGTGGGAACTCACCAATTGTAATGAATGTTATCCCATAGAATGAATGAGGTGTTGGGATTGGGGAGACTATGCACATGTGGGAACTCACCAATTGTAATGAATGTTATCCCTAGAGTGAGGTGTTGGGATTGAGGAGACTATGCACATGTGGGAACTCACCAATTGTAATGAATGTTATCCCTAGAGTGAGGTGTTGGGATTGAGGAGACTATGCACATGTGGGAACTCACCAATTGTAATGAATGTTATCCCTAGAGTGAGGTGTTGGGATTGGGAGACTATGCACATGTGGGAACTCACCAATTGTAATGAATGTTATCCCTAGAGTGAGGTGTTGGGATTGAGGAGACTATGCTCATGTAACTCACCAATTGTAATGAATGCTCATGTGGGAACTCACCAATTGTAATGAATGTTATCCCTAGAGTGAGGTGTTGGGATTGGGGAGACTATGCTCATGTGGGAACTCACCAATTGTAATGAATGTTATCCCTAGAGTGAGGTGTTGGGATTGAGGAGGCTATGCACATGTGGGAACTCACCAATTGTAATGAATGTTATCCCTAGAGTGAGGTGTTGGGATTGAGGAGACTATGCACATGTGGGAACTCACCAATTGTAATGAATGTTATCCCTAGAGTGAGGTGTTGGGATTGGGGAGACTATGCACATGTGGGAACTCACCAATTGTAATGAATGTTATCCCTAGAGTGAGGTGTTGGGATTGGGGAGACTATGCACATGTGGGAACTCACCAATTGTAATGAATGTTATCCCTAGAGTGAGGTGTTGGGATTGGGGAGGCTATGCACATGTTGGGAACTCACCAATTGTAATGAATGTTATCCCAATTAGAATGTGAGGTGTTGGGATTGGGGAGACTATGCTCATGTGGGAACTCACCAATTGTAATGAATGTTATCCCTAGAGTGAGGTGTTGGGATTGAGGAGGCTATGCACATGTGGGAACTCACCAATTGTAATGAATGTTATCCCTAGAGTGAGGTGTTGGGATTGAGGAGACTATGCTCACATGTGGGAACTCACCAATTGTAATGAATGTTATCCCCCTAGAGTGAGGTGTTGGGATTGAGGAGACTATGCACATGTGGGAACTCACCAATTGTAATGAATGTTATCCCTAGAGTGAGGTGTTGGGATTGGGGAGACTATGCACATGTGGGAACTCACCAATTGTAATGAATGTTATCCCTAGAGTGAGGTGTTGGGATTGAGGAGACTATGCACATGTGGGAACTCACCAATTGTAATGAATGTTATCCCTAGAGTGAGGTGTTGGGATTGAGGAGACTATGCACATGTGGGAACTCACCAATTGTAATGAATGTTATCCCTAGAGTGAGGTGTTGGGATTGGGGAGACTATGCACATGTGGGAACTCACCAATTGTAATGAATGTTATCCCTAGAGTGAGGTGTTGGGATTGGGGAGACTATGCACATGTGGGAACTCACCAATTGTAATGAATGTTATCCCTAGAGTGAGGTGTTGGGATTGAGGAGGCTATGCTCATGTGGGAACTCACCAATTGTAATGAATGTTATCCCTAGAGTGAGGTGTTGGGATTGGGGAGACTATGCTCATGTGGGAACTCACCAATTGTAATGAATGTTATCCCTAGAGTGAGGTGTTGGGATTGAGGAGACTATGCACATGTGGGAACTCACCAATTGTAATGAATGTTATCCCTAGAGTGAGGTGTTGGGATTGGGGAGGCTATGCACATGTGGGAACTCACCAATTGTAATGAATGTTATCCCTAGAGTGAGGTGTTGGGATTGGGGAGACTATGCACATGTGGGAACTCACCAATTGTAATGAATGTTATCCCTAGAGTGAGGTGTTGGGATTGGGGAGACTATGCACATGTGGGAACTCACCAATTGTAATGAATGTTATCCCTAGAGTGAGGTGTTGGGATTGGGGAGACTATGCTCATGTGGGAACTCACCAATTGTAATGAATGTTATCCCTAGAGTGAGGTGTTGGGATTGGGGAGACTATGCACATGTGGGAACTCACCAATTGTAATGAATGTTATCCCTAGAGTGAGGTGTTGGGATTGGGGAGACTATGCACATGTGGGAACTCACCAATTGTAATGAATGTTATCCCTAGAGTGAGGTGTTGGGATTGAGGAGGCTATGCACATGTGGGAACTCACCAATTGTAATGAATGTTATCCCTAGAGTGAGGTGTTGGGATTGGGGAGGCTATGCACATGTGGGAACTCTACTTACTGCTCAATTCTGCTGGGAACCCGAAAGTGCTCTAAAAAACAGAAATTGCAGAACACTGAAATCAATCAGAATGTACTTCTTACACTTTCATTCATCTGCAAGCAGAGAGAGAGAATATATAAGCATGCCAGGGCCTCCAGCTGCTGCAAGCAAACTATAGGTGCATGTGCCACTTTGTACATCTGGTTTTATGTGGGTACTGGGAAATGGAGCCCAGGTCATTAGGCTTTGCTGGCAAGCACCTTAACTGATGAACCATCTCTCCAGCCCAAGAATGTATTTTTCTCTGTAATAGGGAATTAGGAAATTATACTGGTAAAGAAACATTTAATTTACAATACAAGCTATGTATAGGTAAACAAAAACTACTGAATCTTGCTAAATGACTTCTGTTAGAAATACTTTTATAGGGCTAGAGAGAGGGCTCAGCAGTTAGAACATTTGCTTGCAAAGCCTCACAGCCCAGGTTCAATTCCCCAGTACTCATGTAAAGCCACACACATAAAGAAGCTGATACACGAATCTGGAGCTTGTTTGCAGTGGCAGAAGATTCTGATGCACCCATTTTTCCTCTCTTTCCAAATAAATAATCAATAAAAACATTAAAACAAGGTAATACTTCTTTCCCCCAAGGCAAGAGAGGATCTTGCTCCAGCCTAGGCTGACTTGGAACACACCATGTAGCTCCAGGTTGGCTTCAAACTCATGGTGATCCTCCTACCTCAGCCTCACGCCTCCCAAGTGCTGAGATTAAAGGCGTGCACCACCACTCCAGGCCCTATATAACATTTTATAGAAATGAGTTTTTCAACTGTTCACCTTGCCAAATATGTCTTCCCTAGTTTTAATGCCTCTAAATAAGCAGTATCAGACAAATAGAAACTAGAGTCTTCTTTCAATAAAAACAAATTGCATGGAATTAAAATGAAGCACCTTGGGATGGAGAGATGGCTTAGCACTTAAGGCGCTTGCCTGCAAAGCCTAAAGACTCAGGTTCAAGTCCCCAGAACCCACCCAGATGCACAAGGTGAAGCATGTGTCTGGAGTTCATTTGCAGTGGCTAGAGGCCTTCACACACCGATTCTCTCTCAATTTCTTTCTCTCATAAATAAATAAAGCACTTTTTGATTTTACTTGGTTAATTTACTTCATTATGTAAATTTGGCAAACATATCTAATTACATAAACTCAAAAACATTAGCTAAAACAAAATGCTCAGAACATGAGTCATTTACTCCCAATTATGTGTGTGTGTGCAGAACTCCATTAGACCTACAGTTTTATAAGTATTGTTTGTGGACAGTTTTCAACATTCTCTGCCTTAATCTTGGCCTATATTATCCTTATTTTTAAAAAATTACTATGGGAGGCCGGGCGTGGTGGCGCACGCCTTTAATCCCAGCACTCGGGAGGCAGAGGTAGGAGGATCATGGTGAGTTCAAGGCCACCCTGAGACTACATAGTGAATTCCAGGTCAGCCTGGGCCAGAGTGAGACCCTACCTCAAAAAAAAAAAAAAAAAAAATTACTATGGGGAGCTGGGTGTGGTGGCGCACGCCTTTAATCCCAGCGCTCGGGAGGCAGAGGTAGGAGGATTGCCATGAGTTCAAGACTAGCCTAGGCTAGAGTGAGACCCTACCTTGAAAAACCAAAAAAAAAAAAAAAATTCTTGCCGGGCGTGGTGGCTCATGCCTTTACTCCTAGCACTCAGGAGGCAGAGATATGAGGACCACCGTGAGTTGGAGGCCAGCCTGAGAATTCCAAGTCAGCCTGAGTTAGAGTGAGACCCTACCTCAAAAAAAAAAAAAAATCCTTCATGCAATTTCCATGTCTCTTTTATAATAAGCTCACCTAGATTTAAAAAGAAAAAGGAAGCCGGGCGTGGTGGCGCACGCCTTTCATCCCAGCACTTGGGAGGCAGAGGTAGGAGGATCACCGGGAGTTCAAGGCCACCCTGAGACTACATAGTTAATTCCAGGTCAGCCTGGACCAGAGTGAGACCCTACCTCGAAAAACCAAAAATAAATAAATAAATAAATAAATAAATAAATAAATAAATAAATAAATGAAGAAATGTTCTAATAGATACGTTTGTGTGCGTGAACAATCTTTTTTAAAGTGGCAACTGGGAAGCTCATCCCAGCCGGCTGCTTCTAGTGCTTCTGTGTGGTTGGCTTGTGGGTCAAGCTCACCTGTTCTTTCAATTCTCATTCTTTCAATAGAATTCTAAGCTACTACTAAACTCTCAATAAACCATCAGTCAGTCTAGGACAGCTTCAATTACAGATAGGAAAAACCCAACATACTTATTTATACCCCTAGAACTTAGTCCCCACCCCAGGTGAGTCTCCACTCTGGGGCTTCCACACTTTCTCAATAGGATGCTATTCTCGTTTGTGTTGCTACTGTTTCTTATGTGCCTGCATACATAGTGAATTCCAGGTCAGCCAGGACTACAGTGAGACCCTACCTCAATAACAAACCAACAAACAGAAAAAGGAAATCATTTGGGGTGCTGGAGAGATAGCTCAGCAGTTGAAGGTGCTTGCTTGCAAAGCCTGAAAGCTGAAAAATTTTTTTTTGAGGTAGACTTTCACTCTAGTCCAGACTGACCTGGAATTCACTATGCAGTCTCAGAGCAGCCTTGAACTCACAGTGATCCTCCTACCTCTGCCTCCTGGGATTAAAGGTGAATGCCACCATAGCCAGCTAAAATATTAAAAAAAAAAAAAATCGGGGCTGGAGAAATGGCTTAGCAGTTAAGGCACTTGCCTGCAAAGCCAAAGGACCCAGGTTCGATTCCCCACATAAGCCAGATGCACAAAGGGGCACACAGATCTGGAGTTTGTTTGCACTGGCTGGAGGCCCTGGTGCACCCATTCTCCCCTCCCTCAAATAAATAACTAATAAAATATTTTTTAAAAAATTTCGGCTGAGGAGCTGGCTTAAGGGGTCAAAGGCACTTGTTTGCAAAATCTGACAACCCAGGTTCCATTCCCCAGTACTCTCATAAAGCCAGATGCACCAAGTGGCACAGGTGTCTGGAGTTCATTTACAGTGGCAAGAGGCCAGAGGCTCTGGTGCATCCATTCTCTAACTCTGCTCATAAATAAATAAATTAGATTAGTTATCCATAATGGGAGGGAAATACTGGTGAATTATGTTTCATAACAGATTGATATTCAACATAAAGAACTCCTCATATACAATATCAAGAAAATAAACAAGGGCTGGGGAGATGATTCAGTGGTTAAAGGTGCTTGTTTGCAAAGCCTGCTGGCTGGGATTCAAATCCGTAGTAGCTTTGTAAAAACAGATGCAAAGCCAGGCGTGGTGGGGCGCATGCCTTTAATCCCAGCACTTGGGAGGCAGAGGTAGGAGGATCACCATGAGTTCAAGGCCACCGAGACTACATATGAATTCCAGATCAGCCTGAGCTAGAGAGAGACCCTGCCTCGGAAAAAAAAAAAAAAAAAAGATGCACAAAATGGTGCATTTATCTGGAGTTCATTTACAGTGACAAGAGGCTCTCTCCCCCTCTCTTTCTGCTTCCAAATTACATGCATGCAAACATACACACATACATACATACATGAATGACAACAAGCCAAGCCGGGGGTGGTGGCACACACTTTTACTCTCAGCCCATGGAAGGCAGATGCAGGAGGATCACCAACCAGCCTGGGCTACAGAGTAAGTTCCAGGTTAGCCTGGGCTAGAGTGAGAGCCTGTTTCAAAAAAGGAAGGGAGGGAGGGGAAAGAGGAAAGGGGAGAAGAGAGAGGAAAGGGAGAGAGATAAGAGGAGGAGAAGGGGCTGGAGAGATGGCTTAGTGGTTAAGGCACCTGCCTCCTAAGCCTAAGAATGCTGGTTCCAATCTCCAGGTCCCACATTTAGCCAGATGCAAAGTGATGCAAGGGTGCAATACCGCACTTGACCACGAGGGGGCGCACTCATCTGGATTTCGTTCACAGCAGCTGAGACACTGCTGGCGCGCCCATCTCTGTCTTCCTCTCCCTCTCTCTGTCTCTCCCCCCCCCTCGCAAAAAAACTATGCTGTTAGAGAAAAAAAAGAAAACAACACATTCAAAAGTGGAAAAGAGGACTGGAGAAATGGCTCAGCAGTTAAGGCACTTGTCTGCAAAGCCTAACAATCAAAGTTTGATTCCCCAGTATACACATAAAGTTCAGATGCCACCAAATGCATCTGGAGTTCATTTGAATGGCTCAGCCTGGCCCAGAGCACCTACCCTCTCTCTCTCTCTCTCTCACTGTCTCTCTTCTCCTTTCAACACATTCTCTGCTTGCAAATAAACAAATTAAAAATATGGCTCAGCAGTTAAGGTGCTTGTCTGCAATCCCTAACAATCAAAGACAGATTCCCAGGATACACATAAAGAGATTGAGGCCAAATGAGACTACATAGTTAATTCCAGGTCAGCCTGGCCCAGGTGAGACCTATTCTCTCTCCTCAAAAAAAAAAAAAAAAAAAAAAAAATCTCACTATCTCTCTTCTCCTTTCTCTTTATATCTGCTTACAAATAAACAAATTAAAAATATGTTTTGAAAAGGTGGCTGGAGAGATGGCTCAGTGGTTAAGGCACTTGCCTGTGGAGCCTTAGGAGCCAGGTTCCATTCCCCAGTACCTAATGGAGCCAGGTATGCAAAGTGGCAAATGTGTCTGGAGTCCATTTGCAGTGGCTGGAAGCTCTCGCATGCCCATTCTGTCTGTCTCTCCTCTCTCTCCCTATCTCTGCTTGCAAATAAATAAGTAGAACAGGACTAGAATGACATTTCTCCTCCCCAATTCTGGATGCCAGTTACAAGTCCCAGGTTATTTTCCCCAGTGCTTCTGACCAACCAACCAACCAACAAACTGTAAATTGGGGTACCTACAATTCCCCCTCCTCAGGTTTGATGTGGCTCACAGAATTGAAGGAGAGCACTTACATTTACGAGTTTATTACACAGGACACAGATAAAGAGATGCAAAGGGGAAGGTATGGGGGACAGGGCACAAAGCCTTCAGGTTCTCACTGTACGTACTGCACCCCAGGACCTCCATCTCCGTATGGTCAGCAGTCTGGAAGCTCTTGGAATTTGTGCTTTGAGGTCTTTATGGAGACTTCACATCAGTGATATAACTGCTAACAGGAACCCAGCAAGGCCTGTCTGCTTAGGTTCTTTATATTCCATATTCCTTCTCCAAGTAAGGGGCAGGACCCTTTATGAAATGAGAAGGATCTTATGACTTCCTATGTAATAAGAGCAGTCAAACAATTTCCTTATGCTCAGCTCAAAGACAGAAAAATGAGACCTTCACAGTGTCCTCCTCAAGGAAGAAAATTCTAGTTTATATGGTCTGCCTTAGGGAAGAAGTTTGGAGCCAGAATTATAGTCAAAATCCAAAACATGACAGACATGGTTGTGACCACCTTTAAAACCAGCATTTGGGAAGCAGAGGTAGAAGGAATGATCTAGTTCGAGGCCACCCTGAACACGGTGAATTCCAGGTCACCCTGGGCTACAGTGAGACCCTACTTCAGAAAAAAAATAAATAAATAAAAAATAAAAACAGAGGTTGGAGAGATGACTCAGCGGTTAAGGTGGCTGTCTGCAAAACCTAACAACCTGGGTTTGATTCCCCAGTACCCATGTACAGCCAGATGCACAAAGTGGCACATGCATTTGGAGTTCATTTGCAGCAGCTGGAGGCTCTGGTGCATCCATATATTCTCTCTCTCCTTGCAAACAAATAAATAAAAATATCAAAAACTGGGGCGGGGAAGGGGGGGACCAGGCATGGTGGCGCATGCCTTTAATCCCAGCACTCAGAAGGCAGAGGCAGAAGGATCACCAAGAGTTCAAGGCCACCCTGAGACTACATAGTGAATTCCAGGTCAGCCTGAGCTAGTGTGAGACCCTCGTTGAAAAACAAAAAATACAATACAATACAATACAATAAAAAAATGGGGCTGAGGGCTGGGGAAATGGCTTAGCCATTAAGGCGTTTGTCCACGAAGCCTAAGGACCCTGGTTTGATTCTCCAGGATGCATGTAAGCCAGATGTACAAAGGGGTACAAGCATCTGGAGTTCATCTGCAGTGGCTGGAGGCCCTGGTGCGCCCATTCTCTCTCTCTCTTCTGCCTCTTCCCCCCTCTCAAATAAATAAATAAATAAATAAATACATAAATACATAAATACATAAATAAAATATTTTTTTAATGGGGCTGGAGAGATGGCTTCAGCAACTAAGCCATCTCTCCAGCCTAAAATATTTTTTTAATGGGGCTGGAGAGATGGCTTAGCAACTAAGGAACTTGCCTGCAAAGCCAAAGGACCCAGGTTCAATTCCCCAGCAACCATGTAAAGTCAGATGCACAAGGTGGCACATGTATCTAGAGTTTGTTTGCAATGGCTAGAGGCCCTGACACACCCATTCACTTTCTACCTGCCTCTCTCTAATATATAAATTAACTAATTAAAATATTTTTTAAAAAATACCAAAAAACAAAACAAAACAAAACAAAACAAAACAAAACAAGAAATCCCAAACATTGGAATATTAGCTGTACACTACTCGTTAGGACCAGAATGTCTCCAATTTTAGATTCTGCCCTCTATCTCACTGTAACTCTGTGACCCAACCACCTACCCCGATTATCATCCTCCTGAATGACCCAGGCTACCCTGTCAATTATCACTGCCCTGAAGTGACCCAAGCCCAGTCAAGGTGGACTGCCCTGCAACGTGGCCCATGAGTGTTCCCTAGTCTGTAAGGAAAGTTGCTTCTGACTTGTCTGACCAGAGCCCTTTTCACCTTCCCCAGCCCCAAAAAAGCCTGTCTCTGCTGTTGAACCAAGTCTTCTCTCTCTCATTTCCTGCTTTTTCTAATAAAGCTGTTACCTAATAGAGGTTTCTCAAAAAAAAAAAAATTACAAAAAGAATTGACACACTCTGTATAATTTGAATCTTAATGTCGCCAAAGGTCTAGGCTTGGTCCCAAACATGGCACTAAGGGAGGGAGTAGAAACTTTTTTTTTTAAGGTAGGGTCTCACTCTGGTCCAGGCTGACCTGGAATTCACTATGCAATCTCAGGGTGGCCTTGAACTCATGGTGATCCCCTACCTCTGCCTCCCGAGTGCTGGGATTAAAGGCGTGCGCCACCACGCCCGGCTATACTTTTTTTTTTTTAAGGTAGGGTCTCACTCTGGCCCAGGCTGACCTGGAATTCACTGTGTAGTCCCAGGCTGGCTCAAACTCACGGCGATCCTCCTGCCTCTGCCTCCCGAGTGCTGGATTAAAGGCATGCACCACCACGCCCAGCTGGCAGTAGAAACTTTTAAGACAAGGAGCCTCTTAAAAAGTTGTCTGCTCGCCGGGCGTGGTGGTGCACACCTTTAATCCAGCACTCGGGAGGCAGAGGTAGGAGGACTGCGGTGAGTTCAAGACCACCCTGAGACTACATAGTGAATTCCAGGTCAGCCTGGGCCAGAGCAATAGCCTACCTAAAAAAGAAAGAAAAAAAATGGGCTGGAGAAATGGCTTAACGGTTAAGGCATTTGCCTGCGAAGCCAAAGAATCCTGGTTCCACTCTCCAGGACCCACGTAAGCCAGATGCACAAGGGGGCGCATGTATCTGGAGTTCATTTGCAGTGGCTGGAGGCCCTGGTGTGCCCGTTCTCCCCCTCACCCCGCTGTCGCTCTCAAATAAATAAGTAAAATGTATATGAAAAAGAAAAAAGGGAACAAGGAAAGTACAACTGCTAGAGTTTAGTATTTGTATTGGCCAAACTTTCTTTTGAGAAACAGTTTAAAGGATGGAAAAGACAAATTTCAGCGACTGTTTCAGAGACTCCAGTCTATGTTCACCGGTCCCATAGCTGTGCACTTGAGGTGAGGCAAGAGACTCATAGCAGAAGATCAAATGGAAAAGAGCTGTTCCCTGCACGGTTTCCAAAAAGTAGAGTGACAGAAAGGAGCTAAGGAGATAAACCCAACATTCTCCCAGTGACTTACTTCCTCAGCGGCACCTCATTTCCCAGCTGCTGATCCAGTATGAACTCAACCAATTAACCAAGTGATGGAGTAAGCGCCCTGGCGATCCAATCCCTCCTAACAGTACCACCAGTGAGAGAACACATGCGCCTTTCCTAAGAAGTGTGCCGTTACGGACGGCCAAAGAAACCAGGCACTGTGCGGCTGGGTTGAAGTCAATGGAAGCAGGAGCCGACGGGGCAATCAGGGAGCTGTGGATTGTGAACGCTATCTGCCAAGGGAAGCTGCAGGCAGTGCAGAGCCAATCTGAGAGCTGCTGTGTGCAAAGCCACAGGAATGGGTAACGCCCTCATCCTTCATTCGCAGTGTGCCCCAGATGCTAGACATGGGGTATGGGGACTGCATGTCTACCCTGCGAGGTTCTGCTCTTACTTTGATCAGAGCCCCCTTCCTAGCTATATTCCTGAGAGGAGACAGGGAGAGAGAGAATGGGTGCTCCAGGGCCTCTATCCACTGCAAACGAATTCCAGACGCATCCGCCACCTTGTGCACCTGGCTTATATGCATCCTGGGGAATCGAACCTGGGTCCTTTGGCTTTGCAGGTAAGCACCTTAATCACTAATCCATCTCTCCAGCCACAGCAACTTGTTTTTTGATTTCTTACAAGTGTTCACAGCTAAGAGCTGCTTTGAGTCTCACAAGACTTTTTGAATTTGTTGTTTTTGTTTTTGTTTTTTTTGCCTTTTTCTTTCTTTCTGTGATGATAGGATCAAATCCAGGGCTTTGCATGAACCAGGCAAGTATTCTACCACTGAGCAACCTCCGCAGACCTGCACTGAGGTGTTCTTGGTGATGGACTGATTACATTTTCCATCATGTGATGAACGTGAACACTCGTGAGCCAACAATAGAATGTTACGTTTGGATCTTAAAAGTCCCCAATGGCCCATGTGTTAAGACTTGTTAGTCCCCAGCTTGGTGCTACAGCGAAGTGTGCAAGCTTTAAGAGGTAGAGCCATGTGGGAACTTTCCCACCAGCGGGGGAAGATGGAAGCACACCCCTTCTTGCTTATTCGCACTTCCTCATCAAGTACGAAGCTCTGTGACACATCACTGTCAGGCTCTGCTGACTCCACAGGCCCAAAAGCAATAGGGACAACAGAGTATGACTATGAGCTAAAACAAAACTTCTCTCTTTGTAAGTTCATTGTTTCAGGTATTTGTTATGGTACGGAGAAGTAAATTACACTATATGATCTAGTAATTTCCTTTCCAGGTAAGTACCAGGAATTTAAAAGCAGGATCTCAAGCCGGGTGTGGTGGTGCACCCTTTAATCCCAGCACTGAGGAGGCAGAGGTAGGAAGATGACCAGGAGTTGGAGGCCAGCCTGAGACTACATAGTGCATTCCAGGTCAGCCAGGACTAGAGTGAGACCCTGCCTCAAAAAACCAAAACAGAGATATATGCATACCCATGCAGCATTCATTATTCAAAACAGCTAAAACAAGGAAGCAATGCAAGTGTCCCCCCACACATGACTAGGTGAGCAAAATGAGGTATTACTCAGTTCACACAACACAACACCATTCTGCAACATACTACAACATGGGGGAACTTTAAGGGCACTGTGCTCGGATAAGCTAGTCACAAAAAGGTAACTACATGATTCAACTTCTATGAGATTATCAAAATCACAGAGAAAGAAAGTAAAATGGTGGTTAACTGGGGTGGCAGAAGGACAGGGAAATTTTTTCATCATCACCATTATTGTCATCATTACTACTATTCTGGGTGGTCTCAGAACCCCTCAAGGCCCTCACAGGAAGTGCTCTTAAACATTGAACTCTCTCTCCAGCCCATAAGCTCAAGAGTTCTAGAGATAGACTGTATTGTGTTGGTTGTACCATTTTCTTAATGTTTTATTTGTTTGTTTATTAGAGAGAGAGAGAATGGGTATGCCAGGGCTTCTAGCCACTGCAAACAAAGGCCAGACACTTGTGCCACCTTGTGCATCGGCTTATGTGGAGACTGGGGAATCGAACTAGATCCTCAGCTTTTGCAGGCAAGTGCCTTAACCATCTAAGATGCTAAGCCATTTCTCCAGCCTGGTTGTACTATATTACTGATGACCTAAGACCACTGAACTACACACAAAAATTAAGAACCTGGCCAGATGTGGTGGTGCACACCTTTAATCCCAGCACTCAGGAGGCAAAGGTAAGAGGATCACTGTAAGTTCAAGACCAGCCTGGGACTACAGAGTAAGTTCCAGGTCAGCTGAGCTAGAGTAAGATCATAGCTTGAAAAAAAAAAGGGGGGATAGGAAAATATTCTTTGTAAACCATGTACTTATAAGGGTATACCATCAATACTCAAAGAACTCTTAAAACAACAATAAGATAATTCGGGGCTAGAGAGATGCTCAACAGTTAAAGTGCATCAAAGCCGAGTGGGGTGCAATTCCCCAGTACCCATGTAAAGCCACATGCACAGTGGTGCAGGCATTTGGAGTTGGTTTGCAACAGCTGGAGGCCCTGGAATGCCCATTCATATTCATTCTGATTCGCTCTCTCTCTCTCTCTCTCTCTCTCTCTCTTTCCCCCTCTCTGTGCTTGCAAATAAATAAATAAAAATATTGGGGCTGGAGAGATGGCTTTGTGGTTAAAGCACCTGCCAGCAAAGCCAAAGGACCCAGGTACAATTCCTCAGTACCCACATAAAGCCAAATGCACAAGGTGGTGCATGCATCTGGAATCCACTTGATGTCCTGGTGCACCCAATCTTTCTATCTGCCTCTCTCTCTCAAATTAATTAATTAATAAAAAAAAGGAATGAGGGACTAGAAAGATGGCTTAGTGGTTAAGGTGCTTGCCTGCTAAGTCAAAGAACCCAGGTGCAATTCCCCAGTACCCACATAAAGTCAGATGTGCAAGGTGGCACATGCATCTAGAGTTTGTTTGCAGTGGCTAGAGGCCCTGGCACACCCATTCTTTCTCTCTTTCATAAATAAATAATGAATTGATTTAGTTTTTTAAAAAAGGAATAAGCCAGGCATGGTGGCACATGCTTTTAATCCCAGCACGTGGGAGGCAGAGGTAGGAGGATCACCATGAGTTCAGGGCCACCCTGAGACTACAGAGTGAATTCCAAATCAGCCCGAGCTAGAGTGAGACCCTACCTCGAAGAAAAAAAAAAAAAAAAAGGAATGAAGTGGCTGGATAAAAGTTACAATATGAGCAAACCTTGAAGACGTTAAGCTTAGTGAAAGAGTACACATAGAAAGCCACACACTGTAAGACTTTGGAGAAAATGTCCAGAATAGACAAACCTCCAGAGACAAAGTTCAGTGCTTGCCAGAGGCACAGGGGATGAGAACATGAGAAGTTAACTGAATACAGGGTTTTCTCTGGGATAATAAAAATATTCCGTAATAAACAGTAGTAATGCTTGCACACCTTGTGCCTATACTAAGAACTACGTAAGTTTTCATTTTGGGGGCTGTGAATTTTTAGTTTTTTAAAGTCAAATTTTATCTGGGAGTGGTCGTTCCTGCTTTTAATCCCAGCACTCAGAAGCCTAAGGTAGGAGTTCAAGGCCAGCCTGGAGCTATAAAGTGAGTTGCAGGTCACCCTGGGCTACTGTGAGACCCTGACTCAAAACAAACAAACAAACAAAACAACCTAAATCTCAAGAAATGAGGGAGGAAGCGTGTTCCATCAGTGCAATGTTTTCACCCGTGTAGACACTACAGTACATTCCATACAAGAGAAAGAAAAACATCAGTGCCCATATTACCAAGAAAACAGTTTGACTCCTAGACCCTTCAACCTCGCAAGACGGGTCCAAACACTGCGTTTACCATTCAACTACACTCAATCTAGGCACTTAATAAATGCTTAATGACGAATCAAAACTGTCTAAATTACAATGGCTAACAAACAGGCAAAACACGATTAAGTTTAGTTCTGCATAATTCAGATTTTATGTACATTTAAAATATTTTCTGACAACCAATGTAAGTATGCAGAATAAGCACCCTCTACACACTACATGCGGCACCCTGAGGGTGAGATCTACCATGGTGTACTAGTGAAAAGCTCTGCCTCTAAGACAGCCTGGCTCTTCTCAAACTAGATGTGAGCCCTTGTACACCACCCTTCTACAACCCCTTCTCCCCTGGAAATGAGGATAATATAAAAAGAAATGAGGAATGAGTTCGTATTTCTAAGATCTTGAGATAGAAATATGTGTGAGTACTATAAGCATTCTAAATCAGGTATCAATTTACAACTATCAGCCTTGTGTAAATCATTAATAAACACCTTTTTGTTTGTTTTTTCAAGGTAGATTCTCACTCTAGCGCAGAAACGCACTCTGTAATTCCAGGCTGGCCTCAAACTCACAGCGATCCTCCTACCCTGGCCTCCTCAGTGCTGGGATTAAAGGCATGGGCCCAGCTAAACATACCAATGTTTTTTCCTTCAAGTGCAGGGAATTGAACCCAGGACCTTGTACACGGTAGCCAAGTGCTTTTCACTTGCCTCGACCGATTTCTTTTAAAGCACAAGTGGTGTTTAGATTAGACCTCTGCTCATTTTTAATAAAGAATGCTAAGCTTCAATGAGTCTTTCTCCCTCTTTCCAACTCACACTTCCCAATGCCCTAATCTACTGCCTTCTAGTGCTAACCCGTCACCTTACCCAAACCAAAACATAAAAAGACTTGTCCATAACAAGAATTCTCCCAGAGATTTTTTTATCTCAAAAACTCTTGGAAATTTTCTCTCTCTCTTGCTCTCAAAAAAGGGGGGGGGCTGGAGAGATAGTTTAGCGGTTAAGGCGTTTGCCTACAAAGCCAAAGGATCCTGGTTCAATTCTCCAGGACCCATGTTAGCCAGATGCACAAAGGGAAGCATGCGTCTGGAGTTTGTTTGCAATGGCTGGAGGCCCTGGCACTTCCATTCTTTCTCTCCCACCCCCCCCCCCACCTTTCTCTCTCTCACATTAAAAAAAAACACTCGGAAATTAAAAATTCTTAGGGCTGGAGAGATGGCTCAGAGGTTAAGGTGCTTGCTTAACCTAATGGCCTATGTCCAATTCCCCAGGACCCTTGTAAAGCCAGCTACACAAGGTGGCACATGCACCTGGAGTTCCTATGCAGTAGCAGGAGGCCCTGACACATGCATTCATTCTCACATTCATTCATTCTCATATCCTCCCTCCCTCCCTCTCTCTCTCCTTGCAAGTAAATAAAAATAAAAACATTTGTTAGGCATAGTGGTGCACACCTTTAATCCCAGCACTCAGGAGGCAGAGGTAGGAGGATCGCTGTGAGTTCAAGGCCAGCCAGAGACTAGAGTGAATTCCAGGTGAGCGTGGGTTAGAGTGAGGTCCTACTTTGAAAAAGAAAAAAAAAAAAAAATATATATATATATATATATATAAAATGTGCTTGGCACGGTGGCCCACATCTTTAATCCCAGCAGAGATAGACACAGGATTCCTGTGAATGTGTGGCCAGCCTGGGACTACAAACTGAGTTCCTACCTCTAAAAAAAGTAATAAACCAACCAAAAGATTTACAAAAGTCAGGGCCAGAGAGATGGTGCATGATAATACGTTATTAATTTATCCCTATTACTAAAAACTTGGCTTCACTTAAAGCCAAGGAGGACAAAATTTCCTCTCTGTATTTAGATGTTCACTAGACTTAAAAACATTAAATGTCATTCACTTTCACTTCCACTTCTGGATTATGTCAAGTAAGTTTTTTTTTTTTTCCATTTGCCACACTAGCCCAAAGAAAATATGCAAAGAGAAGAAAGATTTATCTAAGAGTTTTGGGCAACTTTCTTTTAAAGCAGGAAACATCTTAAATTTTTTTTTCTCTTCCCCCAAATACATGATTTTTAAGTAACATGCTGTACAACTTTATAAAAGGTATCATAGCATGTTAAACTCTAGTGAGTTCATTACTTTACGCCCAGCTTTCAAATGAAACAGTATTTCATAATTTTATGTTGTGGCAAAACTGTACAAGGGAGCAGTGTGTGGCAGCAATTTCCCAAGGAAATATACATATAATTCTGAGCGAAGATTATTGAGCGCACAGGCACAGTCAACATTTCTCCTTAAACCATCCCACAATTCAACACTTGAGAGCATATTTTTTCCTCTAAATTATAGACCCATTGAAGTTATCCAAATTCATTAACTAAGAGTTAATGTTGTTTCACAAAATGTGAGTTAAGACTCCGAAATAAAAGGCAATCCGATCTACTCTGGCTAATTTACTAAACGCATGCCAACGACACAACAATTCGAATTTGCATTTTTTTTTTGACACGAATTAAGATTTACAAAAGCTTTACAAAAGGAAGCAGAATGCCCAACGAACCTAAGGAATTACTTTTTTTTTTTTTTTTTTTCTGCAGCCAAAAGAAACCAGCCTAAGATCTCTCCTGCATTGCATGGGGCGCAAGAAGGGAGAATTCCCCTCCGATTTTGCATTTTCTATTCTTAAAAAAAAAAAAAAAAAAAGATGTTCCACGGACGTTCAAACAACAGCAATCGTCCCATTGGGTTAGGGACTTAGAAAGCCACCGCCACCACCACCACCACCACGCTGGCGTGCTTACTTGCTTTTTCTTTCCTTTTGTATTTTATTTGATTATTTTTTTTATTTAGATGTAAACGTGTCAATTCTTTTGTAATGCAGCTCATCAGAAAGGACCTGGAGGCGTGCACACATCACACACACACACACACACACACACACCAGCAGAAGAAGTGCTGGATTGTTTACAAATAGAAAACTCACAGTTTCCCACCACCACCACCAACAACAACAACCACCACCTTCCCCACATCCAAGCGCGCTTGATACCTCCATTCTGCTGGGCAGATCGCGAAATAAAAATCCTCCGACAGCGAGCCCCGGGGAGACACCACCACCACCACCACCCCCAGTCCCTTCCCACATCCCCCTTCTTTCGGGGAGTATATCGACGTGCGAGGGAAAAGGCACAAGGAGGAGGACACTCAGTGCCAACCCACCAGAATGCTTTCTGCAAAGCCGAGGCCCCTTAACCAGGGATATCCCCTCCCTTGCAAGGATGTCTCCCACAACAGGTTTTTTTTTTTTTGGGGGGGGGACCTGAGTCCGGGAAGATAGAGAAGGGAGGGGTTAAAGGGGGGGGGATAGGAGGACCCAGCACGCTTCACCTCCACAGCCTTTTCTCCCGCCTACAACACCCCGGGACCCCCCTCAAGGGTCCCCTCCCCACGCCCGCCCGCCCGCCTCTCCGAGGCCGCGGAGTGAAGTGTCGGCTTTCGAGCTGTCCCCCCCACCCCAGGGGCTTCGCGACGGCCGACACCTGCGAAGCGCTAACCTGAGCGCCGCCTCGGCCCGAGCGGGGAAGCTGGGGGCGGGGTGGGAAAGGAAGGCGCTGCGGGCCGTGCACACTCCCCCCTCGGCCCGACTCGGCTCCCCAGCTCCGCTGCACCATTGGTTCCGCCCCCACCGCCACCGGGACCGCCAGTACCTTGCGAGGCCTTGTGCAGAAGACGAGGGAAGAGGGTGTCTGGGAGGAGGAGGAGGAGGAGGGGGAGAAGCTTACAGGCGCGCTCGGCGCCTCCTCATCTCAGGGCTTCCAGTCTCCCCCCCGCCGCCGCCGCCGCCGCCGCCGCCGCCGTGGCTGCCGTCGCCGCCGCCGCCGTGAGGCCCAGGACACGACGAGCTCAGGACTCCGGCGCCATGTCCGCCGCCGCGCCGCGAACTGCATTGTGGGGGAAACGCGGGGGGGAGGGGGCGAGGGGGGCGAGCGCGCGCGCGCGAGAAAGAGACAGACCCGAGGGGCCGCGGAAGAGGGGGCCGAGACGGACGCCGCGCGGACGCACGGACGGACGCCGCGCAGAGAGAGCGGGAAGCGAAGCCTCCCGGGGAAAGGGAAGGGGAGTCCCCACCCCCACCAAGGACTCCCCGTCCAGCCCGGGTGGGGGAGAGGGGCTTCGGCCTGGAAACAAAGAGGAGGAGGCGGACCCTCCTCCTCCTCCTTTCTCCCCCCCCCGTCACCCTTGCAACGCCGGGAGGGGCGTGGTCATCTTCCACTCCCTCCCGGCCCCCGGTTGCTTCCCGGAGAGCCTGCACGGGCGTGCAACCCACATCCAGCTCCCGGGGTTGCTGGCTGCACAGCCCGAGGTCCTTTAGACAGGGAGTGGGGAGAGATTCGGGTGCCAGGCTCTGCTGGTGCATCCTGCGAGGGTCCCGGGCTAATGCGATCCTTGCAGTATCTGCGGTTTAGCGGTGAAGGCGTTTGCCAGCAAAGCCTGGGGACCCAGGTTCGATCCCCCAGGACCCACGTAAAACCAGATGCACAAGGCGGCGCATGCGTCTGGAGTTTGTTTGCATTGGCAGTCTCTCTCTCTCTCTCATAAATAAAATTAAATAATGAATAATTCCACTTTCTGGGCACCAACAGGGAGCTAGCAAGACCCGGGGTGCGCCCCCATATGTTCATCTTTGCCTCCTGCCTAACATACATCGTGACTTTTGGCGGGGGTGCTTGTAAAAGGCCGGGCAATTTAGGAATTAATTCAAAAGGTGAATTTTAAGAAACAGACTTTCAATACTCTTTAGTTGCAAGCAGCTACCATCTCTGGGCCTCCTCTGCCACTTTCTTTTAAAATCTGTTAGGTTCCTCTTAAATTCATAGAGAATGACTGAACAGTTTTGTCAGGATTATTTTTATTTATGTGAGACAGAGAGAGAGAGAGAGAGAGAGAATGGACGCCCCGGGGCTTCTAGCCACTGCAAATAAACTCCAGACATATGCACCACCTTGTGCAGCTGGCTTACTTGGATCCTGGGGAATAGAACCTGGGTCCTTTAGCTTCGCAAGCATGTGCCTTAACCGCTAAACCATCTCTCCAGCCCTTGTTTTTCTTAAGATGCGAGATTATTTGACCAGTTTTGGACCTCAACTCCACTGGAAAAAAAAAAAAAAGAAAGAAAGAAAATCATGCAACTGCAAACTTTTGAGTTGGATGCTTGCTAGGCAGGAAAAATATTACACTCGCCAGGCATGGTGGCACACGCCTTTAATCCCAGCACTCGGGAGGCACAGATAGGAGGATTGCCGTGAGTTCGAGGCCACCCTGAGACTACATTGTGAATTCCAGGTCAGCATGAGCTGGAGTGAGACCCTACCTCAGACAACCAAAAAAAAAAGAAAAAGAAAAAGAAAATGGGGCTGGAGAAATGGCTTAGGGGTTAAGGCGCCTGCCTCCTAACCCTAAGAACACTGGTTCCAATCTCCAGTGGTTCCAATCTCCAGGTCCCACGTTTAGCCAGATGCAAAGTGACGCAAGGGCGCAATGCCGCACTTGCCCACAAGGGGGCGCGCACATCTGGATTTCATTCACAGCAGCTGAGACTGCTGGCACGCCCATCTCTGTCTTCCTCTCTGTCTCTGTCTCTGTCTCTCTCTCTCTCTCCAAAAAAATAATAAAAAATAAAAAGTTTTTTAAAAATGATACTCGTGGATGTAGTGGGTTATAAAGAGAAGACATATTAATATACACAAGATGATGACATGCAATGTCTTATGATTCAGAGCCTGGAAGTGGTAAGACGTTACAGAAGGGCTATTCTCTGTAGTTCATCTACACCCCAGAATTGAGGATCTCTTACTTGTGAACATCAGAATCTCAAGACGTGCATCAGGCATCGAACTACTGGGCAACTGAGCTCAGGATCTAACATTTTATCTCGTAAGAATCTCATGACAACAGATACTATTATTTCCATTTACAGGTGAGAAATCTTAGTGGTCTGAAAGGACATATCCCTCCACAGTGACCCCCAACCCAAATGTACTGGATTTCAAGTCAGCCTGCTTCCTGGTTTGGGCACTTAGCAACTGGATGACTTCAGAAAAATATACCTCAGGTTGCTTGTCTATAATTTTTTTGTTTGGTTGGTTGGTTTTGATTTTTGAGGTATGGTCTTCCTCTAGCCCAGGCTGATCTGGAATTCACTCTGCACTCTCAGAGTGGTCTCAAACTCAGGGAGATCCCCTACCTCTGCCTCCCAAGTGTGCCACCACGCCCAGCTATATATTTTTTAAAACTCTCCCTACTTCAGAGATAATATAAGGAATATAGTGAGAAACAAAAGTGAAAATCTGGGCTGGAGAGATGGCTTAGCAGTTAAAGTGCTTGCCTGCAAAGCTTAAGGACCCAAGTTCAATTCCCCAGGATCCACATTAGCCAGATGCTTATCTGCTCCCCCATAATAAATGTTTTAAATTAATTTATTTTTCTTTCTTTAATATTTTATTTATCTATTTATTTGAGGGGGGGGAGAGAATGGATGCACCAGGGCCTCCAGCCACTGCAAACAAACTCCAGATGCATGCACCACCTTGTGCATCTAGCTTACGTGGGTACTAGGGAACCAAAGCTGGCTCCTTTGACTTTGCAGGCAAGTGCCTTAACCACTAAGCCATCATTTCAACACCTAAATTTATTTTTCAATCAGAGAGAGAAAGAGAATGGTTAACGCCTGGGCCTCTAGCCACTGTAAACAAACTCCAGACACATGTGCCATTTTGTGCATTTGGCTTTACATGGGTGCTAGGTAATCAAACCTGGGTCCTGTGGCTTTGCAGGCAAGTGCCTTAACCGCTAAGACATCTCTCCAGCCCTCCCCCCAATTTTTTTTTTAACTGAAAGATAAGCAAGAGCTAGGGTTCATAGCTCTGATCCTAGCGTACACAAGGCTTGCACCTGTGGTCTCAAAACTTGGAACAAGTTCATTTAAAATAAATGTTTTAAATTAATTTATTTTTCTTTCTTTAATATTTTATTTATCTATTTATTTGAAGAGAAATGGCACAGGCCTTTGGTTGCAAACAAACCTGCAAAGCCTGAATACTGCCAAAGCTGGCTCCTTTGACTTTGCAGGCAAGTGCCTTAACCACTAAGCCATCATTTTACAATCAGAGAAGAGAATGGTTAACGCCTGGGCCTCTAGCCACTGTTTGTGCCATTTTGTGCATTTGGCTTTACATGGGTGCTAGGTAATCAAACCTGGGTCCTGTGGCTTTGCAAACCGCAAGACATCTCTCCAGCCCTCCCCCCAATTTTTTTTTTAACTGAAAGATAAGCAAGAGCTAGGGTTCATAGCTCTGATCCTAGCGTACACAAGGCTTTGGTTTGATCCTCAGTGCTGGGAAAAAAAATAAAAAAACACCTTATAGACACAATAAGATGATTACCAGCATGTCCTTCACTGTAATTACTGATACCAGTGTCCTTGGAACAAGTTCATTTTAAAATAAAATGCCATGCTTACTCAGAACAAGCAAAACACGGAGTTTGGTACCAAAGAATACAAAGATAAAACACGCAGAGGACTGCATCAAAAAGTCCACCACTGGGAGCTGGAGAAATGGCTCAGCGGTTAAGGTGCTTGCCTGCAAAGCCTGAATACCCAACTTTGATTACCTAGTACCCACATTAAGCCAGGTGCATAGCAGCACGTGTGTCTGGAGTTTGCTTGCAGCGGCTGGAGGCCCTGGAGTGCCCATTCTCTCTATCACTCTACCTCTCTTTTCTGTCTCTCTCTCTGCTTGCAAATAAATAAACATATTTAAAATTAAAAAAAAAAAAAAAAAAAAACAGGGCTGGAGAGATGGCTTAGTGGTTAAACGCTTGCCTGTGAAGCCTAAGGACCCCGGTTCAAGGCTCTATTCTCCAGGACCCACATAAGCCAGATGCACAAGGGGGCACATGCATCTGGAGTTTGTTTGCAGTGGCTGGAAGCCCTGGCGTGCCCATTCTCTCTCTTTCTCTTTCTCTGCCTATTTCTGTATCTCTCTCTCTCTCTCAAATAAATAAATAAATAAATAAATAAATAAATAAATAAATAAATATATTTTTAAAAAAAAAACAACTTGCTGGGCGTGGTGGCGCACACCTTTAATCCCAGCACTCAGGAGGCAGAGGTAGGAGGATTGCTGTAAATTGAAGGCTACACTGCGACTGCATAGTGAATTCCAGGTTAGCCTAGGCTAGAGGGAGACTCTACCTTGGGGGGCGGGGATTTAGCTTGGTGTGGTAGCACAAGCCTTTAATCCCAGCACTCAGGGAGGCAGAGGTAAAAGGATCGCTGTGAGTCTGTAGCTAGCCTGAGACTACATAGTGAATTCCAGGTCAGCCTGAGCTGGAGTGAGAGCGTACCTCGAAAAACCAAAAAAAAAGAAGAAAAAAAGAAAGGAGGGAGGGAGGGAAGAAGGAAGGAAGGAAGGAGGGGAAAGGAGAGAAAGAAAGGGAGAAAAAGAAAAGGAAAGGAAAGGAAACATGATTAAGGGCTGGAGAAATGGCTTATAAATTAAGACGTTTGTCTGCAAAGCCTAAAGACCCAGGTTCAATTCCAGGATCCACGTAAGCCAGATGCACAAGGTGGCTCATGTGTCTGGAATTCATTTGCAGTGGCTAGAAGCCATGGTGTGCCCATTCTCTCTCTCTCTCTCTCTCTCTCTGCCTCTTTCTCTCTCTCAAATAAATGAATTATTTAAAAATAAAATTAAAATACTCAGAATTTAATATTTTCTTTTTTATATATATTTTATTTTTTATTTATTTATTTGAGAGAGAGAGATACAGAAATAGGCAGGTAGAGAGAGAGAGAGAGAATGGATGAGCCAGGGCCTCCAGCCACTGCAAACGAAGTCCAGATGCATGCACCCCTTTGTGCATCTGGCTTACGTGGGTCCTGGAGAATCAAGCCTTGAACCAGGGTCCTTAGGCTTCATAGGCAAGCGTTTAACTGCTAAGCCATCTCTCCAGCCCAGAATTTAATATTTTCAAGTATGGTTGCATCTCTCTGCCTCTTTCTCACAAATAAATGAATTATTTAAAAATAAAATTAAAAGCCGGGCATGGTGACGCACGCCTTTAATCCCAGCACTCGGGAGGCAGAGGTAGGAGGATCGCTGTGAGTTCAAGGCCACCCTGAGACTACATAGTTAATTCCAGGTCAGCCTGGGCCAGAGTGAGACCCTACCTCGAAAAACCAAAATAAATAAATTAATTAATTAATTAAAATACTCAAAATTAATATTGAATATTTTCAAGTATGGTTGCAGTTATGTTTTCAAAAGCTAGCCTATAGTCTCGAAGTTCCAAGAAGTCTGTTTCATTCTAACAGGTGAAAATTACTTGCAGCAAAAATCTTAGTTCATCCTATTTAATGAGAAATATAATTGCCAAATGGATCAATGTTCATGTTCTATTTCTGTCTAGGTGACAGGAGAGCGTGTTATTCAGCATTTGTTACTTCAATGGAATATCTGAGGTTGCTTGTGAAGAAAAAAACTTTAGGGCTATAGAAAGACAGAAAAGATTAAAAGAAGGAAGGGAGAGAAAATATTTATTTAGCTCCCAGTTTTTGAGGTTTAAAGTTCAAACCTAGTGGGGAGGGACATAGTTCTGTCTTCTAATGAGGTGGCAGATGGTGTCACATCATGTCAGGAAGGGTGTGCAGGAGACACACTAGGAAGCAGAAAGCTGGGCAAGGCTAGGGTCAGACTTTTTAAAACAGACCTGTCAGAGCTATTATTACTTTCATCCCAGCACTTGGGAGGCAGAAGTAGGAGGATGGCTGTGAGTTCGAGACCAGCCTGGAACTATAGAATGTGTTTCAAGTCAGTCTGAACTAGACTGAGACCTTACCTTGAAAAAAAAAAAATACTACTTTAATCCTTGTGAGGAGCAAGAGTCCCATAATGGTCTAATAACCTTCCACTGAGCACTACCTCTTAAGTTTCCATCAGCTCGTGCATTGCCTCACTCAAGGGACACACCAACTTCAGACTAGAACAAAAACTTAAAAAAAAAAACACCAATAATAGTGAATGAATAAATCAGATCAAAACAAGGCTGGGGATTGGATCAGCCATTAAATGTGCTTGCTTGCAAAGCCTGCTGGCCCAGGTTCAATTCCCTAGTTCCCACATAAAGCCAGATACACAACGTGGTGCATGTGTTTGGTTTGTTTGCAGTAGCAAGGGGGCACTCCGGGAGGCAGAGGGAGGAGGATCGCTGTGAGTTCGAGGCCAGCCTGAGTCTACATAGTGAATTCCAGGCCAGCCTGAGCTAGAGCAAACCCTACCTCGAAAAACCAAAATAATAATAATAATTATTTATTTATTTATTTATTTATTTGAGAGAGAGAGAGGCACATAGGGAATGAGAGAGAATGGGCGCAGCAAGGCCTCCAACCACTGTAAAGTGTAGATGCATGGGCCACTCTGTGCATCTGGCTTTATATGGGCACTGGGAAATCAAACCCATGTCATTAGGCTTTGCAGGCAAGTGCCTGAACCACTGAGCCATCTTTCCAGCCCTTACTGAATTTTTATTTATTTGTTTATTTATTTATTTATTTATTTAAATTTCCAGGCTGACCTGGAATTTACTATGGAGTCTCAGGGTAGTCTCAAACTCCCAGCAATTCTCCTACCTCTGCCTCTCAAGGGCGGGATTAAAAGCGTGCGCCATCACACACCCGGCTGAGCCCTTACTGGATTTTGTTTTGTTTTGTGAGGTAGGGTCTCGCTCTATTTCAGGCTGACCTGGAGCTGGAATTCACCATGTAATCTCAGGGTGGCCTCGAACTCACGGCAATCCTCTGCCTCCCGCGTGCTGGGATTAAAGGTGTCGCCAACCACGCCCTGCTTGAATATTTTTGTAAGTAAGGGGAACAAGTCAGAGCTGCTAAAAGATGAAAAGGGGAGATATTATTTAGTATGAATAGAGTTACCACTTAATAAGATGAAAATAATTCTTGGAGCTGGAGAAATGGCTTAATGGTTAAGGTACTTGCCTGCAAAGCCAAAAGATCCAGGTTCGATTCCCAGGACCCATGTAAGCCTGATGCACAAGGCACACACATCTGGAGTTCGTTTACAGCAGCTGGAGGCCCTGGTGCTCTCTCTCAAATAATTTTCTTTTTATATATATTTTATTTTTATTTATTTATTTGAGAGAGAGAGATACAGAAATAGGCAGGTAGAGAGAGAGAGAGAGAATGGATGAGCCAGGGCCTCCAGCCACTGCAAACGAAGTCCAGATGCATGCACCCCTTTGTGCAGCTGGCTTACGTGGGTCCTGGAGAATCAAGCCTTGAACCAGGGTCCTTAGGCTTCATAGGCAAGCGTTTAACTGCTAAGCCATCTCTCCAGCCCAGAATTTAATATTTTCAAGTATGGTTGCATCTCTCTGCCTCTTTCTCACAAATAAATGAATTATTTAAAAATAAAATTAAAAGCCGGGCATGGTGACGCACGCCTTTAATCCCAGCACTCGGGAGGCAGAGGTAGGAGGATCGCTGTGAGTTCAAGGCCACCCTGAGACTACATAGTTAATTCCAGGTCAGCCTGGGCCAGAGTGAGACCCTACCTCGAAAAACCAAAATAAATAAATAAATTAATTAATTAAAATACTCAAAATTAATATTGAATATTTTCAAGTATGGTTGCAGTTATGTTTTCAAAGCTAGCCTATAGTCTCGAAGTTCCAAGAAGTCTGTTTCATTCTAACAGGTGAAAATTACTTGCAGCAAAAATCTTAGTTCATCCTATTTAATGAGAAATATAATTGCCAAATGGATCAATGTTCATGTTCTATTTCTGTCTAGGTGGCAGGAGAGCGTGTTATTCAGCATTTGTTACTTCAATGGAATATCTGAGGTTGCTTGTGAAGAAAAAAACTTTAGGGCTATAGAAAGACAGAAAAGATTAAAAAGAAGGAAGGGAGAGAAAATATTTATTTAGCTCCCAGTTTTTGAGGTTTAAAGTTCAAACCTAGTGGGGAGGGACATAGTTCTGTCTTCTAATGAGGGTGGCAGATGGTGTCACATCATGTCAGGAAGGGTGTGCAGGAGACACACTAGGAAGCAGAAAGCTGGGCAAGGCTAGGGTCAGACTTTTTAAAACAGACCTGTCAGAGCTATTATTACTTTCATCCCAGCACTTGGGAGGCAGAAGTAGGAGGATGGCTGTGAGTTCGAGACCAGCCTGGAACTATAGAATGTGTTTCAAGTCAGTCTGAACTAGACTGAGACCTTACCTTGAAAAAAAAAAAATACTACTTTAATCCTTGTGAGGAGCAAGAGTCCCATAATGGTCTAATAACCTTCCACTGAGCACTACCTCTTAAGTTTCCATCAGCTCGTGCATTGCCTCACTCAAGGGACACACCAACTTCAGACTAGAACAAAAACTTAAAAAAAAAAACACCAATAATAGTGAATGAATAAATCAGATCAAAACAAGGCTGGGGATTGGATCAGCCATTAAATGTGCTTGCTTGCAAAGCCTGCTGGCCCAGGTTCAATTCCCTAGTTCCCACATAAAGCCAGATACACAACGTGGTGCATGTGTTTGGTTTGTTTGCAGTAGCAAGGGCACTCGGGAGGCAGAGGGAGGAGGATCGCTGTGAGTTCGAGGCCAGCCTGAGTCTACATAGTGAATTCCAGGCCAGCCTGAGCTAGAGCAAAACCCTACCTCGAAAAACCAAAATAATAATAATAATTATTTATTTATTTATTTATTTATTTATTTGAGAGAGAGAGAGGCACATAGGGAATGAGAGAGAGAATGGGCGCAGCAAGGCCTCCAACCACTGTAAAGTGTAGATGCATGGGCCACTCTGTGCATCTGGCTTTATATGGGCACTGGGAAATCAAACCCATGTCATTAGGCTTTGCAGGCAAGTGCCTGAACCACTGAGCCATCTTTCCAGCCCTTACTGAATTTTTATTTATTTGTTTATTTATTTATTTATTTATTTAAATTTCCAGGCTGACCTGGAATTTACTATGGAGTCTCAGGGTAGTCTCAAACTCCCAGCAATTCTCCTACCTCTGCCTCTCAAGGGCGGGATTAAAAGCGTGCGCCATCACACACCCGGCTGAGCCCTTACTGGATTTTGTTTTGTTTTGTGAGGTAGGGTCTCGCTCTATTTCAGGCTGACCTGGAGCTGGAATTCACCATGTAATCTCAGGGTGGCCTCGAACTCACGGCAATCCTCTGCCTCCCGCGTGCTGGGATTAAAGGTGTGCGCCAACCACGCCCTGCTTGAATATTTTTGTAAGTAAGGGGAACAAGTCAGAGCTGCTAAAAGATGAAAAGGGGAGATATTATTTAGTATGAATAGAGTTACCACTTAATAAGATGAAAATAATTCTTGGAGCTGGAGAAATGGCTTAATGGTTAAGGTACTTGCCTGCAAAGCCAAAAGATCCAGGTTCGATTCCCCAGGACCCATGTAAGCCTGATGCACAAGGGGCACACACATCTGGAGTTCGTTTACAGCAGCTGGAGGCCCTGGTGCGCTCTCTCTCAAATAATAAAGATGAGGCTGGACAGATGGCTTAGCAGTTAAAGGGTTTGCCTGCGAAGCCTAAGGACCCAGGTTCGATTCTTCGGGTCCCACGTAAGCCAGATGCACATGGTGGCGCATTCATCTGGAGTTCGTTTGCAGTGGCTAGAGGCCCTGGTGCACCCATTCTCTGTCTCTGTCTCTACATAATATAAAAAATAATAATTAGGGCCTGGAGAAATCACTTAGTGGTTAAGGTGTTTGCCTGCGAAGCCAAAGGATCCCGGTTCGATTCTCCAGGACCCATGTAAGCCAGATGCACAAGGGGCACATGCATCTGGAGTTCGTTTGCCGTGGCTAGAGTCCCTGGTGTGCCCATTCTCTCTCTGCCTGCCTCTCTTCTCCCTCTCTCTCTCTCTCTCCTTGCAAATAAATAAAATAAAATTAATAATAATATTAATTTAAAAAAAAAGAGAAAAGAAACGAGGATGTAGCAAGGGATAGTGGCACACTATCAGAGTACTTCTAGCCTGGGCTAGAGGGAGATCTTCCCTTGGAAACAACAACAGCAAAAAGAGGAAGCAACCAAAAAGTAGAGGGGTTAGACAATGACAAGTTTGAGACCAGCCTCAGCTACACTGTGGGTTCCAGTCTGGACTATGTATCCAGACCTTGTCTCTAAAACTAAAGCAAACACACATCAAAGAAGCCTAAAGCAAAGAACGGGAGTGTACAGCGTGCGGAGGTTCAGGTGTACCCTGGTCTACGTGTAGGTAACCCTGTAGGTGAGGCATTGGTAAGTGATTAATTCATGAGGACGCGTCTCTTATAAACAGGGGCTGGTGTGTAGTCCAGGCCTTAAATCCCAGCCCTCCAGGGGCAGAGGTAGGAGGATCACTGTAAGTTCGAGGCCACCCTGAGAATTTTTTTCTAAGTTTTAAAATGTTATTTATTCATTCATTTGCAAGCAGACACACACACACACACACACAGAGTGGGCACACCAGGGCCTCCAGCCACTGCAAACAAACTCCAGATGTGTGCGCCCCCTTGTGCATCTGGCTTATGTGGGACCTGGAGAATCAAACCGGGGTCCTTAGAATTGGAATTCTGCAAAGAATTCCAGATGTATGTGTCCCTTTGTGCTTCTAGCTTTACGTGGGCACTGGAGAATCAAACCTGGGTCATTAGGTTTTATAGGCAAGTGCCTTAACCACAAAGCCATCTCTCCCGCCTGGGAACACAAAATTTAAAAACCATTTTATTTATTTATTTATTTATTTGAGAGTTGAAGAGAATGGAGCATGCCATGGCCTCTTGCCACTGCAAATGAACTTCAGACACATGCATCTGGCATGTAGCTTCCACTTTTTTTTTTTTTTTTTTTTTTTTTGGTTTTTCAAGGTAGGATTTCACTCTAACCCAGGCTGACCTGGAATTTGTTTGTTTTTCAAGGTAAGGTCTCACTTTAGCTCATGCTGACCTGGAATTCACTATGTAGTCTCAGGGTGGCCTCGAACTCATGGCAATCCTCCTGCCTCTGCCTCCCAAGTGCTGGGATTAAAGGCATGCGCCACCATGCCTGGCAAGACATGAGAATTTTTTACTTTTTTTAAAGGTAGGGTCTCGCTCTAGCCCAGGCTGACCTAGAATTCACTATATCATCTCAGAGTGGCCTCAAACTCACAGCAATTCTCCTACCTCTGCATCCCAAGTGCTGGGATTAAAGGCATGCACCACCACGCCCAGCTAACTCATACAGAGAGGGAGTCTTCACTGGAAATTTTGTGAAGTTCTCGAAAATCACTCCCTGTGCAAGCTCGAGCTAGCTCTGAAGTAAGAGTACATACTTTGTTACTCATTAACTTGATCATAAATAACAACCCCCACAGGTGGTTTAGTTCCTTTTCTCTAAAAAAAAATTAGAGGGCTGGAGAGATGGCTTACCGATTAAGGCGCTTGCCTGCAAAGCCTAAGGACTCAGGTTTGATTCTCCAGGACCCAAGTAAGCCAGATGCACGAGGTGGCACACACATCTGGAGTTCATTTGTGGTGGCTGGGAGACCCTGGTGTGCCCATTCTCTCCTCTGTGTCTCAAAACAAGCAAAAAAAAAAAAATTAGAGAAAGTTCTCAACTAACATGAACTCTTTCTGCTCCATTCTAGACTCTCCTTGTACTGCTGATTCTCTTCTACCTACCACAGTCCATCATTCTTTTTTTTTTTCATTTTTTTATTTATTTGAGAGAGTGATAAAGAAAGAGGGAGAGAGAGAGAGAAAGAGAACGGGCACGCCAGGGCCTCCAGCCACTGCAAACACACTCTAGATGCAAGCGCCACCTTGTTGCATCTGGATTTACATGGATCCTGGGGAATCAAACCTGGGCCGTCAGACTTGGCAGGCAAACGCCTTAACCGCTAGGCCGTCTCTCCAGTCCCTCGACTCTCATTCTCTATCCAAGTTAGGGATCTGTTTCCCATGCCTAGTGTGGAGATAGGGGTTGGAGGAGACAGAGAAAGCAATGGCAATAAGCTCAGGTTATGCAGGTAAACTGATATATTTTTTAAAAATTTCGGTTTTTGGAGGCAGGGTCTCGCTGTAGCCCAGGCTGACCTGGAATTCACTATGTAGTCTCAGGGTGGCCTCGAACTCTTAGCGATCCTTCTACCTCTGCCTCCCGAGTGCTGGGATTAAAGGCGTGCGCCACCACGCCCGGCTCATTCTTAAATATTTGCGACAACTTTCTGATGGAATATATGTACCTATTGAGCAATTCACATCTCAAACTTTGGAATCAGACTGTTCCACATTCGTTTCTTGCTGCACATTGATTTCTGCTTGTGTTTGCTCTCTATTACAACAACCGCTGAAGAGCCAGCCTCAGGAACACACGGAATCATAAGGGGGCATATAGCAGGACCCAGTGTGGACACTCAGACTCCACATTTTTTATTTTATTTTATTATTATTTTGGGGGGGGGTTGAGGTAGACTCTCTCTCTAGCCCTGGAATTCACTATGTAGTCTCAGAGTGGCCTCGAACTCACAGCCATCCTCCTTCCTCTGCCTCCCGAGTGCTAGGATTAAAGGTGTGTGCCACCACACCCAGCTAGTTTTGTTTTTCAAGGTAGGGTCTCACTCTAGCTCAGGCTGACCTGGAATTCACTATGTAGTCTCAGGGTGGCCTTGAACTCACGACAATCCTCGCCACCAAGCATGCACAGTAAACAAAATTTTTTTTTTTTTGAAAAAAAGAGCCGACTCTGACCCCTACCTGCTTAGTTGGATCCTGGCTTTGACAATTATCAACGGGATGACTCCAAACAAATTACATTACTTTGCTTTGTGTCATTGTCCTCATCTGCAAGACAGAAATGACAGTATTCACTCTGTATTCTCAGGGTGGCCTTGAACTCATGGCGACCCTCCCACTTCTGCCTCCTGAGTGCTGGGATTAAAGATGTGCACCACTATACTCAGCTCTAGATACCACATTGACATGATAGCAGAGACATATTGAATATTGCTGTCTTTCATTTTTCTTTTCTTTGTTTTCTTTTCTTTTTCTTGTTCTTTTATTATTTATTTTTTTTGGTTTTTCGAGGTAGGGTCTCACTCTAGCTCAGGCTGACCTGGAATTCACTCTGTAGTCTCAGGGTGGCCTTGAACTCATGGCGATCCTCCCACCTCTGCTTCCCAAGTGCTGGAATTAAAAGTGTGCACCACCACAACTGGCTGCTTTCTTTTTTTAATGTGTCTGTGTGTGTGTGTGTGTATATATATATATATATATATATATGTATTTTTTTTTTTTGAGAGCGAGAGAGAGAATGGGCATGCCAGGGACTCCAGCCACTGCAAATGAGCTCCAGATGCATGCGTCACCTTGTCATCTGGCTTACGTGGATACTGGCGAATTGAACCTGGGTCCTTAGGCTTCACAGGCAAGCATCCTAAGCACTAAGCCATCTATCTATCCCAAATATTGCTGTCTTTCTCATAAATTTTTTTCCAGGCAAGCCCAACAGACTGGCCTTAAAAAAAAAAGATTTTATTTATTTATTTATTTATTTATTTACTTATTTATTTATTTGAGACGGGGGGGGGAGAGAGAGATTGAGAATGGAGTGCCAGGGCCTCTAGCCACTGCAAACTCCAGATGCATGCACCACCATGTACATCTGGGTTACGTGGGACCTTGGAGATTCGAACCGGAGTCCTTAGGCTTCGCAGGCATAAACCTTAATCGCTAAGCCATCTCTCCAACTCCAGATTTGCTTATTTTTTAATTTATTTTTAATTAATTATTTATTTATTTCAAGCAGAGAGAGAGAGAGAGACAGAGACAAAAACACATAAAGAAGAGAGGCAAAGAGCCGGGCGTGGTGGCGCAAGCCTTTAATCCCAGCACTTGGGAGGCAAAGGTAGGAGGATCCCCATGAGTTCAAGGCCACCCTGAGACTACAGAGTGAATTCCAGGTCAGCCTGGGCTAGAGAGAGACCCTACCTCAAAAAACCAAAAAAAAAAAAAAAAAAAAGAGAGAGAGACAAAGAGAGAGAAACTGGGCGTGGGTGGCGCACACCTTTAATCCCAGCACTCAGGAGGCAAAGGTAGGTGGATCATGGTGAGTTTGAGGTTACCCTGAGACTCCATAGTGAATCCCAGGTCAGCCTGGGCCAGAGTGAGATGCTACTTGGAAAAAGAGCGAGAGAGAGAGAGAAAGAGAATGAATGAGAATGGGTGGGCCAGGGCCTCCTGCCTCTGCAAGAGAACTCCAGACACATGTGCCAGTCTGTGTATCTGGCTTTACCTGGGTACTGGGGAATTGCACCTGGATCATTAGACTCTGCAAGCAAATGCTTTTAGCTACTGAGCCAGCTCCCCAGCCTGCCAGTCTTATAATTTCTTATTTACAAACTTTCTTCACCCAATGCTCTTCCTTCCATGACTGAAACAATATCTTTATTTTCCCAGCATATTGTACTTGGCCCTTGATAAGTGTGCCGATGAATGAAGGGGTAATCACAGCAAACACTTAAAGCTATTTAGTTCCAGGCACCATTCCAAGTGCTTTGAAAATATTGACTTGCTTAAGACCCATAATAATCCTGCACATCCCTGTCATTTCGATCTTGCAGATGAGGACAATGACACAAAGCAAAGTAATGTAATTTGTTTGGAGTCATTCCGTTGTTAATTGTCAAAGCCAGGATCCAACCTAAGCAGGTAGGGGTCAGAATCAGCTCTTTTTTTTCAAAAATATATTTTTTTTACCGGGCATGCTTGGTTGCACACGCCTTTAATCCCAGCACTCGGGAGGCAGAGGTAGGAGGATCACCATGAGTTTGAGGACACTCTGAGACTACATGGGGAATTCCAGGTCAGCCTGGGCCAGAGTGAGACCCTACCTCAAAAAACAAAAAACAAGCCACCCATGGTGATACACGCCTTGAATCCCAGCACTCGGGAGGCAGAGGCAGGAGGATCGCCGAGAGTTCGAGGCCAGCCTGAGACTACGGATGAATTTCAGGTCAGCTTGGGCTAGAGTGAGACCCTACTTCACAAAACCAAAAAAAAAAAAAAAAATTAAATTTATTTACCAGCCAGGCGTGGTGGCACACAACTTTAATCACAACACTGGAGAGGCAGAGGTAGGAGGATTGCTGTGAGTTTGAGGCCAGCCTGAGACTCCATAGTAAATTCCACATCAGCTTGGGATAGAGTGAGACCCTACCTCCAAAAAAAAAAAAATTATTTGCAAGCAGAGAGAGTATGGGCGTGCCAGGGCCTCCTGATGCTGCAAATAAACTCCAGATGCATGAACTACATTGTGCATCGGGTACTGGGGAATCCAACCTTGGCCTGCAGGCATAGCAAGCAAATCCCTTTAACCACTGAAGCATCCAGAACCATCCAGGTTCTTGACCAGCCCACCCCAATGACTCCCAATGAGCAAATATAATCCCAAACCAGTTTGCCCTTCCCAAAATTTCACTTCCTATGATTTTGTAAATGGTCTTCCTTTCTTCCTTCATATCTTTCATAAATAGTTATATGGGTTTATATATATATATATATATATATATTTAATTTGAGAGAGAGAGAGAGAAGTAGAGAATGAGAGAATGGGCATGCCAGTGGCTGAGAGGCCTCTGTGAAAGAACTCCAGACACGTGCGCCCCCTTGTGGGCAAGTGTGGCATTGCGTCCTTGTGTCACTTTTGCATCTGGCTAACCACGGGACCTGGAGATTCGAACGGGCATTCTTAGGCTTGGCAGGCAGGCACCTTAACCGCTAAGCCATCTCTCCAGTCCTTATATAGGTTTTTAAAAATAGTTTTATTAAAGCTGGACATGGTGGCTCATGCCTTTAATCTCAGCATTGGGGAGACAGAGGTAGGAGTATCACCATGAGTTTGAGGCAGAGAGAGAGAGAGAGAGAGAGAATATGGGTATATCAGGGCCTTCTGTCACTGCAAATGAACTCCAGACACATACACCACTTTGTGCATCTGGCTTTATGTGGGAACTGGAGAATAGAACCTGGCTTCAGCCTTTATAAGCAAGTGTCTTTAGCGCTGAACTTTCTCTCCAGCTCTATATAGGGTTATTTTTAATACTTAAAAAAATTTACTTATGCCGGGCGTGGTGGTGCACGCCTTTAATCCCAGCACTCGGGAGGCAGAGGTAGGAGGATCGCCGAGAGTTCGAGGCCACCCTGAGACTACATAGTTAATTCCAGGTCAGCCTGGACCAGAGTGAGACCCTACCTCGCAAAACCAAAAAAAAAAAAAAAAAAAAAAATTTACTTATGAGAGAGAGAGAGAGAGAGAGAGAGAATGGCCACACCAGGGCCTCTAGCCACTGCAAGCAAACTCCAGATGCATGCACCACCATGTGCATCTGGGTTCTGGGGAGTCGAACCTTGGTCCTTAGGCTTCACAGGCAAGTGCCTTACCTGTTAAGCTATCTCTCCAACCCACATGTTGGTGTTATTTTTAAATTTAAATTTGATTTTTTAAATTATTGACAACTTCCATAATTATAGACAATAAACCATGATAATTCCCTTCCCCCTCACTTTCCTCTTTGCAACTCCACTCTCCATCATATCCCCTCCCCCTCTCAATCAGTCTCTCTTTTATTTTGATGTCATCTTCTTTTCCTCCTATTATGATGGTCTTGTGTAGGTAGTTCAGGCACTGTGAGGTCATGATATCCAGGCCATTTTGTGTGTGGAAGAGTGCGTTGTAAGCAGTCCTACCCTTCCTTCGGCTCTTACATTCTTCCTACCTCCTCTTCCACAATGGACCCTGAGTGTTGGAAGGTGTGATAGAGATGTTTCAATGCTGAGCACTCCTCTGTCACTTCTTCTCAGCACCATGGTGCCTTCTGAGTCATCTCAGAGGTCACAACCATCTGAAAAGAGAAAGTTCTCTAACCAAAAACGAAAGTAGCATTAATATATGGGTATTTGAAAGCCAGGTGTGGTGGCACACACCTTTAATACCAGCACTTGGGAGGCAGAGATAGGATTGCCGTGAGTTTGAGGCCATCCTGAGAATACATGCTGCATGGTGAACTTCCGGTCAGCCTGGGCTAGAGTGAGACCCTACCTTGAAAAAAACAAACAACAAAAATAGAAAATAATAATATATGGGTATTAACGTTAAGAAAAGTGCTTACTGGGCAGTTTGTTGAGCATAATATATACATTTAGCCAGACACCAGCACGTGTTACACCCCTAGGGCTCATGACCTCCCCACCTCCCCGTCATAGGTTTTCAGTATCAAGAATGTATTCCCTCCCATGGAACAGGCCTCCAGTCCAATTTGGGAGTGGTTGGTTTCCCCCATAACAGACACTTGTAGGTTTTTTTGTTTGTTTGTTTGTTTTTCAAGGTAGGGTCTCACTCTGGTCCAGGCTGACCTGGAATTCACTATGTAGTCTCAGGGTGGCCTCGAAATCACGGTGATCCTCCTACCTCTGCCTCCCAAGTGCTGGGATTAAAGGTGTGCGCTTCCACACCCGGGTAGTTTTTTTCTTTTCTTTTCTTTTCTTTTCTTTTCTTTTCTTTTCTTTTCTTTTCTTTTTTCTTTCTTTTTATTTTTATTTATTTAATAGAGACACAGAGAGAGGGAGAGAGATAGTGAGAATAGGCATACCAGGGCTTCCAGCCACTGGAAACAAACTCCAGACACAGGCGCCACCATGTGCATCTGGCTTATGTGGGACCTGGAGAATTGAACCTGGATCCTTGGGCTTCATAGGCATGCACCTTAACCTCTGAGCCATCTCTCCAGCCCTTTTTTTTTTAAAAAAATGTTTATATAATCACACTAAATAGCTCTTAGTTTTTGTTTTTTTTTTTTCCCGAAGTAGGGTCTCACTCTAGCCCAGGCTGACCTGGAATTCCTATGTAGTCTTGGGGTGGTCTCGAACTCAGGATGATCCTCTTTCCTCTGCCTCCCGAGTGCTGGGATTATATAGCCTGAGATGACACAGTGAATTCCAGGTCAACCTTGGCCAGAGTGAGACCCTACTTTGAAACCTCCCCCACACCTCCCCACACAAAAAGAAGTCTATTAGGAAAAGAAAATCTAAGCCAGGTGAAAAAAGAAAAAGAAAAGTGTAATGGAGATACAAGAAAATAAACACTTAGCTGGGCATGTGTAATAGAAATTATATTAGGAAGCCGGGCGTGGTGGCGCACGCCTTTAATCCCAGCACTTGGGAGGCAGAGGTAGGAGGATCGCCGAGAGTTCGAGGCCACCCTGAGACTACATAGTTAATTCCAGGTCAGCCTGGACCAGAGTGAGACCCTACCTCAAAAAAAAAAAAAAAAAAAAAAAAAAAAAGAAATTATATTAGGAAGCTGTCATGTGCTGTTACAGTTTGTTGAGAGCTCAAGTTGAGAATGGTGTAACCCCTCCCCTCCAACTCAGACCCACGCATGTGTACAGACCAAGGGTGGAAAACGTTACACCAGCTAGAAGGTAAACCATCTGGTGGGCTATTCGGCACACCCCACCCCCACCAAATCTTAAGACTTGAACAGAGGCCACTATTGTTTATCCCACAGTATAAACATGCCTGTGGTGGGAACTGCTAACAGGAAGTCTAATTCAAGGGAAAGACCTCAGCTTGGGACCCTCAGTCGCTAACTCCAGTGGATTTCCACCGGCCTCTGCCAGTCATTTCTGCTCAGTGTCATAAGTGCTAATCTGATATTCTATTTTTTTTTTTTCAAAGTAGGGTCTCTTTCTAGCCCAGGCTGATCTGAAATTCACCATGAAGTCTCAGGCTAACCTCGAACTCACAGTAATTCTCCTACCTCAGCCTCCAGAATGCTGGGATCAAAGGCGTGTGCCACCAATGCCTGGCTTAATTGATTTTTTTAAAATTTATTTATTTTTTAATTATTTATTTATTTGAGAGAGAGAGATACAGAAATAGGCAGGTAGAGAGAGAGAGAGAGAGAGAGAGGGAATGGGTGCGCCAGGGTCTCCAGCCACTGCAAACAAACTCCAGATGCATGCACCCCCTTGTGCATCTGGCTTACATGGGTCCTGGAGAATCGAGCCTCTAACCGGGGTCCTTAGGCTTCATAGGCAAGCGTTTAACCTCTAAGCCATCTCTCCAGCCCTTAATTGATTTTTAAAAATATTTTTATTAGGGCTGGAGAGATGGCTTAGCTGTTAAGGCACATGCCTGCGAAGCCTAAAGATCCTGGTTTGAATCTCCAAGTCCTACATAAGCCAGATGCACATGGTGGCGCATGTGTCTGGAGTTCGTTTGCAGTGGCTAGAGGCCCTGGCATGCCCATTCTCACTCTCCCTCTCTCTGTCTCTAATGAATAAATAAAAATAAAATAAAATAAAATAAATTTTATTTATTTATTTGAGAGAAAGAAGCAGAGAAAGAGAGAGAGAGAGAGAGGCAGATAGACAGTGGGCACACCGGGACCTCCAGCCGCTGTGCAGCCTGCCCCCACCCTTGCCATCAAAATCTGGAAGCTTGCCGGGTGTTGTGGCGCCCGCCTTTAATCCCAGCACTTGGGAGGCAGAGATAGGAGGATCGCCGTGAATTCGAGGCCACCCTGAGAATACAGAGTGAATTCCAGGTCTGCCTGGGCTAGAGTGAGACCCTGCCTCGAAAAACCAAAAAAAATAAAAAATAAAAAAAATAAAAATAAAAAATAAAAAAATCTGGGAGCTTGACTTTCTTTTTATTTATTTAAATATTTTTTATTTTTATTTATTTATTTGGGAGAAGGAGAGAGAGAGAGAGAGAGAGAGAGAGGCACACCAAGGTTTCCAGCCAGTGCAAACGAACCCCAGACGCATGTGTCACCTTGTGCATCTGGCTTACGTGGGTCCTGGGGAATCAAACCAAGGTTCTTTCAATTCATCTTTCCTACCAGCTCCTCATTCCTGGTGTTTTTAAAATTTGTATTATTATTTTATTTATTTATTAGAGACAGAGATAGAGAAAGAGGTAGATAGAGAATGGGCATGCCAGGCCCTCTAGCCACTTCAAATGAACTCCAGATGCATGTACCACCTTGTACATCTACCTTATGAGGGTCCTGGGAAATTGAAATTAGGCCTTAACCACTAAGCCATTTCTCCAGCCCTGATCTGTTCATTTCAACAAATTGTCTTAACAGTAGCTGTTTTTAAAAAATTTATTTGAGGGCTGGAGAGATAACTTAGTGGTTAAGGCATTTGCCTGCAAAGCCTAAGGACTCAGGTTCGATTCTCCAGGACCCACATAAGCCAGATGCACAAGGTGGCATATGCGTCTGGAGTTTGTATGCAGTGGCTAAAGGCCCTGGTGTGCCCATTCTCTCTTTCTCTCTCTCCCTCTCTGTTTCAAATAAATAAATAAAATTTTAAAATATTTATTTGAGAGAGAGAGAAAGAGGCAGATATATATAGAGAGGGAACGGGCATGTCGGGGCCTTTAAAAAAATTAAGCAGAGGCAGAGGTAGGAGGATCGCCATGAGTTCGAGGCCACCCTGAGACTACATAGTTAATTCCAGGTCAGCCTGGGCCAGATTGAGACCCTACCTCGAAAAACCAAAAAAAAAAAAAAAAATTAAGTGACAATAACTCTATGACATATTGTAAAAATTTAGGTGCTATAGTTTTATAATTTATAGTTTTATAAGTCTTGTACTTTATCATTTTATTATTTATGCAAACATGTACTACCTGGTTCTAACTAAAAATCAATCACCATTAGAGCTAATAATGGGGAAACTTCAAAATAGAAAGCTAGTCAGGTTTCTTTTTGAGAGTTTTGGGAGTTATTTGTAACACTATATCATTAATCAGGCTTTTAAAATTTTATTTATTTACTTATTTATTTGAGAGAGGAAAAGATGCAAAGTGAGAGAGAGAGAGACAGAGAGAGAATGGGCGCACCAGGGCTTCCAGCCACTGCAAACCAACTCCAGATACATGCACCGCCTTGTGCATCTGGCTTATGTGGGTACTGGGGAATCGAACCGAGGTCCTTTGGCTTTGCAGGCAAGTGCCTTAACCACTAAGCCATCTCTCCAGCACCCCTCCCCCCTTTTTTGAAGTAGGGTCTCGCTGTAGCCCAGGCTGACCAGGACTTCACTATGTAGTCTCAGGGTGGCCTCAAACTCACAGTTATTTTCCTACCTCTGCCTCCCGAGTGCTGGGATTAAAGGCGTGCACCACCACGCCCGGCCTGCATCATAATTGCCTTTCTTTAGGCACAGTTGCTCCATGAAGTGGACACATATTGAATGAATGCTAGCAGCCTTGCACGAAGAAGATGCCATTGAGATAGTTGTTAAAGGCAGGGATAGATGGATGCATGGATGGATGGATGCATGGGTGGATGGATGCATGGATTGACGGATGGATGCATGGATAGATGGATGGGTGGGTGGATGGACATGAATTGACGGATGGATGGATGAGTGGGTGGGTGGATGTAGAGAAGTGGAGGGCTCATTAAACTCAGATATCAGCAAGGCTTACAGAGCACATAGAAAATGAACTTTCCTTTTAAGGATGGGCAGCACTTGGAAAACATCAGTGAGAGAGGAAGGCATGCACTCGCCCTTGAAATGCCAGGTGCCCCCGAAAAGATGCCAGCCCAGGGGCATCACGTGACAGTTTTCACCCTGGGCTTACATCCATGTTCTTAGCATAGCCCGGGAATCAGAAAATCCGAATTCCTTTGACCCGTGTCACCAACTCATCGGATGACCTTGAATAAGCCGACCTCATCTCTGAGCATCCAGTCGCTAATGGGTACTGTGGTAACATTTGCTCCGGAGGGCTTGAATTCTGAAACGTTTTGGCTTCAGCCAGCTGCGTCCCATCACAGAAACATACCCGAACATTATGATCCTAGAGTCATTTCTGCAATTGAAAAGAACCGAGAATTTTATTTTATTTTACTTTTTTTTTTTTTTTTTTTTTTGAGATAAGGTCTCCCTCTAGTCCAGTTTCACCTGGAATTCTGGTATTAAAGGTGGGCACCACCATGCCCAGCTGTTTTGTTTTTTTTTTATTGATAACCTCTATACTTACAGACAATAAACCATGATATTTCCCTCCCTTCCCCCATGTTCTGACATTTAAAATTTTTATTTATTTATTTATTTGAGAGCGAGAACAAGGCAGAGGAAGAGAGAGAGAAAGAATGGGCATGCCAGGGCCTGCAGAAACTGCAAACGAACTCCAGATGCATGTGCCACCTTGTGCATCTGGCTTGCATGGGTCCTGGGGAATTGAACCAAGGTCCTTTAGCTTTCTAGGCAGGTGCCTTAACCACTAAGCCATCTCTCCAGCCCTGACTTTTTTTCTCAGACCTTGAACTCACAGAGCTCCTCCTACCTCTACCTCCCAAGTATTGGGATTAAAGGCATGCACCACCCCGCCTGGCACGAAGAAATCATTTCCTTGTCAATCACAGAGCAAGCACGGGAACAAGACTGCTCCATACAAGTTGAACAAGCCAGGATGCACAGTCACTGACATAGAAGGGAAGCTTGGGCGGGATTCCCCCAGCCTAATGAAAATGATTGTAGAGGCACAAAACTGAGGGGCTTGGGTACGCACAGGGGCAATCATGAAGGGAGCCTGGACTTTGTGTCAGCACAGACCTGGATTCAAAAATCTCACCCCAGGCGGGGCGTGGAGGGCGCATGCCTTTAATCCCAGCACTCAGGAGGCAGAGGTAGGAGGATTGCCATGAGTTCAAGGCCACCCTGAGACTACATAGTTAATTCCAGGTCAGCCTGGACCAGAGTGAGACCCTACCTCAAAAAACCAAAAAAACAAATAAATAAAAAATAAAAAAACCTCACACCAAGCCAGGCGTGGTGGTGCATGCTTTTAATCTCAGCCCTAGGGAGGCAGAGATAGGGGGATTGCTGTGAGTCTGAGGCCACCCTGAGACTACATAGTGAATTCTAGGTCAGCCTGGGTTATATAGCAAGACCCTACCTCAAAGTAAAAAAAAAAATTTTCGGGCTGGAGAAGATGGATTAGCAGTTAAGGCGTTTGCCTGCAAAGCCAAAGGACCCCGGTTCGATTCCCCAGGAGCCACATAAACCAGATGCACAAGGGGGTGCATGCACCTGGAGTTCGTTTGCAGTGGCTGGAGGCCCTGGCATGCCCATTCTCTCTCTCTATCTCTCTCTCTACCTCTCTCTCAAATAAATAAATTAAATATATTTTTAAAAAATTTCACCCAATAACTTGCTCAATCTGTGATTCTGGACAAATTACGTAACCTTTTTGAGCTTCATGGAGTTTTCTCATGTGCAGAATGAAGATGGAAACATTCGGATTTCATAGGATTAAGTTAAATAAGAAAATGTATACCAAACTGCCTAGCGTCAAACATCACTTCCTTTCTTTCCTTGTTTTCTTGTGCTGGTGGAAGAAAGGGAAAAAGAAGACATAGGGAGAAGTCTACTTTTGGGGGCCAATGCAAAATATTCAAAGAATGTGATAAGCCAACGGGTGCAATGCTGGCATGTCTGTTATGGGGGAAACCAACTGCTCTCTAATTGGACTGGAGGCCCGCTCCATGGGAGGGAACACATCCCTGATACTGAAAACCTACATCAGGGGTAGTCATGAGCCCTAAGTGTGTAATGTCTGCTGGTGTCTGGCTAAATGTATATACTATGCTCACCAAACGGCCAGTAAGCACTTCTCTTAATGTCCACACCCATATATTAATGCTACTCTCACTTGTGGTTAGAGAAGCTTCTCTTTTCAGATGGTGGTGACCTTGGGATGACTCAGAAGGCATCATGGTGCTGAGAAGAAGTGACAGAGGAGTGCTCAGCACTGAAACATCTCTATCACACCCTCCACGACTTCCCTTCCCTTCCTTTTCCTTTCTCCTCTCCTCTCCTTTCCTTTCGTTTTTGGTTTTGGTTTTGGTTTTTCAAGGTAGGGTCTCACTGTGGCCCAGGCTGACCTGGAATTCACTATGTAGTCTCAGGGTGGACTCAAACTCACGGCGATCCTCCTACCTCTGCCTCCCGAGTGCTGGGATTAAAGGCGTGCGCCACCACGCCCGGCTTGTTGTGTTTTTTTTTTTTTTTAAGTTTTATTTATTTATTTGAGAGAGAGAGAGAGAATGGGCACACCAGGGCCTCTAGCCTCTGCAAACAAACTCCAGACGCATGCACCACCTTGTGCATCTGGCTTAGGTGGGTCCTGAGGAACTGAACCTGGGTCCTTTGGCTTTTCAAGCAAGTGCCTTACCCACTAAGCCATCTCTCCACTTAGTCTTTTCTGACCCCCCCCCCCCATGTGAGTGTGAAGGTGAAGGGGATCTTTTGCCATGGGCTCTTATGCTTTGCTTTCTCTCTCTCTCTCTGTGTGTGTGTGTGTGTGTGTGTGTGTGCGCGCGCGCGCGTGTGTGCCCAGACTTTTTTCTGTGAGGAAAGCTTTCCCTGTTTTCTGGTCCCAGCCAGTCTGGCTTGAGCTTTTTGGTTAGCCTTTTCTCTGGATTCTAATTCTCCTTAAAATAAACCTCATACGAAGCTTCCCTTTAGATGGTGGCAACCTTGGGATGACTCAGAAGGCACGATGGTGCTGAGAAGAAGGGACAGAGGAGTGCTCAGCACTGAAACATCTCTATCCCACCTTCCAAGGCTCAGGGTCCATTACGGAAGATGGGGCGGAAAGAATGTAAGAGCCAAAGGAAGAGTAGGACTCCTTACAACGTGCTCCTCCAGACACAAAATGGCCTGGATATCCATGACCTCACAGTGCCTGACACTACCTACCCAAGACCATCCTAACAGGAGGAAAAGATCATGACATCAAAATAAAAGAGAGAGCCAGAAGTGGTGGTGCACACATTTAATCCCAGCATCTACCTCTCAAAGCCACCCTGAGAATAAAGAGTGAATTCCAGGTCAGCCGGGGCTAGAGTGAAACCCTACCTCAAAAAACAAAACAAAATAAACAAAACAAAACAAAATAAAAGAGAGACTGATTAAGAAGGGGAGGGGATATGATGGAGAGTGGATTTGTGAAGGGGAAAGTGGGGAAAGGGAGGGAATTATCTTGTTTTTTTTTTGTCTATAATTATGGAAATTGTCAATAAAAAAGGTTTAAAAAAAAAAAAACTAAACCTTGAGCTAGAGAGATGACTTAGTGGTTATAGAACATGACTGCGTAGCCTAAGGAACCAGGTTCGATTCTCCAGGTCCCACATAAGCCAGGTGCATATGGTGGCACAGGCATCTGGAGTTCCTTTGCAGTGGCTAGAGGCCCTGACATGCCCATTCTCTCTCTCTCTCTCTCTCTCTCTCTCTCTCTCTCTCTGTCTGTCTCTCCCTCTCTTTCTGTCTCTAATAAATAAAAATAAAATATTTAGGGCTATGAGGATGGCTTAGTGGTTAAGGCACTTGCCTGCAAAGCCCAAGGACCCTGGTTCAATTCTCCAGGTCACACATAAGCCAGATGCACATGGTGGCACATGCATCTGGAATACGTTTGTAATGGTTAGAGGCCCTGGTGTACCCATTCTCACTCTCTCTGTCTCTAATAAATGAATAAATAAAAATAAAGTCTTAAAAAAATTTTAAAAAGCCGGGTGTGGTGGCGCACACCTTTAATCCCAGCACTTGGGAGGCAGAGGTAGAAGGATCGCTGTGAGTTTGAGGACACCCTGAGACTACACAGTGAATTCCAGGTCAGCCTGGGCTAGAGTGAGACCCTACCTCGAAAAACCAAAAAAAAAAAAAAAAAAAAAAAAAAAGGTGGAAAGCAATTGAGGAAGACAACCTATTTCGACCTCGGGCTTCCACACGCAGGCACACCTGCATACACATGCATATGAACACACATACACATGCTTGCACAGCACACATGCACATGCAAAAAAAGGGGGGGAGGGAGAAAGAAAAGAAATTGAGGTCTTCTTAGGTTAAAGGTACTTGTCCAAAAACCATGGTCTTAGACGGGCGTGGTGATGCACGCCTTTAATCCCAGCATTTGGGATCACTGTGAGTGAGAGCAAAACCATAGTGTTGATAAGGGAAGGCCAAGGGTTTGACAAATGCCAAAGTCTATGTGCTGAAGAAAAGAGGAGTAAATAAATAAGTAATAATTTTTTAAAAAGAGGACTTAAGAGCCGGGTGTGGTGGCGCACGCCTTTAATCCCAGCACTCGGGAGGCAGAGGTAGGAGGATCGCCGAGAGTTCGAGGCCACCCTGAGACTACATAGTGAATTCCAGGTCAGCCTGAGCTAGAGTGAGACCCTACCTTGAAAAACCAAAAAAAAAAAAAAAAAAAAAAAAAAAGAGGCTTAATTGTTGACACAAAGACGCAATTGAGAAAGAAACAGCTATTATTCTAGCAGACCCCTCGCAAGCACAGTGTATCTGCTCGTATTTCAGTATGGAATACAGCTTCAAACCTTTGCTATTGCTACGAGAACCATCTGAGAGAAGGCAGTCCTCTGGAATATTTTCCACAGGAAACATCTGCCTGGATATTTCCAGAGCTGTAAAGAGTCCCAAGGGGGCAGAGGGGGTGGGCTGGGGGTGGGAAGAGACGCAGTGGCCAGTCACAGCACAGCGGTTAAGTCCAGGTACCAGGTGACTGGAGGAGCGAGAAAATGCAGCTTTCCTGCCTTCCGCTCCCCCTGGAAGCTTGCGCTGATAAAATAAACTCTTTCCAAGACTCCCATTCCCAGGTGAGGGATCTGGTTTTCCTCGACTAAGTGAGCTGTCTCTCAATCAGCCCAAGGTGGGGGGGGGGTCACAAGGGGGGGGATCTCAGACATTTTGTGTCTGTCAATCAAAGCCCAGCCCCAGATAGACATTCTTTCTTTGAGTGTTTACAATAGAACCAACTGCAAAAGACTTTTTAAATCCTTTTTTTTTCTTTTTGGTTATTGTTGTTAAAAGAAAGGATTGTGTCCCTTCCAAGGGTAGCCTCCCTGAACGGGTCTTTTGGTCGGCTCAAAAGCTTTTTTTTTTTTTTTTTTTTTTGTTTTGAGGTAGGGTTTCACTCTAGCTCAGGCTGACCTGGAATTCACTCTGTAGTCGCAGGGTGGCCTCGAACTCATTGTGATCCTCCTACCTCTGCCTCCCGAGAACTGGGATTAAAGGCGTGCACCACCACGCCCAGCTCGGCTCAAAAGCATTTTAAGGTCTTATAATAAACTAAGAGACTGGCCCCAAGGAGAAAATTGCTACCAGGAAAGATGATCTTTTTGTTGTAAATTTAATGTTTTTGAGCTGAAATTAGTCTATAGGTAATTGTTATATATATATATATATATACTTTTTTAATTTTTATTTTTAGAGAGAGACACAGAGAGAGACAGAGAGAGAGAGAGGGAGAGGAAGGCAGATAGAGATGGGTGCGCCAGCAGTGTCTCAGCTGCTGCGAATGAAATCTAGATGTGTGCGCCCCCTTGTGGTCAAGTGCGGCATTGCGCCCTTGTGTCACTTTGCATCTGGCTAAACGTGGGACCTGGAGATTGGAACCAGCGTTCTTAGGCTTGAGCAGGCAGGCGCCTTAGCCGCTAAGCCATCTCTCCAGCCCACTTTTTTTGTTTTTAAGAGAGAAACACAGAGACAGAGAGAATGGGTGCACCAGTGCCTCCAGCTACCACTGCAAACGAACTCCAGATGCATGTGCCCCCCTTGTGCATCTGGCTTACTTGGGTCCTGGGGAATTGAACCTGGGTCCTTTGGCTTTGCAGATAAGTGCCTTAACCACTAAGCCATCCTCCCAGCCCTAATTGTTCTTTCTGATTTTACTTCACCAGAAGTTATGATCCAGGCATTGCACTGGGCATTGAGTGTCCAGTCTATGAACCCATTCTGATTCTTGCTCTCTGAGAACTTCTAATCTAGGCTCATGGACTGTATAAAAAAGAATAAAGGGGCTGGAGAGATGATTTAGCCTGGAAAGCCAAAGGATCCCAGTTCGATTCTCCAGGATCCACGCTAGCCATATGCATAAGGGGGTGCATGTATCTGGAGTTCGTTTGCAGTGGCTAGATGCCCTGGCACACCCATTCTCTCTCTCTCTTTAATAAATAAATAAATAAATAAATAAATAAATAAATAAATAAAATATATTTTTAAAAAAGAATAAAAGGATGTAAAGGGCTTCTTTCTTTCTTTCCTTCTTTTTTTTTTTTTTTTTGGTTTTTCGAGGTAGGGTCTCACTCTGGTCCAGGCTGACCTGGAATTCACTATGTAGTCTCAGGGTGGCCTCAAACTCACGGCGATCCTCCTACCTCTGCCTCACAAGTGCTGGGATTAAAGGTGTGCACCTTTCTCTCTCTCTGCTCCCTCTCTCTCTCTCTCTCTCTCTCTCTCAAATAAATAAATAAAAATAAGAATTTTTTTTTTAAAACAAAGGATGAGACAAGTGAGAAAGTCCTAAGAGCACTGGGCACACAATAGCCAGCTAATGGCTTCCAGTTAGAATATCAGGTCCTTAGGGCTGGAGAGATGGCTCAGCAGTTAAGGTGTTTGCCAGCAAAGCCAAAGGACCTCGGTTCGATTCCCCAGAACCCACATAAACTAGATGCACAAGGGGGTGCATGCTTCTGGAGTTCATTTGCAGTGGCTGGAGGCCCTGGCATGCCCATTTTCTCTCTCTCGCTCTCTCTGCCTCTTTCTCTCAAATAAATAAATAAAAATAAAACTATATAAAAATAGAAAAAGAAAAAAAAAAGAATATGAGGTCCCTAGGTGGGTGTGGTGGCGCACGCCTTTAATCCCAGCACTCGGGAGGCAGAGGTAGGAGGATCGCCATGAGTTAGAGGCCACCCTGAGAATACAGAGTGAATTCTAGGTCAGCCTGGACTAGAGTGAAACCCTACGTCGAAGAACAAAACAAAAACAAACAAACAAAAAGAAGATGAGGTCCCTGTGTGGGAAAAGAAGCTCTTTAGTCTTCTGATGAGGGAAACATATTTCTTTTTTTAATAGATTTTTTTGTTTATTATTTATTTATTTATTTGAGAGTGACAGACAGAGAGAGAAACAGGCAGATAGAGAGAGAGTGGTGCGCCAGGGACACCAGCCACTGCAAACAAACTCCAGACGCATGCGCCACCTTGTGCATCTGGCTTACATGGGTCCTGGGGAATTGAGTCTTGAACCGGGGTCCTTAGGCTTCACAGGCAAGCACTTAACCGCTAAGCCATCTCTCCAGGCTCGGGAAACATATTTCTTATTTCGGGGCCGAAGGGGATTTCCCATTATTCATCCAACCTCCTTCTTTCCTGCAAGTCAGATGGACTTTTAGCATCTGCATTCAAGAAAAGAATGTGCGGTTTTTGTCTTTTTGAATCAGGTTTATTTTGTTTAGTTGCATCCATTTTCTGCAAATGATAGCATACCATCCCTTTATGGCTAAATAGTATTGCATTGTATATACCTACCATATTTTCTTTTATAAATTTTTAAAATAATTTTTTAAAGATTTTACTTTATTTATTTATTTATTTGAGACAAAGAAAGGGAGAAAAAGAGAGAGAAAGAGTGAGAATGGGCACACCAGGGCCTCTAGCCACTGCAAATGAACTCCAGACGCATGTGCCACCATGTGCATCCAGTTTATGTGGGACCTAGAGAATCAAACTGGGGTCCTTAGGCTTTGCAGCCATGCGCTTTAACCACTAAACTATCTCTCCTGCCCCCAAACTTATTTATTTATTTATTTATTTATTTATTTATTTATTTATTTATTTAGAGAGACAGAGAGAGAGAGAGAGAGAATGGGTGCACCAGGATCTCCAGTCACTGCAAACGAATTCCAGATGCGTGCATCCCCTTGTGCATCTGGCTTACATGGGTCCTGGGGGATCGAACCTGGGTCCTTAGGCATTACAGGCAAATGCCTTAACTGCTAAGCCATCTCTCCAGCCCCACATTTTCTTTTCATACTCATCCATGAACGGACATCTAGGCCGATCCTGTATTTTTGCTATTGAGAATAGTGTTAGAGCCAGACTAACTCCATCTTTGGAACCTGACCCAGCCACCCCTCCCCCCCAATTACCACCTTCCTGGAATGACTCAGGCCACTCAGATTATCACTTTCCTAAAGTGGCCCAAGCCCTGGGGCCAGTCAGACCACCCAGCAAACAAAGAATTCCAGCGCCCATGCTGTAGAAATTCTCTGGAAAGATCACTCCAACACCAGAAAGAGCGAAAGTAGAGGAGTTTATTACCCAGGGTTCCTTGAGCTTGAAGGTAGCCCTCCAAAGAAGCTTTGCCCCAGCTGAGATTGCATTTCCATTTTATAATTTCCATAGCCAAGGGGAGGGGGGAGCGAACACACAGGATGTGGCACTTTGCATATCAATCATTTCTGTAGTCAGACCACACTAACTATGAACTCCATTTTACTTGGTTTTAGCCTAAACTGTCTTTCCTTCTCATCATCCGTTTGGGTCATTTCTGGAAAGTTCCTTCTCTGGGATGTGTCCATCTGCTGACAAAGATAAGTTTTAGCTCCTCAGCAATTAACATTTATAGACTCAGTGAATCAGTTCAACCTTTAATTTATTCTCTACCACACCCCCACCATCCCATAAATATCCCCTAATCTGTAATGGAGGGGGCTTTTAAAATTTTTTTTTATTGACAACTTCTATACTTAAATACAAAAAATGCATGATATTTCCCTCCCCTGCCCCCATACCCCTTTAGAACTCCAATCTCCATCATATCCCTTCCCTCTCTCCATTAGTCTCTCTTTTAATTTGATGTCGTCATCTTTTTCTTCTATTATGAGAGTCTTGCGAAGGTATTGCTAGGTACGGCAAGGTCATGGATATCGAGGCCAATTTCTGTCTGGGCAGTTGCATTGTAAGGCTCTTCCATTCTATCCGCCCCCTCTTCCGCAATGGTCCCTGGGCCTTGGAGGGTGTGACAGAGGTGTTTCAGTACTGGGCACTCCTCCATCCCTTCTTCTCAGCACTATGTTGCCTTTTTGGTCTTCCCAGTGGTCATCGCCATCTGAAAAGAGAAGCTTCTCTAACCAGAAGTGAGAGTAGCATTAATATGTGAACATGAACATTAAGAGCAGGCTTTATACCCCTAAGGCTCATGACCTCCGGGAAGGGGCTTTTTTAAAAAAAAAAATTCTATTTAAAAATTTTGGGGGGGCTGGAGGGATTGCTTAGTGGTTAAGGTGTTTGCCTGCAAAGCCAAAGGACCCAGGTTCGATGCCCCAGGACCCACGTTAGCCAGATGCACAAGGGGGCACATGCGTCTGGAGTTCATTTGCAGTGGATGGAGGCCCTGGTATGCCCACTCTCTCTCTCTCTCTCTGTGTCAAATAAATGAATAAATAAAAATAAAATATTAATTTAAAAATTATTTATTTATTTATTTATGAGAGAGAGGGAGGGAGAGGGAGAGAGAAAGAGAGACAATGTGCCAGGGCCTTTAGTCACTGTAAACAAATTCCAGAAGCATGCGCCCCTTTGTGCATCTGGCTTATGTGGGTACTGGGAAATTGAACTGGGTCCTTAGGCTTCACAAGCAAGCACCCTAACCATTAAGCCATCTCTGCAGCCCTTGTTTTTTTATTTTATTTACTTGAGAGAGAGAGACAGAAAGAGAAAGAGGCAGAGAGAAAGAAAGAGAATGGGCACGCCGGGGTCTCTAGCCACTGAAAATGAACTCCAGATGCTTGTGCCCCCTTGTGCATCTGGCTTATGTGGGTCCTGGAGAATCAAACCTGGGTCCTTATGCTTCACAGGCAAGCGCCTCAACTCCTAAGCCATCTCTCCAGCCCTTTTTTTTTTTTTTTTTTTTTTTTTTTGAGGAAAGCACAACAGACTGGCCTTTTTATTTTATGTTATGTTATTTTATTTATGTGCATGAGAATTTTGTTGACCCTCTGGGTCTTATTTTATCTCCTGATGTAGAGGGTGGAATTCACATCTCTAAATGGCCTTTTGAGTTGTTTTGTTTGTTTGTTTGTTTTTTTCTTTTCTTTTTTTTTTTTTTTGGTTTTTCAAGGCAGGGTTTCAATGTTGCTCAGGCTGACCTGGGATTCACTATGTAGTCTCAGGGTGGCCTTGAACTTGCAGCGATCCTCCTACCTCTGCCTCCCGAGTGCTGGGATTAAAGGTGTGCACCAAGCCATAACCAGTAAGCCATCTCTCCAGCCCTAATGTCTTTTAAAAATGGAGAGATCCAGGCATGGTGGCACACACCTTTAATCCCAGCACTTGAGAGGCCGAGGTAAGAGGATTGCCCAGAGTTTGAGGCCACCCTGAGACTACATTGTGAATTCCAGGTCAGCCTGGGCTAGAGCAAGACCCTACCTCGAGAAACCATAATAGTAATAATAATTGTATTTATTTATTTACCAGCAGAGAGAGAGAGAGAAGAGAGAGATAAAGAGAATGGGCATGTGCCACTTTATGCATCTGGCTTTATGTGGGTACTGGGGAGTTGAATCCTGGGTTGTTAGGCTTTGCAGGCAAGCACCTTAACCTTTGAGCCATCTCTCCAGCCTCTAAAATGACACTTTTTCCTTGAGAAGACTCTAACATGTGGGAGTGGCCTGTATGCCCTCTGGGAAGGCATGGAGTTGACGGGCAGGTCCTATTAACTTTACCTGGTGCCACAAAGAACAACTTATGTGGCCACTTTTTGAAGATTTTATTTTTATTTTTACTTACTTATTAGAGGCAGAGAGAGAGAGAGAGAGGGAGAGAGAGAGAGAGGGAGAGTGAGAATGGGCACGCCAGGGCTGTAGCCACTGCAAACGAAGTCCAGACGCATGCGCCACCATGTGCATCTGGCTTACGTGGGACCTGGAGAATTGAACCTGGGTCCTTAGGCTTCGCAGGCATGCGCCTTAACCACTAAGCCATCTCTCCAGCCCTATGTGGCCACTTCTTTTTTTAATAAAAAGTATTTTGTTTATTTATTTGCTACAGAGAAAGAGAGAGGGAGAGAATGGGCACGCCAGGGCCTCCAGCCACTGCAAACGAACTCCAGATGCATGTGTCCCCTTGTGCATCTGGCTTACATGGGTCCTGGGGAATCAAACCGGGGTCCTTTGGCTTTGCAGGCAAACGCCTTAACCACTAAGCCGTCTCTCCAGCTCCTATGTGGCCACTCTTTATGACTGGTAAATGAAGGCTCACACAGGGGAGGGTACAGCCACTATCTTACCATGTGGCAGCATGTTAGGAGAAAAGTTGTGACTGGCATGAGAGCGGGAGCAGATGTCGGCAAGAATGGAGACAGAGGAGTAGGGCTCAGTGATGGCTGCAGTGCAGAGGGGGTGGGAAGAGTCCCTTGTCCCAGAGGCTTCACTGCGGAAGAGAAGGGATTAGAGGAGGGATCCCTAGAAAAGACTTGACAGGCTGAAGCCTAAGGACCCAGGTTTGACTCCCCAGAGCCCACATAAGCCAGACGCACAAAGTGGTACATGCATCTGGAGTACAATTGCAGTAGTTAGAGGTCCTGGCATGCCAACTCTCTCTCTCTCCCTCTCCTTCTTTCCCTCTCTCATTCTCTCTCTCACACAAAAAAATCAAAATAAAAAAAAAACTTGACAGAAAAACATCTCCTGCCGGGCGTGGTAGTGCACACCTTTGAATCTCAGCACTTGTGAGGCAGAGGTAGGGGGATTGCCATGAGTTCAAGGCCTCCCTGAGACTACATAGTGAGTTCGAAGTCAGCCTGAGTTAGAGAGAGAGAGAGATTCCTAATAGTTTAAGGCCATTTGGGGATGTAGGTGTAGCTCTGGTTTTCATACCAGGAGGTCCGAATCTCCTGCATTCAAGAAACAAGACCAGCTGGGCGCACCTTTAATCCCAGCACTCGGGAGGCAGAGGTAGGAGGATCGCTGTGAGTTCAAGGCCACCCTGAGACTACATAGTGAATTCCAGGTCAGCCTGGACCAGAGTGAGACCCTACCTCGCAAAACCAAAAAAAAAAAAAAATGGCTGGAGAGATGACTTAGCGGTTAAGGCGCTTGGCTGCAAAGCCAAAGGATCCAGGTTCAATTCCCCAGGACCCATGTAAGCCAGATGCACAAGGAGGCACACGCATCTGGACTTCATTTGCTCATTTGCAGTGGCTGGAGACCCTGGTGCACCCATTATCTCTCTCCCTCCCTCTCTTCCTGCCTATTTCTGTATCTCTCTCTGTCAAATAAATAAAAATAAAACAAAATATTTTTAAAAAAGAAAGAAAAGGAAAGGAATAAGACAGAGCCAGGCGTGGTGACATACACCTTTAATCACAGCATTTGGGAGGTAGGAGGATCGCCATGAGTTTGAGGCTACCCTGAGACTACATAGTGAATTCCAGGTCAGCCTGGGCTACAGTGAAACCCTACCTTGAAAAACCCAAACAAAAACAAACAAAACAAACAACAAAACAAACAAGCAAACAAAAAACCCGTGTTTATGACAATAGATTTCTTGAATATTCTTTTTTTGTGTGTGTGTGTGGTTTTCCGAGGTAGGGTCTCACTCTAGCTCAGGCTGACCTGGAATTCACTATGTAGTCTCAGGGTGGCCTCGAACTCATGGCGATCCTCCTACCTCTGCCTCCTGAGTGCTGGGATTAAAGGAGTCTGCTACCACACCCTGCAATTTCTTAACTATTCTGCTCTTATATGTTCTCCATTGGGCAAAACTTTTATTTGTTTGCTATATTTATTCTAACAGATAGAAACTGGTCCTAATGATAGAAAATTTATTATGCCTGTAAATAGCTAAAGTTCAAAAATTAGTTAATTTCTATCATAGTCAAATTTGAAACGGTTCTATTTCTCAAGCATTATTTCAAACCAGTTTTCTTATACTTCCCGCCTCCACCTTACCTACATCAAATCTTAGTTCTAGAAATTTCAATTAACACTTCTTCCTTACTTCTACAGACAATGTTCTTTGTTTCCTTACCTCATGCCTATTGTTGCTTTATTTATTTTTATTTATTTATTTGAGAGCAACAGACAGACAAAGAGAGAAAGAGGCAGAGAGAGAGAGAGAGAATGGGCGCACCAGGGCTTCCAGCCACTGCAAACGAACTCCAGATACATGTGCCACCTTGTGCATCTGGCTTACGTGGGTCCTGGAGAATGGAGCCTCGAACTGGAGTCCTTAGGCTTCACAGGCAAGTGCTTAACCGCTAAGCCATCTCTCCAGGCCTATGCTATTATTTTCAACCTTGGATATAATGCTCATGTGTCTCCTGTAAATGTCATGTCATATACAATAAAATTCACTATAATGACCAGATCATAATGGCTAATATGTTTAACATGATCGAGAAGTTTCTTTCATAATGGCTTTGATTAGTAGCACTCTCTTAAGATGCTGCCTTCGTGCTTGATTTGGTATCATATATAAGACTCTGAGAGAAAGTCTCTTAGCCATGCGGGACAACAGCCTGCCATGTACACAATGAAAAAACAAAACTTGAGGCTCCAGAAGCTACACCTGTGTGATTAGAACTTCAGTGATGGGCTGGGCGTGGTGGCGCACGCCTTTAACCCAGCACTCGGTAGGCAGAGGTAGGAGGATCGCCATGAGTTCAAGGCCACCCTGAGACTACATAGTGAATTCCAGGTCAGCCTGGGCCAGAGTGAGACCCTACCTTGAAAAACCAAAAAAAAAAAAAATAATAATAATAAAATAAATAAATAAAAACTTAAAACACCCAGCTTAGGGCTGGAGAGATGGCTCAGCGGTTAAGGCCTTTGCCTGCAAAGCCTAATGACCTGTGTTTGATTCCCCAGGACCCACGTAAAGCTATATACACAAGGTGGCGTGTGTGTCTGGAGTTCGTTTGCAGTGGCTAGAGGCCCTGGTGCGCCCATTCTCTCTCCCTGTCTCTCTTCTCTTTGTCTTCTCTGTTTGCAAATAAAATAAAATTTAAAAAAAACAGTTAATAAAATAAAATTTAAAAATACCCAGTTTATTATCTTTTTTCTTATATGACTTGACATCTCTGTAACTAGCTGAGGCACATGTTCTCGGTCATAATTCTTTTTTTTTTTTTCAAGGTTGGGTATCACTCAAGCCCAAATGGACCTGAATTGACTACGTAGTCTCAGGGTGGCAAAATAAATAAATAAATAAATAAATAAATAAATAAATAAATAAAAATAAATAAATAAAAATAAATAAATAAAAATTTTAAAAACCAAATCTTTCCTGAACGCACATCTTGGCTGGTTGGCTGTCTGTCTTCTACTCATTATTAAATGTCCGCCTGTTCTCAACTCCTTTATTGTTCCAGTCCAGGTCCAGTGGTCTCAACTCTTGTCTTTCTGGTCTTACTGAGGCCAGGAACAGAGCCTGTGGGATCCTGGTAATGCCACGGTCATATCGAAGCCCACCACTCAGAACTCCAGACTCCAAGTCTCAAACACCCACTTGGAAGAACCTTCCCTCCAGATACATGTGCCACCTTGTGCATCTGGCTTACGTGGGTCCTGGAGAATGGAGCCTCGAACTGGAGTCCTTTAGGCTTCACAGGCAAGTGCTTAACCGCTAAGCCATCTCTCCAGGCCTATGCTATTATTTTCAACCTTGGATATAATGCTCATGTGTCACCTGTAAATGTCATGTCATATACAATAAAATTCACTATAATGACCAGATCATAATGGCTAATATGTTTAACATGATCGAGAAGTTTCTTTCATAATGGCTTTGATTAGTAGCACTCTCTTGAAGACGCTGCCTTCATGCTTGATTTGGTATCATATATAAGACTCTGAGAGAAAGTCTCTTAGCCATGCGGGACAACAGCCTGCCATATACACAATGAAAAAACAAAACTTGAGGCTCCAGAAGCTACACCTGTGTGATTAGAACTTCAATGATGGGCTGGGCGTGGTAGTGCACGCCTTTAACCCAGCACTCGGTAGGCAGAGGTAGGAGGATCGCCATGAGTTCAAGGCCACCCTGAGACTACATAGTGAATTCCAGGTCAGCCTGGGCCAGAGTGAGACCCTACCTTGAAAAACCAAAAAAAAAAATAATAATAATAATAAAATAAATAAATAAAAACTTAAAACACCCAGCTTAGGGCTGGAGAGATGGCTCAGCGGTTAAGGCCTTTGCCTGCAAAGCCTAATGACCTGTGTTTGATTCCCCAGGACCCACGTAAAGCCATATATACACAGGTGGCGTGTGTGTCTGGAGTTCGTTTGCAGTGGCTAGAGGCCCTGGTGCGCCCATTCTCTCTCCCTGTCTCTCTTCTCTTTGTCTTCTCTGTTTGAAAATAAAATAAAATTTTAAAAAAACAGTTAATAAAATAAAATTTAAAAATACCCAGTTTATTATCTTTTTTCTTATATGACTTGACATCTCTGTAACTAGCTGAGGCACATGTTCTCGGTCATAATTCTTTTTTTTTTTTTTTCAAGGTTGGGTATCACTCAAGCCCAAATGGACCTGAATTGACTACGTAGTCTCAGGGTGGCAAAATAAATAAATAAATAAATAAATAAATAAATAAATAAATAAAAATAAATAAAAAAAATAAATTAAAAATTTTAAAACCAAATCTTTCCTGAACGCACATCTTGGCTGGTTGGCTGTCTGTCTTCTACTCATTATTAAATGTCCGCCTGTTCTCAACTCCTTTATTGTTCCAGTCCAGGTCCAGTGGTCTCAACTCTTCTTTCTGGTCTTACTGAGGCCAGGAACAGAGCCTGTGGGATCCTGGTAATGCCACGGTCATATCGAAGCCCACCACTCAGAACTCCAGACTCCAAGTCTCAAACACCCACTTGGAAGAACCTTCCAGGTCATTTATTTTATTTCATTTTATTTTAAATTTTTTTAAAAATTTTTTTGGGGGGGCGGTTTTCGAGGTAGGGTCTCACTCTGGCCCAGGCTGACCTGGAATTCTCTATGTAGTCTCAGGGTGGCCTTGAACTCATGGCAATCCTCCTACCTCTGTCTCCCGAGTACTGGGATTAAAGGTGTGTGCCAGCATGCCTGGCTTAAATTTTTTTTTTTTTTTTTTTTTCTTTTTTTTTTTTTTTTTGGTTTTCCAGGTAGGGTCTCACTTTAGCTCAGGCTGACCTGGAATGCACTATGTAGTCTCAGGGTGGCTTTGAACTCACGCTAATCCTCCTACCTCTGCCTCCCGAGTGCTGGGATTAAAGGCGTGCGCCACCATGCCCTGCTTAAATTTTTATTTATTTTATTTGCATGCAGAGAGAGAGAGAGAGAGAGAGATGAGAGGCAGAGAGAGAATGCCACTGCTGAAGAACTCCAGATGCATGCGCATCTTGTGCATCTGGCTTACGTGGGTCCTGGAGACTCAAACTGGGATCTGTTGGCTTTGCAGGCAAATGCCTTAACTGCTAAGCCATCTCTTCAGCCCTCATTTCTTATCTCATAAGGAACTGGTGGTGTTCTGGTCCACTCCATGGAAAACCCATGGAGAAAGTACCAGCATGGCCTCCACCCGTGGGGTGAACTACCTTCAACCTTTCCAAAAGCAAAATACTGGAATCTTCCAAAGCTTGGGCTTTGCAACCACATAAACTTGGGTTTAAATGGAGCTTGGGGGTCACTGCAGCTCTCTGAGAGCCAGGATGTTGTAGATCTGGGGGAGAGCTGCTGACGTTTGCTATAGAGGAAAAAAAAATCCCTCCTGCAGCTAAGCGAGGGAGGGGATGGGCGCCCGTGGAGAAACCAGAGGCAGTTTCAGACACTGCTGAATAAAAGTGTTTCCAATTACCAGCAATGTGGCCTCACGGCACACTCTCCACTGTGACCCCACAGCCAACCTCATGCTGTTGCCTAGCAACTCACCTGCATCACCCAGGGATCTGAAGCTGGGGGGCCCCTTGGCAGGATGGGGGAAATGACCGGGTTTAAAATGACAAAGGCCCAGGGGGAATCTTGCAAGCAGTTCATTTTTTTTTTTTTCCAAATACTCACTGGGATCCCATCAAGGGCCAGATCCAAGACAGGCACGGGTGATTTAGAGATGGCTAAACCTTCCCTCTCCTCCAGAAATTCACAATGAAGGCTTGACAAAAATTGGTATGCATTCAAGAAACGTCTGAAGACAGATGATATATAGCTTAACAGTACAACACGTGCCTGGCGTGCGTGAGGCCCTAGGTTCAACCCCCAGCCTTGAGAAAGAAATTGTAGGTGGGAACAAAAAAAAAAAAAAAAAAGAAAAGAAAGAAAGAAAAAGAAGAGAAAAGAAAAGAATGGAGAAATGGCTTAGCGGTTAAGGGACTTGCCTGCAAAGCCAAAGGACCTTGGTTCGATTCCCCAGGACCCACGTAAGCCAGATGCACAAGGGGGCACACGCGTCTGGAGTTCGTTTGCAGTGGCTGGAGACCCTGGCATGCCCATTCTCTGTCTGTCTCTCTTTCTCTCTCTCTCAAATAAATAAATAAAATTTTAAAAAATACTTTTAAAAAAAAGGAAGAAGGAGAAAGAGAAAGAAAAGAAGAAAAAAGGAAATAGATTTATGTGTTTATCAACAGTCAAATGGATAAACAAATTGCAGTGTACAGTGCAGCCACACAATTTAATAGTATGCACATAGCATGAAAATGAACAATCTACAATTACACACAAAAAATGTGATCTTTTTTTTTTTTTTAATTTGTTTGTTTTGTTTTGTTGAAGTAGGGTTTCACTCTAGCCCGGGCTGACCTGGAATTCCCTACATAGTCTCAGGGTGTCCTTGAACTCACGGTGATCCTACTACTTCTGCCTCCCGAGTGCTGGGGATTAAAGACGTGCACCACCAGGCCCCGCTCCCATGATCTTATTTATTTATTTATTTTGTGGTAGAGTCTCGCTCTAGCCCAGGCTGACCTGGACCTTACTGTGTAGTCTCAGGTTGGCCTTGAACTCACAGCAATCCTCCTTCCTCTGCCTCCTGAATGATGGGAATACAGACATGAGCATGCCCAGCAAAAATATGGACTATTAGGGGCTAGAGAGATGGCTTAGTGGTTGAGGCATTTGCCTGCAAAACCAAAGGACCCAGGTTCAATTCCCCAGGACCCACGTAAGCCAGATGCACAAGGGGGCACATGCATCTGGAGTTCGTTTGCAGTGGCTGAACGCCCATGCATGCCCCCATTCTCTCCCTCCCTCTCTCTGTCTCTAATAAATAAATTAAAATATATTTTAAAAAATGGAATATTAATTAATGAATGAAACACATGATGAGTGAGAAAATCTTGAAGAAAAGGGTATATATTTAATATTAAATATTTTACAAATGAACTCCAGACGCCTATGCCTGCTTGTGCATCTGTCTTATGTGGGTCCTGGGGAATCAAACCTGGGTCCTTTGGCTTTGCAGGCAAACGCCTTAACTGCTAAGCCATCTCTCCAGCCCTCAAACTTTTATTTTTATTGACAACTTCCGTAATTGTAGACAATAACCCATGGTAATTCCCTCCGTCCACTTTCCCCTTTGAAACTCCACTCTCCATCATATCCCCTCCATCTCTCAATCAGTCTCTCTTTTATTTTGACGTCATCATCTTTTCCTCCTATTATGATGGTCTTGTGTAGGTAGTGTCAGGCACTGTGAGGTCATGGATATCCAGGCCTTTTTGTGTCTGGAGGAGCACGTTGTAAGGAGTTCTACCTTTCTTTGGCTCTTACATTCTTTCCGCCCCCTCTTCCGCAATGGACCCTGAGCCTTGGAAGATGTGATAGAAATATTTCAGTGCTGAGCACTCCTCTGTCACTTCTCAGAGCCATGGTGCCTTCTGAGTCATCCCAAGGTCACTGGCATCTGAAAAGAGAAGATTCTCTAACCAAAAGCGAAAGTAGCATTAATATATGAGCGTGGACATTAAGAGAAGTGCTTACTGGGCAGTTTGGTGAGCATAGTATATACATTTAGCCAGTCACCCGCAGATGTTACACCCCTAAGGCTCATGACTACCCCTGTTGTAGGTTTTCAGTATCAGGGATGTATTCCCTCCCATGGAGCGGGCCTCCAAGCCCAGTTAGAGAACAGTTGATTTCCCCCATAACAGACATGCCACTATTGCACCCGTTGGCTCATTTGGCCTGGCTGGTCAAATTAAAGACTTGCAGTGTTTACTGCTGAGTATCTTCACTGGTGTTTTCTCTCTCCCATTGAACTGCATGCAGCATAGATTTTTCCAGCTTTCTGTCAGCTGGTCTACATGGAGGAGGTTTTCAGCTCAGCTCCAGCAGGATTTCTCAGTGACCTTGCAGTAGGGCAAACATTTTTTAAAAATCTATTTATTTCCAAGGAGAGAATGAGAATGGGCATTCTAGGGCTTCCAACTGTAGCATGCAAACTCCAGATGCATGTGCCACTTTGTGCATCTGGCTATTATGTGGGTACTGAGGAATTGAACCCTGGGTTGTTAGGCTTTGCAGGCAAGCGACTTAGTGTCTGAGCAATCCCTCCAGCCCAGGGCAATGGATGCTTTACTTTTCAAGGTCTCTCTGTCTCTCTCTCTTTTTTCTTTTTCTTTCTATTCTATTCTATTCTATTCTATTCTTTTCTTTTCTTTGTTTTGGTTTTTTGAGGTAGGATCTCACTCTGGTCCAGGCTGACCTGGAATTCACTGTGTAGTCTCAGGGTGGCCTCGAACTCTCGGCGATCCTCCTACCTCTGCTTCCCGAGTGCTGGGATTAAAGGCGTGCGCCACCACTCCTGGCTTGCTTGCTTGTTTGCTTTCTTTCTTTCTTTCTTTCTATTTTTTTTTTTTTGAGGTAGGCTCTCACTCTAGCCTAGGCTGACCTGGAACTCACTCTGTAGTTCCAGGCTGGCCTCGAACAAACAGTGATCTTTTTCATTCCATATTTTAAAAAAATAATAATTTTATTTATTTATTAGAAAGAGAGAGAGAGAATGGACACACCAGGGCATCTAGCCACTACAAACGAACCCCAGATGTATGTGCCACCACATTCACCTGGCTCACATGGGCACTGGGAGATTAAACCTGGGTCCTTTGGCTTTGCAGGCAAGCGCCTCAACCACTAAGCCATCTCTTCAGCATGTATACATACATACATACATACATACATACATACATACATACATACATACACACATACATATTTGATTTTTCCAGGTAGGGTCTCACTCTGTAGCCTCGGCTGACCTGAAATTCACTCTATAGTCTCAGGATGGCCTCAAACTCACGTGAGTGCCAGCACTCCTGGCTACCCAAAGATTTTATTTTATTTATTTATTTGAAAGCGGCAGAGGGGCTGGAGAGATGGCTTAGTGGTTAAGGCACATGCCTGCAAAGCCTAAGGACCCAGGTTCGATTCTCTAGGTCCCAGGTAAGCCAGATACACATGGTGGCGCATGCATCTGGAGTTCTTTTGCAGTGGCTAGAGGCCCTGGAGTGCCCATTTTCTCTCTCTCTCTGTCCCTCTCTCTGTCTGTAATAAATGAATAAATGAAAATAAAATCTTTTTGAAAAGAGGCAGAGAAAAAGAAGAAAGAAAAAGAAAGAAAGAGTGCAAGGGTGCACCAGGACTTCCAGCCGCTGCAAGCAGACTCCAGATGCATGCACCACCTTGTGCATCTGGCTTACGTGGGTCCTGGGGAATCGAACCTGGGTCCTTTGGTGTTACAGGCAGGCAGGCAGGCAGGCAAGCTAGCGCTTTAACTTCTAAGCGGCCATGCCACGTCACACCGGCGGGCCTGGGGCGCGTCCTGCCCCGGGGCCGCCTCTTCCCCTCCTCTCCCCTCCCCTCCTCTCCCCTCTCCCCTCGGAGGCCAGCCATGGTGGTGGCCTGGGCGGCGGCGACGTGGCTGCTCCTGGGCGCCTTGGCGTGCGCGCATCGGGAGCAAGACTTCTACGACTTCAAGGCGATCAACATCCGTGGCAAGCTGGTGTCGCTGGAGAAGTACCGGGGCGCGGTGAGTGACAGCCGGGCCTGTTGCCCCCTACCCCCGTGGCCTTGGAACTTTGCAGATGTCCCTCCCTCTTCCCTGTCCATCTGGAGAGTCCCCACCCCCACCCCACCCTCTCCCCCTCCATCCCAACACCCCGGGACCTGGGCACCTTGTGACACCGCCCCTGGTGCACTCAGCATCCCCTGGTGCCATGGATGCACGTGGGGCATTGCAGGCCAGGAAGGACTTGAGGACAACAGGGAATGTGCAGGGAACAGGGACCCCTTGCGTGCAACTTCCTCCAAACTTCCTCCCGGTCCTGGGTCCTCTCCAGGACAACTTTGCTAGACAGCTCTGCAGTTAGTCATCCAGGCCCGATGGTCCCTCCCTACCAGAAGGAATCTTAAGGACTTCAAAGTGTGTGTGTGTGTGTGTGTGTGTGTGTGTGTGTGTGTGTGTGTGTGGGGGTTGTGGATTCTTAAAACAAGAGAGAATTTTAGTAAGACAGATAATTCCAGACCAAAAGAGCGTCTGGCAAACTGCAAGAACGGTGTGTGTGTGTGTGTGTGTGTGTGTGTGTTTAGATTCCTCAAGCACAATTGCTTGGAATGCCCTACACACACACACACACACACACACACACACACACACACACACCAGGCTGCAATGGTGTGGAAGACCAGGCTGCAGAGGCCAGGAGGGGACCAAGAGAATCCTTGAGATGGATCTGGGGACTTTGGTGAGGGAAAGAAGGGAGCTGAAGACCAATGCCAGATTTGGATGGATCAGAAAAGACTGGCTGGCAATATGCCAGGGGAGGAAGGGACCAAGAGATGGAGATGGATCTTTCTTTGGTGAGAAAGAAGGGGAGCTTTCTTCAGATTTGGTTGGATCAGCCTTTGGCCTTTTTCTTTTCTTTCCTTTCCTTTCCTTTCCTTTCCTTTCCTTTCCTTTCCTTTCCTTTTCTCTCCTCCCCTCACTTCTTCTCCCCTCCTTCCTTCCCTCCCCTAGCTCCATCTCCCCCTCCTGCTCTGTCCGTGGGAGCTGAAAGTTAAAAGCTTTTCCGAACTTGCTCTGCAGTCGCTGTTCCCGGCGCCTTTCATCTCGCCAGCACATTTGTAAAACTGCGCAGACTGAAGGGCCGTGACATGAACAACCAAAGAAATGTCAGCGCAGGGATGGGGCTGCCAGCCTGCATGGGGGGCGGGGGCGGAGGGTGGAGGGGAGGCAACCAGACCTTCCTGGGAAGGGACCAGGATCAGGTCAGGTGGGCTCCCAAGGACAACAGGCTCCAGCGCCTTTGTGCCTCTGCAGAGCCTGGCTTTCTCTGCCAGGGTCAGGAGCATAGGGCAGTGGGGTGGGGGAGGGCAGCAGGACTGATCAGGGAGGAGAGCTCAGGCTGGCAGCCCACACTGGTGAGCCCTGGGGGGGTGGGAGCAGGGCATCAAGGTTGGAGAACCACACACCTGGTGCCAGCTGCCTGCTAAACACCATCATGTTCATCCTGGTGGAACTAGAGCCAGAGTGGTTCAGTCTGGGTTCAAATCCCACTATCATCATGCCCCAGTTGTGTCACCCTGGGCAAGTGGTTTAACCTTCGTACATCTCCCAGTTTCTCAGAGGAAAAGCGAGGGTGGTGGTAATGATGCCTACCTCGGAGGGCTGGGTGAAGAGAGAACGAATCCATGTAAGATGCTTATAATTAGTATGTGCTGTGATCCACAGTGATAGCAGCAACAGCAGGGCTGGGTGGGGTCCTGGGTCCCATGCTACAGACAGGAACACCAAGGCTTAGAGGGGGACGGGTGACCTGCGGTGGACTCAGCTGGGAGAGGAACAGCTATTAAAGCCAGTTCCCTCCCCCCTTTCTCCCTGAGGCTGGAACTTCAACTCTGGCAGGTTAAGCAAGGAGTCTGTTTTGTTCTCTGGTGTGGAGAAAGCTCATTGTAGATGCTCAGTAAACGTTAGTTGAAGGAAGGCATAAATGGATGAATGAAAATGTAGGAGAGGTGTCAAGGCTGGAAAATCTAAAGGCACTTTGTTTACGGCTATGTGTATTTGGGGGGGGGCGGTCAGAAAGGATAGAACCTGCGCCTTGAGAATTTTCAGGCCTGGATGGTGTTCAAATCTAGGACTCCCCTGGGCCCCGGAATGAGGCAGCACCATGGACAGCAGACAGGGTCTCAAAGAGTCTCCTCCCCCCTCTCCAGGAGCTGTCCAGCCAGCAGCCCAACTCCTGTGGCTTCAGGATGGGGCTAGGCTCCAACCTTTCATGCACACTCTATTCTTCCCTCTCCCTCCATCTGGACCCAAATCCAAAGCCCCAGAGGCCTGTTGGGGGAAAATGTGCCTTATTTCTGTCTGCACTATCTTCGGCCCTAGACAGTCTCCACAGCCCTGAGGCTGACACAGTAGGTGGCTGGGTGGAGATGGGAGAAGGGGTCCTCAGGGCTGTCCTGAAAGGGCCTATGGATACAGCAGAGTGCAACAAGGCCTGAGCACCTGGAGAGTCCCTCCTGCTCCCCCTCCCCTGCCGTGGTAGGGTAAGACAACCCTGCCACCCACATTCCCCCAACACACACTTCAAACACTCCACTCTCCCTGAATAATTCACCTGCCTCTCCCCGGGGCTTCTGCAGAACACCCAGCCCAGGTGTTAAGGAGGAAAGGAGCAGGAAGGCCCATTAAATTTAAACACCACTGAGGATTGTCAGACATGAGGTTCTATTCCTGGCTTGGAAAAAAAAACACACCACCCAGCAATGGGGTAGGATGGGGATTCAAAAAGGGTGGTGGGGAGGGACCATCATGGGATGGACGACTTGCTGAGCACCACAGCGATGAACCAGGGGAGATGTCAGAGCGCCGAGCCTCCTCTCACTGTGGGCCTTCATTGGCAAGGAGTGTGCTTGTGTAATGCCTCCTCCCTTACCTGGTTCTGGTAAGCCCGAGCACCCATCTAAAAATAGCTTCCCTGCAGTTCCCCGAAAGCCCACCATTTCCGATCCAGCACGGAACAAGCATTGCTTCGGCAGTGGCCTCCCTTGCTGCTAGCTACACTTCTTGCAACTTACATCTTGGGGATGTCAAACTATTTCAGGTTGTTATCATGCCATGAGCTCTCACAGTACTGCTCCTGCCACTTGGGTGTCTGTCTGGACTTGGACTCTGGAAAACTGTTTCTCACTCCAGCCCCAGCACATGGTATGGTGCGCCTCTTCACACCATTGGCCTGCTTCCCGCGTGGACTTCCACACCACACAAAACAGAGCCCTTGACTGTGAGGCCCCAGGCGGTCATTGCAGACCATGGCCCTTGAGAACAGGCCATTAGAAGCTGCAAGAGGTGGCAGTGACGCCGAGAAGCTGAGGTTCTCTTTCCCGTCCTGGCCGTGGCCCCAGCTCACTGTGTTCTGGGCAAGTCTCTGACTTCCAAGTTACTCGAGCTCAGGAATTTCTGCTCACATGCACTTTTTGTTTTGTTTCATTTTGAGGTAGGGTCTCACTCTAGCCCAGACTGACCTAGAACTCACTCTGTAGCCCAGGGTGGCCTCGAACTCACAGCGACCCTCCTGTTTCAGCCTCCCAGACCCTGGGACAAAAGGCCTGTGCCACCAAGCCCAGCTTTATACTTTTTTGTATAGATGTGTGTGGTGTGTGTGCATGTGTGAATGCGTGCTAGCATGTGTGTGGGCATAAGTGTGTGGGGGTGAGCATGCACAGATGGGCTCCTGCTTGTGGAGGCCTCAGGACAATCTTGGTTCTTATCTTCGGGACAGCTGTCCACTTTTTGTTTTCGACGTAGAGTTTCACTGTAGTCCAGGCTGGCCTCAGATTCACTGTGATCCTCCAAGCTCAACCTCCCCAGTGCTGGGATTAAAGACATGTGCCGCTATGCCTGGCTTGTCTGCTCTTGTGAGACAGGGTCTCTCATTGGTTTGAAGTCCACCAACTAGGCTAAGCTGAGCCCCTGGGATCCTCCTGTCTCTGCCTCCCCAGCTCTGGGATTACAGACGCATCACCACGCCCAGCATATACATGAGTACTGAGGATGAAACCTGGGTCTGGCCTGACTTTTCTGACTAGCCTATTTTTCCAGCCCCATATAGACTTTTTTTTTTTTTTTTTTTTTTTTTTTTTTTTTGTTTTTTTTTCGGTAGGGTTTCACTCTGGTCCAGGCTGACCTGGGATTAACTATGTAGTCTCAGGGTGGCCTCAAACTCTCAGTGATCCTTCTACCTCTGCCTCCCGAGTGCTGGGATTAAAGGCGTGCGCCACCACGCCCAGCCCCATATAGACTTTTTCAAACCATTTCTATACAGATGCTGCTTCAGTCATCCCTCATTGATACAGGAAGCTGCTGATTTGTACTGGTTTATTGAAGCCAATTGTTTGATTGTTTTGTTTTGTTTTGTTTTCAGGAATTTTGCAAGTCTGTTTTGTAAGCTCTTGAAAATGGCCCCGTTGAGAGTATTTATCCCTCTAATGCTGACGAACACCAGCCAGGGCTTGCCCCAGGTTGTCCCAGAGTCAGTACCTCTGCCTGAACCTCCCAGCCCCAGTCTCGCCCGGCTTCCTCCTATCATGTGTGAGGGAACATTCATTGTTGGGACAGTCACCTATTTGTCCATAGCAGAGCCGATGCAAGCGCATGCCTCGTCACTGGGATGTTGAACATTGCATTGTTTTTGCAATCCAGGTATCCCTGGTGGTGAACGTGGCTAGTGAATGTGGCTTCACGGACCAGAACTACCGGGCCTTGCAACAGCTGCAGCGGGACCTCGGTCCCTACCATTTCAACGTGCTTGCCTTCCCCTGCAACCAGTTTGGCCAACAGGAGCCAGACAGCAACAGAGAGATTGAGAATTTTGCCCGCCGCACCTACAGTGTCACTTTCCCCATGTTTAGTAAGGTCGCAGTCATTGGCACTGGTGCCCACCCTGCCTTCAAGTACCTGACCCGTGAGTACTCTCCTTCCTTCCTTCTTTTTTTTTTGTTTTTTTTATTTATTTATTTGAAAGCGACAGACAGAGAGAGGAAGAATGGTCGCACCAGGGTCTCCAGCCACTGCAAAGGAACTCCAGATGCATGCGCCACCTTGTGCATCTGGCTTATGTGGGTACTGGGGAATCGAGCCTCGGACAAGGGGTCCTTAGGCTTCAAAGGCAAGTGCTTAACCGCTAAGCCAGCTTCCTTCTTTTTGTTCTTTCTTAGAGAGAGAGAGAGAGAGAGAGGAAGAGGGACTGGGGAGATGGTTTAGCGGTTAAGGCACTTGCCTACAAAGCCTAAGGACCCATGTTTGACTCTTTAGATCCCATGTAAGCCAGATGCACAAAAGGTGAGGCAAGCGCAAGGTCACACATGCCCAGTAGGTGGCACAAGCGTCCATGATGGCGCATGCCTTTAATCCCAGCATTCAGGAGGCAGAGGTAGGAGGATCGCCGAGAGTTCAAGGCCACCCTGAGACTACACAGTGAATTCCAGGTCAGCCTGGGCCAGAGTGAGACCCTACCTCGAAAAGAAAAAAAAAGAACCCTTGCAGAGAGAGAGAAAGGGAGAGAGGAGGCAGAGAGAGAGAGAATAGGCACACCAGGGCCTCTAGCTACTGCAAACTAACTGTGCCACCATGTGTGTCTGGCTTATGTGGGTCCTGGGGAATCGAACCAGGTTCTTAAGCTTCTCAGACAAGCGCCTTAACCACTGTGCCATCTCTGCAGTCCTTCACCTTCCCTCAGTTGGCTGAGTCCTGGCTCTCTGGGCAGCAGAAGGCATCCATACCTCTTCCTTCCTGACCCTCCATGTGGGGTGGGTGGTATTTTCTTTCAGCAGGGACCTTTGAGGGGAACGGGATGGGTGGGGCAGTCTTGAGCTGAGATGGATTCCTGCCCTCAGGATCCCCACACCAGAGGCCTCACAGCTCTTTCTGAGGGTTTCCCTGGGATCCTGTTTTCACCCACAAGGGCTTCTGAAAGGGGACGGCTCCCCAAGCTTCTGTTCCTGTGAATCGGTTGGGCTTGTGGACCTGGGAGAAGCCAAAACGCAGGCACACACATTCCATGCCTGGACAAGGCTCTCCAGGATGGCTGACAGAACTCTCTGTTTAAGGGGAGCATGGGCTGAAATGTCAGCGCTTAACTGACATACCCCGAATGAAACAGGACAAAGACTTAAAGGCAGAAGGAGAGTTGATCAGATACACTGTAATAACGCTGCAGCGAGCAAGACAGTAGCAACACTCTGCATCGAGGCAGTCTTTTTTTTAAATAATATTTTTATTGGGGCTGGAGGGATGGCTTAACGGTTAAGGCATTTGCCTGTGAAGCCAGAGGATCCAGGTTTGATTCCCCAGGACCCACATAAGCCAGATGCACAAGGGGGCGCCATGCATCTGGAGTTCATTGGCAGTGGCTGGAGGTCCTGGCATGCCCATTCTCTCTCTGTCTGTCTCCTCTCTCTCTGCTTGTAAATAAATAAATAAATAAATAATTTTATTTTTACTTATTTATTTGAGAGGGAGGGATGGAGAGAGAGAGAATGGGTGTGCCAGGGCCTCCAGCCGCTGCAAACAAACTCGAGGCTCATGTGTCAAGTTATGCATCTGGCTTATGTGGGTCCCGGAGAATCGAACCTGGGTCCTTCAGCTTTGCAGGCAAATGCCTTAACTGATAAGCCATCCCTCCAGCCCTGCATAGAAGCAATCTAAGGAGCGTTTTTTTTTTTTAATTTTAATTTTAATTTATTTATTTAATTTTTATTTCATATTTAATTTTTTATTTTGAAAGAGAGAGAATTGGCGTACCAGGCCCTTCAGCCTCTATGAGTGAACACCAGACACATGTGCCCTCTTGTGCACATGTGCAATATTGTGCTCTTGCATCACTGTGTGTCTGGCTTACAGGGGGCATGGAGATTTGAACATGAGATCTTAGGCTTCCCAGGCAAGCACCTTAACCACTAAGCCATCTCTCTAGCCCTTATTCCCCCCCCCTTTATTTATTTATTTTTTTTGATTTTCAAGGTAGGGTCTCACTCTGGCCCAGGCTGACCTGGAATTCACTATGTAGTCTCTGGGTGGCCTCGAACACACGGCGATCCTCCTACCTCTGCCTCCCGAGTGCTGATATTAAAGATGTGCGCCACCACTAAGCTGTTAAGGCATTTGCCTGCAAAGCCAAAGGACCTAGGTTTGATTCCCCAGGACCCATGTAAGCCAGACGCACAAGGTAGTGCATGCATCTGGAGTTTGTTTTACAGCAGCAGCTGGAGGCCCTGGTACACCCTTTCTCTCTCTCTCTCTCTCTCTCTCTCTCTCTCTCTCTCTCTCGGCCTCTTTCTCTCTCTCAAATAAATGAAATAAATTTTAAAAAATTTTAAATGTTAAAAAGAAAAGTACTAATGCTTGGGTCTTGTCCTCGATTCTGATTTAATTGGTGTGTGACAGAAAAATCCATTTTGTTCTCTCGTCTCCCCCCCCCCTTTTTTTTCTAGAGTCTTCTGGGAAGGAGCCCACGTGGAACTTCTGGAAGTACCTAGTGTCCCCAGATGGAAAGGTGGTAGGGGCTTGGGATCCGACGGTGGCCATGGAGGAGATCAAACCCCACATCACAAAGCTGGTGATGAAGCTTATCCTGCAGAAGCGAGAAGACTTGTGACGCGTTTCCTTTTCCCCACACCCCCCTTCCACCCTCCCGCATGCACGAGGCCCAAGCAAAACTAAAGGGGGGGCCGGGCGTGGTGGCGCACGCCTTTAATCCCAGAACTCGGGAGGCAGAGATAGGAGGATCGCCGTGAGTTCGAGGCCACCCTGCTACTCCATAGTGAATTCCAGGTCAGCCTGGACCAGAGTGAGACCATACCTTGCAAAACCAAAAAAAATAATAATAATAAAAATAAATAAATAAATAAATAAATAAATAAATAAATAAAACAAAAAATAAATAAAGGGGGTGCCTCCCAGGGAGACCTACAGCTTCTCTTCCCTTCATTCTTGCCCACACCCTATCACTCTTAGAGAGGAAGAATTCTAAGGCTTTATGCGGCTCTAGGAGCAATCAATCAGTAGAGAGACAGAGTGGTTCCTGCCTGTAATCCCAGCACTCAGGAAGCAGAGGCAGGAGAATTGACTCCAGTTCCAGGCCAGCTAGGAAGGAAGAAAAAAAAATCATATATATATATATATGAACATACATACATACATACATATATCCCCCACACCCCAGAATACAAAATAAGGCCAGGCGTGGTGGCGCACGCCTTTAATCCCAGCACTCGGGAGGCAGAGGTAGGAGGATCCCCATCGAGGCCACCCTGAGACTACAGAGTGAATTCCAGGTCAGCATCGGCTAGAGAGGAGAACCTACCTCAAAAAATAAACAAACAAATAACCAAAAAAGAGCCCAAAGGCACCAGTAGAAACTTGGTAAATGGTGGTTCTCTTTTTCTTTCTTTTTTGGGGTTTTTTTTTTTTTTTTTTTTTTTTGGTTTTTCGAGGCCTCTGGTCCAGGCTGACCTGGAATTCACTATGTAGTCTCAGGGTGGCCTCGAACTCTCGGCGATCCTCCTACCTCTGCCTCCCGAGTGCTTTTTGGGGGGTTTTTTGAGGTAGGGTTTCACTCTGGTCCAGGCTGACCTGGAATTCACAAACTCAGGCAAACTCACAGCGCCCCCAAACCTCTGCCTCCCGAGTACTGGGATTAAAGGCTTTTGCCACCACGCCCGGCTTAAATGGTGGTTCTTAACAGTGAATTGCCAGCTAGGGAGACCCTCTAGCTCATGGAAACATGCCGAGTAGAAGGATCTCAAGCAATAATTTCATCCTTCGTCAGGCCTTTGTAAAAGGAGAGCAGGGCTGGAGCCATGGCTTAGAGGTTAAAGCGCTTGCCTGCAAAGCCAAAAGACCCACGTTCCATTCCCCAGGACCCATGTAAGCCAGATGCACAAGGGGGTACATGCATCTGGAGTTTGTTGGCAGTAGCTGGAGGCCCTGGCGCACCCATTCTCTCTCTCTCTCTCTCTACCTGCCTATTTCTGTATCTCTCTCTGTCTCTCAAATAAATAAAAATAAAATATTAATAAATAAATAAAAGGAGAGCAATACTACCTCACAGGAGTGTTGTGAGGATTAAGGTCAAATACATGTGAACGTGCCTAGCGTGAACCATATGAGGCATTCAATAAATTTTTTTTGCATGCAAACAAAATTATTTGTGATCAATAAAAATTTGCACCCAACCTGAATTTCCAGCCAGTTAAAAGGAAGGCCATGAATTTGTTGTGATTGCTGTTTTCCTCTGTGTATCGTTAATTTTTTTTTTTCAAGAGATGCAGCCAGGAGGCAGAGGTAGGAGGATTGCCAGGAGTTCGAGACCACCCTGAGACTACAGAGTGAATTCCAGGTCAGTCTGGGGTAGATCAAGACCCTACTTCGAAAAACCAAAAAATAAATAAATAAATAAATAAAATAAAAATGAAACCCTCCTCCCCATTTTCTCCCTGGAGAAAACACATCAGCGATTTGGTATGAAAGCTTCCAGGACTGTTTTATTTTTGTTTTTTTGAGGTAGGGTTTCACTCTAGTCCAGGCTGACCTGGAATTCACTATGTAGTCTCAGGGTGGCCTTGAACTCATGGCGAGCCTCCTACCTCTGCCTCCCGAGTGCTGGGATTAAAGGTGTGTGCCACCACGCCCGGCCTTTAAAAAAAATTTTTTTTAAATTTATTTGAAGGAGAGAGTGAGAAAGAGACAGAGAGAGAGAGAGAATGAATGGGTGCACCAGGGCTTCCAGCCGCTGCAAAGAAACTCCAGACACATGTGCCACCTTGTGCATCTGGCTTACATGGGTCCTTGGGAACTGAACCTTGGTCCTTTGGCTTTGCAGGCAAGTTCCTTAACTGCTAAGCCATCTCTCCATGCCAGATCTTGTTTCTTTAAGTAGCTCTTGGAGTTCAAAGATCATCTAAATACCTTGGAGGGAGAGTTGGAGCCATCCTTCCAGGCTCACTTCACTTTTCTTTTTTTATTTTTAAGATTTATTTTTATTTATTTACTTATTAGAGACACAGAGAGGGAGATAGAGAATGGGAGCACCAGGGCCTCTCTAGCCACTGCATACTAAACTCAGACGCATGTGCCACCTTGTGCATCTGGCTTACGTGGGACATGGAGCAACTAACCTGAGTCCTTAGGGCTTTGTAGGCATATGCCTTAACTGGCTAAAGCCATCTCTCTGGTCCCCACTTCTCTTTCATTTTTATTTATTTATTTGAGAGAGAGAACGAGGCTGAGGAAGAGAGAGAGAGAGAAAGAATGGGCACGCCAGAACCTCCAGCCACTGCAAACAAACTCAGATGCATGCGCCATTTTGTGCATCTGGCAACCCTTCACTTCTTTTGTGAGTCAGGATTATGCTAATGGCACTGATGAAGAAGAAATTCAACTGGTGTATTCGGAAATTCTTGGCATTGCAAGATTTTTTTTTTACAAACAAGGTTTGCCATTTTCTGTCCGAAACCAAAAGATGTTATCTCGAGACTAAGGAATAAATTACAGTGGAAGCTGAGTGTGGTGAAGCACGCCTTTAATCCCAGCAAGTCGGGAGGTAAAGGTATGAGGGTTGCCATGAGTTCGAGGCCACCCTGAGACTACAGAGTGAATTGCAGGTCAGCCTGGGCTGGAGCGAGACCCTACCTTGAAAAACCAAAATAAGGGTTGGGGAAATGGCTTAGTGGTTAAGGCATTTGCCTGAGAAGCCTAAGGACCCTGGTTCAATTCCCAGGACCCATGTAAGCCAGATGCACAAGTGGGTGCGCGTGTCTGGCACGCGTTTGCAGTGGCTGGAGGCCATAGTGTGTCCATTCTCTCTTTCTATCTGCCTCTTCCTCTCTCTCTCTCAAATGAATAAATAAAATAAAAATAATAATAATAAAATAAATAAATAAATAACAGTGGAAAAAGCACACTGTAACATTTGGTTCTTCTTAGCTGGGATGATCACTCGACCTGAAGCAGCTTATGAGCAGAAAGAGTTTATTTCCAGGTTATGGTTTCAAAAGGAAGTGTTGATTTGACTTTCTCATTGCCAGGACGAACACGCAGCCAGAAACAGTTTATGGAGGAGAGGGTTTATTTCAGGCTTGCAGATTCTTTTTATTTTGGTTTTGTTTTTATTTTTATTTATTTATTTGAGAGCGACAGGCAGATAGAGAAAGAGGCAGAGAGAGAGAGAGAGAGAGAGAGAAGGGGCACACCAGAGCCACTGCAAACAAACTCCAAATACATGTGCCACCTTGTGCATCTGGCTTACGTGGGTTCTGGGAATCAAGCCTCCAGCCTGGGTGCTTATGCTTCACAGGCGGCGCTAACTGCTAAGCCATCTCTCCAGCCCAGGCTTACAGATTCTCTGCGGAAAATTTCATCGTGGCAGAAGACCCTGGCTTATTCCATCATATACCCACGGCACAGAGACAATACCCTGCACCAGCAAGCACAGGTGGACTCAGAATACACATACCTAGGGCTGGACTTTACCTGCAGGTCCGCTCCAGGTGATGCACTTTCTCCAGCAGGGCTCCACCTCCGGACACTCAAACGGAGGACTAAGGAGGAAACTTAATCACAGACGCCTGAGCCTATGGGGACATTACATTCAAAGCTACCACATCCCACCCCTGACCCCAGAGACTCATGACCGTCTCACAAAGCAAACTGCATTCAGTCCAACTTCAAAATCCCCGTAGTCTTTATATTTTTAAAAATTATTTTCTTTTTATTTATTTATTTTAGACTTTCTTTCTTTCTTTCTTTCTTTCTTTCTTTCTTTCTTTCTTTCTTTCTTTTGTTTGTTTTTTTTTCGAGGTAGTGTCACACTCTAGCTCAGGCTGACCTGGAATTCACTACATAGTCTCAGGGTGGCCTCAAACTCATGGTGATCCGACTGCTGGGATTAAAGGCATGCTCCACCACGCCTTGCCTTATTTTGGTTTTTCGAGGTAGGGTTTCATTCTAGCTCAGGCTGACCTGTAGTCTTAGGGGTGGCCTCAAACTCATGGTGATCTTCCTACCTCTGCCTCCCAAGTGTTGGGATTAAAGGCATGTATTTTTATTTCATATTTAATTTTTTATTTTGAAAGAGAGAGAATTGGCGTACCAGGCCCTTCAGCCTCTATGAGTGAACACAGACACATGTGCCCTCTTGTGCACATGTGCAATATTGTGCTCTTGCATCACTGTGTGTCTGGCTTACAGGGGCATGGAGATTTGAACATGAGATCTTAGGCTTCACAGGCAAGCACCTTAACCACTAAGCCATCTCTCTAGCCCTTATTCCCCCCCCCGTTATTTATTTATTTTTTTTGATTTTCAAGGTAGGGTCTCACTCTGGCCCAGGCTGACCTGGAATTCACTATGTAGTCTCTGGGTGGCCTCGAACACACGGCGATCCTCCTACCTCTGCCTCCTGAGTGCTGGGATTAAAGGCGTGCGCCACCACCAAGCTGTTAAGGCATTTGCCTGCAAAGCCAAAGGACCTAGGTTTGATTCCCCAGGACCCATGTAAGCCAGATGCACAAGGTAGTGCACGCATCTGGAGTTCGTTTTATAGCGGCTAGACGCCCTGGTGCTCTCTCTCTCTCTCTCTCTCTCTCTCTCTCGGCCTCCTTCTCTCTCTCAAATAAATGAAATAAATTTTAAAAAAATTTAAATGTTAAAAAGAAAAGTACTAATGCTTGGGTCTTGTCCTCGATTCTGATTTAATTGGTGTGTGACAGAAAAATCCATTTTGTTCTCTCGTCTCCCCCTTTTTTCTAGAGTCTTCTGGGAAGGAGCCCACGTGGAACTTCTGGAAGTACCTAGTGTCCCCAGATGGAAAGGTGGTAGGGGCTTGGGATCCGACGGTGGCCATGGAGGAGATCAAACCTCACATCACAAAGCTGGTGATGAAGCTTATCCTGCAGAAGCGAGAAGACTTGTGACGCGTTTCCTCTTCCCCACACCCCCCTTCCACCCTCCCGCATGCACGAGGCCCAAGCAAAACTAAAGGGGGGGCCGGGCGTGGTGGCGCACGCCTTTAATCCCAGCACTTGGGAGGCAGAGGTGGGAGGATCCCCGTGAGTTCAAGGCCACCCTGTGACTCCATAGTGAATTCCAGGTCAGCCTGGACCAGAGTGAGACCTTACCTTGCAAAACCAAAAAAAATAATAATAATAAAAATAAATAAATAAATAAATAAAACAAAAAATAAATAAAGGGGGTGCCTCCCAGGGAGACCTACAGCTTCTCTTCCCTTCATTCTTGCCCACACCCTATCACTCTTAGAGAGGAAGAATTCTAAGGCTTTATGCGGCTCTAGGAGCAATCAATCAGTAGAGAGACAGAGTGGTTCCTGCCTGTAATCCCAGCACTCAGGAAGCAGAGGCAGGAGAATTGACTCCAGTTCCAGGCCAGCTAGGAAGGAAGAAAAAAAAATTATATATATATATATATATATATATATATATATACATACATACATACATACATACGTACATACATACATACACATACTTACATATATCCCCCACACCCCAGAATACAAAATAAGGTCAGGCGTGGTGTCACACACCTTTAATCCCAGCACTCGGGAGGCAGAGGTAGGAGGATGGCTGTGAGTTCAAGGCCACCCTGAGAATACATAGTGAATTCCAGGTCAGCCTGGGCTAGAGAGGAGAACCTACCTCAAAAAATAAACAAACAAACAAATAACAAAAAAAATCCCAAAGGCACCAGTAGAAACTTTTGGTAAATGGTGGTTCTTAACAGTGAATCGCCAGCTAGGGAGACCCTCTAGCTCATGGAAACATGCCGAGTAGAAGGATCTCAAGCAATAATTTCATCCCTCGTCAGGCCTTTGTAAAAGGAGAGCAGGGCTGGAGCCATGGCTTAGAGGTTAAAGCGCTTGCCTGCAAAGCCAAAAGACCCACGTTCCATTCCCCAGGACCCATGTAAGCCAGATGCACAAGGGGGTGCATGCATCTGGAGTTTGTTGGCAGTAGCTGGAGGCCCTGGCGCACCCATTCTCTCTCTCTCTCTCTCTCTACCTGCCTATTTCTGTATCTCTCTCTGTCTCTCAAATAAATAAAAATAAAATATTAATAAATAAATAAAAGGAGAGCAATACTACCTCACAGGAGTGTTGTGAGAATTAAGGTCAAACACATGTGAACGTGCCTAGCGTGAACCATATGAGGCATTCAATAAATTTTTTTTGCATGCAAACAAAATTATTTGTGATCAGTAAAAATTTGCACCCAACCTGAATTTCCAGCCAGTTAAAAGGAAGGCCATGAATTTGTTGTGATTGCTGTTTTCCTCTGTGTATCGTTAGTTGTTTTTTTTTTTTTTCAAGAGATGCAGCCAGGAGGCAGAGGTAGGAGGATTGCCAGGAGTTCGAGACCACCCTGAGACTACAGAGTGAATTCCAGGTCAGTCTGGGGTAGATCAAGACCCTACTTCGAAAAACCAAAAAATAAATAAATAAATAAATAAAATAAAAATGAAACCCTCCTCCCCATTTTCTCCCTGGAGAAAACACATCAGCGATTTGGTATGAAAGCTTCCAGGACTGTTTTATTTTTGGTTTTTTGAGGTAGGGTTTCACTCTAGTCCAGGCTGACCTGGAATTCACTATGTAGTCTCAGGGTGGCCTCGAACTCTCGGCGATTCTCCTACCTCTGTCTCCCAAGTGCTGGGATTAAAGGCGTGCGCCACCACGCCCTGCCCAGGACAGTTTTTATGTTTTGTTTTTTTCAAGGGTCTCACTCTAGCCCAGGCTGACCTGGAACTCACTCTGTAGTCCCTGGCTGGGCTTCCAACTCCCAGCAATCCTCTTACCTCTGCTTCCTGAGTACTGGGATTGAAGGTTTGCAACACCATGCCCAACACCAATAAAAAATTTCTGACCAAAGCCAGGTGTGGTGGCACACACCTTTAATCCCACTGGGGAGGCAGAGATAGGATGGCCGTGAATTCGAGGCCACCCTGACACTACCTAGTGAATTCCAGGTCAGCCTGAGGTAGAGTGAGACCCTATCTCGAAAAACCAAAAGAAAAAAGAAAGAAAAAAGTTTCTGATCAAATGTATACTACAATAAAAATTAGGCAGGGCTGGAGAGATGGCTTAGCAATTAAGATGTTTGCCTGCAAAGCCAAAGGACTTCGGTTCAATTCTCCAGAATCCACATAAACCTGATGCACAAGGTGGCGCATGCATTTGGAATTCGTTAGCAGTGGGTGGCGGCCCTGACATGTCCATTCTCTCCCTCCCCCCCCCCACTCTTTCTCTGTCTGCCTTTTTCTCCCTCTCAAATAAGTAAATAAATAAATAAGGCAAAAGAGTCAGGGGTGGTGGCACACAACTTTAATCCCAGCACTTGGGAGGCAGAGGTAGGAGGATCGCGGTGAGCTCAAGGCCAGCCTGAGACTACAGAGTGAATTCCAGGTCAGTCTGGGCTAGAATGATACCCAGCCTCAGAAATTAAATAAATAGATAGATAAAATGCAAATATGAATAGGCAATTCACAGATCTCAAATGGCCAAAAAGGATTCCAAACTTGATACCTGTGGTGGTTTGACTCAGATGTCCCCCATAAACTTAGGTGTTCTGAATGCTAGGTTCCCGGCTGATAGAGATTTGGGGATTAACACCTCCTGGAGGTGGTGTATTGTTGGGGGCAGGCTTATGGGTGTTATAGCCAGCTTCCCCTTGCCAGTGTTGGGCACACACTCCTGTTTCTATGGTCCATGTTATGTTGGCCAGGGGGCTCATGCCATCATTTTCCCTGCCATCATGGAGCTTCCTGTCGTGTCTGTAAACCAAAATAAACCTTTTTTTCCCACAAGCTGCTCTTGGTCGGGTGATTTCTGGCAGCAATTCGAACCTGGCTGTGACACAGGCTCTTCTGGGCAGTATGCCCTCAGGCCAACCACCTGGGCTCCTGTCCCCCACGCCCCCTTCCCCGCTGGTTCTTCCAGCACAGGCCTTGCTTCTGTTTTTCTTTTTTCTTTTCTTTTTTATTGTCGAGATAGGGTTTCACCGTAGTCCAGGCCATCTCTCCAGCCCTATTTGTTTTTTTTTTTTTTTTTTTTTTTTTTTTTGGTTTTTCAAGGTAGAGTCTCACTCTAGTCCAGGCTGACCTGGAATTCACTCTGTAGTCTCAGGGTGGCCTTGAACTCATGGCGAGCCTCCTACCTCTGCCTCCCGAGTGCTGGGATTAAGGGTGTGTGCCACCACGCCCGGCCTTTAAAAAAATTTTTTTTTAAATTTATTTGAAGGAGAGAGTGAGAAAGAGACAGAGAGACAGAGAGAGAGAGAGAATGAATGGGTGCACCAGGGCTTCCAGCCGCTGCAAAGAAACTCCAGACACATGTGCCACCTTGTGCATCTGGCTTACATGGGTCCTTGGGAACTGAACCTTGGTCCTTTGGCTTTGCAGGCAAGTTCCTTAACTGCTAAGTCATCTCTCCATGCCAGATCTTGTTTCTTTAAGTAGCTCTTGGAGTTCAAAGATCATCTAAATACCTTGGAGGGAGAGTTGGAGCCATCCTTCCAGGCTCACTTCACTTTTCTTTTTTTATTTTTAAGATTTATTTTTATTTATTTACTTATTAGAGACACAGAGAGGGAGATAGAGAGAATGGGAGCACCAGGGCCTCTAGCCACTGCATACGAACTCCAGACGCATGTGCCACCTTGTGCATCTGGCTTACGTGGGACATGGAGCAACTAACCTGAGTCCTTAGGCTTTGTAGGCATATGCCTTAACCGCTAAGCCATCTCTCTGGTCCCCACTTCTCTTTCATTTTTATTTATTTATTTGAGAGAGAGAACGAGGCTGAGGAAGAGAGAGAGAGAGAGAGAGAGAAAGAATGGGCACGCCAGAACCTCCAGCCACTGCAAACAAACTCCAGATGCATGCGCCATTTTGTGCATTTGGCTAACCCTTCACTTCTTTTGTGAGTCAGGATTATGCTAATGGCACTGATGAAGAAGAAATTCGAACTGGTGTATTCGGAAATTCTTGGCATTGCAAGATTTTTTTTTTTTTCTTACAAACAAGGTTTGCCATTTTCTGTCCGGAAACCAAAAGATGTTATCTCGAGACTAAGGAATAAATTACAGTGGAAGCTGAGTGTGGTGAAGCACGCCTTTAATCCCAGCAAGTCGGGAGGTAAAGGTATGAGGGTTGCCATGAGTTCGAGGCCACCCTGAGACTACAGAGTGAATTGCAGGTCAGCCTGGGCTGGAGCGAGACCCTACCTTGAAAAACCAAAATAAGGGTTGGGGAAATGGCTTAGTGGTTAAGGCATTTGCCTGAGAAGCCTAAGGACCCTGGTTCAATTCCCCAGGACCCATGTAAGCCAGATGCACAAGTGGGTGCGCGTGTCTGGAGTACGTTTGCAGTGGCTGGAGGCCATGGTGTGTCCATTCTCTCTTTCTATCTGCCTCTTCCTCTCTCTCTCTCTCAAATGAATAAATAAAATAAAAATAATAATAATAAAAAAAATAAATAAATAACAGTGGAAAAAGCACACTGTAACATTTGGGTTCTTGCTAGCTGGGATGATCACTCGACCTGAAGCAGCTTATGAGCAGAAAGAGTTTATTTCCAGGTTATGGTTTCAAAAGGAAGTGTTGACGTGACTTTCTCATTGCCAGGACGAACACGCAGCCAGAAACAGTTTATGGAGGAGAGGGTTTATTTCAGGCTTGCAGATTCTTTTTTATTTTGGTTTTGTTTTTATTTTTATTTATTTATTTGAGAGCGACAGGCAGATAGAGAAAGAGGCAGAGAGAGAGAGAGAGAGAGAGAAGGGGCACACCAGGGCCACTGCAAACAAACTCCAAATACATGTGCCACCTTGTGCATCTGGCTTACGTGGGTTCTGGGGAATCAAGCCTCCAGCCTGGGTGCTTATGCTTCACAGGCGAGCGCTTAACTGCTAAGCCATCTCTCCAGCCCAGGCTTACAGATTCTGCGGAAAATTTCATCGTGGCAGAAGACCCTGGCTTATTCCATCATATACCCACGGCACAGAGACAATACCCTGCACCAGCAAGCACAGGTGGACTCAGAATACACATACCTAGGGCTGGACTTTACCTGCAGGTCCGCTCCAGGTGATGCACTTTCTCCAGCAGGGCTCCACCTCCCGGACACTCCAAACGGAGGACTAAGGAGGAAACTTAATCACAGACACCTGAGCCTATGGGGACATTACATTCAAAGCTACCACATCCCACCCCTGACCCCAGAGACTCATGACCGTCTCAGAAAGCAAACTGCATTCAGTCCAACTTCAAAATCCCCGTAGTCTTTATATTTTTAAAAATTATTTTCTTTTTATTTATTTATTATTTATTTATTTTAGACTTTCTTTCTTTCTTTCTTTCTTTCTTTCTTTCTTTCTTTCTTTCTTTCTTTTGTTTGTTTTTTTTTTCGAGGTAGTGTCACACTCTAGCTCAGGCTGACCTGGAATTCACTACATAGTCTCAGGGTGGCCTCAAACTCATGGTGATCCGACTGCTGGGATTAAAGGCATGCTCCACCACGCCTTGCCTTATTTTGGTTTTTCAAGGTAGGGTTTCACTCTAGCTCAGGCTGACCTGTAGTCTTAGGGTGGCCTCAAACTCATGGTGATCTTCCTACCTCTGCCTCCCAAGTGTTGGGATTAAAGGCATGTGCCACAATACCTGGCAAATTATTTTATTTTATTTGAGCAAGTGAGGAAGATAGAGAATGGGCACGCCAGGGCCTCCGGGTGCTGCAAACGAACTCCAGACGCACGCACCACCTGTGCATGTGGTTTACGTGGGTCCTGGAGAATTGAACCGGTGTCCTTTGGCTTTGCAGACAAACTCCTTAACTGCTAAGCCATCCCTCCAGCCCAGAATTTGCATTTTTTTAAGCCAGGCACAGTGGCACACATCTTTAAATATTTTATTTTTATTTATTTATTTATTTATTTATTTATTTATTTGACAGAGAAATGGAGGGAGAGAGAGAGAGGGAGAGAATGGACACACCAGGGCCTCCAGCCACTGCAAACGAACTCCAGATGTATGCGCCCCCTTGTGCATCTGGCTAACGTGGGGCCTGGGGAATCAAACCTGGGTCCTCTGGCTTTGCAGGCAAATGCCTTAACCACTAAGCCATCTCAGAATTTGCATTCCATGGGTTGGTTTCATCCTCAGGGCATCCACTCCATTGTCCCAGTGCAGTTGGGCCACCTTTAATGGTGGTAATCTTCTTATCTGCAGCTTAAGTGTGTGTCTGTGCAACAGTCTGTATGCCAGTAACTTCAAATTAACTAGTTTATTTCTGTGCTAAACTGTCCATCTTTCATATCGTTCTGTTCTACACCGCCTGCCAAACATACCAGTCCATCATTTTCTTCTTCTTCTTTTTTGGCTTAAAAAAATATTTAGGGGGGCTGGAGAGATGGCTTAGCGGTTAAGGTGTTTGCCTGCAAAGCAAAAAGACCTCAGTTCGATTCCCCAGGACCCACATAAGCCAGATGAACAAGGTGGTGAACGCATCTGGAGTTCATTTGCAGTGGCTGGAGGCCCTGGTGCCCCATTCTCTGTCTCTCTCTCTCTCTCTCTCTCTCTCTCTCTCTCTCTCTTTCTCTCTGCTTCTTCCTCTTTTTCTGTTTCTCTCTCTCTCTCAAATAAATAAATAAAATAGAAAGAATACTTATTTATTTATTTTTTTGAGAGAGAGAAGGAAAGAGAGAATGTGGATGGGCACACCAGGGCCTGCAGCCACTGCAAATGATCTCCAGACACATGTGCCACCTTGTGCATCTGGCTTTATGTGGGCACTGGGAAACTGAACCCGGGTCCTTTGGCTTTGCAGACAAGTGCCTTAACCACTAAGCCATCTCTCCAGCCTGCTTTTTTTTTTTTTGGATTTTGTTTTTTGTAGGGTCTCACTCTAGCCCAGGCTGACCTGGTATTCTCTATGTAGTCTCAGGGTGGCCTTGAACTCATGGTGATCCTCCTACCTCTGCCTCCCAAGTGCTGGGATTAAAGGCATGCGCCACCATGCCTGGCCCTTATTTACTTATTTATTTTTTTGAGGTAGGGTCTCACTGGGTCCTTTGACTTTGCAGGCAAGCATCTTAACCACTAAGCCATCTCTCCAACCTTAAATTGGGCAGATTTTGTAGCTAGGTATGATGGCACACACTTATGATCTCAGCTTCCAGAAGCTAAGGCAATGGAGTCAAGAGTGTGAGACCAGCGTAGGTTGCATAGAAAGGCCTTGTTTTAATAATAAAAAAAAAGATTCTTAGCCTGGTGTGGTGGCGCACACCTTTCATCCCAGCACTCGGGAGGCAGAGGTAGGAGGATCGCCAAGAGTTCGAGGCCACCCTGAGACTGCATAGTTAATTCCAGGTCAGCCTGGACCAGAGTGAGACCCTAACTCGAAAAAACTAAAAAAAAAAAAAAAAAAGATTCTTTAAAAATTTATTGCCGGGTATGGTGGTGCACACCTTTAATCCCAGCACTCGGGAGGCAGAGGTAGGAGGATTGCCATGAGTTCAAGGCCACCCTGAGACTTACAGAGTGAATTCCAGGTCAGCCTGAGCTAGAGTTAGACCCTGCCTCGAAAAAAACCCAAAATACCAAAAACTAAAAATAAAAATAAATTAGCCAGGCGTGGTGGCGCACGCCTTTAATCCCAGCACTCAGGAGGCAGAGGTAAGAGCACCGCCGTGAGTTCGAGGCCACCCTGAGACTACATAGTTAATTCCAGGTCAGCCTGGACCAGAGTGAAACCCTACCTCGAAAAACCAAAAAAAAAAAAAAAAAAAAATTAATTAATTAATTAACAAAATATTTATCTAGCTGGGCATGGTGGCACACACCTTTAGAAATTCATGAATTTAGAAGTTATGAATTGTGCCGGGCATGGTGGCTCAGCACTTGGAAGCCAGAGGTAGGAGTATTGTCATGAGTTCGAGACCACCATTTGACTTCATGAATTCCAGGTCAGCCTGGGCTAGACTGCAGCCCTACCTGAAAAAAAAAAAAAAAAAAAAAAAAAAAAACCAAGAAAGAAATCACAAATTGTTTGTTTCTGGGATTTTCCTTTAATATTTTCAGCCCACAAATGACCATGGCTAACTGAAATTCTGAAAAGTCACACATCGGATAAGGCAAGACTGCTGGACATGTCCCCAGCCAAGAGACTCTGGTTAGAAGTCGTGTGTTGGGCAGGAAGGGAGGGCAGGCCTGCAGGCTGCAGATATGGGAAGGTCTTTGTCTTTGAGTGAGCTCTTTTTGAGGTCCAGATGGTTCTCTTTCAACATCAACTCATTCCCAGTCTGAGGGGGAGGAGTGTGTAAATCCCGTGCTGGCTATTTCTGTCTTTGTCTTACGGGGGCTGCTGCACGAAGGGAGGAACGTGGGACAGCGAGGAGACTCCCTGGACTGTTATGGCTGGCGAGGACATTCACTCATCAACACATATTTCTTATTTTTATTTACTTATTTATATATTGAGAGAGAAAGAGGCAGAGAGTGGGAGAGAGAGAGAGAATGGGTGCACCACGGCGTAGAGCCACTGCAAACGAACTCCAGATGCATGTACCACCTTGTGCGTCTGGCTTACGTGGGTCCTGGGGAATCGAACCTGGGTCCTTTAACTTCACAGGCAAGTGCCTTCTCTCCAGCCCAGGAAATATTTCTTCAGGTGTGCTTGTGTTAGGTTCTTTTTTTTTCTTTTTCTTTTGGTTTTTCGAGGTAGGGTCTTGTTTTAGCTCAGGCTGACCTGGAATTCACCATGTCGTGTCAGTATGGCCTCGAACTCACGGCGCTCCTCCTACCTCTGCCTCCCGAGTGCTGGGATGAAAGGCGTGCGCCACCATGCAAGTGCCACTTGGATATTTGTGCATAGTTCCCTTTCCTTTTTGGTGCTTATTATAATTGGCATTATAAAGCAATTGGTGTAGGGCATGGTGGCGCACGCCTTTCATCCCAGCACTCAGGAGGCAGAGGTAGGAGGAGCGCCGTGAGTTCGAGGCCAGCCTGAGACGACATGGTGAATTCCAGGTCAGCCTGAGCTAAAACGAGACCCTACCTCGAAAAACCAAAAGAAAAAAAAAAAAAAAACAGCCCAAGAGGGTTGGAGAGATGGCTCAATGATTAAAGGCGCTTGCTTGCAATGCCTGAAGTGGTACATGCATCTGGAAATCTTTTGCACTGGCAAGAGGCCCTGGTGTGCCCATACTCTCTCCCTTTCTCTCTGTTTCTCTGCCTCTTTCTCTCCTTGTCTGTCTGTCTCTCTCAAATAAATAAATAAATATATCTTTTAAGACAGACGTAGTGGCGCACGCCTTTAATCCCAGCACTCAGGAAGCAGAGGTAGGAAGATCACCTTGAGTTCGAGGCCATCCTGAGTCTACATAGTGAATTCCAGGTTAGCCTGAGTTAGAGTAACTCCAAAAAAAAACCCCGGCATATATATATATTGCCCGGAGAGATGGCTTTGTGGCAAAGGCATTTGCCTGTAAAACCTGATGACCTGGGTTTGATTCCTTCCCCAGTACCCATATAAAGCCAGATGCACAGTGGCACATACATCTGGAGTTCCTTTCTGCAGTGGCTGGAGGCCCTGGTATGTCTTGATCCCAGATCCTTTGATAGTAAAGTCTGATGGACTCACACACATGCAGAGCAAAGGGGGAGGAGGGGACTGGGGTTAGCAGGATGTCATATGATTTCTGTTTATTTTTCTTTATTATTATTATTATTATTATTTTGGTTTTTCGAGGTAGGGTCTCATTCTAGTCCAGGCTGACCTGGAAATCACTCTGTAGTCTCAGGGTGGCCTCGAACTCGTGGTGATCCTCCTACCTCTGTCTCCGGACTGCTGGGATTAAAGTTGTGTGCCACCACGCCCGCCCTTTTAAAAAAATTTTATTTATTTATTAGAAGCAGAGAGAGGGAGGAGATAGAAAAAGAGAGAGAGAGAGAGAATGGGCATACCAGGGCCTCTAGCCACTGCAAATGAACTCCAGATGCATGTGCCCCTTTGTGCCCCTGGCTTATGTGGGACCTGGAGAATTGAACCTGGGTCCTCTTAGGCTTTGCAGGCAAGTGTCTTAACCACTAGGCCATCTCTCCAGCCCTCATATGATTTCTTATTGTTCCAGCTAAGGCCATGAGGGCGCTGGATGAAGACCTTAGACAGTTCCCGCTTATGAAACCAAGGCTGTGGGTTCGCTTCAGCAGCACATACACTAAAACTGGAACGATACAGAGAAGATTAGCACTGCCCGTGTGCAAGGATGACACGCAAATTCATGAAGTGAAACCAAAACTGTGGGAGCACGGGCAGGCAGCATGCGAGCGTTGCCCTCGTGATGTGGGAATAAGCTGAGGAGGCTGAGATGGGGGCGAGGGCTTACACTGGAACGATCCACACCCACGCTTGCCCTCTTGTCTGGCTCGCGGGGGCAGTGTAGCAACGAGGGAGAGTGAGCTGAGTCAGTGAAAGAGGATTCCCCAGGGAAGGAAGCATGCAAGGAGGCCAAGGTATGGCGACATATAAAAGGACCCTGGAGTTCTGGCTTCGGTGGTATACACTTGGAAGGAGTTCAAGGACAGACAGCTTGGGCCACTTGAGACCCAGTGTCAAAATTAATAAGCAAAAAAATTTAATAAGCAGGTGCCGGGTGTGGTGGCGCATGCCTTGAATCCCAGCACTTGAGAGGCAGAGGTAGGAGGATCGCCATGAGTTCAAGGCCACCCTGAGACTACACAGTGAGTTCCAGGTCAGCCTAGGCTAAAGTGAAATCCTATCTCAAAAAGAAACTACAACAACAAAATTAATAAACAGGGATAGAGAGATGACTTAGTGGTTAAGGCACTTGCCTGCAAAGCCAACGGATCCAGGTTCGAGTCCCCAGGACCCACGTAAGCCAGATGCACAAAGGTGGTGCATGTACCTGGAGTTCATTCCCAGTGGCTGAAGGCCCTGGCACACCCATTCTCTTCCTCTCTCTCAGGTAAGTAAATAAACATTTTTTAAAACTTAAATAAACAAAGGAATCCACTCAAAAGAGATGCTCTGAAAGCCAGCAAGTCAGAGCCAGGTTAAGATCCCATGGGTTGGGCTGGAGAGATGGCTTAGCGGTTAAGACGCATGCCTAAGGACCCCGGTTCAAGTCTCCAGGTCCCACGTAAGCCAGATGCACATGGTGATGCATGTGTCTGGAGTTTGTTTGCAGGGGCCACAGCCCTGGCATGCCCATTCTCTCTCTCTCTGTCTCTCCCTCTCTCTGTCTATAATAAATAAGTAAAATAATTTTGAAAAAGATCCCATGGGTTTAGAAGTTTGGGAAATTAACTTATCTACAGTCCTCAGCTCTCACCTATAAAATTCCGTTGATCGTCCCCAGAGAACCTTACTGTATGGTCACTTACGGCTGGTCACTTGTCTGTCTACTGCAAAGCCAGAATTGTCCTGGGGTCCCAATGCCCAGTGCTGTCCATGCAGGTGAAGGCCTGCAATGCCTGACCCGCCCCCCCCCAGCCCATGTGGCCTTGTGTCCCGTCACCCAGAGCCCTCAGGTGTGCACTGGGAAGGTAGCAGAGTTGGGACCAAAAGGCTGTTGGGAGGCTGGGGGAGAAGAGAGCTCCCTGCAATCCTCCCTTGAGATCCTCCCCTTCCTACAGTCCTCCTTGTGGTCTGCCTCCTCCTCCCAATAGGCTGCATCCCCAAGATCCTTCTTGGCAGCCTCCTCTCCGTCCTCCCCACTCTCCTTCTCCAGAGACCTTCTCCCTGTGATCCTCCCCATCATCCTCCTGGTGGTCTTCCCTCCTCCCCGGTGAGCCTGCCTGTCCCCTTCCCACCGTCCTCCCCCACCCTCCCTGTTCCTATCCCCACCATCCTCCCCCACCCTCCCTGTTCCCCTCCCCACAGTCCTCCTCCATCCTCCCTGTCCCCTTCCCACCGTCCTCCCCCACTCTCCCTGTCCCTCTCCCCACCGTCCTCCCCACTCTCCCCTGTCCTCTCCCCACCGTCCTCCCTCCACCCTCCCCCTGTTCCCCTCCCCACAGTCCTCCTCCATCCTCCCAGTCCCCTTCCCACGGTCCTCCTCCATCCTCCCTGTCCCCTTCCCACCGTCCTCCCCCACTCTCCCTGTCCTCTCCCCACCGTCCTCCCTCCATCCTCCCCCCTTCCCCTCCCCACCATCCTCCTCCATCCTCCCCCTGTCCCTCTCCCCACCGTCCGTCCTCCCTCCATCCTCCCTGTCCCCTTCCCACGGTCCTCCCCCACTCTCCCTGTCCCTCTCCCCACCGTCCTCCTCCATCCTCCCTGTTCCCCCCCCCACCGTCCTCCCTCCATCCTCCCCCTGTCCCTCCCCACAGTCCTCCCTCCATCCTCCCGGCTCCCCCCCCCCCACCGTCCTCCCCTCCATCCTCCCTGTCCCCCCTCCCCACCGTCCCCTCCACCCTCCCTGTTCCCCTCCCCACCGTCCTCCCTCCATCCTCCCTGTCCTCTCCCCACCGTCCTCCCTCCATCCTCCCTGTCCTCTCCCCACCGTCCTCCCTCCATCCTCCCTGTCCCTTCCCCACCGTCCTCCCTCCATCCTCCCTGTCCTCTCCCCACCGTCCTCCCTCCATCCTCCCTGTCCTCTCCCCACCGTCCTCCCTCCATCCTCCCTGTCCTCTCCCCACCGTCCTCCCTCCATCCTCCCTGTCCTCTCCCCACCGTCCTTCCTCCATCCTCCCTGTCCTCTCCCCCCGTCCTCCCTCCATCTTCCCTGTCCTCTCCCCACCGTCCTCCCTCCATCCTCCCTGTCCTCTCCCCACCGTCCTCCCTCCATCTTCCATGTCCCCTCCCCACCGTCCTCCCTCCATCCTCCCTGTCCTCTCCCCACCGTCCTCCCTCCATCCTCCCTGTCCTCTCCCCACCGTCCTTCCTCCATCCTCCCTGTCCTCTCCCCACCGTCCTCCCTCCATCCTCCCTGTCCTCTCCCCACCGTCCTCCCTCCATCCTCCCTGTCCTCTCCCCACCGTCCTCCCTCCATCCTCCCTGTCCTCTCCCCACCGTCCTCCCTCCATCCTCCCTGTCCTCTCCCCACCGTCCTCCCTCCATCTTCCATGTCCCCTCCCCACCGTCTTCCCTCCATCTTCCATGTCCCCTCCCCACCGTCCTCCCCATCCTCCATCCTCCCTGTCCCTCCCCCACCTGTCCTCCCTCCATCTCCCTCCATCCCCTGTCCCTCTACCCACCGTCCTCCCTCCATCCTCCCTCCATCCTCCCTGTCTCTCCCCACCGTCCTCCCTCCATCCTCCCTGTCCCCTCTCCCCACCGTCCTCCCTCCATCCTCCCTGTCCTCTCCACCGTCCTCCCTCCATCCTCCCTGTCTCTCTCCCCACCGTCCACTCCCCATCCTCCCTGTCCTCCTCCTCACTGTCCACCCCGCACGTCCCCTAGTGTCCACTGCGCGCCCAGGCTCCGCCGCGTCTCCGCGCCTCCTCCCGGTGCGCCCTGCCCTCTTCTGCCCGCGCGCACCTGGGGAGCCCCCGGGGCTCTCCAGCTCCAGCCGTCCGTCTGTCCAGCCGTCCGTCCGTCTGTCCGTCCGTCCATCCGTCCATCCATCCGTGCGGTGTGCCCCAGGCCCCCGGGCAAGGTTGCGCGATGAGCGGCGCCTGCACGAGCTACGTGAGCGCCGAGCAGGAGGTGGTGCGCGGCTTCAGCTGCCCGCGGCCGGGGGGCGAGGCGGCCGCCGTCTTCTGCTGCGGCTTCCGGGACCACAAGTACTGCTGCGACGACCCGCACAGCTTCTTCCCCTTCGAGCACAGCTACATGTGGTGGCTCAGGTACTACGGGGGGGGGGACCCGCTCTCCTGTGCCCAACCACCTCCAGCGAAGCCACAGAGGCCCCCCCTTCATCCCAGGACCCACCCCAACACACGCACCATGTCTCCTCCAGCCCTCCTTCATTCCACATGTGGCCAGAACTGACCCTGCTCTGACCCACTGTCAACCCAGTGTCCCCCACCCCACCCCCAAACCCATTCTCAGCCTTGTTCCTTCAACTTGACCACCACCATCTGCCTAGACCCTTATCCAAGTGCCCACCCCAACCATCTCTCCTCCAGCCCTCCTTCATTCCACATGTGGCCAGAACTGACCCTGCTCTGACCCACTATCAACCCAGTGTCCCCCACCCCACCCCCAAACCCATTCTCAGCCTTGTTCCTTCAACTTGACCACCACCATCTGTCTAGACCCTTATCCAAGTGCCCACCCCAACCATGCCTCCTCCAGCCCTCCTTCACCCCCACATGTGGCCAGAACTGACCCTGCTCTGACCCACCATCAACCCAGTGTCCCCACCCCACCCCCAAACCCATTCTCAGACTTTTTCCTTCAACTTGACCACCACCATCTGTCTAGACCCTTATCCAAGTGCCCACCCCAACCATGCCTCCTCCAGCCCTCCTTCACCCCCACATATGGCCAGTACTGACCCTGCTCTGACCCACTATCAACCCAGTGTCCCCACCCCACCCCCAAACCCATTCTCAGCCTTGTTCCTTCAACTTGACCACCACCATCTGCCTAGACCCTTATCCAAGTGCCCACCCCAACCATCTCTCCTCCAGCCCTCCTTCATCCCCACATGTGGCCAGAACTGACCCTGCTCTGACCCACTGTCAACCCAGTGTCCCCCACCCCACCCCCCAAACCCATTCTCAGCCTTGTTCCTTCAACTTGACCACCACCATCTGTCTAGACCCTTATCCAAGTGCCCACCCCAACCATGCCTCCTCCAGCCCTCCTTCATTCCACATGTGGCCAGAACTGACCCTGCTCTGACCCACTGTCAACCCAGTGCCCCCACCCCACCCCCAAACCCATTCTCAGCCTTGTTCCTTCAACTTGACCACCACCATCTGCCTAGACCCTTATCCAAGTGCCCACCCCAACCATCTCTCCTCCAGCCCTCCTTCATTCCCACATGTGGCCAGAACTGACCCTGCTCTGACCCACTGTCAACCCAGTGCCCCCACCCCACCCCAAACCCATTCTCAGCCTTGTTCTTCAACTTGACCACCACCATCTGTCTAGACCCTTATCCAAGTGCCCACCCCAACCATGCCTCCTCCAGCCCTCCTTCATTCCACATGTGGCCAGTACTGACCCTGCTCTGACCCACTGTCAACCCAGTGCCCCCACCCCACCCCCAAACCCATTCTCAGCCTTGTTCCTTCAACTTGACCACCACCATCTGCCTAGACCCTTATCCAAGTGCCCACCCCAACCATCTCTCCTCCAGCCCTCCTTCATCTCCACATAGGGCCAGTACTGACCCTGCTCTGACCCACTGTCAACCCAGTGCCCCCCCACCCCAAACCCATTCTCAGCCTTGTTCCTTCAAACCCATTCTCAGCCTTGTTCCAGCCCTCCTTCACCCCCTTCAACAACCCAGTGACCACCACCATTGTTAGACTCAGGCTTGGAAAAAAAGGCCTCACTTCAATTCAACTCTATCCCAAAACTCACAGCCAGTATTCCACTTTTTTTTTGTTTGTTTTGTTTTGTTTTTTGAGGTAGGGTCTCACTCTGGCCCAGGCTGACCTGGAATTAACTATGTAGTCTCAGGGTGGCCTCGAACTCACGGCGATCCTCCTACCTCTGCCTCCCGAATGCTGGCATTAAAAGCGTGCGCCACCACCCCTGGCCTTCCACTCCACATTTCATTCTACCATCACCCTCAAACCCAGTCCCCCAAAATCACACGCCAACCCTCACCGGCCCTAACACCCTCTGCCATGTTCAGAGAGATAGATAGATATTCAGCGGGAAACCCAAACTCCATACCAGTGCTACTCAGATGTCCACCTGGGGTCACTTCCTAATACCAACACCAACCTGTCCATCCAGCTTTCCCCACTTCCCAGTCCCACTGCTGTCTCCTGCTCTAGCCGCCCAGCTCCTCATCCACATGCTGGCTTCGAACAGGATCTCGGCGTGTATGAAAGCCCAAACCGAACCTCACCTGAGCGCCCCAGCCCAGCCCAGCCTCAACCCTTCTCTCATTTAGTCTTTCATACAGTCTGGATTTTTCAAATATATTTTTTTATTTCTTTATTTGAGAGAAAGAGGCAGAGAGAGAGAGAGAGAGAGAGAGAGAATGGGCACGCCAGGGCCTCCAGCCACTGCAAACGAACTCCAGATGCATGCGCCACCCTGTGCATCTGGCTTATGTAGGTCCTGGAGAATCGAACCAGGATCCTTTAGCTTTGCAGGTAAATGCCTTAACTGCTAATCCATCTCTCCAGCCCTCATTCTTTCTTCTTGTTTTTTTAAATTTTATTTATTTATTTATTTTTTTGGTTTTTCGAGGCAGGGTCTCACTCTAGCCCAGGCTGACCTGGAATTCACTATGTCATCTCAGGGTGGCCTTGAACTCACAGCGATCCTCCCACCTCTGCCTCCCCAGTGCTGGGATTAAAGGCGTGCGCCAACATGCCCGGCTTAATTTTATTTTTTTTTTTTTTTTTTTTTTTTTTTTTTTTTTTGGTTTTGCAAGGTAGGGTCTCACTTTGGTCCAGGCTGACCTGGAATTCACTCTGCCTCCCTCAGTGCTGGGATTAAAGGCGTGCGCCAACATGCCCGGCTTAATTTTATTTTTTAATTTTAGTTTTTCAAGGTAAGGTCTCACTCTAGCCCAGGCTGACCTGGAATTCACCATGTAGTCTCAGGGTGGCCTTGAACTCACGGCGATTCTCCCACCTCTGCCTCCCCAGTGCTGGGATTAAAGGCGTGTGCCACCATGCCTGGCTTCTTTTTAAAAATTATTTATTTATTTATTTATTTATTTATTTATTTATTTATTTATTTCAGTGAAAGAAAGAGTCACAGCAAGAGAGAATGGGCACGCCAGGGCCTCTAGCCACTGCAAAAGAACTCCAGATGGGCTGGAGAGATGGCTTAGCGGTTAAACGCTTGCCTATGAAGCCTGAGGACCCCAGTTCGATTTTCCAGGACCCACGTAAGCCAGATGCACAAGGGGGTGCATGCATCTGGAGTTCGTTTGCAGTGGCTGGAGGCCCTGGCGTACCCATTCTCTCTCTCTCCCTCTCTCTCTCTACCTGCTTATTTCTGTATCTCTCTCAAAAAAATCAATAAAAAGTTAAAAAAAAAAAAAAAAAACTCCAGATGCGTGTGCCCCCTTGGACGTCTGGCTTTATGCAGATACTGGGGAAATGAACCTGGGTCCTTAGGTTCTGAAGGCAAGAGCCTTAACGCTGAGCCATCTCCCCAGCCCCTCATTCATTCTTTACCGGATGCTTAAGTGTACGTTGTCTTAGGGAGTGTACCCCATCCTTAAGCTGAGACCAAAGACCTGGGGGTTAGACCCACCTCCAGGTTCATCACGACATAGTGACACAGGTATCATTTAAGTTGAAGCGCCCACTCGTAAGTATTTCAGTATCCCTGGCTTTCAGGGAAAGGGGTTGTCTGGGCCAACTCTGACGTTCCTAGAACCGTTGTGGGGTTGAGGGGTACAAAAGGTGCAGCCAGCTCCAGAAAAGGCATCCGTAAGACTGTACAGAGTGGTCAGCAGGGCTGCCCCGGCCCTAGATGAACGCAAGAGCAGGCTGCAGGCTGCTGCCGGGAGGTCAGGCTGCACCATAGGCCGCTGAACCTCTCTGAACTGCTAACTTTTCACCTACTAAATGGGACGTGGTGGCGCACGCCTTTAATCCCAGCACTCGGGAGGCAGAGGTGGGAGGATTGCCGTGAGTTCGAGGCCATCCTGAGACTACAGAGTGAATTCCAGGTCAGCCTGTGCTAGAGTGAGACCCTACCTTGAAAACGACAACAAAATAACAATAAAATAAATGGGGGAGTAAACAACAGCTCATTGTCCCATTTCCAGCTAAGGTAGTAGCAAGGATCAAATGAGAAACAGAGGTGAGGGCTGGAGAGATGGCTTAGTGGTTAAAGCATTTGTCCGTGAAGCCTAAGGATCCTGGTTCGATTCCTCAGGTCCCATGCAAGCCAGATGCACAAGGGGGTGCATGTGTCTGGAGTTCGTTTGCAGTGGCTAGAGGCTCTGGCGTGCCCATTCTTTCTCTCTCTCTCTCTCTCTCTCTCTCTCTCAAATAAATAAATAATAAAATAAAAAAAAAAGAAAGAAAGAAAAAAAGAAAGAAAGAAAACCGACGTGAAATGGACAATTACAGATATTGCCTTTTCTGGTCTGTCCGACCTGTACTTGGAAAAGACTTTCAGATCGCAAGGAAACTGTAAGAGAAAAGCAAAAGAAAACACTGGACTTGTTGTCTGCAGACTGTTTACTGAGAGGAACAGCGAGGGGCCGCAGTCTTCCGGCAGGATGAAGGCTGAAGCACTGAGCCAGGCTGGGGTGCAAGCTTATAAGGGGGATCCTAAGAAAAACAGACTGTACAAGGTGCAGCAGATAAGGAACTTGTAGCTGTGTGTGTCCTTGTTCAGAATACGCTTCTTCAGCCAGGACTGTCTAAGGGAGGATGCTCAGATGGTCCCTGGTCCTTCAAGGCCACCTGAGCTAAGGGGAGTACATCAGTTAGGGAAAGCTGGGCATGGTGGCGCACACCTTTAATCCCAGCATTTGGGAGGCAGAGGTAGGAGAGTTGCCATGAGTTCAAGGCCACCCTGAGACTCCACAGTGAATTCCAGGTCAGCCTGAGCTAGGAAAAAAAAAAAAAATCAGTGGAGCTTGTCAGAGTTGAATGCCTCTGCTGTTTTCTGGCCACCATCGTCTGGCCTAAGGGATGAGTTATTAACTCTTTAGTTCCTTCTGGTTTTCAGTGAAAGCCATTAACCCTTCAAGAGGGCCATGCGCAGCTGGCTGCTGTGGGTCCCTCCGTGTATTCATGCCTTTGCTCCGGGGTTTTGTTCTGGAACTTTACAAAGCACTGCGACTCAAACATCAAAATCTTCCCCTATCAGAGGAGCTCCTGTGTGTTTGTTTGTTTCCAGCCCTGAATGTTTAGTCTCGGAGCTCATACCCCAGGCTAGCCCTGGGACTACCTCATGGTAAGATCATTTAGTATAGCTGTGGCTCAGAGAGAGAAGACCACCTTCCCCTGGCCCCTCCCTCAGCACACCACCCAAGGCCCCTCCCTCCCTCTTTCAGCTCTCCTGTTCCACGTGCCTGCCTTCCCGCTCTCAATCCTCCTTCTCCCTGGTGCATTCATCCCCTTTCTCTTCCCTCTCTCCTTGTCCCTCTTCCCCATTAAAATTGACTTTCAAAGCCTGGATGTGATGGCGCACGCCTTTCATCCCAGCACTTGGGAAGCAGAGGTAGGACGATCACCATGAGTTTGAGGCCATCCTGAGACTACATGGTGAATTCCAGGTCAGCCTGAGCTAGAATGAGACCCTACCTCGGAAAATAAAAAAGAGTTTCAGAGGCTGGAGAAATGGCTTAGTGGTTAAGACGCTTGCCTGCAAAGCCTAAGGACCCAGGTTCTAGTCCCCAGAACCCTTGTAAGCCAGATGCACAAGGTGGCACATGCGTCTGGAGTTCAATAACACTGGCTAGAGACCCTGGCCCACCAATTCTCTCTCACACTCTTCTTCTTGCTCTCTCACTCCCTCACTCATAAAAATAAAATAAAAATTAAAATTTGGGCTGGAGAGATGGCTTAGCAGTTAAGGCGCCTGCCTGCTAAGCCTAAGAACCCGGTTCCAATCTCCAGCTGTTCCAATCTCCAGGTCCCACGTTTAGCCAGATGTAAAGTGACGCAAAGGCGCAATGCTGCACTTGACCACAAGGGGGCGCATGCATCTGGATTTCGTTCACAGCAGCTGAGAGACTGCTGGCGCGCCCATCTCTGTCTTCCCCTCCCTCTCTCTGTCTGACTCTCTCTGTGTCTCTCTCCAAAAATAAAATAATAAAAAAAAATAAATAAAATATTTTTTTAAAAAATTCCTTGGGTCCTAGCAAACATCTTGGCCCTCCATTGTGACCCCCAGGTAGGGGTGCAGCCAGGCAGGCACTTAACACTGAGCTGTCCCCAAGCTCCCCCAGTCTCCTTAGAGAGAAAAGACCTTCATGTAAAGTAACACAGAGGACTGGGTAAGGCCCACTGTGTACACAGCATGGCTCTGGGGACCGAAATAAGAGATGGTGTTGCCGGGCGTGGTGGTGCACGTCTTTAATCCCAGCACTTGGGAGGCAGAGGGAGGTGGATCACCATGAGTTCAAGGCTACCCTGAGACTATATGGTGAATTCCAAGTCAGTCTGGTTTAGAGTGAAACCTTACCTCAAAAAAAAAAAAGAAGAAGAAGAAGAGGAAGAGGAAGAAGAGGAAGAGGAAGAAGGAGAAGGAGAAGGAAGAAGAAGGAGGAGGAGGAGGAGGAGGGGCCTGGAGAGATGGTTTAGTGGTTAAGTGCTTGCCTGTGAAGCCCAAGGACACTGGTTCAAGTCTCAATTCCCCAGGACCCACACATAAGCCAGATGCACAAGGTGGTGCATGCATCTGGAGTTCGTTTGCAGTGGCTGGAAGACCTGGCGTGCCCAGTCTCTATCTATCTGCCTCTTTCTCTGTCAGTCTGTCTGTCGCTCTCAAATAAATAAAAAATAAATAAACAAACCAACAAAACAGATGGTGCTGATCTGCCTTTGAAATGCTTTGGGTCTTGTCAGAATCTGGTCCAAACCCCATAGTTCTGTCTCATTAGCTTATAAATTAGAAAAGTGATTTAATTTGCTCTCTCTCTCTCTCTCTCTCTCTCTCTCTCTCTCTCTCTCTCTCTAGCCCAGGCTGGCTTCAAACTCACTTACTTAAATGACGATGACTTTGAATTTCTAGCCCTTCTACCTCCACCTCCTGAGTGGTGAGATTTTAGGCATGCACCACCATGCCTGTTTTTTTTTTTTTAACTTTTTATTTTATCTTATTTTTTGTAGACACACACACACACACACACACACAGAGAGAGAGAGAGAGAGAGAGAGAGAGAGAGAGGAAGACAGAGATGGGTGCCAGCAGTGTCTCAGCCTCTGTGAACGAAATCCAGATGTGCGCGCCCCCTTGTGGTCAAGTGTGGCATTGCGCCCTTGCGTCACTTTGCATCTGGCTAAACGTGGGACCTGGAGATTGGAACTGCTGGAGATTGGAACCAGCGTTCTTAGGCTTAGGAGGCAGGTGCCTTAACCGCTAAGCCATCTCTCCAGCCCCATGCCCTTGCGTCACTTTTGCCTCTGGCTAAACGTGGGATCTGGAGAATCGAACGGGTGTTCTTTAGACTTAGCAGGCAGGCGCTTTCACCGCTCAGCCATCTCTCCAGCCCCCAAATAAAAAATTTTTTAATGGCTTACCTCATGGAAGATAGAATGGAAGGAGTGAGATAGTGATATATATATATATATCCAGTACATTTAGTAGATATTGAAGAGCAGAGTGTCCTTTCTTTGTGTGGGGTGCAAAGCTCAAAATATAAAAATGAACTAAGATGTAGCAATCTAACAGCATGCTGAGATTTCAAGACCATTACCTAGCACTGTGGCACATGTAGTCACACATTCACAGTCCGAGGACATCCCTCTGTTCCACAGATGCAAAGACTAATGAGGAGTTAAGAAACTATCCAGGGGCTGGAGAGATGGTTTAGTGGTTAAGGCATTTGCCTGCAAAGCCAAAGGACCCAGGTTTGATTCCCCAGAACCCACGGAAGCCAGAGGCACATGGTGGCGCATGTGTCTGGAGTTCGCTTGCAGTGGCTGGAGGCCCTGGTGTGGCCATTCTCTCTCTGTACCTGCCACTTTCTCTCTGTCATAAATATAAAATGTACTATCTAGGCAGAGCTAGGATGAAAACCAAGGCTTCTATGGCCCCAGATCATGGTTTATGCCATTCCACAGCTGTCCAAACCCAGCCTGGCCCTCTGGTAATGTCAGATGACTCAAAAATTCATTCGCAGACTCTTGAGTGCTGTGCTGGCCCCTTGGGAGGCAGAGATGAGCAAGGCCATCAGAACCCAGCTGGCACCCCCTTTCTCTTCCATCACCCCCTTACCTGCACACCTCTAGTTGAGTCCTCTTGTTGCCTTGGAAACCCTCTCCTGGCAGAGTGCTTTTAATGGCTTAGACGTTAACGTTCTAGTGGAGGTTTGGATGGTGAGACCTCTGAGGTCAGACCATCCTGTGCCAGTGTGACCCCCCGCCCCAAGGGCAGCTAAAATGTCCCAGTGTGTACAGTCACTTCCTGGGCTTTCTTTTTTTTTAAAAAAATATTTTATTTATTTATTTGAGAGAGAGAAAGAAACAGAGAGAGAGAGAGAGAGGGATTGAGAATGGGTGCACCAGGGCCTCCAGCCACTGCAAACAAACTCCAGATGCGTGCACCCCCTTATGCATCTGGCTTACGTGGGTCCTGGGCAATCAAACCGGGGTCCTTTGGTTTTGCAGGCAAACTCCTTAACCGCTAAGCCATCTCTCCAGCCCACTTCCTGGGCTTTTAACACAACCATGGTTCATAAGCATGAAGACAGTTGCAAAGCAGAGTGGGACTGACTGCCTGCAGGAGACCCAGATGTGTATCTAGGTGTGTTCTGAACGCTGAAACAGCGTTCCCCACATGCTCCTTGCAGAGCCCCATCATCGCAGGGTGGAGCCCTGCTTTTGCTCCAAACTCCTTTTGGCCTCTTGTTTTGTTTTTTGAAGTAGGGTCTCACTCTAGCTCAGGCTGATCTGGAATTCACTATGTAGTCTCAGGGTGGCCTTGAACTCACAGTGATCCTCCTACCTCTGCCTCCCGAGTGCTGAGATTAAAGACATGAACCACCACGCCCAGCTGTTTTTTTTTTAATCAGAGAGAGAAAGAATTGGCATGCTAGGGCCTCCAGCCACTCTAATCAAACTCCAGATGCATGCACCATCTTGTAAGCATATGTGACTTTGCGTGCTTGTGTCACCTCATGCATCTGGCTTACGTGGGACCTGAAGAGTCGAACATGAGTCCTTAGGCTTCGCAGGCAAGCGCCTTAACTGTGAAGCCATCTCTCCAGCCCCAGACAGCTGGTTTTTCACTAAGGCCTATCATGTGTCTGGATTTAGGGGTGAGAGGGCCTTTAAGGCCATCTTCAGTTCCTTGGGGTTGCAGCAAGTTGAGGAAAGCAGAGAGGGCAGGAGAGAAGGGCTGACTGCAGCTACCTGGTGATCCGTGTCACACTATGTACACAGGGAGCCCTTGGCATACGGTTGACACTTCTTCCCATGGTTAGCACAGAAAGCTTGTTTAAGATAGGCAGAGACAGGCCGGGCGTGGTGGCGCACGCCTTTAATCCCAGCACTGGGGAGGCAGAGGTAGGTGGATCACCATGAGTTCAAGGCCACCCTGAGACTACATAGTGAATCCAGATCAGCCTGGGCTAGGGTTAGACCCTACCTTAGAAAATAAAATAAAATGTGTGTGTGTGTGTGTAATGTCTTATTTGCGAGGTTTTTTTTTTTTAATTATTATTATTTTTGGAGAGATACACAGAGAGAGAGAGAGAGAGACAGATAGACAGAGAGGGAGAGGGAGACAAATAGAGATGGTGCACCAGCAGTCTCTCAGCTGCTGTGAACGAAATCCAGATGTGTGCGCCCCCTTGTGGTCAATTGCAGCATTGCGTCCTTGCATCACTTTGCATCTGGCTAAACGTGGGACCTGGAGATTGGAACCGCTGGAGATTGGAAACAGTGTTCTTAGGCTTAGCAGGCAGGCGCCTTAACCGCTAAGCCATCTCTCCAGCCCCCCACAAAGTTATTTAAAAAAAAAAAACGGGCTGGAGAGATGGCTTAGCGGTTAAGGCCCATGCCTGCAAAGCCTAAGGACCCGGTTTGATTCTCCAGGTCCCACATAAGCCAGATGCACATGGTGGTGCATGTGTCTGGAGTTCGTCTGCAGTGGCTGGAGGCCCTGGTGTGCCCATTCCCTCTCTCTCCCTCTCTCTCTCCCTCTCTCTAATAAATAAATAAAAATAAAATCTTAAAAAAATAAAATAACTTTGTGGGACTACAAATGTAGATCGATATGTACAAGACAGGTGTGTATAGGTAACAAGAGGTTCTTTTCTCAAATCCCCAAATTTCTGATTTTCATTTCAGTCTTTCAAAGTTCCATTTTCTTGCTGAGTGGCAAAGGACTTTTACTTTACACTTTCCTGTGTACCTAACAAGCAGGAACACTGCGTTTCTGTGGACTGCATTGTGTACTTTTTTTTTTTTTTCAAGGTAAGGTCTCACTCTGGCCCAGGCTGACCTGAATTCACTATGTTGTCTCAGGGTGGCCTTGAACTCACGGCGATCCTCCTACCTCTGCCTCCCGAGTGCTGGGATTAAAAGCATGCGCCACCACGCTCGGATCATTGTGTACTTTTTGCTGAAAACTTTTTCTGGAAACACAACTGCCTTGTTCAGTTTTGTTGTAAACTGACTGCCTGTAAGAGACACTGTTGATATGCTTTCTGATGCGTGTTGGATAAGAGTGACAAAATAAAGCTTAAAAATAAAAGAAAAAGGGGCTGGAGAGATGGCTTAGCAGTTAAGCCTAAGAACGCTTGCCAATGTGAGGTCCCATGTTTACCAGATGGTTCCATTCCCAAGGGGCGACGCATCTGGACTGAGACACTGCTGGCGCGCCATCTCTGTCCAAAAATAAAAAATAAATAAAAGAAAAGGGCTGGTGGCATGCATCTGTGAGTTGGTTCGATTCCCCTAGACCAGTGGCTGGATGGCCCATCTGGCCCGCTGGAGACCCTGGCTTCATTCTCTCTGTCTCCTCTCTATCTCTCTCTCTGCTTGCAAATAAATGAGTGAATAATAATAATAATAATAATAATAATAATAAAAGGTAGGCAGAGAAGAAGACAAGCCGCCTCCTTGGGCCCTGTGTGATCTCTCCCCAGCATCGGAGCTCTCCTGGGTCTCTCCATAGCTGCTGTGGTTCTGCTGGCCTTCCTTATCACAGCCTGCGTCCTCTGTTACCTGTTCATCAGCTCCAAGCCCCACGCAAAGCTGGACCCAGGCTTAAGCTTACAGACAACAGGTAAGAAAGAGATCACGTGATTTCCTTGGGGCCCCCGCAGGCTCACACATTGGTAGAAAGTCATTAGAAAGGAGCAGGCTTGGTGGCGCACGCCTTTAATCCCAGCACTCCGGAGGAAGAGGTAGGAGGATTGCTGAGAGTTCGAGGCCACCCTGGGACTACATAGTGAATTCCACTTCAGCCTGGGCTAGAGCGAGACCCTACCTCGAAAAAAAAAAAGATCCCAGTTCGATTCCCCAGGACCCACATAAACTAGATGCACAAGGTGGCACATGCATTTGCAGTGGCTGGAGGCTCTGGCACACCCATTCTCTCTCTCTCTGCATCTTTCTCTCTCTATCTGTCGCTCTCAGATAAATAAATAAGCAAAAACAAAACAGAACAAAAAATATATATTAAAAAAAAGTCTGGAGACTGGAGAGATGGCCTAGCGGTTAAGGCGTTTGCCTGCAAAGCCAAAGGATCCCAGTTTGGTTCTCCAAACACATGTGACTGGAGTTTGTTTGCAGTGGCTGGAGGCCCTGGAGCGCCCATTGTCTCACTCGCTCTCTCTCTCAAATAAATAAAATATATATTTTTTAAAAAGTCTTTAATCCCAGCACTTGGGAGGCAGAGGTAGGAGGATCACCAAGAGTTCGAGGCCACCCTGAGACTACATAGTGAATTCCAGGTCAGCCTGGGCCAGAGTGAGACCCTACCTCGAAAAACCAAAAAAAAAAAAAAGTCTAACCTGGGTGCTGGCTCAGGATGCAGAGAAATGAGTGAGCATGGTGAAGCCAATCAGATGGAGTCAACAGGACCAGGGGGGCTGTCTTAAATACTTGATACAATTTTTTTTGGGGGGGGGATTGGTTTTTCGAGGTCACTCTAGCCCAGGCCGACCTGGAATTCACTTTGTAGTTTCAGGGTGGCCTTGAACTCACAGCAATCCTCCTACCTCTGCCAGGATTTAGAATTAAAGGCGTGCAGCACCACGCCTGCCTTGGAGATATATATATAATGTTTTTCAAGGTAGGTTCTCACTGTAGCCGAGGCAGACCTGGAATTCACTATGTAGTCTCAGGGTGGCCTTGAACTCATGGCGATCCTCCTACTTCTGCCTCCCGAGTGCTGGGATTAAAGGTGTGCGCCACCACGCCTGGACCAATAATATGGATATTTAGCCATCCTTGGGTTATGGTGAAGGTCAGATCGGTGTGTCTCTCAGCAGTGACCTCCCCACTGAAACTGTACGTTCATGAGAAACATTGGCAGATCCCATGCATGATGTGGTATGTTCTTTTTTTATTTTTAAGTTAAAAACATTTTTTTAAATTTATTAGAGAGGGAGAGAGAGAGACAGGGAGAGAGTGAGATTGGGTGTGTCAGGGCCTCTAGCCACTGCAAAAGAACTCCAGTCACATGTGCTACCATGTGCATCTGGCTTATGTGGGACCTGAAGAATCAAATCTGAGTCCTTAGGCTTTGCAGGCAAGCACCTTAACCGCTAATCCATTTCTCCAGTCCTCTTTTTGTTTTTTAATTTTTGTTTATTTTTATTTATTTATTTGAGAGCAACAGACAGAAAAAGAGGGAGAGAAAGAGAGAGAGAGGGAGGGAGGGAGAGAGAATGGGCGCACAAGGGCTTCCAGCTACTGCAACCGAACTCCAGATGAATGCATCATTTTGTGCATCTGGCTTACATGGGTCCTGAGGAATCAAGCCTCGAACCAGGGTCCTTAGGCTTCACAGGCAAGCACTTAACTGCTGAGGCATCTCTCCAGCCCCCCTCTTTTTTTTTTTTAATTTGTATTTATTTATTAGACAGAAAATGGGCACGCCAGGGCTTCTAGCCACTGCAAACGAACTCTAGATGCATGCGCCACCTTGTACATCTGGCTTATGTGGGTCCTGGGGAATCGAACCTGGATCCTTTGGCTTTGCATGCAAGTGCCTTAACCACTAAGCCATCTCTCCAGCCCAGATGTGATATATTCTTCTTCTTCTTCTTCTTTTTTTTTTTTTTTTGTTTTTTTTGAGGTAAGGTCTCACTGTGACCCAGGCTGACCTGGAATTCACTCTGTAGTCTCAGGGTGGCCTCGAACTCACGGTGATCCTCCTACGTCTGCCTCCTGAGTGCTGGAATTAAAGGTGTGCGCCACCACGCCCAACTCAGATGTGATATATTTTTGATAAATGTTTATTGTTTGAATGATGCAACCTAAGACCCTAAACACAGTGCAGTATGCAGCAGAGAAATTAGCCAGAGGTGGGGTCCTGATGTGGGAGAAGAAGATGCAAGAGAAAGCTCCCTCGGTTTTTTGCTTTTTCAGGCCCTGAAGAGCTGCCCCCTGACCACGAAGGTATGAAACGCGTGACTACTGGGACGGAGGTGCCAGGGGCGTGCCCTTCCCAGCAGAGTCATTCGTTCTTGAACCCACAGCTGGAAAACAGCGAGAGGCAGGCTGTGGGTTCCAGGCACCTGTTCCAGCGCTGTTTTCTGGCCACCGTGACTGCCGGTGACATCCCAGGCAGCCCTGAGGACACGATTGTCCCCACTGCTGACCCATGTGGACCAGCTCCATGAACATCAAATAAATGTCTCTATATCATGCGTCCTTGGAGTCTCTTTGTGGTCAAAGGAAGGCATGGGAACAGGGAACAGTCAGAGGAACTTCAGGGTCTGGTGGAATGAATATGGCAACCCCCCACAGAGTGGGTGAGAAAGAGTGATTGAGACACTAAACACGGGCCTTCGTCGGTGGCCTTGACGAAGTCCCTGAGTCTCCCCGGGCCTCAGTTCCTTTGCTAAATTCTTGCAAGTGTTGAATAAAGTGATGGATGTAAGCTGGGGGTGGTGGTTGCAGGCCAGCCCATCCCAGCTACTTGGAAGGCCGAGGCAGAAGGATTGCAAGTTCAAGGCCACCTCTCTCAAGTAAATAAATAAAATATATTTTTTTAAAAAAGGCAGTGGGTGGGGGGGAGGCTGGAGGGATGGCTTAGTGGTTAAGGTGTTTGCCTGCAAAGCCAAAGGATCCCAGTTCGACTCTCCAGGCCCCACGTAAGCCAGATGCACAAGGGGGCACATGTCTCTGGAGTTTGTCTGCAGTGGCTGGAGGTCCTGGAGAACCCATTCGCTCTCTCTCTCTCAAATAAGCAAATAAAAATATATTTTTTTTTTTAGCACACCCTTTAAAACTCGGCAGTGGGGAGGATCACCATGGGGAACCCTGAGACTTAGCAGTTAAGGTGTTTGCCTCAGAGCGAGACTCTAAGGACCAAAAAAATATTCTATTCCCCAAGACCCATATATATATATATATAGATACACAAAAGGTGTGTATGGCTCTGGAGTTCGTTTGCAGTGGCTGGAGGCCCTGGCCTGCCCATTCGCTCTTTCTCTCTGCCTCTTCCTCTCTCTCTCAAATAAAATATCTTTATAATAAAAAAAAGAAAAGAGGCAGTGGGCTTTCTGGTGGGAGGAAGCGCTGAGGCTTGGGGGGTGACTCATGAGAGATGAGTCAGCTTCCAGGTGAGACAGGGTGAGGATGTGCGTTCAGTCGGAGTACAGCCTGTACAAAACAATTAGCAGAGCCCAGCTCCCGGAACGGCGAGATATTTGTTATAGGGAGCACACACAGTGTGTGTGCGTGTGTGTGTGTGTGTGTGTGTGTGTGTGTGTGTGCAGGGTGCGTGATTGTTGAAGAAGGGCTAGTGACTGATGGGTCTGACCTTTCATGGGACACAGCCCTGTCCTTGGTGTCCTTGTCAGTCCCCTGTCTGCACTGGGCCTTCTGGCAAGCTGCAAGAAAGAATCAGGTGATGGGCTGGGGAGATGGCTTAGTGGTTAAGGCGTTTGCCTGCAAAGCCTAAGGACCCAGGTTCAGCTCCCCCAGGACCCACATAAGCCAGATGCACAAGGTGGCGCATGCATCTGGAGTTTGTTTGCAGCAGCTAGGGGCCCTGGCACTCCCATGCTTTCTCTATTTTTTAATTTAATCTTATTTTTATTTTAAAATTTTTTTTTCATTATTTATTTTTTTGAGAGCGACAGACAGAGAGAGGCAAATAGACAGAGAATGGGCACACCAGGGCCTCCAGCCACTGTGAATGAACTCCAGATGCATACATCACCTTGTGCATCTGGCTTATGTGGGTCCTGGGGAATCGAGCCTCGAACCAGGGTCTTTAGGCTTCACAGGCAAGTGCTTAACCACTAAGCCATCTCTCCAGGCCCCATTCTCTCTCTATATATCTCCCTCTCTCTCTCTCTCAAATAAATAAGTTTAAAAAAAATTAAGCTGGGTGTGGTGGCACACGCCTTTGTTTTTTGTTTTTATTTATTTTGTTTTTATTTGAGAGAGAGAGAGAGAATGGGCACCCCATCAGCCTCTCAGCCGCTGTGAACTCCAGATGCGTGGGCCCCATTGTGGACAAGTGCAGCACTGCACCCTTGCATCACTTTTTGCATCTGGCTAAACGTGGGACCTGGAGATTGGAACTGGCATTCTTAGGCTTGGCAGGCAGGCGCCTTAACCGCTAAGCCTTCTCTGCAGCCCTGGCACACACCTTTAATCCCAGCACTTGGGAGGCAGAGGTAGGAGGATCGCCATGAGTTCAAGGTCACCCTGAGACTACATAGTGAATTCCAGGTCAGCCTGGGCCAGAGTGAGACCCTACCTCAAAAAACAAAACAAAACAAAACAATAATAATAATAAACAAACAAACAAACAAAGATGCTAAAATGTTAAGAGTCTCAGAGCTCTGTACTCATCCCACATCCCCCTACCACCTGGCTATGGTAAGATTCTGATGTGGTAATTGAGGAGGGAAGACCACCTTCCCTCAACCCCCACCTCTGCACACCACTCAAGTGCCCTCTCTCATAGTTTCTTGCTCCTTCTCATCAAACCCCACTCCTTCGCCCATCCTTACTCTCTTTTTGGCACTCCTGTTGCAGCTGTGTGTGTATCCCTTTTCTTTCTCTCGCCCTCTCTCTCTGGTACACAACCTTTTTTCCCCCTCCCCCTCTCTCTCTCCTCTCTCCCTGTCGCCTGTTACAATAAAGTCCTTAACCCAAGAAAAGGTTCATCTTGGTCATCCATCGAGAACGCCAAAAATCAAATGGAGGGGCAAGGGTTCTCAAGATTCCTGATTTTTTTTTTTTTTTTTGGTGCTGGGGATTGAACTCACACATGCTAGGCAAGTTCTATAGTCCTGGGCTACATCCTCGAAACAGGTAGTGCTGAAGTGTGTAAGGAAAGTGTAAGAGAAAAGCAAAAGAGAACACCGGACTTGATCTTTACAGACTGCTTTTTTTTTTTTTTTTTTTTTTTTTTTTTGAGGTAGGGTCTCACTCTAGCTCAGGCTGACCTGGAATTCACTATGTAGTCTCAGGGTGGCCTCGAACTCACGGCGATCCTCCTACCTCTGCCTCCCGAGTGCTGGGATTAAAGGCGTGCGCCACCACGCCCGGCGATCTTTACAGACTGTTAACCGAGAGGAATAGTGAGGGGCAGCAGCTTTCCCATGGGGCGAGGGCTGGAGGCACTGGGCCAGGCTGGAGTGCAAGCTTATAAGGGGCATCCTAAGAAAAACAGACCGGACCAAGGTCCAAGGCAAGTAGATAAGGAACTGCAGTTATTTGTGCCCTTGCTCAAAATAAGCTTTTTTAGCCAAATTGTCTAGGGAGGATAACCCACCAGATGGTTTCTGTTCCCTCAAGGTTTTCTGAGTTAAGGGAAGTTTATCAATCGGGAGTAGTCTGTCAAGGCCGCCTGTCTCTGTGACTTCTTTATTGCCGGCTGGTCTTAGGGAGAATTATTAACTCTTTAGTTCCCTCTAGTTTTCAGGGAAGGCTATTAACCCTTCAAAGTGAGCCCCCAGAATGCATTTCCAGGGGATGCTGTCATACAACAGGCCCCAAAGAACAAAGACAAGCTCTCAGGACTCTGGGCACAAAAGTCAGCAAGAAGCCGGGCGTGGTGGCGCACGCCTTTAATCCCAGCACTCGGGAGGCAGAGGTAGGAGGATCGCTGAGAGTTCGAGGCCACCCTGAGACTACATAGTTAATTCCAGGTCAGCCTGGACCAGAGTGAAACCCTACCTCAAAAAATAAAATAAAATAAAATAAAATAAAATAAAATAAAATAAAATAAAATAAAATAAAATAAAATAAAATAAAATAAAATAAAATAAAATAAAATAAAAAAAATGTGCTGTGTAAAGCTCCCCACCTCAGTTCAGCTTTTCTGGTTTGAATTCGATCAGGCCTCAGAAGACTCTTGCTGGGGCTGGTGGCTTGTCCTGTTTTAGAAACAAATTGCCCACCCTGCGAGGCAGGAAGCCCTCCCCCGCTGGATGGCAGAGCAGGGAGGCCGCAGGGTGGGCTGACGCACAAACAAACAGCTCTGAGCTCACCACTGCTCCCAGGCGCCCATCGACCGGCAATTATTTCTTGTAAATTGCTTTCCTGGTTATGTTTGGAACATGTGTACGTGTGACACAAGCGCTCAGAGGGCACCGGATGGGGGTGGCAAGATGAGGGGGAGGAGGATAAGCTGTAGATGGAGGGAGCCTTAGCCCACATCTTCAGCCCAAAGCAAACAGTGTTGAATAGGGGACTTTTGTAAGTACTGGACAGGCACACTCTTTACCACATTCTGCCAGGTGCTGCTCTAGTCTGCTGTCAATATTGATTGGCAATGAGCCGTTGCCAAGCTCAGTAAGGTCCCAGTCCCTGTCCTTTTTTTTTTTTTTTCGAGGTAGGGTCTCACTGTAGCCCAGGCTAACCTGGAATTCACTATGTAGCCTCAGGCTGGCCTCGAACTCATGGCGATCCTCCTACCTCTGCCTCCAGAGTGCTGGGATTAAAGGCGTGGACCACCACTCCTGCCCCCCCCATCCCTGTCTTTAAAGGGCTCATTGCTATAGGAGCTACAGGAGGCTCTTAAATCGGCCAGAGACAGCCAGGCGTGGTGGCGCACGCCTTTAATCCCATCACTCAGGAGGCAGAGGTACGAGGATCGTTGTGAGTTTAAAACCGGTCTGAGACTGCATAGTGAATTCTAGGTCAGCCTGGGCTAGAGCGAGACCCTACCAGAAAAAACAAAAGAGGGCTGGAGGGATGGCTTAGCGGTTGAAGCCCTTGCCTGCGAAGCCTAAAGACCCAGATTTGATTCCCCTGAACCCACAAAAACCAGATGCACAAAGTGGTGCATGCGTCTGGAGTTCGTTTGCAGTGGCTAGAGGCCCTGGTGTGCCCATTCTCTCTATATATCTGCCTCTGTCTCTCTCTTTCTATTCCAAAATAAATAAGATAAAGAAAAACACTGTTAGCCAGGTGTGGTGGCGCACGCCTTTAATCCCAGCACTCGGGAGGCAGAGGTAAGAGGATCGCCGTGAGTTCGAGGCCACCCTGAGACTATATAGTGAATTCCAGGTCAGCCTGGGCTAGAGCTAGACCCTATCTCAAAAAACCAAAACTAGGGCTGGAGAGATGGCTTGTAAAGGCACCTGCCTGTCAAGCCTAAGAACACCCGTTCGATTCTCCAGGTCCCACGTTTAGCCAGATGCAAAGTGACGCAAGGGCGCAATGCCGCACTTGACCACAAGGGGGCGCATGCGTCTGGAATTTGTTCACAGTGGCTGATAGGTTGCTGGCATGCCCATTCTCTCTCTCTCTCTGACTCTCCCCTCCCCCCCCCCAAAAAAAAGAAAAGAAAAAGAGAAACAAACATGGCCAAGAACACTGTCATTTATGTGACAACTTGTTCTGACTTTGGGATACAGATAGAAATCTGCCACCCAGGATCTCTGCCTTTGGAGCCCAGTGAAATCCTGTCCCCAGGTTCAAGGTGCCTCAGAAGCTTGCAGGATGGTGGTGGCTCATGAACCCACGGGGAAGGCTCCGGCCCTACACAGCTCTTTTCAGAAGCAGGAGGCTCCTTGCTCTGACCGGTCCGTGCCCAGAGGCAACAGAGACCACGCTGCAGGCCAGAGCCTGTGAGCTCTGAATGGCCGGCTCTCTGTGGAGCATCCACGGGGCTGGGAGGGCCTCCTTGCACACTGTCCCATCCCATGGTGGGGATGGCGTCCACCAGAATCTGCCTGAGGAGCTCTTTTCTTTTCTTTTCTTTTCTTTTCTTTTCTTTTCTTTTCTTTTCTTTTCTTTTCTTTTCTTTCCCTTTCCTTTTCTTTTCATTTCTGTTCTGTTCTTTTTTCTCTTTTCTTTCTTTCTTCTTTCTTTCTTTTTTTCTTTCTTTTCTTCTTCTTCTTTTTTTTTTTTTTTTTTTTTTTTGATTTTGCAAGGTAGGGTCTCACTCTAGCCCAGACTGACCTGGAATTCACTATATAGTCTCAGGGTGGCCTCGAACTCATGGTGATCCTCCTACCTCTGCCTCCCTGAGTGCTGGGATTAAAGGCATGGGCCACCACGTCCAGCCCAGCCCTTTAAATTTTCTTTTTTTTGAGAGAAACAGACACAGAGAGAGAATTAAGAGATTTTAGGGGCCTGGAGAGATGGCTTAGTGGTTAAGAGCTTGCCTGTGAAGACTGAGGACCCCAGTTCAAGGCTCAATTCCCAGGACCCACGTAAGCCAGGTGCACAAGGTGGCACATGTGTCTGAAATTCATTTGCAGTGACTGCAGGCCGTGGTGCACCCATTCTCTATCTGCCTTTCTCTCTGTCTGTCTGTCGCTCTCAAATATATTTAAAAGTGAGGGAGATTTTAATATAGATTTTAAGGGTAAGGGTTAAGAGAAAGAGAGGTGCTTGGGAGAAAAGGAGGGCACACACGATAGCATGCGCATGGGCTTCCCTGTGAGACACTTCAGATGTCCTACTGCTGGCTAAATACAGGATTTTTGGAAGCTTTTCAAATTTCCTTGTTCAATGGGCTTCTAAAGGGCCTTCCCCTGTTCCCCCTTAAGATAATGGAGATTATAGGGTTGATGCGACGAGATTACAACCTGATAAAAATAAAACCTGGAGGGCTAGAGAGATGGCTTCAAGGTTAAGGCACTTGTCTGCAAAGCCAAAGGCCCTCGGTTCGATTCCCCAGGACTCACGTGGGCCAGATGCACGAGGTGGCGCATGCGTCTGCAGTTCGTTTGCAGTGGCTGGAAGTCCTGGTGCGCCCATTATCTCTGTGTGTGTGTCTCCCCCTCCCCCTGCCTCTTTCTCTCTCAAATAAATAAATATTAAAATTTTTAAAATTGAAAAAAAAAAAAAAACTGGAGCCATCAGGGTTGCGCAAGGGATTCCGGACATGTCTTTGTATAAGTGGTTTCCGGTGAGAGTCCTAGGAAATTGCAGGTTTTCAGGTGGGAATGGGAGAAAGTCCTTAAGCAACTGTTGCTTCTCAGGTGTCAAGAAGCTTTACCCTGGGCTGGAGAGATGGCTTAGCAGTTAAACACTTGCCTGTGAAGTCTAAGGACCCCGGTTCGAGGCTCGATTCTCCAGAACCCCACGTAAGCCAGATGCACAAGGGGGTGCATGCATCTGGAGTTCGTTTGCAGTGGCTGGAGGCCCTGGCGCACCCATTCTCTCTATCTCTCTCTCTACCTGCCTATTTCTGTATCTCTCTCTCTCAAATAAATAAATAAATAAATAAAATATTTAAAAAAAAAAAAGAAGAAGCTTTACCCAGACTTGTTTCCCTTCTCATGTCCCCATAATTTCCCCTAACTTTCTACCCCGACCCCCCACCACCACTGACTTCATAGGCCACTCCAGTGGAGTGTGAAGAGTGTGAAGACACACCGTGAACCCAGCATGGTGACAAATCCCTTAGGAATGGCCATGTAACCCACCCATAGGACTTACTATAGGGTAAAGAAGACATTTGGCCTGAAAAATCCCAACAAAAGAGTCAGGGAGGGCTAGAGAGATGGCTCAGTGGTTAAATGCTTGCCTGTGAAGCCTAAGGACCCCGGTTCAAGGCCCGATTCCCCAGGACCCACGGAAGACAGATGCACAAGGGGGCACTTGTGTCTGGAGTTCCTTTGCAGTGGCTGGAGGCCCTGGTGCACCCATGCTCTCTCTTTCTCTGCCTCTTTCTCTGTCTGTCTGTCGCTCTCAAATAATTAAATAATAATGAACAAACAAACAAACAAACAAAAAAGAGTCAGGGAGAATTGGCCAGGAAATGCCACCATGAGAGCTGCAGCTCCTGAAGCAGGAGATAAATAGTCTAGAAGCTTCTGTGGAGGAAGTGTGGGTTGAATTAGATCTTGGTGGACCATGGACTTGGAAATCCTAGAACCTCCACTCCTGTTTATAGCATCCCTGCCAGGCAAGGTTTCAGTGAGGGACTAAGGCTGTAGCTCAGGTGGTACGTTGCTTGCCCAACATGCATGAGGCTCTGGGTTCAAGACCCTGCATGGCACAAACCTCACTGTGGTGGCACATGCACTTGGGGAGAAAGATCAGAAGTTCAAAGTCACCCTTGGCTACATGTCTACATGTCCAGTTTGAAGCCAGCCTGGGATTGTGTGAACTGAAGCTTCCAGAAAGAAAACATACCTACATGGAATACATATTCTTTATTTTATTTTTTGTTTTTTTTTTTTCAAGGTAGGGTCTCACTCTGGCCCAGGCTGACCTGGAATTAGCTATGTAGTCTCAGGATGGCCTCAAACTCATGGCGATCCTCCTACCTCTGCCTCCCAAGTGCTGGGATTAAAGCCATGCGCCACCATGCCCGGCTTATTTTATTTTTTTTTTGAGAGAGTGGACAGAGAGACAGAGAGAGGGGGAAAGAATTGGTGCACCAGGGCCTCAGCCACTGCAATCGAACTCAAGATGTTTGCACCACCTACTGGGCATGTGCGACCTTGCGCTTGCCTCACCTTTGTGCATCTGGCTTACATGGGATCTGGAGAGTCGAACATGGGTCCTTAGACTTTGCAGGCGAGCACCTGAACCGGTAAACTGTCTCTCCAGTTTTGTTAACAGATACATGAGAGGAGGAGGTGATGATGGTCTCAGTGAGAGTCCTATAATGTTGATTTTGTTGGTTTTGAAAAAATTTGGGGGGGGCATGGAGAGATGGCTTAGTGGTTAAGACACTTGCCTGCAAAGCAAAAGGACCCAGGTTCAATTCTCCAGGTCCCACGTAAGCCAGATGCACAAGGTAGTGCCTGCATCTGGAGTTCGTTTGCAGTGTCTGGAGGCCTTGGCACACTCTCTCTTTCTCTCTCGTGCACACTCTCTGTCTCTAATAAATAAAATAAATCTTTAAAAAACATTTTATTTATTTATTTGCAAATAGAAGAGAGAGAGAGGAGATGGACAGAGAGAATGGGCACACCAGGGCCTCTGGCTACTGCACATGAACTCTAGATGCATACACCACTTTGTGGATTTGTGCATCTGGCTTTATGTAGGGATTCGAACCCAGGTCAATAGGTTTTTGCAGGCAAGCGCCTTAACTGCTGAGCAATATCCCCAGCCCCTGTTTTTTGTTTTTGTTTTTTTTTTTTTTTTTTGAAGCAAGCCCAACAGACTCGTGTTTTATTTTTGTTTTTGTTTTTTCCAGGTAGGATTTCACTGTAGTCCAGGCTTAACTGGAATTCACTATGTAGTCTCAGGGTGGCCTTGAACTCACAGCAATCCTCCTACCTCTGTCTCCAAAGTGCTGGGATTAAAGGTGTGCACCACCACACCTGGCTCAGACTGGCTTTTTTTTTCTTTTTTTTTTTGAGGTAGGGTCTCACTCTGGTCCAGGCTGACCTGGAATTCACTATGTAGTCTCAGGGTGGCCTCGAACTCACAGCAATCCTCCTACCTCTGCCTCCAAAGTGCTGGGATTAAAGGCGGGCGCCACCACACCTGGCTCAGACTGGCTTTTTTTAAGAGAGGGAGAGAGGGCATGCCAGGGCCTCCAGCCACGGCAAACAAATTCCAGATGTATAAGCCACCTTGTGCGTCTGGGTTTTGGTCGTACACTGGGGAATCAAACCTGGGTCCTTAGTCTTCACAGGCAAGCGTCTTTACCACTAAGCCATCTCTTCAACCCTGCTACAATTTCTTTAAGGGGGATCACTGGCCATGCAAGTGTGGACGGCTCCATCTCCGACATGCCTTTCTCTTAAGGAGGAAGCACCTTCCTTAGAAAATCCTTCATCTTCGAAATCTCTACCTCCCTTCCCTCTGGGCTGCAGCACGTTTCCATGGAGACCACCAGCCCCTCACAGCTCCCTGCCATTCGGTCCCCCTCCCCCTCCTCCATCCTCCCCTTGGCTGCGGAGTCCCTCTAGGGTTGATAAGTTCCAGAACTTTCCCAAAGCAGGAATTATTATCCCCCAGTTGAAATCAGGGAAAACAGACCCAGAGGCGTAAGAAAATCAGCCCTGGCTCTACTGCAGCCAGCTGCCAGCTCCGATTCCCTGGATGATGCTGCCCACCCTGGCCTTCACCACAACCAATCATCCCTCCATCTCCTTGCACTGCACTGCCATCCACCCGGGCTCATTTCTCCTTTTATCCTTCCTAAGAACACCAGAACGCGTTCTGACTAAACCTGCAAATGACTTCCCTTAGTTACTGAAAATCTATTTTTGGCTTCGTTGTTTCAAGTCCTTGGTGAACTGAACACAGAGCTGGGTGATAAACAGAAGGCTGGAGAGATGGCTCAGAGGTTAAAGGTGCTTGTTTGCAAGCATCACTGCCTGGGTTCGATTCTTCAGTCCCCACTTAAAGTCAGACGCACATGGTGGCGCATGCATCTGGAGCTCGTTTGCATGGCTGGAGGCCCTGGTGCGCCCATTCTCTCTCTCTCTCTTCCTCTTCCTCACACACTCTCTCTCTGTCTCTCCCTCTCTAAAACAAATAAATAAATAAAAATATTTTTGAAGCTGGGCGTGGTGGCGTACGCCTTTAATCCCAGCACTCAGGAGGCAGAGGTAGGAGGATTACCACGAGTTCAAGGCCAACCTAAGACTACATAGTTAATTCTAGGTCAGCCTGGATCAGAGTGAGACCCTACCTCAAAAAAAAAAATCAAAAAAAAATATTTTTGAGCCTTTAATCCCAGCACTCGGGAGGCAGAGGTAGGAGGATCGCCAAGAGTTTGAGGCCACCCTGAGACTACATAGTTAATTCCAGGTCAGCCTGAGCTAGAGTGAGACCCTACCTCGCAAAATCAAAACAAAACAATATTTTGAAACAACCCTGTTTCAAAAACAAATAATAATAATAAAAAAAAAAGCCAAGGGCTAGAGAGATGGCTTAGTGGTTAAGGCATTTGCCTGCAAAGCCTAAGGATCCTGGTTCGATCTCCAGGTCCCACATAAACCAGATGCACAAGGGGGCACATACATCTGGAGTTTGTTTGCAGTGGCTGGAGGCCCTGGCACACCCATTCTCTCCCTCTTCCTCTCTCCCTCTCTGCCCCTTTCTCTCTCTCAAATAAATAAATAAAATATATTTAAAAAAATTTAAAAAAGAAGCCAGGTGTGGCACACACCTTTAATCCCAGCCTTCAGAAGCCAGAGGCAGGAGGATTGCTGTGAGTTTGAGGCCAGCCTGAGACTAGAATGAATTCCATGTTAGCCTGGGCTAGAGCGGGACCCCACCTTGAAAAACAAACAAACAAACAAACAAAAACAGAAAAAAAGAATAAAGAAACATGGGGCAGAAAGCTGGAATGCACCAGCTGCAATTATGCTAATGCAACAATGAGTTGTGGTTTTGAGCACTGTGATATGCCAGGATACACTGAGAAAAACCGTGCACAGCCATGCAGAATTCACGCAACAAACAGAGTTGGGACATGAGGAACCCCAAGTAGTTAGAAGTGTTGCTATCCTTCCAGAAAACGAGGGGATCAAAACCTTCACATACTGAAAATAGGTTCAATTTCCTGCAAGACTGTTTTCCTATTCCAACCCACCCATTTTGTCTTCTGCACGTTAATCTGAAGGTCTCTGCTGACAGCTGGACAGATGTGAAAGGGTGTTAGAGAGAGCAACGTGAGCCCAACACATGTTATCTGTGGTTATTAGACAAGCGTTAGGGAAAAATGGCCCAGGTTTTCTCCCGACACTCATATTGTCAGGTTGATAGGTTCTGAATTCTTCTATTGCTGCCATGTGTGATGTTAAAGATCTGTAAGTCTAGGGCTGGAGGGATGGCTTAGCGGTTAAGGGGTTTGCCTGCAAAGCCAAAGGACCCAGGTTCGATTCCCCAGGACCCATGTGAGCCAGATGCATGAGGGGCGTGCATGTGTCTGGAGTTTGTTTGCAGTGGCTGGAGACCCTGGCATGCCCATTTTCTCTCTCTTTCTCCCTCCTTCTCTGTCAAATAAATAAATAATAAAATATTTTTTTTTAAAGATCTGTAAGTCTAGCCAGGTGTGATGGTGCACTCCTTTAATCCCAGCACTCAGAAGACAGAGGTAGGAGAATCACTCTGAATTGAGGCCACCCTGAGACTATATAGTGAATTCCAGGTCAGTCTGGGCTAGAGTGAGACCCTACCTCAAAAAACAAACCAAAAAAAAAACAACAGGGCGGGGAGGGGAGCTGGAGAGATAGCTTAGCAGTTAAGATGTTTGCCTGCAAAGCCAAAGGACCCAGGTTCAATTCCCCAGGACCCACGTAAAGCCAGATGCACAAGGTAGTGCATACCTTGAGTTCATTTGCAGTGGCTGGAGGCCCTGGTGCACCCATTTCTTTCTCTCTGCCTCTTTTTCTTTCTCTCTCTTAAATAAATAAATAAATAAATATTTAAAAATAAAATAAATTGCCAGGCGTGGTGACGCACGCCTTTAATCCCAGCACTCGGGAGGCAGAGGTAGGAGGATCGCCGAGAGTTCGAGGCCACCCTGAGACTGCATAGTTAATTCCAGGTCAGCCTGGACCAGAGTGAGACCCTACCTCAAAAATAAATAAATAATAAGCCAAAAAATAAAATAAAATAAATTTTGAAAAAGATCTGTAAGTCTTGAATCCCAAGCTCCATTCCACCCAGGGAAAACCTAGTTTTAAGGCCACTTGTAGTGTGGGGACACAGGACAGCAGAGTGGGCCCCCCGGCCCGTAAGAATAATCAGTTTTCTCTGCTGCCCACCACCTGAGCTCCTCTCACGCATAGATCCACAGCCTAATTCCCATCAGACTTGTCCTCTCTAGTCAACCTTCTTCCAGCCAGCCTCCCTGAGGGCCTCGTGTCTGCGTTATCCATATTCATTGTGTATTTGTCTTCTATTAATTCCAATTAAACCACTTTGCTATCACTTCAGGAGCTAAAGCTTCCCTTGCTTAGGGGTGGGCTGCATAGAGGCAGCAAGGGGACCTCAGTTTAGGGTTTCTCCTTGTCTCTTCCTCACCCCATCCCACCTCTCATGCACTTTGCCCTGGCTCCCCTCCACCCCAGACCCGGCATGGTGGCTGTGTTGCTTTCTGTAGGTTCTGGAACATTCCGCCGGTTGCCAGTGAACCAGCCTTGTATGAACTTGTCCTGGGGAGATGTGTGAACGCATAAATCATCCCAGATAATGCACCAATGACTGACCACGGGAACAAGGCCACCCAAGGCCAGCTTGGTGAATCAGTGAGGTGACCCCCACACAGCTACATCACTAATAATGCTCACCCCGGCATGGAGGACAATTTCCCTGTCACTGTACAGGTGGAGACCCTGCTTCTGTGAGCCTCCTACCCTGTATGTTTCTCTAACACAGCCCCTCCTGAGACCACGGGCAGCTGAGACAGATGCGAGGGGTGCAGGAGCAAATGGTTAGAATCTCAGGTGAGGATCTCATGGTCCTCCAACAATTCCTTCTAAAAACATTCAGGGGGCTCGAGAGATGGCTTAGCGGTTAAGGCACCTGCCTCCTAAGCCTAAGAACGCTGGTTCCAATCTCCAGGTCCTTCAGCTTTGCAGGCAGACACCTTCACTGCTAAGCCATCTCTCCAGCCCCAATAAATAAATTTTTAATTGATAAATATTTATGGTTTCTTCTCCCCAGGAAAAAAAGTTTGCACATCATTTCATATACTCAGTGACTCTTTTTTTTTTCTGTTTGTTTGTTTTTGTTTTGTTTTTCGAGGTAGGGTGTCACTCTAGCCCAGGCTGACCTGGAATTCACTATGTAGTCTCAGAGTGGCCTCGAACTCACGGCCATCTTCCTACCTCTGCCTTCCGAGTGCTGGGATTAAAGGCGTGCACCACCACGCCCGGCTCTACTCAGTGACTCTTAGCAGCGTCTGTAGGCTCTCAGTTAAGGGCTGTTTAATTTTGCCCTGCAGTGATCCACTTTCAAATAAAATAAGATTTTAATTTAAGACTGGTCAAGAAAATATTGAGAACACGGTAGGGACAAATGAGAGCCTGGAATGATACACGGAGTACAGACCACAATGACCTACGCAGCTCAATTTGTGTCCCACATATTTAGCTCTGCGACTTCTAACAGCCAAGGCAGGAAGGGACACAAACGGGCTCACTTACACAGCTCACCAGGTCCAGAACTAAAAACGAACCACTTAATCCTTGGAAGATAAGGCAACTCTTCTCGATATGACGGCCTGAGCAGAATTTCTTCTGAGAACCTTGTAAAGAAGGACAAACTGGGGCTGGAGAGATGGCTTAGCCGTTAAAGCGTTTGCCTACGAAGCCAACGGATCCTGGTTCAATTCCTCAGGACCCACGTAAGCCAGATGCACAAGGGGCACATGCATCTGGAGTTTGTTTGCAGCCCCTGGCATGCCCATTCTCTCTCTGTCTGCCTCTCTTCTAGCTCTCTCTCTGCTTGCAAATAAGTAAATTTAAGAAATTTTTTTTTAAAAAAGGACAAACTGGAGTCAGGCGTGGTGGCGCACGCCTTTAATCCCAGCACTCAGGTGGCTGAGGTAGGAGGAGCGCCATGAGTTTGAGGCCAGCCTGAGATACATAGCAAATTGCAGGTCAGCCGGGGCTAGAGTGGTACCCTACCTTGAAAAACCAAAAAATAAAAAAAGGTTTATATAGGGAAAGATTCCAAAAAGTTATGTGTAATAAAAAAAAAAAAGTGAGGGGCTGGAGAGATGGCTTAGTGGTTAAGGTGCTTGCCTGTGAAGCCTAAGGACCCATGTTCAACTCCCCAGATCCCAAGTAAGCCAGATGCACAAAGGTGAGGCAAGCACAAGGCCGCACATGCCCATTAGGTGGCAAAAACGTCTGGAGTTCTATTGCAGTGGCTGAGGCCCTGGCACACCAATTCTCTCTCTCATTCTTTCTAAAATAAAAACTAAAAAAAAAACAGGGAGAAGAGCTGACGAGACAGCTCAGCAGTTCAAGGCACTTGTCTGCAAAGCCTGCTAGTCCAGGGTTCAAGTCCCCAGTCCCCATACAGAGCCAAATGGACTTTCATTTACAGTAGCAAGAGACCGTAGCATATACATGCACTCAAACAAATAAATAAAAGTCTTCATTAAAAAAGTTTTTCTTAGCCGGGCATGGTGGCGCACACCTTTAATCCCAGCACTCGGGAGGCAGAGGTAGGAGGATCGCTGAGAGTTCAAGGCCACCCTGAGACTACATAGTTAATTCCAGGTCAGCCTGGACCAGAGTGAAACCCTACCTCGAAAAACCAAAAAAATAAAAATAAAAAAATAAAAATAAAAATAAAAAGTTTTTCTTTTTATTGATTTACTTACCAGAGACTGAGAAAGGGAGAGAGAAAGAGAATGGGCATGCTAGGGTCTCCAGCCACTGTAAACGAACTCCAGCAGCATGCGCCACCATGTGCATCTGGCTTACGTGGATCCTGGGGAATTGAGCCTCGAACCGGGGTCCTTAGGCTTCACAGGCAAGTGCTTAACCACTAAGCCATCTCTGCAGCCCATCAATAAAATTCTTTATTACAAGGTCTAATGTAGCCCAGGCTGGCTTTGAACACCTGATCCTTCCGCATCTACCCCAAGATGTTGACATTACAGGCATGTGGTGCTATGCCTGGCTTTGTAAACTTTTTAACAATGGCCCATAAAGTAAAATATAGAACCATATTTCAAAACACAGTCGTTTCTTCCGCTGGTGATTGAGCAGCCTCCTGTCCCTTTGGTAGGAGAGCTGATGAAAACATTGGCTTGCTTGTGAACAAAACATCGCCGTACACACTAGAACCACACTCCGTGAGGTGCCACGCACGAGAGCTTTGATGAGGCACCTAGCAACGGAGCTCAACAGAAGGAACAGTAGGCTTACCTCTCCCTCGATACACTCATCCTGAGCCCATGCCAAGGAAATGCCATCTGTTTAATATAGAATTTTCTTTTTCCCTCTCTCTCTGGTCTGCTCATGGCAAAATGTAATTGAATTTCTGTAAGCTTGATAGAAATTGTACCTAGCTCACAGAATTATAAGAATTAAAAGAATGTTTAGTGCTGGAGAGACAGTTTAGCGGTTAAGGCGCTTGTCTGCGAAGCCTAAGGACCGATGTTCAACTCTCCAGATCCCACGTAAGCCAGATGCACAAAGGTGAGGCAAGCGCAAGGTCACACATGCCCACTAGCTAGCGCAAGCATCTGAAGTTTGATTTCAGTGGCTGAGGCCTTGACATGCCAATTCTCTACCTCTGTCTCTCTCCCTCCCTCCCTCTGAAAAAAAATTACTATTATGGGTTGGGGTATAACTCAATGGTGGAACACTTACGAAGTATGCACAAGCCCTAGGTTCAGTCTTTAGCATCCCCTTCAAAAAGGAAAGTTGACATTTATAAAGTACTTAAAATGGGTTCTGAGCCGGGCGTGGTGGCGCACGCCTTTAATCCCAGCACTCGGGAGGCAGAGGGAGGAGAATTGCCGAAGGTTCAAGGCCACCCTGAGATTACATAGTGAATTTCAGATCAGTTTAGAGTGAGACCCTACCTCCCAAAACAAAACAAAACAAAATGGGTTCTGGTGGTACAGGACTATAATCCCAGGAGACTGAAGCAGGAAGATCCCAAGTTCAAGGCTTGCCTGGACTACAGATTGAATTCAGAGCTAGTCTTAGCAACTTTGTGAGAATCTATCTCAAAACAAGAAATAAGCCAGGCATGGTGGCGCACGCCTTTAATCCCAGCATTCGGGAGGCAAAGGTAGGAGGATCGCCATGAGTTCGAGGCCACCCTGAGACTACAGAGTGAATTCCAGGTCAGCCTTGGCCAGAGTGAGAACCTACCTTGAAAAACCAAAAAAAAAAAAAAAAAAAAAAAAAAAAAACCAAGAAGTAAATGCCTGGCATGGTGATGCACACCTTTAATCCCAGCACTCTAGAGCAGAGGTAGGAGGATCACTGTGAGTTTGAGGACAGCCTGGGAATACAGAGTGAGTTCCAGATCAGCCTGGGCTAGAGTGAGACTATACCACCAAAAAAAAAAAAAAAAAAAAAAAAGGCTGGAGGTACAGCTCAGTGTCAATGGTAGAGCATCTGCTGCCTGGCATGTACAAAGCCAGTTCCAGGATGGAGGGATAGCTTAGTGGTTAAGGTGCTTGCCTGCAAAGCCAAAGGACCCCGGTTTGATCCCCCAGGACCCACGTAAGCCAGATGCACAAGGGGACGCATGCATCTGGAGTTTGTTTGCAGTGGCTGAAGGCCCTGGCACACCCATTCTCTTCCTCTCTTTTCCTCTCTCTTTCTCTCTCTCTCTCTCTCTCTCTCTCTCCCATAAATAAATAATTTTTTTTTAAAGCCAGGTTCTGTCTCCAGTATTGAAGAAAAAAAAGAATAAAGGGCTGGAGAGGTGGCTCAGCGAGTAAAGGCGCCTGCTTGCAAAGCTTGACAGCCTGGTTTCAATTCCACAGGACCCACGTAAAGCCAGATGCACAAAGTGGTGCAGGCATTTGGAGTTCGTCTACAGGAGGCCCTGGTTTGCCCATTTTCATTCTCTCTCTCTCCCTCTCTCAAATGAATGAATAAATATTTTTTTAAAAGGATGGGGGGCTGGAGAGATGGCTTAGTGGTTAAGGCACCTGCCTCCTAACCCTCAGAACACTGGTTCCAGTCTCCAGCGGTTCCAATCTCCAGGTCCCACGTTTAGCCAGATGCAAAGTGACGCAAGGGCGCAATGTCGCACTTGACCACAACGGGGTGCACACATCTGGATTTCGTTCACAGCAGCTGAGAGACTGCTGGCGCACCCATTTCTATTTGTCTTCCTCTCCTCTCTCTTTGTCTGTCTCCCTCTGTCTGTCTCCAAAAAAAAAAAAAAAAAAAAAAAAGGAGGGGGGCTGGAGAGATTGCTCAGTGGTTAAAAGCCTAATGCCTGCAAAGTCTGAGTATATATATATACATACATATATGTATGGAATAAAAATACATACATATATGCACACACACACACATATAGCTCAGTGGTAGAATGCTTGTCAAGCATTATGAAGCCTCAATATTCTTATTAATACTAGTAAATTGTATAAAATGCTGTCATGACACTTAAAAAAAAAACAAAATGCAAGCCAGGCATAGTGGTGCCCGCCTTTAATCCCAGCAGAGGGAGATAGAGGTAGGAGGTAGGAGGTAGGAGGATTGCCATGAGTTCAAGGCCATCCTGAGACTGCAGAGTGAATTTCAGTTCAGCCTGGGCTAGATCGTGACCCACCTCAAGAAGAAAAGGAAAAAGAAAAAGAAAAAAGGAAAAAGAAAAAAAAAGAATGCAGAAAGTGGTTTTTTTTTTTTTGTTTTGTTTTTTTAAGCTGGGCATGGTGATTGACATCTGTAATCCCAGCACTTGGGAGGCTGAGGCAGGGGGATCACTGGTGAGTGAGTTCAACACCATCCTGGAATACATAGTGTGTTCCAAGGCAGTTACAGAATGAGATCCTGCCTCAAAACAAAACGACAAAATAAAACAGAAAAACTACCTGACACAGAGTAAGCTCCAGGTGGCTGTGCTTAATGCGGTGGATAATCACCTGTATTTTCTTTTCTTTTCTTTTCTTTTTTTTTTCTTTGGTTTTTCGAGGTAGGGTCTCACTCTGGTCCAGGCTGACCTGGAATGAACTATGTAGTCTCAGGGTGGCCTCGAACTCATGGCGATCCTCCTGCCTCTGCCTCCCGAGTGCTGGGATTAAAGGCGTGCGCCACCACGCCTGGCTTCTATTTTCTTTATTATTCTTTTTTTTTTTTTTTTTAATTTGAGAGACACACACACAGAGAGAGGAAGAGGCAGAGAGAGAGAATGGTGCACCAGGGCTTCTCAGCCACTGTGAACAAACTGCAGACATGTCCACCCCTTGTGTGCGTGTGCGACATTGCAGCCTTGCGTCACTGCATCTGGCCAAATGTGGGACCTGGGGATTCAGACGGGCGTCCTTAGGCTTTGCAGGCAGACGCCTTAGCCATTAAGCCATCTCTCCAGCCCTCTTTATTCTGTTTTTATATTTTATTTATTTATTTGAGAGAAGGGGGAGAGAAAAAGAGACAGAGAGTGAGAGAGAATGGGAGCTCCAGGGCCTCCAGCCACTGCAAACAAATTCCAGATGCATGCGCCACCTTGTGCAGCTGGCTTATGTGGGTCCTGGGGAATCGAACCTGGGTCCTCAGGCTTCACAGGCAAGTGCCTTAACCGCTAAGCCATCTTTCCAGTCCTCACCTGTGTTTTCTATAGTAATCTTGTTTATACACCCATGATGGTGATTTGGGAGAAGACCAGTGTTAGACGGCGTACAGGGCTCAGCTCTCTAGCTACACGTTCCCACAGCAATACGGGAGTGTGGAAGCTCCAGGAGCAGGGGCGGGCTGACTGCCTCAGATCTTCACAAATGGAAGAGCTGGTGGGAGACTCGGCCTTGCCCCTTACACTCCATACCCTGGCTGAGCAGATTCCCCCCCCCCCCACAAACAACCCAGACAGCAACAACACACTGCATACCACGTTTAGTCTGTTCAGACCTCTTCCCCTGCCCCAGCCCCTGGTTCCTGGCTGGCTGGGGTCTGCTGGGAGGTCTGACACCCAGGGCTATAAACCAAGGTCCAAAATCAGGAAGTGGAGGTGAGTTCAGAGTCCAGAGACACATAAGGCTGAGGGCGTGGGGGTGATGGTGCCTGCTGTGGAGGGGGGTGGGGGGAGGAAGAAACAAAATTATACAACTGGCCTGGTGTGGCAGCCCACACCTTTAATCCCAGCGCTGGGGAGCCAGAGGTAGGAGGATCGCCATGAGTTGGAGGCCAGCCTGAGACTACATAGTGAATTCCAGGTCAGGCTGGACCAGGGTGAGACCCTACCTCAAGAAAGAAAGGAAAAGGAAAAGGAAAAGGAAAGGGAAAGGGAAAGGGAAAGGGAAAGGGAAAGGGAAAGGGAAAGGGAAAGGGAAAAGAAAAGAAAAGAAAAGAAAAGAAAAGAAAAGAAAAGAAAAGAAAAGAAAAGAAAAAGAAAATTAGCTAACTGATTCTGTAGGCCTTGGGTGAAACACACCTGATATTTATTTCCCAGAGGGTTAGATGCTCAGAGCCAGAGGAAACAATAATTAAACACCCACTATGGGGCTGGAGAGATGGCTTAGTGGTTAAGGCACCTGCTTGTGAAACCTAAGAACGCCGGTTCGATTCTCCAGGTCCCACGTTTAGCCAGACACAAAGTAATGTAAGCACACAATGCCGCACCTGCCCACAAGGGGGCGCACGCATCTGAGTTCGTGCACAGCGGCTGAGAGGCTGCTGGCACACCCATTCTCTGTCTGTCACTCTCTCCAAAAAAAAAAAAAAAAAAACCACTATGGTTGAAATTCTAGGCAAAATGGTTGAGCAGGTCTAACTGTTGTTTTATTTATTTATTTATTTATTTATTTATTTGTTTATTTACTTAATTATTTATTTGAGAGAGCAAGAGAGAAAGAGGCAGACAGAGAGAGAGAGAGAATGGGCACGCCAGGACCTCCAGCCATGTATGCACCACCTTGTGCATCTGGTTTACATGAGTCCTAGGGAATCAAACCAGGGTCCTTTGGCTTTGCAGGCAAACGCCTTAACCACTGAGCCATCTCTCCAGTCCTGCAATATCATTCTTATCCTCATCAGATGATGAAACAAGCTCAGAAAGTTTGAGAAACTTGCCCTAGTTACACACAGCTAGTGAGCATGGAGAGCACATTAAACCTAGACAGTACCATCTTTCCAGTCCTCACCTGTGTTTTCTATAGTAATCTTGTTTATACACCCATGATGGCGATTTGGGAGAAGACCAGTGTTAGACGGCGTACAGGGCTCAGCTCTCTAGCTACACGTTCCCACAGCAATACGGGAGTGTGGAAGCTCCAGGAGCAGGGGCGGGCTGACTGCCTCAGATCTTCACAAATGGAAGAGCTGGTGGGAGACTCGGCCTTGCCCCTTACACTCCATACCCTGGCCGAGCAGATCCCCCCCCCCCCCGCAAACAACCCAGACAGCAACAACTCACTGCATACCATGTTTAGTCTGTTCAGACCTCTTCCCCTGCCCCAGCCCCTGGTTCCTGGCTGGCTGGGGTCTGCTGGGAGGTCTGACACCCAGGGCTATAAACCAAGGTCCAAAATCAGGAAGTGGAGGTGAGTTCAGAGTCCAGAGACACATAAGGCTGAGGGCGTGGGGGGTGATAGTGCCTGCTGCGGAGGGGGGGGAGGAAGAAACAAAATTATACAACTGGCCTGGTGTGGCAGCCCACACCTTTAATCCCAGCGCTGGGGAGCCAGAGGTAGGAGGATCGCCATGAGTTGGAGGCCAGCCTGAGACTACATAGTGAATTCCAGGTCAGGCTGGACCAGGGTGAGACCCTACCTCAAGAAAGAAAGGAAAAGGAAAAGGAAAATGAAAGGAAAGGAAAGGGAAAAGAAAAGAGAAGAGAAGAGAGGAAAAGAAAAGAAAAGAAAAAATAAAAGAGAAAAGAAAAAGAAATTACCTAACTGATTCTGTAGGCCTTGGGTGAAACACACCTGATATTTATTTCCCAGAGGGTTAGATGCTCAGAGCCAGAGGAAACAATAATTAAACGCCCACTATGGGGCTGGAGAGATGGCTTAGCGGTTAAGGCACCTGCTTGTGAAACCTAAGAATGCTGGTTCAATTCTCCAGGTCCCACGTTTAGCCAGACACAAAGTAATGCAAGCACACAATGCCGCACCTGCCCACAAGGGGGCGCACGCATCTGAGTTCGTGCACAGCGGCTGAGAGGCTGCTGGCACACCCATTCTCTGTCTGTCACTCTCTCCAAAAAAAAAAAAAAACCACTATGGTTGAAATTCTAGGCAAAATGGTTGAGCAGGTCTAACTCTTGGTTGTTTTATTTATTTATTTATTTATTTATTTATTTACTTAATTATTTATTTGAGAGAGCAAGAGAGAAAGAGGCAGGCAGAGAGAGAGAGAGAATGGGCGCGCCAGGACCTCCAGCCATGTATGCACCACCTTGTGCATCTGGTTTACATGAGTCCTAGGGAATCAAACCAGGGTCCTTTGGCTTTGCAGGCAAACGCCTTAACCACTGAGCCATCTCTCCAGTCCTGCAATATCATTCTTATCCTCATCAGATGATGAAATAAGCTCAGAAAGTATGAGAAACTTGCCCTAGTTACACACAGCTAGTGAGTATGGAGAGCACATTAAACCTAGACTATGTCTCCCAAGACAGTATTCTTTAAAAAAAAATTTTTTTTTTAATTTATTTGAGAGGGGGGGCAGAGAATGGGTACTCCAGGGCCTCCAGCAAACGAACTCCAGACCTATGTGCCACCTTGTGCATCTGGCTTTACGTAGGTACTTGGGAATCAAACCTGGGTCCTTTGGCTTTGCAGGCAAATGCCTTAACCACTGAACCATCTCTCCAGCCCCCCGGATGGTATTCTTGACCACTCTGCTCTTCATGTTTCTGCAACGCGCTTAGCACGGCGATTCGCACGCAGGAAGCAGGCTATGCCAGCTGTCAGTATTGTGATTTTACTAACTCAAGGAAATCTTTCTGACACTGGGCTTCGATTCTTCTCAATTCGTGTCTCGTCCCTGTGGGCTCTAGTTCTCAATTTTCTCCTTTGCCCCCTTCCAGTCTGTTAGAAATTTACAGCAAGAGGCCAGACCTGTCTGGTGGGGGTTGGTCTGGCTTCCTTCCTGTCTGCTGGGGACGCAGGCATTAGCCTGTAAGATCTACAAGCCTCTGACAAATCCCAGAACCACCGCAGGCCCAGCAACTACATAAATCAGCTACACCATGTGCAGGGTCCAGCAGAAAAAGAAAATGCTGTGCCTTTTGTTCGGAAGTATTAAGAACTTTCAAGATGTGAGAGCAGAGCGCAGAGCTAACATACGCACAGCCCTGAGCAGCACACTTCTGTTGTTCATGTCCAGCTGCACCTACAGCCTGGCCCGCCGCCTGCCACATGAGACTGTCTGGAAAGCTCAAAACACAAGACCTCAAGAAAGTTCAAGGGCTGGAGAGATGGCTTAGCCATTAAGGCATTTGCCTGCAAAGTCAAAGGACCTGGGTTCAACTCCCCAGGACCCACGTAAGCCAGATGCACAAGGGGGTGCACGTGTCTGGAGTTCGTTTGCAGTGGCTGGAGGCCCTGGTGTGCCCATTCTCTCTCTGGCTCTTTCTCCTTCTCTCTCTCTCAAATAAATAAAAGAAAAGAAAAAGAAAAAGAAAGTTCAAGCCAAGTTGGGCACTAGAGCCCAGAAATTGCCTATTTTAAACTCAGCTGTGCTGTGGGGGGAGAGGGGCGGGGCTCCACCTGCTTTGCACTCTGGTCTCTCGTTTTTTTCCCCTCCTCCTCCTTTTTAAAAAATGATTTTTAGGGTTGGAGAGATGGCTTAGCGGTTAAGCACTTGCCTGTGAAGCCTAAGGACTCCAGTTTGAGGCTTGATTCCCCATTATCCACGTAAGCCAGATGCACACGGTGGTGCGTGCAACTGGGGTTCGTTTGCAGTGGCTGGAGGCTCTGGTACGCCCATCCTCTTTCTCTCTGCCTCTTTCTCTTTCTCTCTCTGTCATTCTCAAATAAATAAATTAATTAAATTAAAAAATATTTTATTTACCTGACAGATACAATTAAAGAAGTCAATAAAAATAATAATAAAAATAAAATAAAATAAAATATTTTGTTTACTTGACAGCACTGAAAATGAACTCCAGACTCATGCACCACCTTGTGAATCTGGCTTTATGTGGGTCTTGGGGAATCAAACCTGGGTCCTTTGGCTTCCCAGGCAAGCAACTTAACCACTAAGCCATCTCTCCAGCCCATTAAAAATATATTTTTATGGCCAGGCGTGGTGGCGCACGCCTTTAATCCCAGCACTTGGGAGGTAGAGATAGGAGGATCGCCATGAGTTTGAGACCACCCTGAGGCTATATAGTGAATTCCAGGTCAGCCTGGGCTAGGGTGAGACCCTACCTCGAAAAAGCAAAAATATATAAATAAATTTTTATGCCATGCGTGGTAGCGCATGTCTTTAATCCCAGCACTCAGGAGGCAGAGGTAGGAAGATCACCATGAGTTCGAGACCATCCTAAGGTCAGCCTGAGTTACAGTGAGACCCTACCCTGAAAAACCAAAAAAAAAAAAAAAAAAAAAAACCTTATAAGAAATAAAAATATATACATATATACTTATTTATTTGCAAGTAGAGAGAGACAAACATAAAGAGAGAGAGAATGGGTGTACCATGGCCTCTAGCCTCTGCAAATAAATTCTACATGCACAAGCCACCTTGTGCATTTAGCTTGTATGTGGGTACTGGGGAAATGAACCTGAGTCATTAGGCTTTGCAGCCAAGTACCTTAACGGCTGCGCCAGCTTCCACCCCCCTTCTTTTCTCCCTCCCCTCTCTCTCCCTCTCCCTTTCTTTCATTTTTTAAAAATGAATTAATCTAGCCAGGTGTGGTGGCACATGCCTTAAATCCCAGCACTTGGGAGGCAGAGATAGGAGGATCACCCTGAGTTCAAGGCCACCCTGAGACCACAGAGTGAATTCCAGGTCAGCCTGAGCTACAGTGAGCTCATACCCCAAAAAACACAAAAAAATAAAAATTTTTAAATGAATTAATCTAGAGCAGGGCATGGTGGCGCACACCTTTAATCCCAGCACTCAGGAGGCAGAGGTAGGAGGATTGCTGTGAGTTCAAGGTCACCCTGAGACTACATAGTGAATTCCAGGTCAGCCTGGGCCAGAGTCAGACCCTAACCTTGAACAAGTAAGTAAATAAAATGAATTAATCTGACCAGTTACCTCAGTTGGTTAAAGCATGGTGCTAATACAGTGAATTAATTTGTTGGGCTAGAAATGGCTCAGTGGGTGTATTCTTGCAAATGTATTTATGGGTGTATATGAACATGTGTACACATGCTACAGGGTGTGTGGAGGTAACAGAAGTTGTCTTCTTGGAGACAGGGGTTCTTGCCACTGCAAATGAGTCTGGCCTGTAAGCCACTTTATATGGGTGCTAGGAATTGAACCTGAGCTGGCAGGCTTTCCAAGTAAATGCTTTTAACTGCTGAGCTGCCTTCTCAGCTCTTGTTATTTTATTTTATTGCATTTTATTTTACATTTATTTATTTATTTTTTAAATTTTTATTTATTTATTTATTTATTTGAGAGAGAGAGACAGAAATAGGCAGGTAGAGAGAGAGAGAATGGGCACGCCAGGGCCTCCAGCCACTGCAAATGAACTCCAGATGTGTGTGCCCCCCCCCTTGTGCATCTGGCTTACATGGGTCCTGGAGAATCGAGCCTTGAACCGGGGTCCTTAGGCTTCAAAGGCAAGCATTTAACCACTAAGCCATCTCTCCAGCCTTATTTATTTATTTATTTATTTATTTATTTATTTATTTATTTATCTATTTGAGAGAGAAAGAAACAGAGGGGAAGAGAGAGAATGGACGCACCAGGACCTTCAGCCGTTGTAAAGGAACTCCAGAGGCATGTGCCACTTTGTGCATCTGGCTTACGTGGGTCCTGGAGAATGGAACCTGGGTCCTTTGGCTTTGCAGGCAAGTGCCTTAACTGCTAAGCCATGGCTCCAGCCCTTATTTTATTTGAGAGAAAGAGAATGAAAGTACCAAGGCCTCCTGCTGCTGTGAATGAACTCCAGACGCACGTGCCACTTTGTGCATCTAGCATGGATACTGGGGAATCAAACCTATGCCATCAGGCTTTGTAAACAGGTGTCCCAACCACTGAACTATCTCTCCAACACCCCCTTAAAAATTTTTTTTTGTTTGTTTTGTTTTGAAAGAGGATTTCACTCTAACCCAGGCTGACCTGGAACTCATGGCAATCCTCCTACCTTAGCCTCCCAAGTGTTGGGATTAAAGGTGTGCACCACCACATCTGACCTTTTGTTTGTTTGTTTGTGTTTTTTAAATATTTCATTTATTTGCAAGCAGAGAGAGAAGAGAGACAGACAGAGATATTGGGCACGCCAGGGCCTCCATCTGCTGCAAATGAACTCCAGATGCATGCGCCACCTTGTGCATCTAGCTTTACATGGGTACTGGGGATTCAAACTTCCTGAGCCCTTAGGCTTTGCAGGTAAGCATCTTTTTTTTAAAATTTAATTTATTTATTTGCTAACACAGAGAGAGAGAGATAGAAGAGAGGCAGACAGAGAGAGAATGGGCATGCCAGGGCCTCTGGCCACTGCAAACGAACTCCAGATGCATGTGCCCCTTGTGCATCTGGCTTACGTGGGTCCTGGAGAATTGAACCGGGATCCTTTGGCTTCGTAGGCAAATGCCTTAACCACTAAGCCATTTCTCCAGCCTGCAGGTAAGCATCTTAACTGCTGAGCCATTTCCCCAGCCCCTTGTGTTTTTAAAAATATTTTTGTTTAATTTTAACTTTTATGTATTTATTTACTAGAGAGAGAGAATGGATGCCCATCATGTGCATCTGGCTAACATGGATTCTGGGGAAACGAACCTGGGTCTTTAGGTTTCACAGGCAAGCTCCTTAACTACTAAGCCATCTCTCCATTTCTATTTATTTATTTATTAATTAATTTATTTATTTATTTGAGACAGAGGAGTTAGTAAGACCCTACCTCGAAAAAGCCAGGCGCGGTGTCAGTGCACACCTTTAATCCCGGCGCTGGGGAGGGGGAGGCAGAGGTAGGAGGATCACCGTGAGTTCAAGGTCACCCTGAGACTACATAGTGAAATCCAGTTCAGCCTCAGCTAGAGTGAGATCCTATCTCAAAAAACAAAAATAAAACAAAAAAAAAAAAGGGTGGGGAAGCTTCACTGTAGTCAGTCCCCATGCTCCCATCCCATATTATCCTTCCTTGGGTTCCTCCCCCAAGACCAGTCACAGCCTTAATCCCCCCCATCTCACTGGGGGAGCTCCCTGCCAGGCCCCTTCTGTTGCGAAGTCCACACAAAACCAGTACTTAAGGCAGGGCCAGTAAGTTCCTCCACACTTGTCGTCCTGTCCCCCTGGGAACTGTCCATATGTGGCAATTCTCTGGGCAGATCTCAAGGTCCCCGGAGATGATCCTTGGGGGAATCTATGCACATGAGTCCCCTGGGGTTGTTTCTTTAAAACCAAGGTTTTTGGGCTGGAGAGATGGCGTAGTGGTTAAGGCGTTTGCCTGCAAAGCCTAAGGATCCCAGTTGGACTCTCCAGGACCCATGTAAGCCAGATGCACAAGGGGGCGCATGCGTCTGGAGTTCCTTTGCAGTGGCTGGAGGCCCTGGTGTGCCCATTCTCTCTCTTTCTGCCTCTTTTTCTCTCTCAAATAAATAAATAAAACATATTTCTTAAAAAACCTAGGTTTTTGTTCAATAGCTCTATCACTGTCTTTTAAGCCATTCCCCAGGAGATGGAACCGCATGGTGCCCGCTGCTGGAGGGGACAAGAAAGTTTTATTTTTTTGTTTTTATTTTGGTTTTTCGAGGTAGGGTCTCACTCTAGGCCAGGCTGACCTGGAATTCACTATTTAGTCTCAGGGTGGCCTCGAACTCACAGGGATCCTCCTACCTCTGCCTCCCAAGTGCTGGGATTAAAGGCGTGCGCCACCACGCCAGGCAGCAAGACTTAGGTTGTTTTTTTTTTTTTTTTTGTTTTCCAAGGTAGGGTCTCACTCTAGCTCAGGCTGACCTGGAATTAACTATGTAATCTCAGGATCTCATGGTGGCCTTGAACTCACAGTGATCCTCCTACCTCTGCCTCCCAAGTGCTGGGACTAAAGGTGTGCGCCACCACGCCCGGCTATTTTTTTTTTTATTTATTTATTTATTTATTTATTTATTTTAATGTATGTGAGTTAGAGGAGGAGAGAGAGAGAGAATAGGGGCATGCCAGGGCCTTCAGCCACTGCAAACGAACTCCAGATGCATATGCAATGCATAAGGTTCCCTTAAGGTTTGGACTGGGGGCCCAACCAGACAGGCGTTGTCTATTATTCCACTGGTGACCCCTACCCCAGAATAGGTCATCTGACTTGCCCTCTGTCAAGCAATCCTTGTGGATACTGGGGAATTGAACCTGGGTTCTTTGGCTTCTCAGGCAAGTGCCTTAACCACTAAGCCATCTCTCCAGCCCAACTCCTTGATTTTTTGGCTTGATTTTTTTGGCTGACCTGGAATTCAGTCTGTAGTCTCAGGGTAGCCTCGAACTCACAGGGATCCTCCTGCCTCTGCCTCCCAAATGCTGGGATTAAAGGCGCGTGCCACCATACCTGGCTCCCCCTTGATTTTTTTAAAAACATATTTGTATTTATTTGCTTCAGAGAGAAGATAGACATGCCAGGCACTGCAAAGGAACTCCAACCGCATGTGTCAACTTTACGTTATGTGGGTCACTCCATAAACTTCTGTGTTCTGCATGCTAAGTCCCCAGCTGATGGCAGTTAGGGAATTAAAGCCTCCTGGAGGCGGTGCAATGTTAGGGGCGGGCTTATGGGTATTATAGCCAGCTTCTTCTTGCCAGTGTTGGGCACACTCTCTGGTTGCTGTTGTCCACCTGATGTTGGCCAGAGGATAATGTCCACCCTCTGCTTATGCCATTGTTTTTCCCTGCTATCATGGAGCTTCCCTTCAAGTCTGTTAAAAAAAAATAAACCTTTTTTCCCCACAAGCTGCTCTTGGTTAAGTGTTAGCCAGGATATTGTCCCCATTTTTTTTTTTTTTTTTGGTTTTTGAGGTAGGGTCTCCCTCTAGCCCAAACTGACCTGGAATTCACTCTGTAGTCTCAGGGTGGCCTCAAACTCATGGCGATCCTCCTACCTCTGCCTCCCCAGTGCTGGGATTAAAGGCGTGCGCCACCACACCCGCTGCTTTTCTTTTTTTTATTAACAACATCTTTTTAAAATAAATTTTATTTATTTATTTATTTGCAAGCAGAGATAGATAGAAGAGAGACAGACACCAAGAGAATGGGCATGCCAGGGCTTCTAGCCACTGCAAATGAACTCCAGATACATGTGCCCCTTGTGCATCTGGCTTACGTGGGTCCTGGGGAATCGAACCTGGGTCCTTTGACTTCACAGGCAAATGCCTTAACCACTAAGCCATTTCTCCAGCCCAACATCTTTTGTATGGATACATCATGTGTTGGCACTCTCTTTTCCCTTGTCCCTGCCCCCATTCTGTTGGGGCACCAGGGCCTCCAGCCACTGCAAATGAACTCCAGACACATGCCCCACCTTGTGCATCTGGCTTAGGTGAGTCCTGGGGAATCGAGCCTCGAACCGGGGTCCTTAGGCTTCACAGGCAAGTGCTTATCTGCTAAGCCATCTCTCCAGCCCTGGGACTCCTGTTTTATGGTCCAAGGTGATCGGCCAGCTACCTATGTTGGTTGTCTCTGGTCCACTGCCTCCCTTTTATCCTCTGAACTGTACTTGGGCTGCTCAGGGAGTACTGGGAGCGAGAAACACATGTTTATTTATTTATTTTTATTTGAGAGAGAGAGAGAGACAGAGAGAAAGAGTCAGAGAGAAGGTGAGGGAAGGAGAGAGAGAGAGAATGGGCACACCAAGGTCTCCAGCCGCTGCAAACGAACTCCAGACGTGTGCATACCCCCCTTGTGCAGCTGGCTTACGTGGGTCCTGGGGAATTGAACCTGGGTCCTTTGGTTTTGTAGGCAAGCGCCTTAATTGCTAAGCTATTTCTCTAGCCTGAGAAACACATCTTTTTGAAATATTATTTATTTATTTATTTATTTATTTGAGAAAGAGGCAGTAGAGAGATGTGCCCATTCTCTCTCTGTAATAAATATAAATAAATAAATAAATAAATAAATAAATAAATAAATAAATAAATAATGTTATTGCCGGGTGTGGTGGCGTATGCTTTTAATCCCAGTACTCGGGAGGCAGAGGTAGGAGGATCACCATAAATTTGAGACTACACAGTGAATTTCATGTCAGCCTGGACTAGAATGAGACCCTACCTCGAAAAACCAAAAAAAAAAGTAATAATAATAATGATAAGAAAATTAAATTTAAAAATATGTTTAAGCTGAGCGTGATGCCACACACCTTTAATCCCAGTACTCAGGAAGCAGAGGTAGGAGGATCTCTGTGAGTTCGAGGCTAGCCTGAGGACTACATAGTGAATTCCAGGGCATCTTGGTCTAAAGGGAAACCCTACCTTGATAGATAATTTTAAAGACATATCTTTGTGCGTCTGGCTTTACATGGGTAGTGGGGAATCAAGCTTAGGTCATCAGGCATTGCAAGCACCATAACCACCAAGACACCCGCACCCCCCCCCCAGCCCAGGCTTCTTTCTTTTCTTTTTCGAGGTAGGGTCCTGCTGCTGACCTGGAATTCATGGTGTGGTCTCAGGCTGGCCTCGAACTCACGGCGATCCTCCTACCTCTGCCTCCCGAGTGCTGGTATTAAAGGCGTGTGCCACCACGCCTGGCCCCTTTTCTTAATATTGTCAAATGAAAATACGTATATTCAAGCTGTATTGTGTACAATACGCAGTGGTGAGTACAAGTTAAACACAACCATCACGACCTGCAACCCGCGCACACTCGCAGCCGTGCGTGCGTGCGTCGTGCGTGCTGAAGGTCTTTGCTCCTGTTGCTGGGCGCTAGTGCAGGTTATTCCCTGAGGCCAAAGCCCAAGTCAGGAACCAGATGGGGCTAAATTTGGAGGCAGGGACTTGTCATGGGGGTGGGGAAGACTTGTGTTGAGCAAAGAGCTTGGGTCTTTCCCTTTTAGACAGTATGTATGCGTAATCTGTGACACAATTACCACTCCTCACACTGGGGAGACGCACCAGCTGGGATGCTTCCACTCTGGGCCTCCAGCAGGTGCCCAGCCAGAAGCAGCCCCTTTGCTCCTCAATAGTAGAAGAATGGCAGCAGGGCTGGAGAGATGGCTTAGTGGTTAAGGCACATGTCTGTGAAGCCTAAGAACCCCGGTTCGATGCTCTAGGTCCCACGTCAGCCAGATGCACAAGGAGGCGCATGAGTCAGGAGTTTGTTTGCAGTGGCTGGAGGTCCTGGCGTGCCCATTCTCACTCTTTCTCTCTCTCTCTCCCTCTGTCTCTAATAAATAAAAAGAAATAAATTTAAAAAAAAAAAAAAAAAAAAGAATAGCAGCAATGTGAACCTGATTTGAAAGCCAGATTCCTCCACAAGCCAAGGCCATGTTTAGAGGAAACCAGCATCCAACTGCAAAGTCGGCTCCAGGCTATATAACATTACTTAATTCTCTTAATTAGAAGTTTTTTTTTTTTTTAGGTAGGGTGTCACTCTAGCCCAGGCTGACCTGGGACTTACTCCATAGCTGCACACTGGACTGATCACAGTGATCCTACCTCAGTCTTCTGAGCTAAAACTTCAACATAAGGCTGCAGAGATGCAAAGCCGAAGGACCTGGGTTTGATTCCCCAGTACCCACATAAAGCCTGAGTGCACAAAATGACACAGGAGTATGGAGTTCGTTTGCAGTGGCTAGAGGCCCATTCTCTCTTTCTCTCAAGTAAATGAATTAAATATTAAAAAGAAAAAGTCAACAAAGAAGGTTGTGTAACTTACCCAGGATCACAAAGCCAAAAAAGGGCAAAACAAAGATTGGAAATCAAGAATTGCCCTTTAGACGCAAGAACTGGAGAGGTTGGTTCCCCTACCACCACGGACCCTAGTGAAGAATTCAAAATAGGTTGTTTTGTTTTGTTGTAATTTGCACTTCGCTGATGGCATGTCATGTGATCTTTTCAGATGCCTACTTGTCAGTTTGTCAAATATATTTTGTTAATTTATTTGAGAGAGAGAGAAAATGGGCGTGCCAGGGTCTCCAGCCACTGCAAACGAACTCCAGATGCATGTGCTCCCTTGTGCATCTGGCTTATGTGGGTCCTGGAGGATCGGACCGGGATCTTTTGGCTTTGCAGGCAAATGCCTTTGTGGGGGTTTGATTCAGGTGTTCCCCATAAACTTAACTGTTCTGAATGCTAGTCTCTCCAGCTGATGACAATTTAGAAATTAAAGCCTCCTGGAGGCGGTGTATTGTCGGGGGCGGGCTTATGGGTGTTATAGCCAGCCTCCCCTTGCCAGTGTTTGGCACACTCTCTGGTTGCTGATGTCCACCCTCTGCTCATGCCATCGTTTTTCCTGCCATCATGGAGCTTCTCCCTCAAGCCTGTAAGCCAAAATAAACCTCTTTTTTTTCCCACAAGCCGCTTTTAGTCGGGTGATTTCTGCCAGCAATGCGAACCTGACTGCAAATGCCTTAAAAAAAAAAAAAAAAAAATCTCTCCAGCCCCTTACTTGCCATTTTGCGTATCTTTGGCATAGCGTCTCTTAAAGTCTTTGGCTCATTTTCTCATCATTTGACTTTTCTTTTGATTTTTGTTTTTGTTTTTCGAGGTAGGGTCTCACTCTAGTTCAGGCTGACCTGGAATTCACTATGGAGTCTCAGGGTGGCCTTGAACTGACAGCGATCCTCCTATCTCTGCCTCCCGAGGGCTGGGATTAAAGGCGTGCGCCACCACGCCCGGCTCTCTCTGCGTTTTGGACAGCCCCTCTCCTCTGTCAATTTGAAAACATTCACAAGACAAGTCTTCTTCTTTCAACTAGCTACAAACCAGGTAAGAAACACGAAGGTGGTGGCAAGTATTAGCAGGAAAATGACAAGGTCGCCCCCTGGTGGTAGGAAGGAGAAAAAAGCAATAGTAAACATTCACGAGAGGGGCAACCACTACGACCTTCTGTCCTACCTTTAAATATGGAGAGCGCCGGGCGTGGTGGCGCACGCCTTTAATCCCAGCACTCGGGAGGCAGAGGTAGGAGGATCGCCGTGAGTTCAAGGCCACCCTGAGACTACATAGTGAATTCCAGGTCAGCTTTGGCTATACTGAAACCCTACCTCGAAAAACAAAACAAAAATTACACACTGTAGCCACTCCCAGCAGCCAACACTTTGGAACAGAAGGTGTATATATTTAATTTTTAATTTAAATGTAAATTTAATTTATTTGAGAGAAAGAGGGGGGAGAGAAAGAGAGAATGGGTGCGCCAAGGCCTTCGGCCACTGTAAACAAATTCCAGACGCATATGCCACCTTGTGCTTACGTGCGTCCTGGGGAACTGAACCTGGGTCCTTTGGCTTCACAGGCAAATGCCTTAACCTCTAAGCCATCTCTCCAGCCCCAGAAGGATGTATATAATCAGGGAAGATGAAGCCTCAAGTTTTATTCTTCAGCAGGTTGCCTTCAAGGGCTCATGTGGCCTCAGAGAAGAGGTGTGAGTCTCGAGCCATCTGCTGCCAGGGAGAGACGCTGGGCACATCACCCAAACGTGATGGGCTGCACGTGTTTCTGCTGCTCTTTGTGCAGCTCCTGGGCCCGGTTTTTTAGCACCTCGGCCTTGGCCTCGTCCTTATCAACACCGTCTCCCAGCTTGTACATGCGGCTGGCATTGGCACAGGCCCAGATATGGCCCAGGTCACAGGCTCTCATGGAGTATTTACAGGCCAGGCTCATGTCCTTGGCAAGGCCAGTGCCACCCTGCAGAAACATGGTGCTGAGGTTGAAGCAGCTGGGGGCATAGCTGCCATCACAGGCCTTGGTGTAGTAGTCTCTGGCCTTCCTCAGGTCAGGCTGGCCATCCTCATTGACCCGTCCATCATGTGCCAGGAGTCCAACATTGTGACACGCTTCCGCATACTTCTTCCCGGGTTTCTCACAGGCCATCAAAAAGCAGCTGAAAGCCACTTTCAGGTCCTGAGTCAGTCCACCTGCAAAGACAGAGAATAAAAAAAACAACAAAATAGGGCTGGAAAGATGGCTTCACTGTAACAAGTGACAAGAATGGTGTGTGTGAACTACTTATTTCCACTTCTTCACTTTCAGGCTAGGAAGGGTTCAAAAAGCACACGCCAGGGCTGGAGAGATGGCTTAGAGGTTAAGGCGCTTGCCTGCAAAGTCTAAGGACCCAAGTTCGACTCTCCAGATCCCACATAAGCCAGATGCACAAAGGTGAGGCAAGCGCAAGGTCGCACATGCCCACTAGGTGGTGCAAGCATCTGGAGTTCGATTTCTGTGGCTGAGGCCTTGGTGCACCAATTGTCTCTCTCTGTTTCTCTCTAAAATAAAAATAAAATAAAATAAAATAAAACCCAATGCCCGATATGGTAGTGCACGCCTTTAATCCCAGCACTTGGGAGGCAGAGGTTAAAAAAAAAAGGAAAGAGCTTGCTTTTGCAATCATGAGGACTTGAGCTCAGATCTCCAGCACCTACCTATGTGCTGGGTGTGAAGGCACACGCCTGTAATCCCAGCACTGGGAAGGCAGACACAGGAGGATCCTCAAGACTTCCTGGTCAGCTTGTCTAGCTGAGTCGGTGAGCTCTAGGTCAGTAGGAGATCCGTCTCAACAAGTAAGGTGGTAAGTATAGAAGTTGTCAATAAAAAAAAAATTATTTAAAAAAAAAAAAAGTAAGGTGGCCAAGGGGTGGTGGTGCACACCTTTAATCCCAGCACTCGGGAGGCAGAGGTAGGAGGATCGCCGTGAGTTCGAGGCCACCCTGAGACTACATAGTTAATTCCAGGTCAGCCTGGGCCAGAGTGAGACCCTACTTCAAAAAACCAAAACCAGGGGTTGGAGAGATGGCTCAGCAAGCGGTTAAGGTGCTTGCCTGCAAAGCCTAAGGACCCATGTTTGACTCTCCAGATCCCATGTAAGCCAGATACACAAAGGTGAGGCAAGTGCAAGGTCGCACGTGCCCACTAGGTGGCGCAAGTGTCTGGAGTTCAAATTCAGTGGCTGAGGCCCTGGCGCACAAATTCTCTGTCTCTCTAAAAAAAAAAGAATAAGGCCAGGCGTGGTGGCACACTCCTTTAATCCCAGCACTCGGGAGGCAGAAATAAGAGGATTATTATGAGTTCAAGGCCACCCTGAGACTACAGAGTGAATTCCAGGTCAGCCTGGGCTAGAGTGAGACCCTACCTCGAATAACCAAAAAAAAAAAAAAAAAAAAAGAAATGAATAAGCCCGGGCGTGGTGGTGCATGCCTTTGATCCCAGCACTGGGGAGGCAGAGAAACCCTACCTTGAAAAACCAAAAAAAAAAAAAAATAAGTAAATAAGGTAAGGTGGAGAGCAATTGAATGAGATGTCTGCCATTACTGACCTCTGACTTGGGCACACACGGGCACACAAAGGAAAGGAATGAGCAGCTCAAAGGTCCTGGTAGATGCCAGCGTCATCCCTACGGCTTACTTAACAGCTGTGCTCTTCCCATCACCTCTCTGCTGAACCTCTGCCCCCAACATTTCCTCCTGTGTCTCCTCAACGCCCGTGAGGGCCTTTCTGCGAAGAGAGCTTGGCGTGAAGCTTGGGTTGGTGCAGGCACAGGTACCAGCAGGGATCGAAGAAAGAGGGCGGGGGGCTTCTCACCTTTTCCAGTCACGTAATAGGCGCCCAGTTTGTAGCAGCTGTCGCTGTGCTGGTTATCTTCACAGTTGAACTTCAGCACCTTGGCAGCCTCGTCGAAATTCTTCTGGATCCCTTCCAAATAGTCCACCAGCCGGTAGCAGCCTACGAGAGGGACAGGGAAGAGGCATGACTCGTGCGCACCTGCTGTTTGCCAGTTCGAAGGGCCTGGCGCGCCGGGTCAGCCAAGTGCACTCTTGAGGACTTGCTCTGGCCAGGGTCAGCCAAGTGCACTCTTGAGGACTCGCTCTGGTCCCCCTGTGCTATGGCAAGCTGACCCGACCACAGGGAATGTCCGTGGTGTTGAGCCAGTCCTAAAAACAGCCTCGGCTCCCCTTAGCCAACGACTCAGCAAAGCACATTGCCTCCAGTAATGGCTCTACCGCTGGTCAACCTTTCTGCTTCCTTGTCGGCCTTCCCCAAAGATCACTGACTCCCACGACTGAAACTTCGCTAGTGATGGAAGCTCTCCTGCAATTCAGCAGTTAAAAAAAGGAGGTGGGGGGGAGTTGCTGGAGAGATGGTTTAACAGTTAAGGCATTTGTCTGCAAAGCCAAAGGACTCCGGTTTGATTCCCCAGTACCCATGTAAGCCAGATGCACAAGGAGGCGCATGTGGCTGGGTTTTGTTTGCAGTGGCTGGAGGCCCTGGGTGCCCATTCTCTCCCTCTCTGTCTCTGCCTCTTTCTCTCAAATAAAATATATTTTTAAAAACAAGGCTTAGCGGTTAAGATGCTTGCTTGCAAAGCATAAAGAACCAGGTTCAATTCTCCAGGATCCACATAAAGCCAGATGCACAAGGTGGCACATACGTCTGGAGTTGGTTTGCAACGGTTAGATGCCCTGAAACACACACACTCTCTTTCTCATTTCTCTCTGCAAATAAATAAAATTGAAAAAAAAAACACAAAACAACTACTAAAACCTGGTCTGGAGAGATGGCTCAGTGGTTAAGGCGCTTGCCTGTGAAGCCTAAGGACCCAGGTTCAATGCCTGAGTACCCATGATGCATGCATCTGGAGTTTGTCTGCAGTGGTTGGAGGCCCTGTCGTGCCCATTTTCTCTCTCAAATTTTTTTTTTTTTGGTTTCGCGAGGTAGGGTCTCACTCTGGTCCAGCCTGACCTGGAATTAACTATGTAGTCTCAGGGTGGCCTCGAACTCTCGGTGATCCTCCTACCTCTGCCTCCCGAGTGCTGGGATTAAAGGCGTGCGTCACCACGCCCGGCTCAAATTTTTTTAAATCATATGTCTATATGGCACTAAAACACAAAAGGAGTCATGAGTTCATCTTGTAACGGCAAAAGAGAAATGGGATGTGACTGTACCTCACTCTAGGTCGGGACAGTGAAACTCAGCGTAGAAATGACAGCTACCAAGGAAGCGGGAAAGAGGCTCTCTCCCTCCTCAGGGTCTCACAGTCATAGCAAATGTCTCTCCTTAATAGCTCATGCTTATGTTTTTTTTCATTTATTTCTTTTTGGTTTTTCAAGGTAGGGTCTCGCTCTAGCTCAGGCTGACCTGGAATTCACTCTGTAGTCTCAGGCTGGCCTTGAACTCACAGCAATCCTCCTACCTCTGCCTCCCGAGTGCTGGAAAGGCATGTGCCACCACCCCCAGCCTTTAAATTAAAAACAAAATTATTTATTTGAGAGAGAGAAAGAGGCAGATACAGAGAGAATATGGGTGCACCAGGGCCTCCAGTCACTGCAAAGGAACTCCAGATGCATGCACCTTCTTGTGCATCTAGCTCATGTGGGTCCTGGGGAATCAAAGCTGGGTCCTGTGGCATTGCAGGTAAGTGCCTTAACTGCTAAGTCATCTCTCCAGCCCAAAATGGAGGTTTTTATTTTACATGTTCTTTTTTTAAAAAAGTGTTTTTATTTATGAGAGAGAGAGAGAGAAGAGGCAGAGAGAGAGAGAACAGCCATGACAGAGCCTCCAGCTTCCAAACTCCAGATACATGCATCACTTTGTGCATCTGGCTTTATGTGGGTCCTGGGGAATCAAACCTGGGAACTTTGGCTTTGCAGGCAAGCACCTTAACCACTAAGCCATCTCTCCAGCTCCAAAATAGAGGTTTTTAATTTATTTATTTGAGAGTGACACAAAGAGAGAATCCGCACACCAGGGCCTCCAGCCACTGCAAACAAACTCCAGATGCATGCGCCACCTTGTGCATCTGGCTTACACGGGTCCTGGGGAATTGATCCTCGAACCAGGGTCCTTGGGCTTCACAGGTAAGCGCTTAACCGCTAAGCCATCTCTCCAGCCCCAAAACAGAGGTTTGAAAAGAAAGACTGGAGTAGAGCCACAAGCATGTGGAAGATAGAATTTAGGAGCTTGGGTAGGGAGATTTAGAAGCAACACGTGGCATCTGCCATATGCTTTCCCCGTGGAAGAAAATTAAACGTACAAATGGTGGTGACTTAAGGAAATTACACAGGTAGCAGGCCTGGAGTTAACTAGAGCCCCCACAGGGTATAACTACAGTGTGAGGGAAATATATATACACGTGGTAGGTTCAGAGACCAGAGAATCCTGCATGTGATCAAAGTGAGGTCGGGCATGGTGGTGTATTACACCATAAATCCCAGCACTCGGGAGGCAGAGGCAGGAGGACTGCTATGAGTTCGAAGCATTGAACCCAGGGTGTTATGAGGTGTGTTAGGGGTAACAGGGTCCAAAGTAAAATGTAATACCCTCGGGCCTGTACTCAACCCGAGTCCCTCCCTAGAAAAGAAAACTGCCCTCTTGCAAGAAGGTAAGGTTCCTGGGACACACCACCCAGAAACCTGTGGGGGTAATCAATCCAGCCCCCATCTAGAACCTAGAAAAAGCTCCCCATCTGGCTTGGGCTTCTCAACCCTCCCCCCGCTTGCCTCCTTGAGCAAGAGCTCTACATTTCTTCCGTCTCTTAAGTTCTGGGGTCCCCGTTCAGGGAACCCCATTCATGCATCTTCTTGGGCACGATCTGTCCTCCTTGTCTTACATTCTAGCTATAAGATAATGGAAGTTTTCTGAACTTTTAACTCTTTGGTCTGTGGATTTCATGAGATGAAGAAAAGTCCAGAGGCTGTAGAAGGTATTGCCCCAGTGAAGAATGGAGAAGACGAAGCAGCTCTCAGACACCCTCAAAATTATCATAGCACATCTGCGCATTACGGTGCGGCCAAAGGACCGCAAATCCTGTGTTACTTGAACGTGCTACATCTGAACTTCATCCCTAGGCCTGGAGCTAAGGTTTGTCTTTTTTTTTTAATTTGAGAGAGAGCGAGGAGAGGGAGAGGGAGAAAATGGGTGGGCCAAGGCTTCTAGCCACTGCAAACAAATTCCAGATGCATGCGCCCCCTGTGCATCTGGTTTATGTGGGTCCTAGGGAACTGAACCAGAGTCCTTAGGCTTTGCAGGCAAATGCCTTAACCACTAAGCCATCTCTCCAGCCCCCTTTTTTTTTTTTTGAGGTGAGGTCTCGCTTTTGCACAGGCTGACCTGGAATTCACTATGTAGTCTCAGGGCGGCCTCAAACTCACAGTGATCCTCCTACCTCTGCCTCCCGAGTGCTGGGATTCAAGGCGTGTGCCACCAAGCTTGGCTGGAGTTGTAGGATTTCATTCCAAGTGGAAATAAACCACAAAGATTTAAAGAAAAAAGAGGGGCTGGGCATGGTGGCACACACTAATCTCAGCACCAGGGAGGCAGAGGTAGGAGGATGGCTGCGAGTGTGAGTCCGGCCTGGGCTAGAATGAGACCCTACCTTGAAAAAAAAAAAAAAAAAAAAAAAAAAGAAGTGGAGCTATGGCTTATATCACAGTGGGACTGCACTTCATTAGCATGCAAAAGTCCCTGAGTGTGATCCCTCACAACTCAATGATAAATAAGTAAATAAGGACTGGAGAGACGGCTCAGTGGTTTAGGTACTTGCCTGCAAAACCTACCAACCCGAGTTTGATTCCCCAGGACCCATGAAAAGCCAGATGCACAAAGTGGTGCATGCATCTGGAGTTTGTTGGCAGTGGCTGGAGGCCCTGGTGCGTCCATCTCTCTCTCTCTCTGTGTTCCTCTTTCCACCACCCTTTCTCAAATTAAATAAATAAATAAGGGCTGGAGAGATGGCTCAATGGTTAAGGCGCTTGCCTGCAGAGCCTGACCCAGGTTCAATTCCCCAGGACCCACGTAAAGCCAGATGCACAAAGGGGTGCATGCATCTGGAGTTCGTTTACAGTGGCTAGAGGCTCTGATGTGCCCATTCTCTCCCTCTCTCTCTTTGCTTGAAAATAAATAAAATGTTTGAAAAATAAATAAAAATTAAAAAATAAGCCGGGTGTGGTGGCACACACCTCTAATCTCTGCACTGGGGAGGCAGAGGTGGGAGGATCGCTGTAAGTTTGAGGCCACCCTGAGACTAGAGTGAATTCCAGGTCAGCCTGAGCTAGAGTGAGACCCTACCTCCATAAAACAAAACAAACAAACAAACAAAAAAACCAATAGTCTCAGCCAGTGGCTTAGCTTTTCTGTTTACTTCTCTATATTCATTCACAAGCAGAGGAGAGAGGCCCCAGGGCCTCCAGACGCATGCACCACCTTGCACATCTGGCTGGCTTTCCGTGAGTCCCGTGGGGGGAATCGAACCTCGCTCCTTCGGCTTGGCAGGCAAGCGAGCACCTTAACCGCTAGGCCATCCCTCCAGCCTTGCTTACTACTTCCGGGCCCGCTATGTCCTCCACTTCCTCCTCTCCCCCCCCCCGCCCCGTCCAGGCTCCGCCCCTCGGCGCATGCGCCCTGAGCGTGTGCCCAACGTGACAACCCTCCCCTCCCCGGTGCACAGCGCAGGTGGCGCTCACCATCCGGGTCCTTCTCTCGGTAGCACTGGTAGTGACACTCCACCTTCATGTTCTCCAGGAAGGACTTCACCTGCTCCTCGTCCTGGAAGTCCACCAAGCCCGCCATGGCTCCTGGGACGCGATCCTCGCGAAGCCACGCCCCTCCGGGTCACGTGGGCCGGACCGAGTCACGTGGGCCCCGGCGAGGGGCGGGGCGAGCTGCGGGCGGGTGACGTCATCACGCCGTTGCCGCCTGCGCTGCTCCTCGCTCCCTTGAGTCCCGCTGCGCCCTGTGCTTTTGTGCCCCGAGGGTCAGCGGTTCGAGCCCCTGCCCCGCCAAACAAGAAACACACAGCTCGGGGCTGGGGAGATGGCTTAAGCGGTTAAGGCGCTTGCGCGCGGAGCCCAAGGACCCGGGTTCGATGCCCCAGCACCCCCACGTGAAGCCGGATGCGCAAGGTGGTGCACGCATCTGGAGTTTTGTTTGCAGTGGCTGGAGGCCCTGGTGCGCCCATTCTCTCTCTAGCTATACCTCTTTCTCAAATAGATTATTTTCCAAAAAAGGATTGAGGGATGAGTGGTGGGCGTTTGCCTGCAAAGCCAAAAGACTTTAGGTTTGATTCCCCAGGACCCATGTAAAGCCAGTTGCACAAGGTGGTGCATGTGTCTGGAGTTCGTTTGCAGTGGGTGGACGCCCTGGTGCGCACATTCCTTCTCTCTCTCTCTCTCTCTATACCCCCTCTTTCTCAAGGAAATGAAATTTAGGGCTGGAACGATGGCTTAGTGTATGCCTGCAAAGCCTAAGGACCCAGGTTCGATTCTCCATGTCCCACAGAAACGAGATGCACATGGTGGCACATGCGTCTGGAGTTTGTATGCAGTGGCTAGAGGCTCTGGTGTGCCCATTCTCTCTCTCTCTCTCTCCTTGCTCTCTGTCTCTAATAAATAAATAAAAATAAATGAAAATTTAAAAAAAGGCCAAGGTTGGGCGTGGTGGTGCACACCCTTAATCCCAGCACTTCAGAGGCAGAGGAAGGAGGATCTCTGAGTTCCAGGCCACCCTGAGACTACCTAGTGAATTCCAGGTCTGCCTGAGCTAAAGTGAGACCCTACCTCGGAAAACCAAAATAAATAAATAAATAAATTAATTAATTAATTAATGAAAAGATAAAAAGATGGGAGCTGGAGAGATGGTTTAGCAGTTAAGGTGTTTGCCTACAAAGCCAAAGAATCCGGGTTTGATTCCCCAGGAGCTATGTAAGCCAGATGCACAAGGTGGCACATGCGTCTTAGCTAGTGCGAAAACCTGCCTGGAAAAATAAAAAAAAAATCTATGGCTGGGGAGGTCATAAGTCCTAAAGGGGAAACTACTACTGTGGCTTGACTAAATGCATATATTACACCCTCTAAATACTTAAAAGTTGTCTTGTTACAGGAAACTAAAACTCACAGAACTGGCACCAGAGACTGAGTGGAGAATCAGATTATTTTCACACCAATATCGGCCCAGGGGAATCTCTTCCAAAGCCTGGACCCTGATTCTTGGTGGTTTAGAGCTTATAAAACCTTATCTTGGGCTATATTTATTATTATTTTATTTTTATTTTTATTTTTGTTTTTGTTTTTCTGAGGTAGGGTCTCACTCTAGCTCAGGCTGCCTGGGAATTCATTATGTAGTCTCAGAGTGACCTTGAACTCACGGTGATCCTCCTACCACTGCCTCCCAAGTGCTGGGATTAAAGGCGTGCACCACCATGCCCAGCTATAGTTATGATTGTTAATTCTCAGCACTCAGAGCCCTGGCTTAGTACCAGAGACCTTGAATACATGATAAGCAAATTTTACAGAAGCAGACGGCTGCCTGCAGCTTGTGCTATGGAGATAAAAAGACACATAAGATGATTTTCAGTAGGAGCTACAACACAGATCATGGCCTTGAAACAGTACAAAAACTACACTCCCCTTTAATCCCAGCACTCGGGAGGCAGAGGTAGGAGGATCACTGTGAGTTCAAGGCCACCCTGAGACTCCATAGTAAATCCCAGGTCAGCCTGGGCTAGAATGGAGACCCTACCTCAGAAAACCAAACCAAAACAAAACAAAGAACTACACTCCCTCACATTCTCTCTCCAATAAATAAATAAATACATAAATAGGGGCTGGAAAATAAAGCAGTTAAGATGTTTGAAAAATAAACCCATGTTCAAAATTGTAAAAATAAAGCACAAGGTGTGTTGCACCAACACTCTTTCTAATCTCTTGCACTGGGAGGCAGAGATGGCTTAGGAGGCCTATGAAGCCTAAAAGTTTGAGGCCAGGACCTGAGTCTAGAGTGAATGCATCTGGTCAGCCTGAGCTAGAGTGAGACCCTCTCTCTACCTCCATAAAAAAAAACAAACAAACAAACAAAAAAAAGATAAAAAATAAAAAAATCAATTAAAAAAATTTTTTTCTGTTTACTTCTCTGATTCATTCACAAGCAGAGGAGTGGCCTTGAACCATGGCCTCCAGACGCATGCACCACCTTTGCACATCTGGCTGGCTGGGAGTCCCGTGGGGGAATCGAAAATAAAAATTTTAGGCTTGGCAGATGGCAAGAGCAGTTAAACCGCTAGGCCATCCCTCCAGCCTTGCTTATAAAATATATTTTAAAAATTCCACTTCCTCCTTTTAATAAAGATTTCTCCAGGCTTTATTTATTTATTTATTTATTTATTTATTTGAGCGTGTGCCCAACGAGACAACCCTCCCTCCCGGTGCACAGCGCAGGTGGCGCTCATGATCCAGACACATCCTTCTCTCTGGAGCACTGGGACCTGGACAATCCAAAGGGGTCCTCTCCAGGAAGGACTTCACCTGCTCCTCGTCCTGGAAGTCCACCAGCCCCGCCAAACTCCTGGGACGCGATCCTTGGCGAAGCCACGCCCCTCCGGGTCACTCTGGTCCAGGCGGACCTGGAGTCACGTGGGCCCCGGCGAGGGTGGCCTCGAGCTGGCGGGCCTCCTACCGTCATCACGCCGTTGCCGCCTTAAAGCTCCTCACTCCCTTGAGTCCCGCTGCGCCCTGTGCTTTGTGCCCCGAGGGTCAGCGGTTCGAGCCCCTGCCCCAAAAAACAATTACAGTACAGCTCGGGGCTGGGGAGATGGCTTAAGGGGGCCTCTAAATTTGCGCGCGGAGCCCGAGGACCATCTTCGATGCCCCAGCACCCCCCACGTGAACCGGATGCGCAAGGTGGTGCACGCATCTGGAGTTTGGTTTGCAACCTGGCTGCCCTGGTGGGGAATTTCATTCTTCCTGCTTGTTTTATACATGGATTTTTCTCAAATAGATTATTTTCCAAAAAAGGATTGAGGGATGAGTGGTGGGTCCTTTATTATGCAAAGCCAAAAGACTTTAGGTTTGATTCCCAGGACCCATGTAAAGCCAGTTGCTTTCAAGGTGGTGCAAAACTGTTTCTGGGAAAGTTGGTTTAGTGGTTAAGTGGTGGACTTGCCTGCAAAGCCTAACAACCTCTCTCTCTCTCTCTATACCCAGTCTTTCTCAAGGAAATGAAATTTAGGGCTGGAGTCCCTGGCTTAGTGTATGCCTGCAAAGCCTAAGGACCCTGGTTGTATTCTCCATGTCCCACAAAACGAGATGCACATGGTGGCACATGCCTCTGAGTTTGTATGCAGCCTAGAGGCTCTGGTGTGCCCCATTCTCTCTCTCTCTCTCCTTGCTCTCTGTCTCTAATAAATAAATAAAAATAAATGAAAATTTAAAAAAGGCCAAGGTTGGGTTGTGGTGGTGCACACCCTTAATCCCAGCACTTCAGAGGCAGAGGAAGGAGGATCTCTGAGTTCCAGGCCACCCTGAGACTACCTAGTGAATTCCAGGTCTGCCTGAGCTAAAGTGAGACCCTACCTGAAAACCAAAATAAATAAATAAATTAATTAATTAATTAATGAAAAGATAAAAAGATGGGAGCTGGAGAGATGGTTTAGCAGTTAAGGTGTTTGCCTACAAAGCCAAAGAATCCGGGTTTGATTCCCCAGGAGCTATGTAAGCCAGATGCACAAGGTGGCACATGCCTTAGCTAGTAAAATTAAAACCTGCCTGGAAAAATAAAAAAATCTATGGCTGGGGAGGTCATAAGTCCTAAGGGGAAACTACTACTGTGGCTTGACTAAATGCATATATTACACCCTCTAAATACTTAAAAGTTGTCTTGTTACAGGAAACTAAAACTCACAGAACTGGCACCAGAGACTGAGTGGAGAATCAGATTATTTTCACACCAATATCGGCCCAGGGGAATCTCTTCCAAAGCCTGGACCCTGATTCTTGGTGGTTTAGAGCTTATAAAACCTTATCTTGGGCTATATTTATTTATTTATTTATTTATTTTTATTTTTGTTTTTGTTTTTCCGAGGTAGGGTCTCACTCTAGCTCAGGCTGCCTGGGAATTCACTATGTAGTCTCAGAGTGACCTTGAACTCACGGTGATCCTCCTACCACTGCCTCCCAAGTGCTGGGATTAAAGGCGTGCACCACCATGCCCAGCTATAGATAGTTGTTAATTGTCATTCTCAGCACTCAGAGCCCTGGCTTAGTACCAGAGACCTTGAATACATGATAAGCAAATTTTACAGAAGCAGACGGCTGCCTGCAGCTTGTGCTATGGAGATAAAAAGACACATAAGATGATTTTCAGTAGGAGCTACAACACAGATCATGGCCTTGAAACAGTACAAAACTACACTCCCTTTAATCCCAGCACTGGGAGGCAGAGGTAGGAGGATCACTGTGAGTTCAAGGCCACCCTGAGACTCCATAGTAAATCCCAGGTCAGCCTGGGCTAGAATGGAGACCCTACCTCAGAAAACCAAACCAAAACAAAACAAAGAACTACACTCCCTCACATTCTCTCTCCAATAAATAAATAAATACATAAATAGGGGGCTGGAGAGATGGCTTAGCAGTTAAGATGCTTGCCTGCAAAGCCTAAGGACCCATGTTCAACTCTCCAGATCCCATGTAAGCTAGATGCACAAAGGTGAGGCAAGCACAAGGACGCACATGCCCTGTTGCACCAATTCTTTCTCTTTCTGTCTCTCTTGCTTACTCTCTTTAAAATTAAAAAAAAAGGGGCTGGAGAGATGGCTTAGCGGTTAAATGCTTGCCTATGAAGCCTAAAGACCCTGGTTCGAGGCTTGATTCTCCAGGACCCACGTAAGCCAGATGCACAAGGGGTGCATGCATCTGGAGTTCAGTAGCTGGAGGCCCTAGCGCTGGGGTTAGCTGGCGCACGCCCACTCTCTCTCTCTACCTGCCTATTTCTGTATCTCTCTCTAAAATAAATAAATAAATAATAAAATATTTTTTAAAAAAAGATAAAAAAAATAAAAAAAAATAAAATTAAAAAAAAAATTTTTTTTTCGAGGTAGGGTCTCACTCTGGCCCAGGCTGACCTGGAATTCGCTAGGTAGTCTCAGGTGGCCTTGAACTCATGGCAATCCACCTACCTCTGCCTTCCAAGTGCTGGGATTAAAGGCACCACTATGCCCAGCATAAAATAAAAAATTTTAGGGGTTGGAGAGATGGCTTAGCAGTTAAGGCGTTTGCCTGCAAAGCCAAAGGATAAATAAATAAAATATATTTTAAAAAATTGTAAAGCTTTTTAATAAAGATTTCTTTTATTTATTTATTTATTTATTTATTTATTTATTTGAGGCAGAGAGAGGAGGAGAGAGAGAGAGAGTGAGAATGGGAGCGCCAGGGACTCCAGCCACTGCAAATGAACTCCAGACACATGCGCCACCATCTGGATTTACATGGGACCTGGAGAATCCAAAGGGGTCTTAGTCTTCACAGGCAAACGCCTATAACCGCTATGCCATCTCTCCAGCCCCCTTAAAAACACTTTTTTTGGTTTTGCAAGGTAGGGTCTCACTCTGGTCCAGGCTGACCTGGAATTCACTCTGTAGTCTCAGGGTGGCCTCGAACTCTCGGCGATCCTCCTACCTCTGCCTCCCGAATGCTGGGATTAAAGGTGTGCACCACCACGCCCGGAAAAACGTGTTTTTTTAAAGGCTACACGTACAGGGCATAACCAGTACAAAAGTCTATTACAGTACAGAACATAACTTTGGGGCAGGGGGCCTCTAAATTTCCTTACCCCGATTTCCATCTCTCTTGACTATTTATTCTCCCGGCACCAGATTCTCCTGCTCCCTGATTTGCTAAACTCTTCCTCCTTCCCAACCTGGCTGGAAAGTGGGGAATTTCTTATTTTCCTGCTTGTTTTCTACATGGATTTTGTCTCTGATACTTTCTTGCTTCGCTACATACATGATCTCTCTTGCAGCCTTGAGTCCTTTATTATCCAATCTCTGAGCTTTCTTCTATGTGAAGGTGAAGGGGCTGAGCTTTCTTTGCTTTCTTTCAAATTCACCTCAAAACTTTTTCCTGGGAAAGAGAAATGGTTTAGTGGTTAAGGTGCTTGCCTGCAAAGCCTAACAACCTAGGTTCGATTCCCCAGTACCCTCATAAAGTCAGTTACACAAAGAGGTGCATGAATCTGGAATTTATTTATAGCAGCTGTAGTCCCTGGCATGCCCATTTTCTCTGTCTCTCTCTTCTCTCTAACTCTGCTTGTAAATAAATAAATAAGTAAGTAAATAAATAAGGGCTGGAGAGATGGCTCAGCAGTTTAGGCATTTGCCTGTGCAGCCTAAGGACCCGGGTTCGATGCCCCAGCACCCCCATGTCTGGGGTTTCGTTTGCAGTGACTGGAGGCCCTGGCACACCCATTCTTTCTCTCTCTTTCTCTCTCTTTCCTCTTCCTCTCTCCCTCTTTCTCTCTCAAATAAATAAATAAAATGTTTTTTAAAAAATAAATAAGGGGCTGGAGAGATGGCTTAGCGGCTAAGGCATCTGCCTGCTAATCCTAAGAACCCGGTTCCAATCTCCAGGTCCCACGTTTAGCCAGATGCAAAGTGACGCAAGGGCGCATTAAAACTTTGCCCAAAGGGGGCGCACACATCTGGATTTCGTTCACAACAGCTGAGAGACTGCTGGCACACCCATCTCTGTCTGTCTCCCTCTCCCTCTCTCTCTGTCTCTCTCTCTGTGTCTCTCTCCAAAAATAAATAAAATTAAAAATTTTTTTAAAATTAAAAATAATTAAATAAATAAGGGCTGGAGAGATGGCTTAGCGGTTAAGGCATTTGCCTGCAAAGCTAAAGGACCCCGGTTCAATTCTGCAGGACCCAAGTAAGCCAGATGCACAAGAGGGTGCATGCATCTGGAATTCGTTTGAAGTGGCTGGAGGCACTGGCGTACCCATTCTCTCTCTCTCAAATAAATAAATAAAAGTTAAAAAAGAAATTTAAAAAGCATTTTCCTTCCACTCTGTTTCCCATGTGTATGCATGTGCTTCTTCTAAGTCTTTTGGCCTGGTCTCTCGTGTTTTGTCTCCCCCATGTGTAGGTATAAGTGCCCTTTCCATAGGCTTCTCCCTATCTCTCCTTTCTCCCCTCTCCCTTGGATATTAAATATTCCCTAAAATAAACCTCATAATTCATAATTTAAAAAAAACTTATGTTTATGTCCATATATTAATGCTTACTCCCACTTTGGATTAGAGAAGCTTCTCTTTTCAGATGGTAGGGACCACTGGGGTGTCTCAAAAGTCATCCTAAGCTGGGCGTCGGGGCACACACCTATCATCCCAGCACTTGGGAGCAGAAGTAGGAGGCTCACCATGAGACTACAAGGTGAATTCCAAATCAGCCTGGGCTAGATCACTGGGGAATCGAACACACATCCTTTGGCTTTTCAAGCAAGTGTCTTAACCACTGAGCCATCTCTTCAGCCCTGAATAATATATATATTTGTTTTGCAAGGTAGGGTCTCACTCTGGTCCAGGCTGACCTGGAATTCACTATGTAGTCTCAGGTTGGCCTCGAACTCTCGGCGATCCTCCTACCTCTGCCTCCCGAGTGCTGGGATTAAAGGTGTGCGCCACCACGCCCAGCTAAAATATATAATTTTTAAAGTTGTTTTTTGTTTGTGTTTTTTTTGAGGTAGGGTCTCACTGTAGCTCAGGCTGACCTGGAATTCATTATGTAGTCTCAGGGTGGCCTTGAACTCATGGCAATCCTCCTACAATTGCCTCCTGAGTGCTGGGGTTAAGGGCATGTGCCACCATGCCTGGCCTTATTTTTTAAAAGTTTTTTTAAAAAAATCATGTTCTGGGGCTGGAGAGATGGCTTAGCAGTTAAATGCTTGCCTATGGAGCCTAAGGACCCCAGTTAGAGGCTCAATTCTCCAGGACCCACGTAAGCCAGATGCACAAGGGGGTGCATGCATCTGGAGTTTGTTTGCAGTGGCTGGAGGCCCTGGCGCACCCATTCTCTCTCTCTCTCTCTCTCTCTCTACCTGCCTATTTCTGTATCTCTCTCTCAAATAAATAAATAAAAAATAAAATATTTTTAAAAATCATGTTCTGGTTTGTGTGTACTCTTGCAAACAGTTTCATTCATATATATATATATATATATATATATATATATATATATATATTTTTTTTTTTTTTTTCTGGAATAAAAGAATTAGGGGAGGCCGGGCATGGTGGTGCACTCCTTTAATCCCAGCACTCGGGAGGCAGAGGTAGGAGGATCACCAAGAGCTCGAGGCCACCCTGAGACTACATAGTGAATTCCAGGTCACCCTGGACCCTACCTCGAAAACAAAAAAAAAACAAAAAACAAAACAAAACAAAACAAAAATAATTAGGAAAAAAAAAACAACCACATCAAAACTGGTGAAAGTTTTTTTTTTTAATTTACTTATTTGAGAGAGAGAAAGATACAGAGAGAGAGAATGGGTGCGCTAGGGCCTCCAGTCACTGCAAACGTCCTCCAGATGCGTGCACCACCTTGTGCATATGGCTTATGTGGGTCCTGGAGAATTGAACCAAGGTCCTTTGGCTTTGCAGGCAAGTGCCTTAACCGCTAAGCCATCTCTCTCTGTCCATCTCCCTTCTCTGTCTCTCTCTGCTTGCAAGTAAATAAATAATTGTTTTTAAGCTATAAAAACGGCTGGAGGGATCGCTTAGCCATTTTTCCTACAAAGCCAAAGATCTAGGAGCGATTCCCCAGGACCCGTGTAAGCCATATGCACAAAGGGCACATGAGTCTGGAGTTCATTTGCAGTGGCTAGAGGCCCTGGTGTGCCCATTTTCCCTCTGTCTGTCTCTCTTCTCTCTATCTCTCTCTCTGCTTGTAAATAAATAAATAAAATTTATTTTAAAAAATAAGCTGGGCATGGTAGCGCACACCTTTAATCCCAGCACTTGGGAGGCAGAGGTAGGAGAATCGCCATGAGTTCAAGGCCACCCTGAGACTACATAATGAATTTCAGGTCAGCCTGGACTAGAGCGAGACCCTACCTCAGAAAACCAAAAATAAAATAAAATAAAATAATAAAATACGTCATCCAAAGAAAATCTCAAAGCTGGTTGTACATAGGCTTTTTTTTAAAACTTTTATTTATTTATTTGCAAGCAGAGAGAGAGAGAGAGAGGGAGAAAAGAGAGGCAGACAGAGAGAGAATGGGCATGCCAGGGCCTCTAGCCACTGCAAACGAACTCCAGATGCATGTGCCCCTCACACATCTGGCTTATATGGGTCTTGGAGAATCAAACCGGGATCCTTTGGCTTTGCAGGCAAACGCCTTAACCACTAAGCCATTTCTCCAGCCCTGTACATAGGCTTTTAATCCCCAGTGCTCAGGAGGCTGGAGCAGGAGGATCATGAGTTCAAGGCCAGTGAGCATGTGAGAGCCTATCTTTTTTTTTTTAATATATATAATATTTATTAAATATTAAAAATTATAATAATAAATATTATTATATGCCACAAGGGGTTCAATAACCAACACTGCATAAGACAGGCCTGGTGGCATACATCTGTAGTCCTAGAAGGATGGAGTCAGGAGGATCAAGCCGCCCTCACATACACAAGTTTCTCTTTTCTCTCTTCCTCCCTTTTCCTCCTCTCTCTGCCACTCGTGTTTGCCATGGCTCATGGAGTGCCTGGCACTTTACCTAGCTCTTGGTAGCCCTCGAAATTGGACAGGGAGCCGTGGGTGTCACCTGCCCTGCCCTGCTGTGACCAAGTCAATGGTTCAGGTCTGTGCTCTGGAGCCCGCAGCCCCACTCGCTGCATCCCTCCCCCAACCCCCAAGGCTGTGACAGCTGCCACCCCTGCACAGACTGGAGAATCAACAAGAACATCGTCCTCAGATGACCTGCCTGGCCCCTGGTCCCTGGCCCTGGCAAAGTGTCAGATCGCAGAGCCACCCAGGCTGGCCGGCCTTGAAGCTGGAAATGTCCCCTGTCTTACAGAGAAGGGGACAGGCAAGGGGCCTGTCCCAGAGTACACACGAAGTTGAAGTTGACAAGTCGGGTCAGAACCCCTTCCTCTAATCTAGGCCTTCATTTTTATTTTCATTTTTTTTCCACTTATTTATTTATTTGAGAGAACAAGAGAGGGAAAGAGGCAGAGAGGGAGAGAGAGACACAGAGAGAATGGGCACTTGAGGGCCTCTAGCCATTGAGAACAAACTCCAGACTTATAAGCCACCTTGTGCATCTGGCTTACGTGGGTCCTGGGGAATCGAACCGAGGTCCTTTGGCTTTGCAGGCAAATGCCTTAACCGCTAAGCCATCTCTCCAGCCCTAATCTAGGGCTTCTTAAATTTTTTCCACTGGCAATCCCCCCACACACACTTTTTTGTGTCATAAAATTATAAAATATAAAATTATAGATGTGTCATAAAATTTTGTGTATGTTTGGAATTCACTATCGTTCTATAAAATTGATTTGGAGTAGATTCTCCCTGCAAACAAATAAAGTATTAAAAATATTTTAGCCGGGCGTGGTGGCGCACGCGTTTAATCCCTGTACTCGGGAGGCAGAGGTAGGAGGATCGCCAAGAGTTCGAGGCCAGCCTGAGAATACATAGTGAATTCCAGGTCAGCCTGAGCTAGAGTGAGAGAATGAGACCCTACCTCGAAAAACAAAACAAAACAAATATATATATATATATATTTAAGGGGGGTGGGGAGATGGCTTAGTGGTTAAGGCACATGCCTGCAAAGCCTAAGCACCCCAGTTCAATTCTCCAGGTCTCACGTAAGCGAGATGCACATGGTGGCGCATGCATCTGGAGTTTGTTGGCAGTGGCTGGAGGCCATGGTGTGCCCATTGTCACTTTCTCTCTATCTGCCTCTCTCTCTCGCTCTCTCAAATAAATAAATAAAATAAAATAAAAACCTTTAAAATATGTAGGGTAGGGGCAAAGCCAAAGGACGCAGGTTCGATTTCCTAGGACCCATATGAGCCAGATGCATAAGGTGGCCGATGCATCTGGAGTTTAAAGCAGCTGGAGGCTCTGGCTTGCCTGTTCTCTCTCCATATATATGGGGAAGTGATCTGACTCCCCCTTTCTCAAATAAATAAATAAAGTAATTAAATTTTTTTTTTAATCTGGAGAGATGGCTTAGTGCTGGGATTAAAGGCGTGTGCCACCATGTCCAGCAGTTCACAACTTTAATCCCAGCATTTAGGAGGCAGAGGTGAGAGGATCACCATGAGTCCAAGGCTACCCTGAGACTACAGAGTAAATTCCAGTTCAGCCTGAGCTAGAGTGAGATAAATAATACGTAAGAAGCCAAACATAGTGGCATAGGCCTTTAATCTTGGGAGGCTGAGGTAGGAGGAATGCCTAGAGTGAGTTCCAGATCAGCCTGGCTACAGTGAGACTCTACCAGGGGGTTGAGCGGGGGTAATCAAGAGCAAACTGGTACCTGCTTATGGAAACCAATGGTTTTACCACGTGCACACCTTCAGCTCAGCATGAAAAGCCCTCCCATGGGACCTCCAGTGCTCACACCTACATTAGTTGACCAGTCTTTCTTTTGGTTTTTGAGGGGGGGGGGATTTGAGGTAGGGTCTCACTCTAGCCCAGGCTGACCTGGAATTCACTCTGTAGTCTCAGGGTGGCCTCGAACCTACGGCAGTTCTCCTATCTCTGCCTCCCAAGTGCTGGGATTAAAGGTGTGCGCCACCACGCCCGGCTCTATCTCTCTTTTTTTTTTTAAATATATATTTTATTTATTTATTTGATAGAAAGAGGCAGAAAGAGAGAAGGAGAGAATGGATATGCCAGGGTCTCTAGCCACTGCAAACAAACTCCAGATTCATGCACCCCCTTGTGCATCTGGAGAATCAAACTGGGATCCTTTGGCGTTACAGGCAAATGCCTTAACTGCTAAGCCATCTCTCCCGCCCCCTTTGTTTTTTTGTTTTTTGGTTTTGCGAGGTAGGGTCTCACTCTGGTCCAGGCTGACCTGAAATTCACTATGTATTCTCAGGGTGGCCTCGAACTTGTGGTGATTCTCCTACCTCTGCCTCCCGAGTGCTGGGATTAAAGGCATGCGCCACCACACCTGGATTTTTTTGGTTTTTTGAGGTAGGGTCTCACTCTGGTCCAGGCTGATCTAGAATTAACTATGCAGTCTCAGGGTGGCCTTGAACTCACTGCAATCCTCCTACCTCTGCCTCCCGAGTGCTGGGATTAAAGGCATGTGTCACCACACCCAGCTTTATATATATAATTTGCAAGCAGAGAGAAATAGAACAGAAAGAGAGAGAGAATGGGCACATTAGGGCCTCCAGCCACTGCAAATGAACTCCAGATGCATGTGCCACCTTGTGCAACTGGGTTATGTAGCAACTGGAGAATCAAACCCAGGTTGTTAGGCTTTGCAGGCAAGCACCTGAACTGCTGAGCCATTTCTCCAGCCCTGAACTTTTTTTTTTTTTGTTTTTCGAGGTAGGGTCTCACTCTGGCCCAGGCTGACCTGGAATTAACTATGTAGTCTCAGGGTGGCCTTGAACTCTCGGAGATCCTCCTACCTCTGCCTCCCAAGTGCTGGGATTAAAGGCGTGTGCCACCACGCCTGGCTCCAGCCCTGAACTTTTAAAAAGATTAATTTATTTATTTTGAGAGAGAGAGAGAGAGAGAGAATGGGTGCACCAAGGCCTCCAGCCACTACAAACGAACTCCAGACACATGTATCACCTCATGCATCTAGTTTACGCGGGTCCTTGGAGTTGAACCTGGGTCCTTCTACCTCTCCAGCAAGCGCCTTAACCGCCGAGCCATCTCTCCAGCCCCTCTGAGCTTCTTTAGGATTGATGTGTTTGCACAACAGGTCATCAGAAATGGCCACATCGTGACTAATTTACGACATTTTCTCTCCCCTCTAATTCTGCAATTTTGGGCGGTGGAAGTCGCTGAGGGTTGGGGCCTGAAATTCTCTCCCTTTTCCATCTTGCTCCTGATACTCCTTGTGTCCGAGCACAATGGGTCCTTGTGAGGCACCACCACCCACTCTGACTGGTTCAGCTGGTGAAGGGAGCCATGGCCGCGTTGTGTGCCTGGACTCAGCACAGCATGCTCAGGGAAGCTCGAGTGGACTGGGTTGCAAAGTGAAGGGCAGGGACTGGATTAGGTTTCTGGGTAAATATCTCAAGTCTGGGCTGGGGTTCTGTGCCTTGTTAAACAGCTCACAAGGTGCTCCAGTCAGCAGCACCTATGCTGAAATTGAAATGACACAGACAAGGCTAGCATGGTTCCCGAGCAGGGAAGACATATTTTTTCATAGTTTTAGCCAGGCATGATGGTTTATAGCTGTAATCCCAGCACATGAGAGGTTGAGACAGGAGGATTGCTGTAAGTACTAAGGTAGCTTGGGCTAGCTCAAACACACACACACACACACACACACAAAGGCAGTCTCACGCTTTTAATCCAGACCTTACCTGGAAAAAACAAAACAAAGCCGGGCATGGTGGCACACGCCTTTAATCTCAGCACTTGGGAGGCAAAAGTAGGAGGATCACCATGAGTTCGAGGCCACCCTGAGACTACAGAATGAATTCCAGGTCAGCCTGAGCTAGAGTGAGACCCTACCTCGAATGCCCCCCCCAAAACAAACAAACAACAAAAAAACACCATCAAATTACTAATTACAACAACAGCAAAACAAACAAATTCAAATTTAAAAAGCTCTCGGGGCTGGAGATGGCTTAGTGGTTAATCGCTTGCCTGTGAAGCCTAAGGACCCCGGTTCGAGGCTCAATTCTCCAGGACCCACGTAAGCCAGATGCACAAGGGGTGCACGCATCTGGAGTTTGCAGTGGCTGGAGGCCCTGGCGCTCCCATTCTCTCTCTCTACCTGCCTGTTTCTGTATCTCTCTCTCTCTCTCTCTCAAATAAATGAATAAATAATAAAATATTTTAGAAAGCTCACAAAGCCAGGCGTGGTGGTACACACCTTGAATCCCAGCATCGGGAGGCAGAGGTAGGAGGATAAGACTACACAGTGAATTTCAGGTCAGCCTGGGCTAGAGCAAGATCCTACCTTGAAAATTTCCTAAAGCCTTCTACCTACATAAACGGATATAGGTAAGTGTTAAGCGTATGTGCGCAAGGGAATAAATTAATATGGACTTCCACGTGTTACCAAATGCTATCAGAAATAAGCAGAAAAGCCCGGCATGGTGGCGCACGCCTTTAATCCCAGCACTCAGGAGGCAGAGGTAAGAGGATCGCCGTGAGTTCGAGGCCACCCTGAGACTACATAGTGAATCCCAGATCAGCCTGGGCTAGAGTGAGACCCTACCTTGAAAAACCAAAAAAAGAAAAAGAAAAGAAAAAAGCAGAAAGGAGCTGGGATCAGATGACAGTCACCTGGCAGTAAGGATGAAGTAAGCACCCAGCTTGCCTTTTCCAGCCCTGTGCATTCCCCCCCCCATACACGCTCCGTTTGTACACCCTGAGCACATCGCCCGCCTGCACACTCCAGTGCCTTCTCATACGTGGTCCTCAGACTGTCTTTCTCTCTTCTCAGAAGAACAAGGGTAGTTCTTTCTTGTCCTTCAAAGCCCAGCTCAAATGGCACCTCTTTCAGGAAGCCTACTCAGACCTCCACCCTACCACCTGCCACCTGGGTTAAGGTGCCACTGTGCTCCACTAGGGAATTATTATTATTATTACTATTATTATTTGGGTTTTCAAGGTAGGGTTTCGCTTTAGCACAGGCTAACCTGGAATTCACTATGTAGTCTCAGGGTGGCCTTGAACTCACGGTGATCCTCCTACCTCTGCCTCCCGAGTGCTGGGATTAAAGCAGTGTGCTTCCACATCTGGTTTATATGTTTTATTTATTTTTAAAATATTTTTATTTTTATTCACTTATTTGAGAGAGAAAAAGAGAAAAAGGCGAGGAGGGGGGAGAAATGGGCGCACCAGGGCCTCTAACCACTGCAAATGAACTCCAGACATATGTGCCACCTGTGCATCTGACTTTACGGGGGTCCTGAGGAGTTGAACCTGGATCTTTTAGCTTTGCAGGCAAGTGCCTTAAACGCTAAGCCATCTCTTCAGCCCTATTTGTTTTTTTAAATTTTGTTTGTGTTTTTGTTTTGTTTTTCGAGGTAGGGTCTCACTCTGACTCAGGCTGACCTGGAATTCACTATGTCATCTCAGGGTGGCCTCGAACTCATGGTGATCCTCCTACCTCTGCCTTCCAAGGTCTGGCATGCGCCACCATGCCCAGCTGTTTTTCTAATTTTATTTATTTATTTGCAAGAAGAGAGAGAGAATAAGAATGGGCATGCCAGGACCGAGTGCCACTGCAAACAAACCGAATTCTAGACACATGCACCATTTGTGCATCTGGCTTTTTTTTTTTTTTTTTTTTTTTTGTTTTTCAAGGTAGGGTTTCACTCTAGTCCAAGCTGACCTGGAATTAACTACGTAGTCTCAGGGTGACCTCGAACTCTCAGCGATCCTCCTCCTCTGCCTCCCGAGTGCTGGGATTAAAGGCATGCGCCACCACGCCCGGCTTGCATCTGGCTTTTTATGGGCGCTGAAGAATCAAACCTATCCTTAAGGCTTTGCAAACAAGTGTCTTTAACTGCTGAGCTATCTCCTTAGGCCCTGACTTTTAAATTTTTCATTATTATTATTGATTGTTTTCAAGGTAGGGTTTCTCCCTAGCCCAGGCTGACCTGGAACTCACTCTGTCTTTCCAGGCTGGCCTCAAACTCACAGCGTTCCTCCTACGTCTGCCTCTTGAGTGCTGGGATTAAAGGTGTGCACCACCATGCTCAGCTTTTTAAAAAAATTTATTTATTTAATAGAGACAGAGAGAGGGAGAGACAGAGAGAATGGGTGCACCAGGGCCTCTAGCCACTGCAAATGAGCTCCAGACACATGTGCCACCATGTGCATCTGGCTTATGTGAGACTTGGAGAATCGAACCAGGGTTCTTAGGCTTCGCAGGCAAGTGCCTTAACCACTAAGCAACCTCTCCAGCCCATGCCCAGATTTGATTTGATTTGATTTTTTTTTTCGAGGCAGGGTCTCACTCTGGTCCAGGCTGACCTGGAATTCACTATGTAGTCTCAGGGTGGCCTTGAACTCAGGGCAATCCTCCTACCTCTGCCTCCCGAGTGCTGAGATTAAAGGTGTGCGCCACCACGCCCGGCTTCCAGCTTTTTTATTATATTTGTGTGTGTGTGTGTCTGTGATGCTGAGATTGATCCAGCCTTTGCAGGCCAAGCACACACTCTTTCACTGACCTACACACCCCAGTCTCAGGCATGCTTTTCATTTCTAAGACAGGGTTTTGCCACATTGCCCAGTCTCGTCTCTGATTTCTGGTCTCCAGTGATCCTCCTGCCTCCAACTCCCAAAGTCGCTGGGGCTTCAGATGCGCGGCATGGCACCGGCCCAGCCATGTTTCTTTGGCTGAGTACTGATCATCTTCTTTGTCTGTCGTTGGTCTTTCCTCCCTATTAAACTTGAGGGCAAAGTTTACATGTTATTATGTACTCAGCATCCAATAACAGCAGGATATAAAGGAGAGGCATTTACTGGGCAGAGGACCCAACAGAAATAGTGTAGGAACAAAAAAGAGATAAGGCTGAAGAGACAGCTTAGCGGTTAAGGCATTTGCCTGCAAAGCCAAAGGACTCAGGTTCGATTCCCCAGGACCCACGTAAGCCAGATGCACAAGGCAGTGCATGTGTCTGGAGTTTGATTGTAGTGGCTGGAGGCCCTGGTGTGCCCATTCTCTCTCTGTGTGTCTGTCTCTTTCTCTCTCTCAAAATTAATAAATAAAATTAAAAATAAATAAAATAATAATATTATTTTTTTAAACCTCAAGGGCAAGGACTAGATTGTTACTCATTTATTTTTTTCTTTCTTTTTCTTTTCTTTTTGTTTTTTAAGGTAGGGTCTCACTCTGGCCCAGGCTGACCTGGAATTAACTATGTAGTCTCAGGGTGGTCTCAAACTCACGGTGATCCTTCTACTTCTGTCTCCCAAGTGCTGGGATTAAAGGCGTGCGCCACCACGCCCGGCTACTCATTTCTTTAAAAAAAAATATATATACATATATTGGTTTTTCAAGGTAGGATCTTATTCTGGCCCCAGGCTGAACTGGAATTCACTATGTAGTCTCAGGGTGGCCTCAAACTCACAGCAATCCTCCTACCTCTGCCTCCCGAGTGCTGGGATTAAAGGCGTGCGCCACCATACCTGGCTTTTTTTTTTTTTAATTTTTATTTATTTATTTGACAGAGAGAAAGAGGGAGGGAGAAAGAAAGAGTGGGTGCACCAGGGCCTCCAGCCACTGCAAACAAACTCCAGACGCATGCACCCCCTTGTGCAGCTTGCTAACATGGGTCCTGGGGAATCGAACTGGGGTCCTTTGGCTTTGCAGGCAAACGCCTTACCTGCTGAGCCATGTCTCCAGCCCAGGATGTTACTCATTTCTATGTCCTTAGCGTCCAATAACAGCATGGTGTAAAGGAGAGAAGCAGCATAGAAACAAAAAAGAGACAGGGCTGGAGAGACGGCTTAGCAGTTAAGGCGTTTGCCTGCGAAACCTAACGACCTGAGTTTGATTCCCCAGTCCCCACGTAAAGCCTGAAGCATGTGACGCATGTGTGGAGTTTGTTTGCAGTGGTTCGAGGTCTTGGCATGCCTATTCTTCTTCTCTCCTTCTGTCTCTCTCTGCTTGCAAATAGCTAGCTAGCTAGCTAGAGAGATAGAGAGATAGATAGATAAGAAATAGGTCACTGGGGCTCTTTGATAGACATACCTGGGTCCCTAGTCCATCCCACTAGCTTTCCCTGTTTTCCAAGAGTTGAACAACCTTCCCCACACGATATTCTATCCTACCACAGGCTCTGAATCTCTTTCTAAAAAAGATATTTTATCTATTTATTTAAGATACAGAAAGAGGCAGAGAGAGGCGAGAATCCCAGCACTCGGGAGAGAGGTAGGAGGATGGGTTCACCACCCTGAGACTACATAGTGGGTCAGCCTGGGCCAGCCACTCAAAAACCAAAATAAATAAATAAATAAATAAAATAAATAAAATAAAATACAGACAGAGGCAGAGAGAGAGAAAGAGAGAGAGAAGGAGAGAATGGGCGCGCCAAGGCCTCCAGCCACTGCAAACGCATCTGGCTTATGCCACCTCCTGGGGGCTCGTGGGTCCTGGGAGCCTTTGGCTTTGCAGGCAAACGCCTTAACCACTATGCCATCTCTCCAGCCCTGGACTGAAATCTCTTGAAACCTTAAGGCAAAATTAATAACTCCTCCCTTTCTATCAGGTCACGTCTATCCCCAAAATAGTGAATATACTGAGGCTTGGACAGAGGCCAAATAGAAAAGTGATTCAATTGTCAAATTTAAGGTTTAGTCCTTATCTGTAGAAGGTATCATATCTACATGGAAGTGTAACGTGGCTTACAAAGTTAATTTTGAGCCAGGTGTGGTGGCACCTGTAATTGACATCTAGTTCCAGCTCCCTTTTGGGATAGGTCTTTCCCTTTCTTTCTCTCTCTCTCTCTTTCTCTCTTTCTTTCTTTCTTTCTTTCTTTCTTTCTTTCTTTCTTTCTTTCTTTCTTTCTTTCTTTCTTTCTTCTGAGTTAGGGTCTCGCTCTGTCCCAGGCTGACCTGGAATTCACTACGTAGTCTCAGGGTAGTCTCAAACTCACAGCAATCCTCCTACCTCTGCCTCCCGAGTGCTGGGATTAAAGGTGTGCACCACCAGACCCGGCTCATTCTTTCTATCTTTTATTTTTATTTTTTGGTTTTTCGAGGTAGGATCTCACTCTAGATCAGGCTGACCTGGACTTCACTATGTAGTCTCAGGGTGGTCTCGAACTCATGGCAATCCTCCTACCTTTGCCTCACAAGTGCTGATTCAATTAAAAATAATTTTAATTTTTTTTTTTTTTTGGTTTTTCGTCTCACCACAGGCTGACCTGCACTAGTTTCAGGGTGGCCTCAAACTCATGGCAATCCTCCTACCTCTGCCTCCCGATTTTAAAAACCATAATTTTAATTTTTTTAAGAGAGAGAGAGACAGATAAAAAGAGAGAAAGGGTGGGCACACCAGGGCCTCCAGCTGCTGCAAACAAACTCCAGACACAGGCACTACCTTGTCCACCTGGCTTGTGTGGGTCCTGGGGAATGGAACCTGAGTCCTTTGGCTTTGCAGGCAAGTGCCTTAAGCGCTAAGCCATCTCTCAAGCCCAATGTATATTTAATTTTTATTTTTTTATTGACAACTTCCATAATTGCAGACAACATCCCATGGTAATTCCGTCCCTCCCCCCACTTTCCCCTTTGTAACTTCACTCTCCATCATATCCCCTCCCTCTCTCAATCAGTCTCTTTTTAGTTTGATGTCATCATCTTTTCTTCCTATTTTGATGGTCTTGTGTAGATAGTGTCAGGCACTGAGAGGTCATGGATATCCAGGCCATTTTGTGTCTGCAGGAGCACGTTGTAAGGAGTCCTACCCTTCCTTTGGCTCTTACATTCTTTCTGCCCCATCTTCCATAACAGACCCTGAGCCTTGGAAGGTGTGATAGAGATGTTTCAGTGCTGAGCACTCCTCTGTCACTTCTTTTCAGCAGCATGGTGCTTTCTGAGTCATCCCAAGGTCACCACCATCTGAAAAGAGAAGCTTCTCTACCCAAAAGTGAGAGTAGCATTAATATATGGGTGTGGACATTAAGAGAAGTGCTTACTGGGCAGTTTGGTGAGCATAGTATATATATTTAGCCAGACACCAGCAGACGTTACACCCCTAGGGCTCATGACCTCCCCCATCATAGGTTTTCAGTATCAGGGATGTATTCCCTCCCATGGAGTGGGCCTCCAGTCCAATTAGAGAGCCAGTGGTTTCCCCCATAACAGACATGCCATTATTGCCCCCATTGGCTCATTTGACCTGGCTGGCCAAATTTAAGGCTTGCAGTGTCCACTGCTGAGTATCTTCACTGGTGATTTTTCTCTCTCCCTTTGAACTGCATGCAGAGTAGCTTTTTCCAGTTTTCTGTCAGCTGGTCCACATGGAGGAGGCTTTCAGCTCAGCTCCAGCAGGATTTCTCAGTGATCTTGCCGCCCAAGTATGTGGAGTCTTCAGCAATACGGTCTTACCATCTCTTCCTGGTGGGAAACCAAGGGCCTCGGCAATGGTCTGGAATTCACTATGTAGACTGAGGTAGCCTCAAACTCACCATGATACTCTTATTTCTGTCTCCCAATGGCTGGGATTAAAGGTGTGCACCACCACATCCAGCCTTTCTTTTTTTCTTTCTTAAATGTATTTTTAAAATTTACTTATTTATTGGAGAGAGAGAGAGAGAGAATGGCCTCCAGCCACTGCAAACCAACTCCAGATGTGTGCATCTATCTTGTGCATCTGGCTTATGTGAGTCCTGGGGAATGAAACCAGGATCCTTTGGCTTTGTAGGCAAATGCCTTAACCACTAAGCCATCTCTCCAGCCCCCTTCTCTCTCTCTTTTTCTTTCTTTTTCTTTTCTCTCTCTTTTTTTTTTTTTTTTTGAGGTAGGGTCTCACTCTAGCCCAGGCTGACCTGGAATTCACTATGTAGTCTCAGGGTGGCCTCGAACTCAGGGTGATCCTCCTACCTCTACCTCCCGCGTGCTGTTCTCTCTTTTCTTTGAGGAAGAGTCTCACTCTACTCCAAGCTGCCTGCCATGCCTAAATCCTCTCTCTATTTTATTCAAATAAATAAATAAATAAAATTTCAAAAAACTAAAAGAATGGAAACCATGCTGGGCGTGGTGACACACTCCTTTAATCCCAGCACTTGGGAGAAGGAAATAAGAGGATCACAGTGAGTTCAAGGCCACCCTGAGACCATAGTGAATTTCAGGGCTGGAGTGAGATCCTACCTCGAAAAAAAAAAAGAATGGACAGTCTAAGGATCAGTTTGTACTAGAAATTAAGAGTAAATTCAAAGAGAAAACATTACAGTGTGGAACTTGGGGAGTGGGTCAGTAATAGAGAGCTTGCACACCATATGTGAAGCCTGCCCTTTCCCAACACACACACAACTACAACAAAAAGGTAGAACAGGGCTGGAGAGATGGCTTAGCGGTTAAGTCCTTGTCTGTGAAGCCTAAGGACCCTGGTTCAAGGCTCGATTCCCCAGTACCCACGTAAGCCAGATGCACAAGGTAGAGCATGCATCTGGAGTTTGTTTGCAGTGGCTGGAGGCCCTGGTGCACCCATTCTCTCTCTCTCTTTCTGCCTCTTTCTGTTGCTCTCAAATAAATAAATAAAAATAAACAAAAAAAATTTAAATGTAGAACAGGGGGCTGAAGAGAAGGTTTAATGGTTAAGGCACTTGTGAGCAAAGCCAAAGGACCCAGGTTTGATTCCCCAGTACCCATGTAAAGCCAGATAGATACACACGGTGCACATGCATCTGGAGTTCAGTGGCTAAAGGCCTTGGCACTCCTGTTCTTTCTTTCTCTTAAATAAATAAAAATAAAATATTTTTAATTTTTAAAAAATTTTATTTATTTTTGGAGAAAGACATAGAGAGAGAGACAGATAGAGAGGGAGAGGGAGACAGATAGAGATGGGCGTGCCAGCAGTCTCTCAGCTGCTGTGAACGAAATCCAGAAGTGTGCGCCCCCTTGTGGTCAATCCCGGAATTGCGCCCTTGCTTCACTTTGCATCTGGCTAAACGTGGGACCTGGAGATTGGAACTGGGTTCTTAAGCTTAGCAGGCAGGCGCCTTAACCGCTAAGCCATCTCTCCAGCCCAAAATAAAATGTTTTTTTTAAAAGAAAGAAAGAGGGAATTGGTGCACCAGGGCCTGAGCCACTGAAATTGAATTCCAGACGCTTTCGCCACCTAGTGGGCATGTCCGACCTTGCACTTGCCTCACCTTTTGTGTGTCTGGCTTACGTGGGACCTGGAGAGTCGAACATGGGTCCTTAGGTTTTGCAAGTAAAGCACCTGATCCACTGAGCCATCTCCCCAGCCCTGGAGTTTCGGTGAAAAGAATTGTGAGAGATTGAGGATGAAGCTCAAAGGAAGAACACTTACAGTCTGTGCCAAGCCTTGGGTTCGGTTCCTAGCACTATGAGAACCAGTGGAAAATGGGGGTTGGAGAAATGGTTCAGTCCATAAGGCAGTTGCTGTAGAAGCGAGAAGACCTGTGTTTGGATTCCAGAACCCCTGTAAAGTCTGACTTGGAGCTTGTGTGTGTGGCCGTCATGCCATCTCTCAGGAGGTGAATCTCTGGGGGAAGCAAGCTAGCTACACTAGCCAAATTGGTGAGCCCTGGGTTCACCACAGAAATCCTGTTTCAATAAATAAAGTGAGCTGGGCATGGTGGTGCATGCCTTTAATCCCAGCACTCGGGAGGCCGAGATAGGAGGATCGCCGTGAGTTCGAGGACACCCTGAGACTACATAGTGAATTCCAGGTCAGCTTGAGCTAGATGGAGACCCTACCTCAAACCCACTCCTACCAAAAAAAAAAAAAAAATCAAGTGGGCTGGAGAGATGGCTCACAAGTTAAAGGCGCCTGCTTGCCAACCCTGAAAGCCCAATGATCTTTGATTGATTCCCCAGCACCCGTGTAAAGCCAGATTTACAAAGTGGTGCATGCCTCTGGAGTCCCTTTGCAGTAGCCAGAGGCCCTGTAGCACCCATACACACTCTCTGTGTGTCTGCCTTTCTCTCTCTCTCTCAAATTAAAAAAACCAAATAGGGCTAGAGAGATGGCTTAGGGGTTAAGGCGCCTGCCTCCTAAGCCTAAGAATGCCGGTTTCAATCTCCAGGTCCCACGTTTAGCCAGATGCAAAGTGACGTAAGGGTGCAATGCCGCACTTGACCACCAGGGGGCGCACACATCTGGATTTCGTTCCCAGCAGCTGAGACACTGCTGGCGCCCAATCTTTCTCTCTGCCTTTCCCCCTTTCTGTCTCCCTACAAAAAAAAAAAAAAAAAAAAAAAAAAGTGAGGAAAGTCTGCAATGTTGCACATGCCCACAAGGAAGCCCACTCATCTGAACCTCAGGACCCAGTTTCTATTCTCCAGGACCCACGTAAGCCAGATGCAGGAGGTGGCACATGCTTCTGGAGTTCGTTTGCAGTGACTGGAGGCCCTGGTGCACCCATTTTCCCTCCCTCTATCTCTAATAAATAAATAAAAATAAATCTTTAAAAATAAAACTAACTTAACAATTAAAACAATTTACAAATTCTGTGGTGGTGCACGCCTGTAACCCAGTACTCAGGAGGTGGAGGTAGGAGATTTGAGGCCACCCTGAAACTCCATAGGTCACCTTGGGTTAGAAAAAAAAAAATACACATTTACAAACAGCAAAAGATGTGAGAGCTAGAGGCTGAAACAAAGGCGATTTCTCTAGAAGGGAGAGGCCAGAGAGAACACTGACATCACCCAGATCAATGATAATAAAGGATTAAAAAGAACAGTGGTGGGCTGGAGGGATGGCTTAGCGGTTAAGGCGCTTGCCTGCAAAGCCAAAGGACACAGGTTAGATGCCCCAGGACCTACGTAAGCCAGCTGCACAAGGAGGCACATGCATCTGGAGTTCATTTGCTGCGGCTGGAAGCCCTGGTGCACCCATTCTGTCTCTCTCTTTCTCTGTCAAATTAAAGAAAAAAAAAAGGGTGCTGGGGAAATGGATTAGCGGTTAAGGCATTTGCCTGTGAAGCCTAAGGACCCGGGTTCAATTCCCCAGGACCCACGTAAGCCAGCTGCAGAAGGAGGCACATGTATCTGGAGTTCTTTCGCAGCGGCTGGGAGCCCTGGTGCGCCCATTCTCTTTCTCTGTCAAACAAAAAAATAAATAAATCAATAAATAAAAAGGCTGGGTAAATGGCTTAGTGCTTGAAGCATTTGCCTGCTGAAGCCTAAGGGCCCCGGTTCGATTCCCCAGGACCCACGTAAGCCAGCTGCACAAGGAGGCGCATGCATCTGGAGTTTATTTGCAGCTGCTGGAAGCCCTGGTGCACCCATTCTTTCTCTCTTTGTCAAATTAAAAACAACAAAAAAAGGACGATGGTGAGTGACAGGGCGAGGGGCAGGGGCGGGGGTGGTGGTGGATAGGATGGTCTGCGCATGTCCCAGTCCGTTTGGAGTGACGTCAGTCCCAAAGCTCTGCCTTGTTAAAGGACCTAAGGCGGACGTGAGCCGGGCGCTGCCCCTTTAAGGCCCCCCCTCCCGCCCATACTGTGGGGAGGGCCAGCGAGCCGACGGAGGTCACGCGGGCGAGCCTGCGCCTAGGGGGCGTGGCCAGCGCCCCAGGAGGGGCGTGGCCTTTCCCGCGCTGTGGGCGTGGCTAGCGGGGCAGCCGGCCGGGGGGCGGAGCCTAGACGCTGAAAGGCTCCCGCTGCGGCTGCGGCTGGGGCGCTGCACCTCTTCTCCGGGGCCCAGGGGGGTGGGTGGCAGGTTTGAGGCCCGCCGAGCCGCTGCTCCACCGAGCCTTAGCTGCAGACCCCCAGCCCCCACCCCCCGCACCCCTGCAGCCGGCTGAACCTGGGCGAGCGGGCTCAGGCCCGGCCCGCCGGCCTCACTCCAGACCCAGGCTGCAAGCCGGACGACCAGGCCGGAGCAGCCATGGTGAGCGAACCGGGCCCGCCGCGAGCAGCGGGGCGCCAGCCTTCCTCCCATCCGCATGTTGGTTCGAGTCTCCCCCTCTCCCCTTTCCCCCTGTGCCTGGTGACAATCCTTTTGTCACCACCCCTCCCCCTCCTCCCTCCCTCCCTCCCCCCCGTGACATTCTCTCTGCGATCCACAACCCCCCTCCCCTCCCCAAAGTCTCCTCCTTCACCATCCTCCTCTCCCATGTCTGCCCTTTTCTCTCTCGCCCATCTCTCTTGGCAACCCCCTTCACCATTTAGATCTCCATCATCGTCCCCCCTCCTTCCCCATCGCCCACCACCACCAACCATCCTTCCTTTCTCCTCTGCCCCTTGTCTGGATGTGTCCCCCTGTCGCTGTCCCTCCCCTCCTTCCTCCCCCCCCCCATTTCCTTCTGCAAGCTGGGGTTGTATGTGTGTGGGGATGGGGGCTGGAGAGGTGGGCTACAGCAGGATCAATTTGCAAGGCTATTGCTGTAGGCTTTCTTTCCCTCTGCCTGTTTGGGAGGGCGGGAAGAGGAGAGGAGGGAGGTTGGGGAGGCGTGGAAGAGTCGTCTAGTGTCATTGCAAAACCTGAGTGATGGGGGTGGGTTACTGTGGAGTGCTTGGGCAGATGGCTCAGCGGTCAAAGGTGCTTGCTTGCAGAGTGGTGGGCATGCACGCACATGCGCACGCGCACACGCAACACACACACACACACACACACACACAATCACTATATATATGGTGACTTTATGAGGTAACGGTGGCAGAAATAGCTAACAATGTTTTGAAATTTAAATTTTTTTAAAAAAAATTTTGAGTACATTGTAACGTGGAGTTAAGGTTTGGGAAATTAAAAAACAACAACAACAACAACAACAACCAGATTTCATTTGCAGACTTGACTGTGAATACTCAGAAATGAATGATTTGTTTTCGTTGGGAGGCAGAGAGACTTAAGGGCATTTAAGGACTGAAAAATCGGCTTGGCAGCCAGACCTGACTGACAGTGTTCTGAATAGCTTCCCTCCAAAGGCTTCATTTGTTTTCGGCCGTTCTGTCCTTTCTTGGAGGGGGCGGAGGGGGACGATGTTGAGTGGTAAATTTTCTTCCTGCTTCAAAATAGGCTTCAACTGTGGCTGTCCCCATCCCCAGTAATTCTGTTACACGTAATTTGCAGTGTATTTATTGTCAGCATTGTTCTGTCCTGTACCGTAAGGTAAAATTTTGATAACAGAAGAGTAAGACTTTCTTCTAAGTCAAAGCTGAGTCTTGATAATCTCATTCTAAGTTCCTGTCTTCCGTCCACTGATTTCTAGGAAAGTGGTTTACTGTCGTTTAATCTGTCAACATTCCCTAACTCTGTGACTCCTGCACTTACAGGTTGTCTTTCTCCTGGGCCGGTCACTTTTTCTTTTTATCACACGGGTCAGTGTGTGCCCAGCATCCAGGTTCCCGCTCCCAACAAATAAATGTAAAACTGAAAATTAGGCAACTTGTAGATTACTCAGGAGGAGTGAGTTTAAGCATCTTAATTTTCAAAATTTTTTATTTTTATTTATTTATTACAGAGAGAGATAGAATGGGCACACCAGGGCCTCTAGCCACTATAAATGAACTCCAGATGCATGCACTACCATGTGCATCTGGCTTATGTGGGATCTGGGGAATCAGAACCTGGGTCCTTAGGCTTCAAAGGTAAGTGCCTTAACTGCTAAGCCATCTCTCCAGCCCTGTGCATCTTAAATTTGATGCAAAAAAGGAATACAGTGAGATGTGATGATGGCCTTTTCAGAATAAAGAGTGGTCTTGCTGAAGACTCCAGACTGCTTGACTTCTGGAAGTACAGACCCTCCCACTAGGAATGAATTTATTTAAAAAATATTTTTATTTTTATTTATTTATTTGAGAGGAAAAAGAGGCAGATAGAGAATGGGTACATCATGGCTTCTAGCCACTGCAAATGAACTCCAGACTCATGTATCACCTTGTGCATCTGGCTTTTGTGGGTCCTTTGGCTTTGATAACAAATGCCTTAACCTCTAAGCCATCTCTCCAGCCCTGGGAATGAATATTAAGTACAGAGGAAGAAATTATAAACCCTGATGGGTATTTTGGACCTAAAAGTGTGCTTTGAGGTGGGCCTGAAAGGTGAATAGGATGTATATAGATAATCTGGGAAGAAGGACGTTCCACTGTGAATGTGAGTACACTGTGTGAGGCCGTGTTACAGAAGGGGGTTACCTTTATACAGCATGGAAGGATGCGAGAAACGAGGCTAGAAAGACATTATCATGGTCCACTTCGGTGCTATAACAAAGAATTATAAACCGGCTAGCTTGTAAACAAGAGACATTTCTCAAGAGTTCTGAATGCTAGGAAGTCCAGGTACCAGCACATTCAATGAGACTTCTGTCTTTCCCTCCCTCCGCCTCAAGCTCATGATGTAGCTAAGGGTGACTAAGGCGAAACTCTTGATTCTCCCACCGCCTCCTTCCTCACTGCAGAGACTACAGGTGTGCTGGGGTTTGAACCCTGGGCCCGGTCCCTAACTCAGCTGCCTTCAGTTCCCAGCTCCTTGGTTTGTTTTTAAATTTTATTTTATTTTATTTTTTATTAGGGAGAGAGAGAGAGAGAGAGGCATCATGACAAACTAGTCAATCGGGAGGAGGCTTCCAGCTCAACTGCAGCTCCATTTCTCAGTGACCTGCAGCCCAAGCATGTGGAATCTTCAGCAGTAGGGTCTTATATATATATATAGATTTTATTTTTATTCATTTATTAGAGACAGAGAGAGGGAAAGAGGGAGAGTGAGCATGGGTGCGCCAGGGTCTCCAGCCACTGCAAATGAACTCCAGACACGTGCGCCCCCTTGTGCATCTGGCTTACGTGGGACCTGGAGAATTGAACCGGGGTCCTTAGGCTTCGCAGGCATGCGTCTTAACTGCTAAGCCATCTTTCCTGCTCCTGTTTTTAGTACTTTATATATTCCACCTCATTCAATCTTCCTAACAGCCTATTGATAGGTACTGATAGGTATTGATAGGTCTGTTGCTAAGGTTTGAATGTCAAATGCCCCTCACGGACTCATGGAATTAACAAGTGCCACACCTAGCTAACCTTTAGGGACGGATAAGAATATTAAGTCGAGTAGGCATACTGTACCCTTGCACTGAGCACTCAGCACTCACACTTGGGTGGTAGAACCAAGAAGATGGGGAATTTAAAGTCATGCTTGGGGCTGGAGAGATGGCTTAGCAGTTAAGGCGCATGCCTGCAAAGCCCAAGGAACCCGGTTCAATTCTCCAGGACCCACATAAGCCAGATGCACATGGTGGTGCACGTGTCTGGAGTTCGTTTGTAGTGGCTAGAGACCCTGGCGTGCCCATTCTCACTCACTCTCTCCCCTCCCCCTTTCTCTGTCTCTAATAAATAAAATAAAATCTTGAGCTCTCTAAATTCTCCCATCCCCTCTCAAGCAAAACAAAACAAATCACTAAAGGCAGGATATATTGTAGATGTGCTATGTAGTCTCAGGGTGGCCTCAAACTCATGGCAATCCTCCTACCTCTGCCTTCCGAGTGCTGGGATTAAAGGCGTGTGCCACCACACCCGGCTTATTTTATTGATACTTTTTTGTTCTTTTTTAAAATTTTTATTTATTTATTTGAGAGAGAGAAAGAGGCAGATAGATAGATAGATAGATAGATAGATAGATAGATAGATAGATAGATAGGGAAAGAATGGATGTGCCAGGACCTTCAGCCACCGCAGACAAAGTCTAGATGCGTGTGCCACTTTGTGCATTGTGCATCTGGTTTATGTGGGTACTGGGGAATCAAACCTGGATTCTTCTCAGGCAATTGCCTTAATTGCTAAGCCATCTCTCCAGCCCCTGTGTTTTTTTTTTTTTTTTTTTCCAAGATAGGGTCTCACTCTAGTCCAGGCTGACCTGGAATTCACTCTGTAGTCCCAGACTGGCCTTGAACTCATGGCTTCTTAGCTCAGCCTCCTGAGTTCTGGAATTAAAGACATATGCCACCACTACCAGCTTCTAAAATTTCCTCTTTAAATCATCTTTTCAAGTTAGTAAATAGTAGTCATTATCTGGTTGCAGATTTAAATATACATATGTATATATTGTTTATTCACAAAGAGAGGGAGAGAGAGAATTGACATGCTAGGGCTTCTTGCCTCTGTAAATGCATTCCATATACATGCACCAATTTGTGCATCTGGCTTTATGAAAGTACTGGGGATTTGAACCTGGGCTGAACCCAGGCCAGCAGGCTTTGCAAGCAAGCACCTTTAGCTGCTGAGCCATCTCCCCAGCCACCAATGGAAAAAACTTTGTTAGTTGAGGTAGGGTCTCACTCTAGCCCAGGTGACCTGGATTTCACTATGTAGTCTCAGGATGGCCTCAAACTCATGGTGATCCTCCCACCTCTGCCTTCCAAGTACTGGGGTTAAAGGCATGTGCCACCACACCTGGTTTATTTATTTTTTATTTTATTTTACTTTTTTCCAAGGTAGGGCATCACTCTATCCTGGCTGACCTGGAACTCGTTCTGTAGTTCCAGGCTGGCCTCGAACTTACAGGGTTCCTCCTATCTCTGCCTCCCAAGTGCTGGGATCAAAGGTGTGGGCCACCATGTCTGACTAAATTTCTTCTTCTGCTTCCTCATCTTCTTCTGTCTTTTAAAAAAAATTATTTTTATTTATTTGAGAAAGAGAGAGAAGGGGCACACCAGCGCCTCTAGCCACTACAAATGAACTACAGATGTATGTGCCACCTTTGCATCTGGCTTTATGTGGGTACTGGGGAACTGAACCTGGATTCTTTGGCTTTGCAGACAAATTTCTTAACCAATAAGCCATCTCTCCAGCCCTCCTCCTCCTTTTTTTTTTTTTTTTTTTTTTTTGAGGTAGGCTCTCACTCTAGCCCAGGGTGACCTGTAATTCACTATGTAGTCTCAGGGTGGCCTCCAACTCACGGTGATCCTCTTACCTCTGCATCCCAAGTGCTGGGATCAAAGGCGTGTGCCCCACTGTATCTGGCTGTTTTCTCTCTCTCTCTCTGTAATAAATAAAAATATTTAAAAAGAACATGGGCTCGAGACATTGCTTATTGGTTAAGATGCTTGCCTGCAAAGCCAAAGGATCCAGATTTGATTCCCCAGGACCTACATAAGCCAGATGCACAAAATGGCACATGCATCTGGAGTTTACAGTAGCTAGAGGCCTTGGTGTGTTCATTCCCAACCTGCCTCTTTCTCTCTCTCTCTCAGATAAATAAATAAAATATTTTAAAAAAGAATTAGGGCTGGAGAGATGGCTTAGCGGTTAAGGTGCCTGCCTGCAAAGCCTAAGGACGCCCGTTTGAATCTCCAGGTCCCACGTTTAGCCAGATGCAGAAGTGACAGAGGCGTGCAATGTCGCACATGCGCACAAGGGTGTGCATGCATCTGGAGTTCATTCACAGTGACTGAAAAGCCCTGGCACGCCCATTCTCTCTGTCTCTCTCTTTCTCTCTCAAAAAAAAAAAAAAAAAAATGAAGAACTGCATAGTGAATTCCAGATCAGCCTGGGCTACAATGAGACCCTACTTTGAGAAAAACAAATGATAGATCAGTAAAATAGAGAAGTGATGTTAAAGACACAAGTCTTGAATGCTAGGACATTTATTTTGAGCAGCACGATCTGATGCCATAGTTTGATTTAGTGAGCACACACGTATCAGGTGATGCAGCTGCCAAGCAGTCTTTCACAGTCCCATGAAGCTGATGGTGTCTGCTTATTGCACAGATAAGAAACCAGTTTTGAGAGCTGGGCATGGTGGCACACACCTTTAATCCCAACACTTGGGAGGAGGCAGAGGTAGGAGGATCACCGTGAGTTCGAGGCCACCCTGAGACTACATAGTGAGTTCCAGGTCAGCCTGGGCTAGAGAGAGACCTTACCTCAAAAATAAAAAAATAAAAAGATTACCTAAAATAAAAGTGATATTAGGGGATATTGATTATAAATAGCTTTATGATTCTTAGTCTATAGTACTAAATTTTTTGAAAAATATATTTATTTATTTATTTGAGAGAGAGAGAATGGGCGTGCCAGGGCCTCCAGCCACTGCAAACGAAACTCCAGACGCATGCGCCATCTTGTGCATCTGGCTAACGTGGGTCTTGGGGAATTGAACCAGGATCCTTTGGCTTTGCAGGCAAACGCCTTAACCACTAAGCCATTTCCCCAGCCCAATAGTGCTAAATTTTAATAAAGCACTTTTTCTGACAAACTGTTTGCTGCCACATGTACTTTCATACCTACTGTGATAAAGACTAAAATGGAAAATTTCTACAGTCACTGCAAAAACGGAAAGAGGGAAAGAAGAATGGAAATACGCTACTGTTGTTCTTCTCTATTAGATAATAGGGAAATCTGAGGCAGTGGAGCCTTTTTTTTTTTTTTTTTTTTGAGGTAGGGTCTCACTCTAGCCCAGGCTGACCTGGAATTCACTATGCATTCTCAGGGTGGCCTCAAACTCACAGCAATCCTCCTACCTCTGCCTCCCGAGTGATGGGATTAAATGCGTGAGCCACCATGCCCAGCGAAGATACCTTTGATATTGAAAACCTTGGGGGGACATGACAAGAATCTACTTTAAGAATACATTCATGGGCTGGAGAGATGGCTTAGCAGTTACGGCATTTGCCTTTGGCATTTGCCAAAGCCAAAGGACCTCAGTTTGATTCCCAAGACCTACTGAAGCCAGATGCTCAAGGGGACACACACATCTGGAGTTTGCTTGTAGTGGCAGGAAGCCCTGGCACACCTATTCTCTCTCTCTGCCTCTTTCTCTCTCACTCTCTCAAATTAAAAAAAAATGTGTTCATTATGAGAGAAGGAAAACCCTTCCTCCCTCTCAGCATTTCTGCTGCTTCTTTTTTTAGGCAGGGTCTCTTGTAGTCCAAATTGTCCTCAAACTTGCTTATATAGTTGAGGATGACCTTGAACTCCTGATTTCTCCTGTGTTTCCCAAACACTTGAGATTACAGGCGTGCAAAACCACACTTGACAGTGAAACCCTACCTCAAAAAACAAAACAAACAAACAAACAAAACCCACACTTCACAGGCTCTCAGTCTATCCTTTCCTCCCTCCTTTTTCTCTTTTGTGAAATGCCGCAGTCAGGTTCACATTGCTGGCAGAAATCACCCCACCAAGGCCAGCTTTTGGGGAAAAAGTATTTTGGCTTACAGACTCGAGGGGAAGCTCCATGATGGCAGGGGAAAACGATGGCATGAGCAGAGGGTGAACATCACCCCCTGGCCAACATCAGGTGGACAATAGCAACAGGAGAGTGTGCCCAACACTGGCAAGGGGACACTGGCTACATAAGCCCATCCCCAACAATACACCGCCTCCAGGAGGTGTTAATTCCCAAATCTCCATCAGCTGGGGACCCAGCATTCAGAACAGCTGAGTTTATGGGGGACATCTGAATCACACCACTACATGAAATAAGCTGTTGTGTATGCTACACTGGCTTTGATTTCCCTGTATCGATGAGGATGACCTTGAACTTCTGATCCCTCTGCCTCCCAAGTTCAAGGATTGTACAGTAACCTGCTGCACCTGTTCTTGTACTCTTCCCCCTCCCCCAGCAAATGCATTATTATTTAGTTTTTTGGCCCAGCAAAAGAATAAGCCACAAAACAGGAGATCGTGACAACATACTTGTGTCAAAAGAATTTTTTAATTAAATTTTTTTATTATTTTATTTATTTTTTGGAGAGACAGACAGAGAGAGAGGGGAGAGGGAGACAGATAGAGATGGGCGCACCAGCAGTCTCTCAGCTGCTGTGAACGAAATCCAGATGTGTGCGCCCCTTGTGGTCAAGTGCGGCATTGCGCCCTTGTGTCACTTTGCATCTGGCTAAACGTGGAACCTGGAGATTGGAACCACTGGAGATTGGAACCAGCGTTCTTAGGCTTAGCAGGCAGGCGCCTTAGCCCCTAAGCCATCTCTCCAGCCCATGAGAATTTTGAATAAATATCATATTTGGGACAAAATGAAATAAGGAACTCACAATAGTGAGAATGTCTGATTACCCCAGTCACCACCCTGTAATCTCAGCAATTGACAAGTTAAGGCAAATGGGTCAGCCTGGGCTAGTTAGAAAGACCTTGTTTCTCAACCCCAAAAAGGAGCTGGAGGTGATGGACTTCCGTGGCATGACACGGGTCTAGGGCTGCGTCCGAGGTCGGGTCTGAAGCTGGCGTTGGGCTTGTGCGTGGCGCTTGTTCTGTCTGCATTTGTGTCTGCCTCATGGGGAGAGGTGGGGCTCTCAAGTGGGGTCTGCTGAGTGTGGAGAGGGCCCTCCTCTGCTACATCGGGCATATGGTCACCCAGGAAGCTCTGCTCATGAGTCGTAGCTCCGTCCATGCCAGTCCTCATCCAGGCTGCGGAAGCTGGCTTAGCAGCACTGGAGTTCTGTTGAGGGGTGAAAACAGAGGGGCCTGGGCATGACTCAGTCCACAACAGGAGGGCTCAGCACGAGCTCCACGGCCGGCAAGGTCATTGTGGGCTCCCCTGCAGCACATTCAGGATGGTTCTAGATGAATCTTTTACTTTTTTTTTTTTTTTTTTTTTGGTTTTGCAAGGTAGGGTCTCACTCTGGCCCAGGCTGACCTGGAATTCACTATGTAGTCTCAGGGTGGCCTTGAACTCATGGCGATCCTCCTACCTCTGCCTCCCGAGTGCTGGGATTAAAGACATGCGCCACCACGCCCGGCGACATTTTTTTATATTAGTCATATCCATAGTTTATTTTTAAAATTGCTAAAAACTAATCATACAGGATTATTTAATATACTTAAAAAGTTTGTTCCCCATAATGAAGGGATTGTTTTTAAACTTTTTTTTTTTTTTTTTTTAATTTTAGAGACAAGAGAGAGAGCAAGAGAGACAATTGGTGCGCCAGGGCCTCAGCTGCTGAAATTGAACTCTAGACACTTGCACCCCCTAGTGGGCATATGTGACCTTGCACTTGCCTTGTCTTTGTGTGTCTGGCTTACATGGGATCTGGTGAATCAAATGTGGGTCTTTAGGCTTTGCAGGCAAGCACCTTAACTGCTAAGCCATCTCTCCAGCCCTCTTTTTTTTTTTTTTAATGTATTTATTTATTTATTTTTTGAAGTAGGGTTTCACTCTAGCCTAGGCTGACCTGGAATTCTCTCTATAGTCTCAGGGTAGCCTCTATCTCATGGTGATCCTCCTACCTCTGCCTCCTGAGTGCTGGGATTAAAGGCGTGCGCTACCGCATCCGGCTAAAACTTATTTTTCAAGGTAGGGTCTCACACTAGCCCAGGCTGACCTGGAACTCTGTAGTCCCAGTCTGGACTCAAAAAATCACAGCAAACCTCTGCGTCCGGAATGCTAGGATTAAAGGCGTGCACTACCACACCCAGTTTTGGCCATGTACTCTTTGTTTTTTAATTAATTAATTAGAGAGTGTGTGTATGTGTGTGTGTGTGAGAGAGAGAGAGAGAAAGAGATAAAGAGAGAGTGGGTGCAACAGGGCAACTGAGAATGACTGTATTACTGACCTGTCGTCCTCACATGCATGAATACCTGTGTGCACACATATGTGCTCTCACACAGTCATGTAAATACGTGGCACACACACCAGAAGAACTGCTAGATCAGATACTTTCCCTTGCTAACCTGTTAGTACTTTGGCCGAGGACAAATGTTCTGTTTAAGAGGAAGAACTGGGGAGAAAGCCAAGTGATTTTAGGATGAAATGCAAAGCAATATACCTTTGTATAAATACTTGCAAATCACTTGTCTATAATTTGTTGAGCTACCACTCCAGAAAATAGAAACTTTAAAGTCTGATAGTAAAGAATCCATTTCCACTAAATCTAGAGGGCTGGTGAATTAAAAATTTTTTTTCAGTTAACTATGTAAAAGAGATACTGATGTGGGCCGGGTGTGGTGGTGCACGCCTTTAATCCCAGCACTCGGGAGGCAGAGGTAGGAGGATTGCTGAGAGTTCGAGGCCACCCTGAGACTACATAGTTAATTCCAGGTCAGCTTGGACCAGAGTGAGACCCTACCTTGCAAAACCAAAAAAAAAAAAAAAAAGAGAGAGAGATACTGATTTGGGCCTGGAGAGATGGCTTAGTGGTTAAGGTGCATGCCTGTGAAGCTTAAGGACCCAGGTTCGATTCTCCAGGTCCCGCATAAGCCAGATGCACATGGTGGCACATGCATCTGGAGTTCATTTGCAGTGGCTAGAGCCCTGGTGTGCCCATTCTCATTCTCTCTCTCCCTCTCTGTTTCTAATACGTAAATAAAAATAATTTTTAAAAATCTATAAAAAAAAAGAGTATTAAAAATAAAAAGAGATACTCGTTGTTTTTTTTTTTTTTTTTTTTTTTTTGGTTTTTTGAGCTAGGGTCTCACTCTAGCTCAGGCTGACCTAGAATTCACTATGTAGTCTCAGGGTGGCCTTGAACTCATAGTGATCCTCCTACCTCTGCCTCCTAAGTGCTGGGATTAAAGGTGTGCGCTATTACACTCAGCCTTTGATTTTCTTTTCTTTCAATGTTTATTATTATTAACAACATCTTTCGAATGGACACATCATGTGTTGGTACTCTCTTTTCTCTCTTCCCTGCCCCCATTCTGTTGGGAACCCTCCTCAGTGGGGTTGCTGGTATTCCCCATGGGGTTGTGGGTTATGCGTTGTGGGAGCAGCAGTCAGTTATTCGGGGTGGGAAGCAATGCCTCTGGGCATGACGTGTCAACCTGTACCTCTTACAATCTTTCCACCCTCTTCTGCAAAATCCCCTGAGCTGTGCTGGGTGTGTTTTCAGTCTATTTCAGTGATATGCTTTTAGGAGCCTCTGGATCTCTGCTTTGGTAGGTGTCGAGTCTCCTCAGGGTCCGTCTCCTACACCCTAAAAATATGGAACACGTCACGTCACGAATTTGCATGTCACCCTTGCACAGGGCCGTGCTAGCCTCTCTGTACCACTCCAATTTTCGTATATGTGCTGCTGATGTGAGCACTCTATTTTTTTAAAAACTTTAAAAATATATATTATTTATTTATTTATTTGAGGGAGAGGATGGTCACACCAGGGCCTCTAGTCACTGTAAACAAACTCCAGATACATGCACCCCCTTGTGCATCTGGCTTATGTGGGTCCTGAAGAACTGAACCTGGGTCCGTTGGCTTTGCAGGCAAATGCCTTAACTGCTAAGCCATCTCTCCAGCCCTTAAAAATTTTTTTTATTTACAACTTCCATAATGATAGAAAATAAACCATGATAATTCCCTCCCTTCTCCCAGTTTCCCCTTCACAATCCACCCTCTATCATATACCTCCCCCACTCAATTAGTCTCTTTTGTTTTGATGTCATCATCTTTTCCTTGTATTATAATGGTCCTGTGTAGGTAGTGTCAGGCACTGTGAGGTCATGGATATGCAGGCCATTTTGTGTCTGGAGGAGCACGTTGTAAGGAGTCCTACCCTTCCTTTGGCTCTTACATTCTTTCCGCCCCCTCTTCCACAATGGACCCTGAGCCTTGGAAGATGTGATAGAGATGTTTCAGTGCTGAGCACTCCTCTGTCCCTTCTTCTCAGCATCATGGTGCCTTCTGAGTCATCCCAAGGTCACAACCATCTGAAAAGAGAAGCTTCTCTAACTAAAAGTGAGAGTAGCATTAAAATATGGGTGTGGACATTAAGAGAAGTGCTTACAGGGCTGTTTGGTGAGCATAGTATATGCATTTAGCTGGACAATGGTAGGCATTATATCCATAGAGCTCATGGCCTCCCCGTCATAGGCTTTGGACTAGGTTTTCAGAATCAGGCCCATTAGGGAGCGGTTGGTTTCCCCAGTAACAGACATGCCACTATTGCACCCCTTGGGTCACTTGGCCTGGTGGCCAGTCTTAAGGCTTGAGTGTCCGCTGTTGTTTATCACTGCTGGTGACTTCTCTTTCCCATAGGGCTGCATGCAGCATTTTTTTTTTTCCAGCTTTCTGTCAGCTAGTCTACAGGAGGTTTTCAGCTCAGCTCCAGCTTAATTTCTCAGTGACCTTGCAGCCCAAGCATGTGGAGTCTTCAGCAATATAGTCTTACCATTTATTTCTGGTGGGAAACCAAGAGGCTTGGCAGTGGCCTGTAATGTTCCTGGGGCATCAGGGACCTCCCTGGCCAACAACTCACTGGAAGGTAACCCATCCATGGCACTGAAAATTTTCCAGTAACAATCTATGGCTTCAGGATGCAACGTTATATAAAAAAGTAGGTTTTCCAGCCAGGCGTGGTGGCGCACACCTTTAATCCCAGCACTCAGGAGGCAGAGGTAGGAGGATCGCTGTGAGTTTGAGGCCACCCTGGGACTCCCTAGTGAAATCCAGGTCAGCCTGGGATAGAGTGAGACCCTACCTTGAAAAACCAAAAAAAAAAAAAAAGTAGGTTTCCATATGGCTTATTCATCTTAATTTTTTTTTTTTTTTGGTTTTTCGAGGTAGGGTCTCACTCTGGTCCAGGCTGACCTGGAATTCACTATGTAGTCTCAGGGTGGCCTCGAACTCTCGGCGATCCTCCTACCTCTGCCTCCCGAGTGCTGGGATCATCTTAAATTTTGATTAACTCTCCCCCACCCTTCTTTTACTCAGTCTCTTCCCCTGACCTCACTTAGGCCATTCCATTCCCAGTACTCTGTTCATCTATTTACATATGTACAATACCGTCTCCTTAAGTCCTCCCCTCTCCTCCCTCCCTTATAGCCCCTTTCTCACTTACCAGCCTCTGCTCTTGATTTTTATTCTGATTCACTTACAAGTCCAAACATTTATAGCTGGGATCCACATATGAGAGAGAATATGCAGCATTTGGCTTTCTGAGCCTGGGTTACCTCACTTACTATAATCCCTTTCAGATCCATCCATTTCCCTGCAAATTTCATAACTTCATTTTTCTTTACCGCTGAATAGCACTCCATTGTGTAAATGTACCACATCTTTATTATCCATTCATCTGTGGAGGGACATCTAGGCTGCTTCCATTTCCTAGCTCTTGTGACTAGAGCAGCAATAAACATCTCTAAGGGAGTGAGACCAGTCTTTAGGGTATATGCCTAGGAGTGCTCTAGCTGGGTCATATGGTAAGTCTATTTTTAGCTGTCTCAGGAACCTCCACACTGATTTCCACAGTGGCTGCACCAGATTGCATTCCCACCAACAGTGTAGAAGGTTCCCCTTTATCCGCATCCTCTGTAGCATTTGTTGTCATCTGCTTTCTTGATGATAGCCATTCTAAAAAGGGTGAGCTGAAATCTCAAAGCAGTTTTCATTTGCATTTCCCTGATGGCTAAGGATGTAAAACGTTTTTTTAGATGTTTACATACCATCTGTATTTCTTCTTTTGAGAACTCTATTTAGTTTCACATCCCATTTTTTTATATGGGGGGGGGAGAGAAAAAAAGAGAGAACTGGCTTTTCAGAGCCTCTAGCCACTGCAATGGAACTCCAGATGTGTGTGCCCCTTTGTGTGCATGTGTGACATTGTATGCTTGTGTCACTATGTCTGGCTTACGTAAGACCTGGAGAGTTGAACATGAGTCCTTAGGCTTTGCAGGCAAGCGCCTTAATTGCTAAGCCATCTCTCCAGCCCCATAGCCTTTTCTTTTTTTTTCAAGGTAGGGTTTCACTCTAGCCCAGGCTGACCTGGAATTCATTCTGTAGTCTCAGGGTGGCCTCGAACTCACGGTGATCCTCCTACCTCTGCATCCCAAGTGCTGGGATTAAAGGTGTGCGCCACCACACTCAGCTCAATAGCCTATTTTTTATTGGGTTGTTTGATTTCTTATTATTTAGTTTTTTGAGTTCTTTGTATATTCTGGATATTAATCCTCTGTCAGATGGTAAGGATTTTTTTCCATTCTGTAGGTTGTCTCTTTGCCTCTATTCACTGTGTCCTTTGCTGTACGAACTTTATAATTTCATGAGGTCCCAGTGGTTGATCTGTGGTTTTATTGCCTGAGCAACTGGAGTTATATTCAGAAAGTCATTGCCTATGCCAGTATGTGGAAGGGTTTCCCCTACTTTTTCCTTTGGCAGTTTCAGAGTTTGGGGTCTGATATTAAGGTCTTTGGTCCATTTGGACCTGATTCTTGTGCATGGAGATAGATAAGGGTCTCTTTTCACCCTTCTACTTAGAGATGCCCAGTTTTTCCAACACCATTTGTTAAAGAGGCTGTCTTTTCTCCAATGAAAATTTTTGGCATTTTTGTTGAAAATCAGGTGGCTGTAGCTGCGTAGATTTACATCTGGGTTCTTTATTCTTTTTGTTTGTTTTTCGAGGTAGGGTCTCACTCTGGCCCAGGCTGACCTGGAATTCACTAGGTAGTCTCAGGGTGGTCTTGAACTCATAGCAATCCCCCTACCTCTGCCTCCCGCGTGCTGGGATTAAAGGCGTGCGCCACCACGCGCGGTCTGGGTCCTCTGTCCGGTTCCATTGATCTTTGTGTCTGTTTTTGTGCCATGCTGTTTTTGTTACTGTGTCTCTGTAATAAGTACGTATGGTGATGTCACCATCCTTATTTTTGTTTCTCAAAATTGTTTTGGCTATTCAAGGTTTTAGTGTTTTGTGTGTGTGTGTGTGAGTGTGCGCGCGCGCTTCCAAATGAATTTTAGGACTGCCATTTCTATTTCTGTGAAGAATGCCATTGAAGTTTTGGTGGGGGTTGCATTAAATGTGTGGCTTAGTGATAAGCACTTCCAGCGCAGGCCCCTATTCCAGGCTTTGGGGCAGGTGTTGACCCCGTACGGATGGCTTCCGTGTCACCTGGGCTGTGTGCCTGCTTGGGTCCCTCTGTACTGCGCTGCAGGCTGGGCTAGGCTGGCTAGGTCGGTGGGCCCGCTGCTCTGTTCTCCTGTGCTGGGTGCTGGGTGGCTGGTCTCCCTTCCCCAGGTCTACAGTGGTTGCCAGTGCTGGTGGTTGAGTTTCTCCATTAGTGATTTATCTCTCTACCATTGACCTACATGCAGCGTAGCTTTTCCCAGCTTTCTGTCAGCTGGTCCACATGGAGGAGGCTTTCAGCTCAGCTCCAGCAGGATTTCACAGTGACCTTGCAGCCCAAGTATGTGGAGTCCTCAGCAATAAGGTCTTACCATCTATTCCTGGTGGCCGTGGCCTGTAATATTTTGGGGGTATCAGTGACCTCTCTGGCCAACAACTCACTGGAAGGCATCCCATCCCTGGCACTGAAAATTTCTAGTAACAATAATCTATGGCTTCTGAGTGTTCCATTGTCCAGAAAAGTAGGTTTCCATATGACTTATTTATATTCTCTTAGATTTCGATTAGCCCTCCTCCACCTTTCCTTTACCCAATCTCTTCCCCTGACCTCACTTAGGCCTTTTCACCCTCATTAATCTGTTCTTCTACTTACATATATACAATATCATCCTGTTGAGTCCCCCCCTCTCCCTTTCTATTCCTTTTATATCCCCTTTCTAGCTTACTGGCCTCTGCTGCTGAGTTTTATTCCAGTCATTTCTAGCTAGGATCCACATATGAGAAAAAACATGTGACGTTTGGCTTTCTGGGCCTGGGTTACCTCACTAAGTATAATCCTTTCCAGATCCATCTATTTTCCTGCAAATTTCATAACTTCATTTTTCTTTACCACTGAGTAGAACTGTACATTGTGTAAACATACCACATCTTCATTATCCACTCATCAGTTGAGGGACATCCAGGCTGGTTCCATCTCCTAGGTCTTGTGAACAGAGCGGCAATAAGCATGGTTGTGCACGTATCTCTAAGGTAGTGAGATGAGTCCTTAGGATATATGCCTAGGAGTGGTATAGCTGAGTCATATGGTAAGTCTGTTTTTAGCTGTCTCAGGAACTTCCATACTGATGTCCACAATGGCTGGACCAGATTGCATTGCCACCAACAGTGTAGAAGGGTTCCTCTTTTTTCTGCATCCTCACCTGCATTTATGGTCATTTGTTTTCATGATGGTAGCCAATCTGACAGGAGTGAAATGGAATCTCAATGTTGGACCTTTGTCCTGTTCGTTGATCTTTGTGTCTGTTTTTGTGCCATGCTGTTTTTGTTACTGTGTCTCTGTAATAAGTACGTATGGTGATGTCACCATCCTTATTTTTGTTTCTCAAAATTGTTTTGGCTATTCAAGGTTTTGGGGTTTTGTGTGTGTGTGTGTGTGTGTGCGTGCGCACTTCCAAATGAATTTTAGGACTGCCATTTCTATTTCTGTGAAGAATATCATTGAAGTTTTGGTGGGGGTTGCATTAAATGTGTGGCTTAGTGATAAGCACTTCCAGTGCAGGCCCCTATTCCAGGCTTTGGGGCAGGTGTTGACCCCGTACGGATGGCTTCCGTGTCACCTGGGCTGTGTGCCTGCTTGGGTCCCTCTGTACTGCGCTGCAGGCTGGGCTAGGCTGGCTAGGTCGGTGGGCCCGCTGCTCTGTTCTCCTGTGCTGGGTGCTGGGTGGCTGGTCTCCCTTCCCCAGGTCTACAGTGGTTGCCAGTGCTGGTGGTTGAGTATCTTCACTGGTGATTTCTCTCTCTCCCATTGACCTGCATGCAGCGTAGCTTTTCCCAGCTTTCTGTCAGCTGGTCCACACGGAGGAGGCTTTCAGCTCAGCTCCAGCAGGATTTCTCAGTGACCTTGCAGCCCAAGTATGTGGAGTCTTCAGCAATAAGCTCTTACCATCTATTCCTGGTGGCCGTGGCCTGTAATGTTTTGGGGGTATCAGTGACCTCTCTGGCCAACAACTCACTGGAAGGTATCCCATCCCTGGCACTGAAAATTTCTAGTAACAATAATCGATGGCTTCTGAGTGTTCATTCCATTGTCCAGAAAAAGTTGGTTTCCATATGACTTATTTATATTCTCTTAGATTTCGATTAGGCCTCCCTCCACCTTTCCTTTACCCAATCTCTTCCCCTGACCTCACTTAGGCCTTTTCACCCCCATTAATCTGTTCTTCTACTTACATATATACAATATCATCCTGTTGAGTCCCCTCTCTCTCCCTTTCTATTCCGTTTATATCCCCTTTCTAGCTTACTGGCCTCTGCTGCTGAGTTTTATTCCAATCATTTCTAGCTAGGATCCACATATGAGAAAAAACATGTGACGTTTGGCTTTCTGGGCCTGAGTTACCTCACTAAGTATAATCCTTTCCAGATCCATCTATTTTCCTGCAAATTTCATAACTTCATTTTTCTTTACCGCTGAGTAGAACTGTACATTGTGTAAACATACCACAGCTTCATTATCCACTCATCAGTTGAGGGACATCCAGGCTGGTTCCATCTCCTAGGTCTTGTGAACAGAGCGGCAATAAGCATGGTTGTGCACGTATCTCTAAGGTAGTGAGATGAGTCCTTAGGATATATGCCTAGGAGTGGTATAGCTGAGTCATATGGTAAGTCTGTTTTTAGCTGTCTCAGGAACTTCCATACTGATGTCCACAATGGCTGGACCAGATTGCATTGCCACCAACAGTGTAGAAGGGTTCCTCTTTTTTCTGCATCCTCACCTGCATTTATGGTCATTTGTTTTCATGATGGTAGCCAATCTGACAGGAGTGAAATGGAATCTCAATGTTGGATTTTTTGTTGTTGTTGTTGTTTTGGTTGTTTTTGTTGTTGTTGTTGTTTTTGTTTTGTTTTCAAGGTAGGGTTTCACTCTAGCCCAGGCTGACCTGGAATTCACTCAGTAGTCTCAGAGTGGCCTTGAACTCATGGCGATCCTCCTACCTCTGCCTTCAAGTGCTGGGATTAAAGGCGTGTGCCACCTCGTCCCACTCTCAATATAGCTTTTAAAAATTTTTTAAATTATTTTTTATTTATTTTTGGAGAGAGACAGAGGGAGAGGGAGACAGATAGAGATGGGCGCGCTAGCAGCCTCTCAGCTGCTGTGAATGAAATCCAGATGCGTGCGCCCTTTGTGGGCAAGTGCGGCATTGCGCCCTTGTGTCACTTTGCATCTGGCTAAATGTGGGACCTGGAGATTGGAACCGGGTTCTTAGGCTTAGCAGGCAGGCGCCTTAACCCCTAAGCCATCTCTCCAGCCCTCTCAATATAGTTTTAATCTACATTTCTCTGATGGCTAGGGATGTAGAACATTTTTTTAGATGTTTATATGCCATCTGTATTATATATATATTTATTTTTTAAAAGAACTTTATTTATTTATTAGAGACAGAGAAAGGGAGAGAGAGAGTGAGTGAGAATGGGCGCACCAGGACCTCTAGCCACTGCAGAAGAACTCCAGATGCATGCGCCACCATGTGCATCTGGCTTACATGGGACCTAAAGAATCAAACAAGGGTCCTTAGGCTTTGCAGTCATGCGCCATCTCTCCAGCCCTGTATTTCTTCTTTTGAGAACTCTCTATTTAGTTCCATATCCCATTATTTGATTTCTTATTCGTTTTTTGAGTACTTTGAATATCCTAGATATTAGTCCTCTGTCAGATGTATAGCTGCTGTGCCACCATCTTAATGGAAAGTAACCCCCTTTTTTTTTTTTTTTTTTTTTTTCAAGGTAGGGTATCACTCTAGCCCAGACTGATCTGGAATTCACTATGTAGTTTCAGGGTGACCTGGAACTCATGGCAATCCTCCTACCTCTGCCTCCCGAGTGCTGGGATTAAAGGCGTGCGCCACCATGCCCAGCTCTATTTTATTTGTTTATTAGAGACAGAGAGAGAGAATGGTTGTGCCAGGGTCTCTAGCCACAACAAACAAACTGCAGACGCATGCACCTTGTGTTTTTGGCTTACGTGGGACCTGGTGAATCGAAGCTGGATCCTTAGGCTTTGCAGGCAAGCACCTTAACCGCTAAGCCATCTCTCCAGCCCAAAATACTTGCTTAAAAAGTGTGGGAAGTGTGACCTGTGCAGTTGGACCCACCTAAAGCCAGATGCACCAAGTGCTGCATGTGTCTGGAGTTTATTTGCAGTGGCTGGAGACCCTGGTGTGCCCATTCTCTCTCTTTCAGGTGTGGTGGCACACATCTTTAATTCCAGCATTCAGGAGGCTGAGATAGGAAGATTGCCATGAGTTCAAGGCTACCCTGAGACTACATAGTGGGCTAGAGTGAGACCCTACCTCAAAAATCTAAAATACAAACACCCCCCCCCAAATATACATACAGGCATACATACATACACACACATATAAATATAGCCGGAGTTTGTTGCAGTGGCTAAAGGCCCTGGCTTACCCATTCTCTCCATCCCTCTCTCTCTATCTCTCTCTCTGCAAATAAATAAATAAATAAATAAATAAATAAATAAATAAATAAATGTTTAAAAAATATTTTGGGGAGCTGAAGAGATGGCTTAGCAGTTAAGGCATTTGCCTACAAAGCTGAAGGACCCGGGTTTGATTCCCCAGATCCCACATAAGCCAGATGTACAAGGAGGTACATGCATCTGGAGTTCTTTTGCAGTGGCTGGAGGCCCAGGCACACCCATTCTCTCTCTCTTTCTCTCTCTCCCTCTTCCTGCCTCTTTATCTCAAATAAATAAATAAAATACATTTTTAAAAAATCTTAAGAATTTTGTGTTAAAGCCCATGGAAGGGAAAAGCAGGTGTGGTGGCGCATGCCTTTAATCCCAGCACTCGGGAGGCAGAGGTAGGAGGATCACCATGAGTCCGAGGCCACCCTGAGACTACTTAGTGATTTCCAGATCAGCCTGGACTAGAATGAAACCCTCCCTCAAAGAAACAAAAAAAAAAAAAAAAAAAATTAAATTAAATGAGAAGGGGTATGACGAGTGGTAACTTAGGGAAATTTCACCTGAGGCCTTTCTTTTTTATTATTTTTAATATTTTATTTATTTATTTGAGAAGAGAGAAAGAGGCAGAGAGAGAAAGAAAGGCAGCTAGAGAATGGATGCTTCAGGGCCTCCAGCCAGTGCAAACGAACTCCAGATGCATGTGCATCTGGCTTATGTGGGTCCTGGGGAATTGAACCAGGATCCTTTGGCTTTGCAGGCAAATGCCTTAACCACTAAGCCATCCCTCCAGCCCCTACCTGAGGCCTTTCCTGACCATCCCTGACTAGAATTCCTTATGTGACATACCACCCAATATGTCCTCTGTCACAGTACTTAGAGGACTGTGTGGAAATGCTTATTATTTCACTGGTTCTCTTCATTGTTTAAAAATAGATTTGCTATCTCTTTTTAAAAATTATTTATTTACTACGGGGATGTATGAACATCATTGGAATTGGTAAAAACTATGGGAACTTTTAAAGATGGACTGAATGCATTGCATTTTAAAAAAATTATTTAATGCTGGGCTAGTGGCGCACACCTTTAATCCCAGCACTCGGGAGGCAGAGGTAGGAGGATTGCCTTGAGTTCAAGGCCACCCTGAGACTACATAGTTAATTCCAGGTCAGCCTGGGATAGAGTGAGACCCTACCTTCCTCGAAAAACAAACAAACAAACAAACAAAAAAAATATTTATTTATTTGAGATAGAAGAGGCAGATAGAGAGAATGGGCATACAGGGCCTCCTGCCACTGCAAACGAACTCCAGACACATGCACTACTTTGTGTACCTGGCTTATGTGGGTCCTGGGGGATCGAACCTGGGTCGTTAGGCTTCCCAGGCAAGTGCCTTAACCACTAAGCCATCTCTCTAGCTCGGTTTTCTTTGTTTTGAGACATGGGTCACACATGATATTCTTGCTGCCTCACATGGTATTTGTTCCTTATTACAGTATTCAGTGTCTTGTTTCTTTTCTGGGGGGTGGGGAAGCGTGTTTCATAAGGTCTAATGTAGGCAGTCTGGCCTTGAACTAGATATGTAGCCCAGGCTGGCCTTGAACTCCTGATCTTTCTGCCTTCACGTCCCAAGTACTGGGACAACATCATTTTCACAGACACCGAATAAATGCATGTAATTTCCCAGACACTGAAATCAATTGAGTAAGTGGCGTTTTTGTTCTGTGCTGTTCTGGAAACTAACTCACTCCCTTTCGTGTTCCCTTCCTGTTCCTTCCTGGGCTCCAAGGAGGAAGCATCTCCTTACTCTTTACTTGATATCTGTTTGAGTTTCCTGACCACTCACCTGGAGAAGTTCTGTTCAGCAAGACAAGATGGCACGCTATGTCTGCAGGAGCCTGGAGTGTTTCCACAGGAGGTGGCTGACCGGCTGCTTCAGACCATGGCATTTCACGGTAAATGAAAGACGGGGAAACAGAAATGAGCTCATTGGCTTTGGATTTTAAGTGTTGGTGTGGTCTTTTTAAAAAAATTATTTAATTAATTAATTTATTTATTTGAGAGAAAGAAAGAGGCGGGGGAGGGAGGGAGGAGAGAATGGGTGTGCCAGGGCCTCCAGCCACCTTGTGCATCTGGCTAACGTGGGTCCTGGAGAGTCGAACTAGGATCCTTTGGCTTTTTAGGCAAACACCTTAACCACTAAGCCATCTCTCCAACCCCTGTTCTTGACTTTAAAAAAAAAAAACTTATTTATTTGAGAGAGAGAGAGGCAGATAGAGAGAGAGAATGGGCATATCAGGGCCTCCAGCCATTGCAAACAAACTCCAGATGCACGCACCACTTTGTGCATCTGCCTTACACGGGTCCTGGGCCCTTAGGCTTTGCAGGCAAACACTGTAATTGCTAAGCCATCTCTCCAGCCCTGTTCTTGACTTTTAAAATTGGAAACCACAGCTAATTTGATACTTGTATTCCACCCTGGGGTGCTAGGTAGGAGTTCTCTTGGGGGGGCTGGAGAGATGGCTCAGCAGTTAAAGGTGCCTGCTTGCAAGGCCTAACTGCCTGGGTTCTAATCCCCAGGACCCATGTAAAGCCAGATGCACAAAGTAGTGCTCATGTCTGGAGTTTGTCGGCAGTGGCAGGAGGCCGTGGCACACCCATTCTCTCTCTATCTGCCTCTCTCTAGTAAAAAAAAAAATAGTGCTCTTGGGGCTGGAAAGATGGCTCAGCAGTTAAGGCACTTGCTTGCAAAGCCTGATGGCCTGGATTCGGTTCCCCATCCCAGACTGTTCTTCCCTTTTCTGTTTCTTTTTTTTCTGGTTTTACAAGGTAGGGTCTCGATCTAGCTCAGACTGGTCTGGAAATCTTTCTGTAATCTCAGGGTGGCCTTGAACTCACAGCAATCCTCTTCCCTCAGCTTTCTGAGTACTGGGATTAAAGACAAGTACCACTATACCTGGCCTTATTCTTACCTTTAAAAAAAAAAATTAAAGCAGGGTGTGGTGGCACACGCCTTTAAACCCAGCACTTGGGAAGCAGAGGTAGGCGATCACTGTGAGTTCAAGGCCACCCTGAGACTGCATAGTGAATTCCAGGTCAGCCTGGACTAGAGTGAGACTCTATCTTGAAAAAATAAACAAACCAACAAAAAATTTACCCAGGAGTGAAGCCACACGCCTTTCATCCCAGTACTCGGGAGGCAAAAGAAAGAGGATCTGCATGAGTTCGAGGCCACCCTGAGACTACATAGTAAATCCCAGGTCTGCCTGGGCTAGAACAAGATCCTACCTCAAAAAAAAAAAAAAAAAAAAGGGTTTGTGAGTATAGGCACACATATGGAGGTCAGAGAGCAGCTTTCAGGTCAGTTCTCATCTATCTTTCTTTTTCTTTTTTCTTTTTTTTTTTGTTTTTCGAGGTAGGGTCTCACTCTGGTCCAGGCCGACTTGGAATCTGGAATTCACTACGTAGTCTCAGGGTGGCCTCGAACTCTCGGTGATCCTCCTACCTCTGCCTCCCGAGTGCTGGGATTAAAGGTGTGTGCCACCACCCCGGCTTTCTTTTTTTAAAAATTTTAAAGATTTATTTATTTACATATTTGCAAGCAGAGAGAGAGAGAGAGAGAATAGGTGTGCCAGGGCCTCTAGCCGCTGTAAATAAACTCCAGATGCATGCACCTCCTCGCGTAGCTGGCTTTACGTGGGTCCTGGGGAATTGACCTCGGATTGTTAGGCTTCACAGAAAAATGCTTCATCCAGTGAGCCATCTCTCTGGCAACCCCCCCCCCCCAGTCCTCATCTTTCTACCCCATTTGAGGCTGGGTTTCTCTGTGGATCTCACTCTCATGTTCTTTTTTTTTTTTCTAAAAATATTTTATTTTTGTTTACTTATTTGTGAGAGAGAGAAAGAAGCAGAGAGAGAGAGAGAGAGGCGAATAGAGATAGAATGGGCGTGCCAGGGCCTCTGGCCGCTGCAAATGAACTCCAGATGCATGAGCCACCTTGTGCATCTTGCTTACATGGGACTTGGGGAATTGAACCTGGGTCTTTAGGCTTTGCAGGCAAGAACCTTAACCATTAAGCCACCTCTCCAGCCCTTGGGAGCACTTTAGAAATGCACAGAATAGCCGGGGGTGGTGGCTTGCCTTTAATCCCAGTACTCGGGAGGCAGAGGTAGGGGGATCACTGAGTTCAAGGCCACCCTGAGACTATAGAGTGAATTCCAGGTCAGCCTGGGCTAGAGTGAGACCCTACTTTGTTTTTATTTTATTGTATTGTATTGTTTATTTATTTGAGAACTACAGACAGAGAGAGAAAGAGGCATAGATAGCGAGAGAATGGGCATGCCAGGGCCTCCAGCCACTGCAAACGAACTCCAGATACATGTACCACCTTGTGCATCTGGCTTACGTGGGTCCTGGGGAATGGAGCCCCAAACCGGGGTCCTTAAGCTTCACAGCCAAGCGCTTAACCACTAAGCCATCTCTCCAGGCCCTTTTAAAAATTTTATTTATTTTTTATTTTATTGTTTATTTATTTGAGAGTGACAGACAGACAGACAAAGAGGCAGATAGAGAGAGGAGACTCTACTTTGAAAAGCCAAAAAAAGCAAAGAAAAGAAAGAAATGGGCACTATGCTGGGGGCTTTGCTAGTCTTCAGCCGTGTGTTCTCCCGCAGGCCTGCTGAACGATGGCACCGTGGGGATTTTCCGGGGCCACCAGATGCGCTTAAAGAGAGCTTGCATTCGCAAAGCCAAGATTTCCGCCGTGGCTTTCCGCAAGGCCTTCTGCCACCACAAGTTAGTGGAACTTGACGCCACGGGGGTGAACGCCGACATCACCATCACGGACATCATCAGCGGCCTGGGCAGCAACAAGTGGATCCAGCAGAACCTGCAGTGCCTGGTGCTGAACTCGCTCACGCTGTCCCTGGAGGACCCCTACGAGCGCTGCTTCAGCCGCCTGGCCGGCCTGCGCGCCCTCAGCATCACCAACGTCCTCTTCTACAACGAGGACCTGGCCGAGGTGGCCTCGCTGCCCCGGCTCGAGAGCCTGGACATCTCGAACACGTCCATCACAGACATCACCGCCCTGCTGGCCTGCAGGGACCGGCTCAAGTCCCTCACCATGCACCACCTGAAGTGTCTCAAGATGACCACCACGCAGATCCTGGACGTCGTGCGCGAACTGAAGCACCTCAACCACCTGGACATCTCCGATGACAAGCAGTTCACGTCGGACATCGCCCTGCGCCTGCTCGAGCAGAAGGACATCCTGCCCAACCTCGTCTCCCTGGACGTCTCCGGGAGGAAGCATGTGACCGATAAAGCCGTGGAGGCCTTCATTCAGCAGCGGCCCAGCATGCAGTTCGTAGGCTTGCTGGCCACCGACGCCGGCTACTCGGAGTTCCTTACAGGCAAAGGGCATTTGAAGGTTAGACCGGGAAACGTAGTCCTCGGTCTGGCTGATTCGTGTCCTTTACTTACATAAGGTCTCTTTTGGGTGAATGTCTAGGGCTGGAGACATGGCTTAGCGGTTAAGGCGCTTGCCTTTGAGGCTAAAAGACCCAGGTTGGATTCCCTAGAACACACATAAGCCAGATGCCCAAGGTGGCACAGGCATCTGGAGTTTGTGTACAGCAGCTGAAGGCCCTGGTGTGCCCATTCTCTCACTATCTGTCTCTATCAAATAAAGTTAAAAGCTGGGCGTTGGCGCACACCTTTAATCCCAGCACTTGGGTGGCAGAGGTAGGAGGATCGCCGTGAGTTCAAGGCCATCCTGAGACTACATAGTGAATTCCAGGTCAGCCTGGGCTAGAGCAAGACCCTACCTTGAAAAACAAAAAAAAATAATAATAATAAATAACTAAATGAATGTCTAGCCGGGCATGCTGGTGCACACTTTTAATCTACTCAGGAGGCAGAGCTAAGAGGATCACTGTGAGTTTGAGGCCAGCTTGAGAATACATAATGAATTCCAGGTCAGCCTGGACTGGAGTAAAACCCTATCTCAAAAATAAAAACACCATAGCTGGGCGTGGTGGCGCACACCTTTAATCCCAGCACTCAGGAGGCACAGGTAGGAGGATCACCATGAGTTCGAGGCCACCCTGAGACTACATAGTGAATTCCAGGTCAGCCTGGACCAGAGTGAAACCCTACCTTGCAAAAAAAAATAAATAAATAAAAAATAAATAAATAAATAAATAAATACACCTTTAATCCCAGCACTCGGGAAGCAGAGGTAGGAGAATCACCACAATTCGAGTCCACCCTGAGACTACATAGTGAATTGCAAGTCAGCCTGAGATAGAGTGAAACCCTACCTCAAAAAACCAAAATAAATAAATAAATAGATAAATAAAAATAAAAACAAAAATAAACAACAAAAAAAGATGAATGTCTAATATATGAAACATCATGAAAGAGGGCATTATATAATGGAAAAGCTTGCCTTAGGGTAAGAAAGCTAATTAAAAACCAGCGGGAGGTGCCTCATTAGTGCCTCAGTCTCATAAAAACCAGAGGGGGCTGGAAAGATAGCTCAATGGTTAAGGCACTTGCCTGCAAAGCCTAGTGGCCCAGGTTCAGTTCCCCAGTACCCATGTAAAGTCAGATGCACAGTGGTGCATGCATCTGGAGTTCGTTAGCAGTGGCTGGAAGCCCTGGTATGTGCCCATTTTCTCTCTCTCTCATTTCTATCCGCTTGCAAATAAATAATTTCTTTTTTTCGAGGTAGGGTCTCACTCTAGCCCAGGCTGACCTGGAATTTACCATGTAGTCTCAGGGTGGCCTGGAACTCATGGTGATCCTCCTATCTCTGCCTCCTGAGTGCTGGGATTAAAGGTGTGAGCCACCATACCCTGCTTTTTTCTTTTTCTTTTTCTCCTTTTTTCTTTTCTCTTTCTGTTTTTCTTTTCTTTTTCTATTTTATTTTATTTTGTTATTTTTGAGGTAGGGTCTTGCTCTAGCTCGGGCTGATTTGGAATTCACTATGTAGTCTCAGGATGGCTTTGAACTCACGGTAATCCTCCTACCTCTGCCTCCTGAGTGCTGGGATTAAAGGCATGTGCCATCACACCTGGCTCTATTTATTTATTTATATTTATATATTTGACAGAGAGTAAGACACGGGGGGGGGGGTGGGAGAATGGCCTCCAGCCACTACAAATGAACTCCAGACACATGTGCCACCTTATGCATCTGGCTTACGTGGATCCTGGGGAACTGAACTTAGATTCTTTGGCTTTGTAAGCAAGTGCCTTAACCACTAAGCCATCTCTCTAGCCCTCTATTTTTTTTTTTTTTTTGAGGTAGGGTCTCACTCTAGTCCAGGCTGACCTGGAACTCACTCTGTAGTCTCAGGCTAGGCTTGAACTCTCAGCAGTCCTCAGCCTCCTGAGTGCTGGGATTAAAGGTATACACCACCATGCCCAGCTGTTTTTTTTTCTTCTTCTTCTTTTCAGAGGGTTCTCATGCTAATGGTTAAAATTTAGGTTAGCAAGGCTGGAGAGATGGCTTAGCGGTTAAGTCTCTTGTCTGTGAAGCCTCCAGCCACTGCAATTGAACTCCATTCACTTGTGCTACCTAGCGGGCACCTGAGACCTCACACATGCATCACCTTGAGCGTTTGGCTCATGTGGGATCTGGCGAGCAGAACATGGGACCTTAGGCTTTGTAGGCAAGTGCCTTAACACTAATCCATTTCCCCAGCCCATGGCCTCACTTTTGGTTAGTACCAGGCATCAATTCCCTCCCATGGAGTGGGTCTTAAGTCCAACCAGAGAGCAATTGGTTCCATCTTTGCACAAATGGGTCAATTGACCTGGCTGCCAGCTGTAGCACTTGAAGAGTCCAGAGCTGGTTAAGCCCATTGATGACTTTTCTTCCCCACAGGCCGCATGGCTCTCTCCAGCATCCTGACAACTAGTCAGCAGGCAAGGAGGCTTCCAGCTCAGCTCCAGCCTGATTTCTCACTGACCAGCAGCCCAGGCATGCAGTCTTTAGAATAGACTCGTTCTATCTAGTTCTGGTGTGCAAACAAGAGCCTGAAATGTTTGGGGAGCATCAGGGCTGTAGCAGACAGCTTCAGGTTCGCTGAGATGAACTTCCAGACCAGGCACAGTGATGGAGGAAGGGATATTTTTTGAAGCTCACAGATCCAGGGGAAGTTCCATAATGACAGAAGAAGCTGGCCTGCCTTCACAGGGCCAAGCAGAGAGAAAAAACCAACCAGGCACACAGCACACAGAGCAAAAACTACTGCCAAAAACTCACACAGCACACTTCAGGAACTCCTACTGGGCACACTTTGCATATCTTTACAATGGAATCTCAAACCCACCTCCACACTGGCCCCCAGTGACATTGCCTCTAGGAAGGTGATTGCAGATGCAAACTATAAAAAGTAATAAAACATTGAATATATTGGGGGCCATATATTCAAACTACCACAAGGGCTCTTCCTGACCAACAGCTCACTCTGGAAAGCATCCCACCCTGGCACTGAACTTTTCTTGTAACAATCCACGGCTTCTAGGCATTATCCACCCCCACAGGGTACTACTGCCCAAACTTTCTCTCATTTTTTTTAAGGTTTAGAGAGATTTTACTAGCTTAAGAGAAGGAAAGAAGGGCTGGAGAGATGGCTTAGTGGTTAAGGCACATGCCTGCGAAGCTTTAAAGACCCTGGTTCAATTCTCCAGGTCCCATGTAAGCCAGATGCACATGGTGGCGCATGCATCTGGAGTTTGCAGTGGTTAGAAGTCCTGGTGTACCCATTTACTCTCTCGCTCCCTTTATCTGTCTCTAATAAGTAAATAAATAAAAATAAAATCTTAAAAGAGAGAGAGAGAGAAAAGGAAAGAGCAGATAGTATGAAGAGATTCTGCTCATGAGAAGGAAGGAGGGTAAAGCTCCCCAAACACACACATTATCTCCCCATGTGTGTGTGTGTATAATTTTTTTCCAAGGTAGGGTCTCACTCTAGCCCAGACTGACCCTGAATTCCCTCTGTAGTCCCAGGCTGTCATCGAACTCAGAGCAATCCACCTGCTTCTGCCTCCCAACTACCACCATGCCCACCTTTGAAATACTTTCTTTTTCTTTTGTTTTTTTTCAAGGTAGGGTCTCACTCTAGCCCAGGCTGACCTAGAATTCACTATATAGTCTCAGGGTGGCCTTGAACTCATGGAGATCCTTCTACCTCAGCCTCCTAAGTGCTGGTATTAAACATGTGCCACCACCACACTTGGTGCCTATAAAAAAATTTTTTTTCAAGGTAAGTTTCACTCTAGCTCAGGCTGACCTGGAATTCACCATCTAGTCTCAGGGTGGCCTTGAACTCATGGTGATCTACCTCTGCCTCCTGAGTGCTGGAATTAAAAGCATGCACTACCATACCTGGCTTGTATTTATTTATTTATTTATTTATTTATTTATTTATTTATTTATTTATTTATTTATTTGAGACTGAGAGAGAAAGAGAGGGAGGGAGGGAGGGAGGAATGAAGGGAGAGAATGGGCACGTTAGGGCCTTTAGCCACTATAAATGCACTCCAGACACATGTGCCACCTTATGCATCTGGCTTACGTGGGTCCTTGGGTATCGAATCTGGGTCCTTTGGCTTTGCAGACAAGCACCTTACTTGCTAAACCATCTCTCTAGCCCAGTGTTTTTTATTTATTTTTATCTTATTTTAGAGAGAGAGAGAATTGGTGCACCAGGGCCTCAGCCACTGAAATTGAACTCCAGACACTCCTTCCACCTACTGTGTGTAAAGCCAGGTGTGGTGTGCACGCCTTTAATCCCAACACTCAGATGGCAGAGATAGGAGAATCACTATGAGTTTGAGGCCAGCCTGGGACTACAGAGTGAATTCCAGGTCAGCATGGGTTAGAGTTACCTTGGAAAACAGACAATCAAACAAAAAAGTTCTTCTGGGAATGGAGAAATGGCTCAACACTTCAAGTAGCTTGCTTGTGAAGCCTGCCTGTACTGGTTCAGCTTCCCAGTACCTATGTAGAGCCAAATGCACAAATTTCAAATACATCTGCAGTGACAAGAGGTCCTGGCACATGCATGCTCTCCTTTATCTACAATAAGTAAATAAAAATATTTAAGGAGCTTTTCTAGGGCTGCAGAGATGGCTTAGCAGTTACGGAGCTTGCCTGCAAAGCCTAAGGACCCATGTTCAACTCTCTAGATTTCATGTAAGCCAGATGCACAAAGGTGAGGCAAGCGCAAAGTCACACATGCCCACTAGGTGGCGCAAGGGTCTGGACTTTGATTCTCTCTGTCCCTTTCTCTCTATTAAAAAAAATGTTTCTCTAACTTTGTGTGTGTGCGTGCACACATGCGTATGTGTGTGCATGCTTCAGGCTTCTTGCCAGTGCAAATGAAAATTAGACACTTGTGCCACCATTTTTTGTTAAATTTATATTTATTGACAACTTCCATAATTGTAGACAATAAACCATGTTAATTCCCTCCCTCCCCACTTTCTCCTTTGAAACTCCACTCTCCATCATATCCCCTCCCCCTCTCAATCAGTCTCTTTTATTTTGATGTCATGATCTTTTCCTCCTATTATGATGGTCTTGGGCAGGTAGTGTCAGGCACTGTGAGGTCATGGCTATCCAGACCATCTTGTGTCTGGAGAAGCACGTTGTAAGGAGTCCTACCCTTCCTTTGGCTCTTACATTCTTTCTGCCCCATCTTCCGCAATGGCCCCTGAGCCTTGGAAGGTGTGTTAGAGATGTCTCAGTGCTGAGCACTCCTCTGTTTCCCTCCACCCAGGCTGATCTGAAATTCTCCATGTCATCTCAGGGTGGCCTCGAACAAACAGTGATCCTCCTGCCTCTGCCTTCTGAGTGCTGGGATTAAAGGTGTGCGCCACTACACCTGGCAAAATATTTATTTATTTATTTATTTGAGAGAGAGTGAGAATGGGCATACCAGGGCTTCCCAGTCACTGCAAACTAACTCCAGCCGCATGTGCCACCTTGTGCATCTGGCTTACGTTGGTCCTAGGGAATTGAACCTAGTTCCTTTGGCTTTACAGGCAAGCACCTTAACTGCTAAGCCATCTCTCCAGTCCCCTGGGAGATACATAATGCCAGTGCTTCTGTGGAGTCAGCATTTGTGCTCAGTGCCTGGTTATGACTTCACTACGGCTTGCTCAATGTATTCATCCCCTGACAGTTATTAGGATATCTGGGTCATTTCACCCCCACTTAACAGTTTGCAGGTTTTGTAGACAGTCACTAATCATTATCTATATTTGGTCAACTAGTGGTCCATGAGCCACAATTTAACATAAAAGTATTAACCTTCCTGGCGTGGTGGCGCGCGCCTCAATCCCAGCATTTGGGAGGCAGAAGTAGGAGGATCGCCATGAGTTCAAGGCCACCCTAAGACTACATAGTAAATTCCAGGTCAGCCTGGGCTAGAGTGAGACCCTACCTCGAAAAACAAACAACACGGCTGGGGAGATGGCTTAGCAGTTAAGGCATCTGCCTGTGAAGCGTAAGAACGCTTGTTTGAATCTCCAGGTCCCACGTTTAGCCAGATGCAAAAGTGACACAAGGGCGCAATGTCACACATGCACACAAGGGGGCGCACGCTTCTGAGTTCATTCACAGAGGATTCTCTGTCTCTCTCAAATTAAAAAAAAAAAAAAAAAAAAAAAAAGGCTGGGGAAATGGCTTAGTGGTTAAGGTGTTTGTCTGCAAAGCCTAAGGACCTCAGTTTGATTTCCCAGGACCCACATGAGCCAGATGCACAAGGGGGCGCATGCGTCTGGAGTTTGTTTGTAGTGGCTGGAGACTGGCACATCCATTCTCTCTCTATGTGCCTTTTCCTCTCTGTCTCTCAAATAAATGAATTAAATTAAATAAAAATTAAAAGTAAAAACTAAAAGAACAGAAAAGTATATTAACCTGTGTAAATGGACAACTTCCAGTTACACCTTTGACCTGAATCTATTAAGAAGCTTGATTTTTTTTCTATTAAGAAGCTTGAATTTATTTGGGGACTATTTATTAAGTACTTATTCTGAGCTGAGACTCATGCTTACACTGTTGATGCACGGGTCAGTACAGCAGAACTGTGATAATATCTAGGAAGTTGTAGAGCGGCCTGGCTCAGGTCACGGTCATTTGGACGCCTCACTGAAAACTTATTTCACTTGATTAGGAAGGGTTAGTACATGTTAACCAAGCCGGGGCGGGGGGGAGAAGGGAAAGTTTTATAACATTATGTGTCATGGCCTTGTGTTGAGAAAGTGTTTGGCTTATTTTATTTTATTTATTTTATTTTATGTTTTTGTTTTTTAATATTTTATTTATTTATTTATTTGATGGGGGGAGGGAGATAATGGGTGCACCAGGGCCTCCAGCCACTGCAAACGAACTCCACACATGTGCCACCTTGTGCATCTGGCTAACTTGGGTTCTGGGGAATCGAACCGGGCTCCTTTGGCTTTACAGGCAAATGCCTCAACCACTAAGCCATCTCTCCAGCCCCTGTTTTTGGTTTTTTTGAGGTAAGGTCTCACTCTAGCTGAGGCTGACCTGGAATTCACTCTGTAGTCTCAGGGTGGCCTCGAACTCATGGCGATCCTCCTACCTCTGCCTCCCGAGTGCTGGGATTAAAGGTGTGCGCCCCCACGCCCCACATGAGGTTGGCTTACTGAAGCAGAGAAAAAGACCAGTAATACCTATTACCTGGTGATGTAGGTGAGCGGGTTCACCTTAAGAGGCAGATAAGAGCTGCAATGTCCCAGGAAGGGCTTTCTAAACAGTGGTCAGTGTCTTGTGATTTATTTAAGCACGGTGTGGGGAGTTGTTCTGAGTCTGTCGTGGGTGGGCTAGGTTGGGAAGTGTTCCAAGCCTCACGTAAGTGTGCCGCACGCAGTCTTTACGCTGGTGTGAGGCTGGAGAAGGGAGGGAAGGGGAGGGGAGGGCGAAAGCTTTGGCTGAAGGGAGGGGACGGAGGTCCAGGGCCAATGCTTTGCTGTGTTCAAAGGTGTCTGGAGAAGCCAACGAGACCCAGATCGCCGAGGCACTGAAGCGGTACAGTGAGCGGGCATTTTTCGTTCGCGAAGCGTTGTTTCACCTGTTCAGCCTGACTCACGTGATGGAGAAAACAAAGCCAGAAATTTTAAAGGTAAGCAAAATCAACTCTACATGAAAACTTTGAAACTATCCCCCTGGTGGATGACTTAAAAAAAATAAATTTCATTTAGTTGAGAGAGAGTGAGAGAGAGAATGGGCATGCCAAGGCCTCCAGGCAGGGTCTCACTCTAGCCCAGACTGACTTGGAATTCACTATATAGTCTCAGGCTGCCCTGGAACTCACAGTGATCCCCCTGCCTTGGCCTCCTGAGTGCTGGGATTCGAGGTATGCACCAACACGCCTGGCTTTTATTTTTATTTTGTTTCCTTTTATTTATTTATTTTTAATTTTTAAAATTTAATTAATTTAGGTATTTGAGAGAGTGAGAGAGAAAGCAGAGAGAGAGAGAGAGAGAGAGAGAATGGGCACTGCAGGGCCTCCACCCACTGCAAACGAACTCCAGATGCATGAACCACCTTGTGCATCAGGCTTACGTGGGTCCTGGGGAATCAAACCTGGGTCCTTTGGCTTTGCAGGCAAGCGCCTTAACTGCTAAGCCATCTCTCCAGCCCATTTTGTTTCCTTTTGATTTTTAAAAATATTTTATTTATTTATTTATTTATTTATTTATTTATTTATTTATTTATTTATGAGAGAGAAAGAGGCAGAGAGAGAGAAAGAGGGAGGGAGGGAATGGGCCCGCCAGGGCCTCCAGCCACTGTAAATGAATACCAGACACCAGACGCATACGGCCCCTTGTGCATCTGCAGCCCATTTTGTTTCCTTTTGATTTTTTTTTTTTTTTTTTTTTTTTTTTTTGGTTTTGGAGAATCTCACCTGGGACCAGGCTGACCTGGAATTAACAGGTCAACGGTGGCCTTAACTGCTAAGCCATCTGTGCAGCCCATTTTGTCTCCTTTTGATTTTTATGTTAAATTGAATTGGTGATCCTGAGTTTCAGCTAGTAGGTATAAACGAGAGAAATCAGTTTGCACAATGTATTTGAAGCTTTATAATAGTCTCATTGGGTGACGTGACTGCTTTCAAGTGCATATTTAACTACTTACAAGCACGACGCTTTATCATGAGCTCTAGTAGAAAATGGAGATGGCTGACTGAAGTCAGTATACATTGTCCTCGCTGGACACTCCAGGTGAAAACAGCTGGACACTGGCCAGGTGGACAGAGAATGGAGAAGGTGCCAGACGTCTCATTGAAATTGTTGCAGAGCAATGCGCTCCTGTTCAGTGACAAGGGCTTGCATTTATCAGATGAAATGAGAACCCGATTTCTTTTCCAGCTTGTGGTTACTGGGATGAGAAATCACCCCATGAATTTGCCAGTGCAACTGGCTGCCAGTGCTTGTGTGTTCAACTTAACCAAGCAGGACCTTGCAGCGGGAATGCCTGTCCGACTCCTGGCTGACGTGACCCATCTGCTGCTCAAAGCCATGGAACATTTTCCTAACCATCAGCAGGTAGGTACACGCGACTCACCTATGTCCATATTCACTTCAATAGACCATTAACCTCTCTCTCCCTCTCTTTTTTTTTTTATAAAATGTTTATTATTATTATTATTTTTTTTTTTTTTGGTTTTTCGAGGTAGAGTTTCACTTTAGCACAGGCTGACCTGAATTCACTCTGTAGTCGCAGGGTGGCCTGAGATTACAGAGATTACAGTCATTTGCCACCATGCTTGGCATTAAAAATCATTGGTGGGCTGAAGAGATGGCTTAGTGGTTAAGGCATATGCCCGCAAAGCCTAAGGACCCCGGTTCCATTCTCCAGGTCCCACTTAAGCTAGATGCATATGGTGGCGCATGCGTCTGGAGTTCGTTTGCAGTGGCTAGAGGCCCTGGCATGCCCATTCTCACTCTTTCTTTCTCTCTCCCTCTCTCTGTCTCAAGTAAATAAATAAATAAATAAATATCACTGGTAAATTTGATTTAAGGAGCTGGGCATGGTGACTCATGCCTATAGAAGGATTGTCATGAGTTTGAGATGAGTTCCAAATCAGAGTGGGCTAAAGTGAGACCCTACCTCAGGAAAAAAAAAAAGTAGGTCTGGAGAGATGGCTCATCAATTAAGGCACTTGCCTGCAAAGCCAAAGGACCCAGGTTCTATTCCCCAGGACCCACCTAAGCTAGATGCACAAGGTGGCGTGTGCATCTGGAGTTTATTTGCAGTGGCTGGATGCCCTGACACAGCCATTCTCTCTCTCTCTCTCTCTCTCAAATAAATGAAAATAAAAATAAATTTTTTAGAAAAGTAAACAGTGTTGGGAATATAGCTCGATGGGAAAGCCACAATCAATCCCCAGTACCACCCAAACGAAAGGTCAGAAGGGTTGGGATATAGTTCAGTTGGTAGAGTTTTTGCCTAGATTTCATATGTTCTGAGTTTAACCCCTGGCCCTGCTGGCCATGGTGACACCCCTGTAACCTCAGCACTAGGGAAGTGGAAACAGAAGGATCACTTCAAGGTTCTCTAGATGCATAAAAAGCTTGAAGCCAACCTGGGCTATCTCAAAAAAAAAAAAAAAAAAAAAAAAAAAGGGGCTGGGGAAATAAATGGCTTAGTGCTTAAGGCATTTGCCTGTGAGACCTAAGGACCTGGGTTCGATTCCCCAGGACCCATGTAAGCCAGATGCACAAAGTGACGCATGCATTTGGAGTTCGTTTGCAGTGGCTGGAGGCCCTGGAATGCCCATTCTCTCTTTCTCTCTGCCTCTTCCTCTCTCTCTCAAAAAAAAATAAAAATAAATAAAATATTTTTTTAAAAGGCTTGGCTGGAGAGATGGCTCAGTGGTTAAGGCGCTTGCCTGTGAAGCCTATGGACTCCAGTTTGATCCCCCAGTCCCCATGTCAGCCCCATGCACAAGGTGGCACATGCATCTGGAATTCATTTGCTGTGGCTAGAGGCCCTGGCATGCCCATTTCTCTTTCTGTATCAAATAAACAAAACAGATACAAATTCTTTTAAATAGCAGTGAATGATAAAAGAATCACAGATTCAGACCTCACCTTAGGTGAGTCTCTGCAGAAGAACTCACGTACATCATTTCATTTATTCATGTTCAGAAACAAAATGTCCATCGTGTTAAAGACAGGCTCTGTGCATTTGCTGTGTAGACAAACATGACTTTGGACTTCTGATCCTCCTGTCTCCACTTCCCAAGTACTAGGATTGCAGGCGTATGCCACCATGCCTGGTTTTATGTGTTTTTGTTCCTTTTTTTCCTCAGTTTTTAAAAACTTTTTATTTATTTGCAAGCAGACAGAGAGAGGGAGGCAGTCAGAGAGAGAATGGGCACGCCAGGGTCTGTAGCCACTGCAAACGAACTCCAGATGCATGTGCCCCTCAGGCATCTGGCTTATGGGTCCAAGAGAATCGAACTGGGATCCTTTGGCTTTGCAGGCAAATGCCTTAACCGCTAAGCCATTTCTCCAGCCCTTTTTTCCTAAGAGTTCAAGGCCACCCTGAGACTACAGAGTGAATTCTTGGTCAGCCTGGGCTAGAGTGACACCCTACCTTGAAAAACAAAAAACAAGGCAAAGATTTTATATTGTTTCAAGATTTAAGAATAGTAACTGGGGCTGGAGAAATGGCTTAGCGGTTAAGGCGTTTGCCTGCAAAGCCAAAAACCTCAGTTCGATTCCCCAGGACCCACATAAGCCAGATGCACATGGTGGTGTATGCATCTGGAGTTTGCAGTGGCAGTGGCTGGAGGCCCTGGTGTGCCCATTCTCTCTGTGTCTGCCTCTTTCCCTCTATCACTCTCAAATAAATTTAAAAAATTAAAATGAAAATTAAAAATGAATAGAAATAGGCAGGTAGGTGAGAGAGAGAGAGAGAGAGAGAGAGAGAGAGAATGGTGCACCAGGGCCTCCAGCCACTGCAAAATCGAACTCCAGATGCATGCACCCCCTTTTTGGAAGACTATTTCTTTTTTTAAAAGACTATTTCTAGGAGCCTGGCGTGGTGGCACACGCCTTTAATCCCAGCACTCGGGAGGCAGAGGTAGGATCGCCGAGAGTTTGAGGCCACCCTGAGACTACATAGTTAATTCCAGGTCAGCCTGGACCACAGAGAGACCCTACCTCACAAAAAATTAAAAAATAAAAAATAAATAAATAAATAAATAAATAAATAAATAAAAGACTATTTCTGGCTAAAAGATAAAATTCTTTCAGAATTTTATTCAGAATATTCTTTCTTTCTTTGATTCTTTAGTTACAGAAGAATTGCCTTCTTTCACTCTGCAGTGACCGGATCCTTCAAGATGTTCCATTTAACAGGCAAGTGATCGCTTTAAAACTTAAAATTTAGAATTTGAGGGCTGGAGAGATGGCTTAGTGGTTAAGGCTCTTGCCTGCAAAGCCAAAGGACCCAGGTTCGATTCCCAGGACCCACGTAAAGCCAGATGCACAAGGTGGTGCATGCATCTGGAGATCATTTGCAGTCACTAGAGGCCCTGGCACTCCCATTCTTTCTCTCTATCTGCCTCTGTCTCTTAAATAAATAAAATATTTCTTAAAAATTAAAAATTTTAGAAATCTGTCTTGGATCATTTCTTACCAGTTAGAATATTTTTAGTGTAAGGTTAAGTAAGTAGATGGAATTGTGGGTTGCTTTAAAGAGTACTGGATCTGGGATGGAGAGATGGCTTAGCCATTAAGGCGTTTGCTTGAGAAGCCTGAGGACTCAGGTTCTATTCCCCAGTATCCACGTCATTCAGATGCACAAGGTGGCGCATGTATCTAGAGTTTCTTTGCAGTGGCTGGAGGCCCTGACGTGCCCATTCTTTCTCTAGCCGCCCACCCCCCAGTAAATAAATAAAATTGTTTTAAAAGAATATTTCATCTACTTTCCCAAATGTATTGCTTTGTAAAGCAAATTGGCACTGGCATTTTTAGCCCTTGGCGTAAGAATTCATATTGGTCAGCAGGGCGTGGTGGCACACACCTTTAATCCCAGCACTCAGGAGGCCGAGGTAGGAGGATCACCATGACTTTGAGCCCAGCCTAGGACTACATCATGAATGAGTTTCAGGTCAGCCTGGGCTAGAGTGAGACCCTACCTCAAAAAAAAAAAAAAAAAAAAAGCCCCAACATTAAAATTAAAATTATATGAGCTGGAGAAATGGCTTAGAGGTTAAGGCGTTTGCCTGGGACTGAAGCCTAAAGACTCAGGTCAGTTCCCCAGGACCCCTGTAAGCCAAATGCTCATGCATTTGGAGTTTGTTTGCAATGGCTGGAGGCTCGGGCATGCCCATATTCTCCCTCTCTCTCTCTTTCTCTCTCTGTCTCCGCCCCTTTCTTTTTCTCTCTCTTATGTTCTCTCAAATAAATAAATAATTTTTTTTTAAAAAAGAGAATTTTGAGCCGGGTGTGGTGGCGCATGCCTTTAATCCCAGCACTCGGGAGGCAGAGGTAGGAGGATCGCCATGAGTTCAAGGCCACCCTGAGACTACAGAGTGAATTCCAGGTCAGCCTGGGCCAGAGTGAGAGCATACCTCGAAAAACCAAAAAAAAAAAAAAAAAGAGAGAGAAATTTTGGGGGCTGGAGAGATGGCTTAGAGGTTAAGGCACCTGCCTACAAAGCCTGAGAACACCCATTCGATTCTCCAGGTCCCACATTTAGCCACACACAAAAGTGACACAAGAGCGCAATGGTGCACATGCACACAAGGGGGCATGCATCTGGAGTTCGTTCACAGTGGCTGAGAGGCTGCTGGCGTGCCCGTTTTCTCTTTCTCTCTCTCCTCTCTCAAATTAAAAAGAAAAGATACCAGGAGTGGTGGTGGCAAAGATTTTATATTGTTTCAAGATTTAAGAATAGTAACTGGGGCTGGAGAAATGGCTTAGCGGTTAAGGCGTTTGCCTGCAAAGCCAAAAACCTCAGTTCGATTCCCAGGACCCACATAAGCCAGATGCACATGGTGGTGTATGCATCTGGAGTTTGCAGTGGCAGTGGCTGGAGGCCCTGGTGTGCCCATTCTCTCTGTGTCTGCCTCTTTCCCTCTATCACTCTCAAATAAATTTAAAAAATTAAAATGAATAGTAGCTGGTGTTTCATTCGTCTTTTTTTTTTTTTTTTAAGACTTATTTATTTGAGAGAGAGAGATAGAAATAGGCAGGTAGAGAGAGAGAGAGAGAGAGAGAGAGAGAGAGCACCAGGGCCTTGCAATCCCAGATGCATGCACCCCCTCGGGAGGAGAATCGAGCAGAGGTCCTTAGGATAGGCGCGCTAAGCCATCTCTCCAGCCTCAGTATTTCTAGAGCCTGCACACCCTGAGACTACAGAGTTAGGATTCCAGGTCAGGCCTGAGACCACAGAGACCACAGAGAGACCCTACCTCACAAAAAAATAAAATAAATAAATAAATAAATAAATAAATAAATAAATAAATAAAAGACTATTTCTGGCTAAAAGATAAAATTCTTTCAGAATTTTATTCAGAATATTCTTTCTTTCTTTGATTCTTTAGTTACAGAAGAATTGCCTTCTTTCACTCTGCAGTGACCGGATCCTTCAAGATGTTCCATTTAACAGGCAAGTGATCGCTTTAAAACTTAAAATTTAGAATTTGAGGGCTGGAGAGATGGCTTAGTGGTTAAGGCTCTTGCCTGCAAAGCCAAAGGACCCAGGTTCGATTCCCCAGGACCCACGTAAAGCCAGATGCACAAGGTGGTGCATGCATCTGGAGATCATTTGCAGTCACTAGAGGCCCTGGCACTCCCATTCTTTCTCTCTATCTGCCTCTGTCTCTTAAATAAATAAAATATTTCTTAAAAATTAAAAATTTTAGAAATCTGTCTTGGATCATTTCTTACCAGTTAGAATATTTTTAGTGTAAGGTTAAGTAAGTAGATGGAATTGTGGGTTGCTTTAAAGAGTACTGGATCTGGGATGGAGAGATGGCTTAGCCATTAAGGCGTTTGCTTGAGAAGCCTGAGGACTCAGGTTCTATTCCCCAGTATCCACGTCATTCAGATGCACAAGGTGGCGCATGTATCTAGAGTTTCTTTGCAGTGGCTGGAGGCCCTGACGTGCCCATTCTTTCTCTAGCCCACCCCCAGTAAATAAATAAAATTGTTTTAAAAGAATATTTCATCTACTTTCCCAAATGTATTGCTTTGTAAAGCAAATTGGCACTGGCATTTTTAGCCCTTGGCGTAAGAATTCATATTGGTCAGCAGGGCGTGGTGGCACACACCTTTAATCCCAGCACTCAGGAGGCCGAGGTAGGAGGATCACCATGACTTTGAGCCCAGCCTAGGACTACATCATGAATGAGTTTCAGGTCAGCCTGGGCTAGAGTGAGACCCTACCTCAAAAAAAAAAAAAAAAAGCCCCAACATTAAAATTAAAATTATATGAGCTGGAGAAATGGCTTAGAGGTTAAGGCGTTTGCCTGGGACTGAAGCCTAAAGACTCAGGTCAGTTCCCCAGGACCCCTGTAAGCCAAATGCTCATGCATTTGGAGTTTGTTTGCAATGGCTGGAGGCTCGGGCATGCCCATATTCTCCCTCTCTCTCTCTTTCTCTCTCTGTCTCCGCCCCTTTCTTTTTCTCTCTCTTATGTTCTCTCAAATAAATAAATAATTTTTTTTTAAAAAAGAGAATTTTGAGCCGGGTGTGGTGGCGCATGCCTTTAATCCCAGCACTCGGGAGGCAGAGGTAGGAGGATCGCCATGAGTTCAAGGCCACCCTGAGACTACAGAGTGAATTCCAGGTCAGCCTGGGCCAGAGTGAGAGCATACCTCGAAAAACCAAAAAAAAAAAAAAAGAGAGAGAGAGAATTTTGGGGGGCTGGAGAGATGGCTTAGAGGTTAAGGCACCTGCCTACAAAGCCTGAGAACACCCATTCGATTCTCCAGGTCCCACATTTAGCCACACACAAAAGTGACACAAGAGCGCAATGGTGCACATGCACACAAGGGGGCGCATGCATCTGGAGTTCGTTCACAGTGGCTGAGAGGCTGCTGGCGTGCCCGTTTTCTCTTTCTCTCTCTCCCTCTCTCAAATTAAAAAAAGAAAAGATACCAGGAGTGGTGGTGCATGCCTTTAATCCCAGCACTCGGGAGGCAGAAGTGGGAGGATCACTATGAGTTCAAGGCCACCCTGAGACTACATAGTGAATTCCATGTCAGCCTGGGCTAGAGTGAGACCCTACCTTGAAAAACCAAAAAAGAAGAAACTATATTGTTATTTGGAGTGTTTTGTGGACTTTGAGTGTGTATGTGTGTTTAAGGCAGAGACTCGCTCTGTAGCTCAGGCAGGACCTGAACTCTCAGCCTCCTGGGTAAGCTTGGGAGGCAGAGACTGGGGCATGTCGCTGACTGCCTAGTCCACCCACATACTGAGCTCTAGATTCTCAGCCTCTAGCCTCCATATGCATGTGTACACATGTACATTTGCACACACACATGTGCCCACGTACCTGCAAACACACTCACGCATACATATGCATCCCCCAATATTTCTTTCTTTTTTAAAAAATATGTTTGCGGGGCTGGAGAGGTGGCTTACTGGTTAAGGTGTTTGCCTGCAAAGCCAAAGGACCTCAGTTCAATTCCTCAGTGCCCACATAAGCCAGATGCACAAGGTGGCATATGCATCTGGAGTTTGTTTGCAGTGGCTGGAAGCCCTGGTGTGCCCATTCTCTTTCTCTCTTTCTCTCTCTCTGCCTCTTTCCCTCTCTTAAATAAAAAAAATAAAAATAAAAATAAATCTGTTTGTGGCCTGGCATGGTGGTGCACACCTTTAATCCTAGCACTCTGGAGGCAGAGGTGGAGGATCACCATGAGTTCAAGGATACCTTGAGACTACATAGTGAATTCCAGGTCAGCCAGAGCTAGAGTGAGACCTAACTTGAAACCACCCCCCCCCCAAAAAAAATCTGTTTATGGAGCTGGGAAGATGTTCAATGGTTAAATGCATTTGCTTGCAAAGCCTGCTGGCCTGGGTAGACCCAGCCACCCATAAACAGATAGACATTTGTTTGCAGCAGAAAGAGACGTTGCTGCACCCATCCACTCCCCGCCCTCCCCCACACAGGTTCAAATAAATATATAAGAACTGAAACAACAAACATGGTTTATAAGAACATATCTAAAGGGCTGGAGAGATGGCTTAGCGGTCAAGGCAGTTGCCAGCAAAAGCCTAACAACCCAGGTTTGGTGGCGGACTCACATAATCAGATACACAGGGCAGAGGCAGGAGGATCTGCCGAGATTTGCAGCCACCCTGAGACTACATGGTGAATTCCAGGTCAGCCTGGACCAGAGTGAGACCCCTCTCTGTAAAACCTCAAAAAAAAAAAAAAAAATAGCCTAACAACCCAGGTTTGAATCCCAGGACTCACATAGGCAGAGGTACACAGGGCAGTGTGTGCCACCTGAGACTTCATTTGCAGCCACTGGAGGTCAGCCTGTCTCCAGTCTCTGTCTCTGTCTCTGTCACTTTTTTTCCCCTCAAAACAAAACAAAAACAACAACAAAAAAAAATAGCCAGGTGTGGTGGCATACACCTTTAATCCCAGCACTGGGAGGCAGAGGTTGGAGGGTCTCTGAGAGTTCAAGGCCACCCTGAGACTACATAGTGAATTCCAGGTCAGCCTGGACCAAAGTGAAACCCTACCTCACAAAACCAAAAAAAAAAATAAACAAAACAAAAATAAACAAAAAAAAATTATTTTTGGCTGGATGTGGTGGCATACACCTTTAATCCCAGCACTCGGGAGGCAGAGGTTGGAGGGTCGAGGCCACCCTGAGGCTACCAAGTGAATTCCAGGTCAGCCAGGTAAAGTGAAACCAGAGTGAAAACCAAAAATAAATAAATGAAAAAAAAAAAAAAAAACAAATAAAAATTATTTTTGGCAAGCCAGGCATGGTGGTTCATGTGGTAATCCCAGCACTCGGGAGGCTGAGGCAGTAGAATTGCCATGAGTTCAAGACCAGCCTGGGCTATAGATTGAATTCCAGGTCAGCCAAAGCTACAGTGAGACCCAGCTTTAAAAAAACAAATTTAGGGGGCTGGAGAGATGGCTTAGCAGTTAAGGCGCTTGCCTGCAAAGCCAAAGGATCCAGGTTCGGTTCCCCAGGACCCATGTAAGCCAGATGCACAAGGTGGCACATGCATCTGGAGTTCGTTTACAGTGGCTTTAGGCCCTGGCACGCCCATTCTCTCTCCCCACCTATTTCTGTATCTCTCTCTCTCTCTCTCCTCCCTCCCTCTTTCTCTCTCAAATTTAAATCAAATATTTTAAACATTTTTTTCTAATTTCTTTTATTAATTTATTTGTAAGAGAGATACAGAAACAGGCAGGGAAGGAGAGAGAGAGAGACAGAATGGGCATGCCAGGGCCTCCAGCCACTGCAAAAGAACTCCAGATGCATGTGCCATCTCGTGCATCTGGCTTATGTGGGTCCTGGGGAATCGAGCCTTGAACCGGGGTCCTTAGGCTTCACAGGCAAGTGCTTAACCACTAAGCCATCTCTCCAGCCCCTAAATCAAATATTTTAAAAAATTAAAAAGAAAAACAAATTTATTGGAGCCAGACATGGTGGCGCACACTTTTGATCCCAGAACTTGGGAGGCAGAGGTAGGAGGATCACCATGAGTTCAAGGCCAGCCTGGAATTATAGGGTGAGTTCCAGGTCAGCTTGGGCTAGAGTGAGACTCTATCTTGAAAAAATAAACCAAAAAATTAAAATTATATATGAAGCTGGAAAGATGACTTGGCAGTTAAAAGTACTTGCTTGCAAAGATTGCCGCCCAGGTTCAATTCCCACGTCACCCGTGTTAAGTCACAAAGAGTGGTGCAAATGACTAGTGTTCATTTATGACAGCAAGGGGCCTGGCGTGCCCATGCATATGCGCGTGCAATCAAATGATTAAAAATGTACACAAAAAAATAAATAAAATATTTTTAAAAGGGCTGGAGAGATGGCTTAGCGGTTAAGTGCTTGCTTGTGAGGCCTAAGGACCCCAGTTTGAGGCTCGATTCTCCAGGACCCACATAAGCCAGATGCACAAGGTGATGTATGCATCTGGAGTTCATTTGCAGTGGCTGGAGGCCTTGGCATGCCCATTCTCTGTCTCTCTCTCTCTCTGTCACTCTCAAATAAATAAAAATGAACAAACAGCTGTGGAACTCGTGTTGCTGAGATGCTTCACACGTGCTAGTTTGGTCTTCACAACACTTTAATGCCATTGTTTCTCTCACGATCTGAGTAATGCGTAGCTCAGGATAATGACTGGAATAAGATGACGGTCAATGTTGAAATCACTGACTGGCGAGCGTCCTCTTTTTACATAAATACAGTCTTTCTTTGGACGATGGGCTCTGGTTGAACTTAGTGTGTGGCACAGTCCCGTAAACCCAGGAAGAAGTAGAGGCAGGGGGATCAAAAGTTCAAGATCGGGCTGGAGAGATGGCTTAGCGGTTAAGGCGCCTGCCTGCTAAGCCTAAGAACACTGATTCCAATCTCCAGCGATTCTAATCTCCAGGTCCCACGTTTAGCCAGATGCAAAGTGAGGCAAGGGCGCATACATATCTGGATTTCATTCACAGCAGCTGAGACACTGCTGGCGCGCCCATCTCTGTCTTCCTCTCTCTCTGTCTCTCTCTAAAAAAAAAAAATAAAAAATAAAAAGTTTTTTTAAAAAAGTTCAAGATCTTCCTCACTATGTAGTGAGTTCAAGGCTAGCCTGAGCTACGTGAAACTGTCTCCAAAAAAAAAAAAAAAAAAGGTTGAGTTGAGTTGTTTCATGTTGTGGGTACGACCGGAATAAAGAGAAAAGAAGTTACTGCTACACAAAGGAGCTTATTTCTGAACCATTGCGGTTACATGTGAGATTATCCGTCTTGTCTGTCTGCCTATGTTAATTACTTCCTTCGTTGCTATGACAAAATACCAGACAAAAGCAACTTGAAAGGTAGGATTGGGCTGGAGAGATGGCTTAGTGGTTAAGATGTTTGCCTGCAAAACCAAAGGACCCAGGTTTGATTTCCCCAGGACCCATGTAAGCCAGATGCACAAGGGGGCGTACATGTCTGGAGTTTGTTTGCGGTTCCTAGAGGCCCTGGTGTGCCCATTCTCTCTCTCTCTCTCTCTGCCTCTTTCTCTGTCAAATAAATAAAAAAAATTTAAAAATCGTTTTTAAAAAAGGTAGGATTTTCGTTTACAGCTTGATTCATACAGTCCCAAGGCATGGGCAGTGGTCATATAGCATCTGCAGGCAGAAAGAGAACCCTTGGGGCTGGAGAGATGGCTCAGTGGTTAAGATATTTGCCTGGAAAGCCTAAGAACCCAGATTCAATTCCTTAGTACCCACGTAAGCCAGATATACAAGGTGGTGCAGGCGTCTGAAGTTTGTTTGCAGTGGCTAGTTGCCCTGGCATGTCCATTCTCTTGCCTTCTCTCTCTCTCTCTCTTTCTCTGCTTCTTTCTTTCTCTCTCTCAAATAAATAATATTAAAAATTTATATATATATTAAAATATATATTAATATAAAAAATATATATTTAAGCCGAGCATGGTGGTGCACGCCTTTAAACCCAGCACTTGGGAGGCAGAGGTAGGAGAATTGCTGTGAGTTCGAGGCCACCCTGAGAATACATGTTGAATTCCAGGTCAGCTTGGTCTAGAGTGAGACCCTACTTCAACCCCCCAAAAAATATATATGTATGTATATATTTTAAATAAACAAAAATAAGTAAAATAAAGAAAAGGCTTGAGATGTAGCTCACTAAGAGAATTCTTGCACACACAAGGCCCTGGGCCCAAATCCCTGCTACAGAGGTGGGAGGCATTCATCTTCAAAACGCTAAGAGTGGCCTGGAGAGATGGCTCAGCGGTTAAGGCTCTTGCCCGCAAACCTAAGGACCCACGTTCAACTCTCCAGATCCCATGTAAGCCAGACGCACCAAAGTGAGGCGGCGCAAACGTCTGCAGCGGCTGTGCCAGTTCTCACCTTCTTTCTCTGTCTCTCTCTCTCTTGCTCTCCCTCTCTAAAATAAAAAAATATTAAGGGTAATCGTTGTTTTCTGCCAGTTAAGAGAAAATATCCCTTTCCTCCCCACGCCCTTCAACGTTGGCATCACCTGGCGCCTGGATCTCTGAGTGCGCGCCTGGACCTGCAGGATTAACTCAGGAAACCCTCTGTTTTCAGGTTCGAAGCAGCCAAGCTTGTCATGCAGTGGCTGTGCAACCACGAGGATCAAAACATGCAGAGGATGGCCGTGGCCATCATCTCCATCCTGGCTGCCAAGGTACTTGACTCTTGCTGAATGGTTTTCTGTGGGCAGTTGTTTCTCTGCCCACTGCAAATGAACGCTGCGATTCCCACTCCCCCACCTCTGTCTGTGTGCCAGCCTGCCTCCTCAAGCTGCCTTAAATATTACAGGATGCTGGGTGTTTCCACTGGGCCTAGCAGTCTGTTACAATGAATCTTTTTAAAATATTTTATTTATTTATTTGAGAGAGAGAGGGGCAGAGGCAGAGAGAAAGAGAGAATGGGCGCCCCAGGGCCTCCAGCCACTGCAAACAAACTCCAGATGCATGTGCCCCCTTGTGCATCTGGCTTACATGGTTCCTAGGGAATTGAACTGGGGTCCTTAGGCTTCACAGCCCAACGCCTTAACTGCTAAGCCACTTCCCCAGCCCTGAATTTCTTTTTCTTTTCTTGTTTTGTTTTGTTTTGTTTTTGAAGGTAGGGTCTCGCTGTAGCCCAGGCTGAGCTGGAATTCACTATGTAGTTTCAGGGTGGCCTCGAACTCACAGTGATCCTCCTATCTCTGCCTCCGGAGTGCTGGGATTAAAGGTGTGCGCCACCATGCCCGGCTTGACAATGAACTTCTTATGCTTGCTTGCAGCTTTCCACGGAGCAGACTGCACAGCTGGGTGCTGAGCTCTTCATTGTCAGGGTAAGTTCCTTATTCTTCTATCCAAGCCACTAGCTAATCTTTTTTTAAAAGTTTTATTTATTTATTTGCAGGCAGAGAGAGAAGAGAAGAGAGACAGACAGAGAATGGGCATGCCATGTGCCCCAAATGAACTTAGACATGGGTCCTGGGGAATTGAACCTGGGTCCTTTGGCTTTACAGGCAAATGCCTTAACCGTTAAGCCATCTCTCCAGCCCTAGATAATCATTTTTTAAAAAACATTTTTAAAATTTATTTATTAGAGACACAGAGTTACAGAGAGAAAGTGAGAATGGGCATGCCAGGGCCTCTAGCCACTGCAAACGAACTCCAGACACATGCGCCACCATGTGCATCTGGCTCACATGGGACCTGGAGAATCGAACCGGGGTCCTTAGGCTTCGCAGGCATGCTCCTTAACTGCTAAGCCATCCCTCCAGCCCTAGATAATCATTTTTATTGCTGTCAGACAGGCAGTGTTGTGGATCTTTCATAACCTTCCTTTTTTTGGTGGCGCTGCGGAATGGTAATGCAGGACTCCGTGTATGTTAAGTAAGCATTCCACTCGCAAGCTGTGATCACCCTCCTGAATGCTTAAGCACGTACGTAGCACGTGTGCTTTATGTACGTGCGCCTGTCTGTGCTCACGCGGCACCCCGGCACTTGCCTGCTGTGGCCGGAGGAGAACGCTGAGTGTTCCCTTCCATCCTTGCAGTGGGGTCTCTTACTAACTCTAGGCTTGCTGTTGGTGAGCGCTGGGGACTCCCTGGTCTGCTGTCTCCCCAGACATGTGTGGCTACACCTAGCTATTTAAGTGGGTTTTGGAGATTTGAACTCCTGTGGTCTCAGGCCCTCCCTCAGGCCCTCATACATGCACAGGAAGTGAACTTAACCACCGAGCCATCTCTCCAGCCAATTGTTTTTGTTTTGTTCTTTTTTTTTTTTAATAATTTTTTATTATTAAAAAAAGGGAGACAGAGAGGGAGAGGGAGACAGAGATGGCTCACACCAGCCACTTTGAATCTCAGCACTTGGGAGGCAGAGGTAGGAGGATCTGGCCAAACGTTGGAGATTGGAACCCTGAGATTGGAACATTGTGAAGGCTTGCCTTAACCGCTAAGCCATCTCTCCAGCCCTGTTTTGTTCTTTTGAGGTAGGTTCTCACTGTAGCCCAGGCTGACCTGGAATAGACTATGTAAAAAATCATCCTCCCACGGGCCTCCCGAGTGCTGGGATTAAAGGTGTGCACCACCACACCCAGCCCTCTCCAGCCAATTATTTTTATTGATGTTTTGTTGAGGCAGGTTCTCTAGCCCAGGCTGACCTGAACTCACAACAAGCCCATCTCAGTGTTGGGATTTAAAGCATGAACCACTATGCCCTGCCCAGATACATATATGTAGACAGGCAGACATACATATATACATACATATTGCCCAGATACATATAATTTTTTTTCCACAGGTCTGGTCTCACTGTAGCCCAGGCTGACCTGGAACTCATTCTATAGTCAAAGGCTGGCCTCCTACTTCTGCCCCCAATGACCACCATGGCTTGGTTTATAGTTTATAAAAATTTGGTCATTCATAGAACTAACCTGGAATTTACTATGTGGTCTTAGGATGGCATACCTTTAATACCTCTGCCCCCTGAGTGCTGGGATTAAAAGTATGTGCCACACGCCCAGTGATTTTTTTTTTCGACTAGGGTCTCACTAGAACCTGGAATGAGTTCCAGGGTCAGCCTGGGCCTCCTACCTCTGCCTCCCAAGTGCTGAGATTAAAGGTGTGCACCACTATGCCTAGCCTGATTTTTTTAATATTAAAAAAAGAGGGGGCTGGAGAGATGGCTGTGTTAAAAAAAAACGCTGGTTCCATATTCTGGGCAAGGTCCCACGTTTGCAAAGTGACACAAGGGCACAATGTCACTGACCTGTCTACATATCTGTATCTGGCTGAGACACTGGGCATCTCTGGTTCATCTCCCTCTCTGTCTGTCTTTCTCCAAAACAAAACAAAAAAAGGGCTGAGCCCCAACACTGAGAGGGAGAAGTGGGATCTTGTTGAGGCCACCCTGTACTCAAGTGAATCAGCCTGGGCTACAGGCCCTGCCTCAGAAAAAAAAACAAGGCTCAGCAGTTAAGGCAAACAAAACCCAGGTTCAAGAAAAAGCCAGGTTGGCTGGAGTTCATTTGGGCTGGGGCCCTGGCATGGTATTCTCTCTCCCTCTTAAAAATAAATAAATAAAACATTAAAAAAAAAACACCTGATTCTACTGGGACATACTCCCACAGTCCCCAACACCTTAAGAGGGCCCCCTAGATCTATTCCCCTGGACATCAAAATCCAAGTTTAGTTTTAATAAAATACCTGTTCTGTAGGCCACCCATCCAAACTACAACATTCTGCCCTGGCCTCCAGGTCAGCCGTGGGTTGTAAGTGAGACCCAAAGGTCCCCACCTCACCAAAAGATGGTCCCAAAGGGGGCTGGGATGGAGAGATGGCCGCTTGCCTGTTAAAAGCCTGGTTTGATTCCCCAGGACCCATGCCAGATGTACAAGAGGCGCCGGTTCCATTTGCATCTAGAGGCCAAGTCCCATTGTGTGTGTGTCTGTCTTAGCCAGATGCAGTCAGATAAATAAATAAAATGGTTATACAAAAAAATAAAAATAAAAATAAAAGCTGGGCGTGGTGGCGCACGCCTTTAATCCCAGCACTCGGGAGGCAGAGGTAGGAGGATCCCATGAGTTCAAGGCCACCCTGAGACTACATAGTTAATCCAGGTCAGCCTGGGCCAGAGTGGCTGAAAAACTAAAAATAAATAAAAAAATAAAGAGCTGGGGAGGTTTAGTGTTTAAGGTGCTTGCTATCTGACCTGATCCTCTCCAGACCCCATGCAGTGATGCAAGCTCAGTGTCATGCTGCTGGTGTGTCTCTTTGTCCACAGCCACTGAATAAACCCATTCTGTCTCAAAAAAAAAAAAAAAGGGGAGGGAAGGGAGGGAAGGAAAGAAAGAAAGAGAGAGAAAGCTGGGCATAGTATAGCATGCCTTTAATCCCAGCACTCAGGAGGCAGAGGTAGGAGGATTGCTGTGAGTTCAAGGCCAGCCTGAGACTACATAGTGAATTCCAGGTCAGCTTGGGCTATGAGACCCTAAACCTCCCCACAAAAATAATAATAGTGAACTCGGGAGGCAGAGGTAGGAGGATCGCCTGGGCCACCCTGAGACTTCATGAGACCCTGTCAGCCTGAGCCAGAGTGAGACCCTACCAAAAAAAAAAAAAATAATAATAATAATAATAGTAATAATAAGGTTGGAAAGATGGCTTAGCTGTTAAGCCACTTGCTTGCAAAGCCTAATGACCCAGGTTCAACTACCCAGATTCCACATAAGCCAGACGCACAGGGTGACACATGCAAGGTTGCATGTGTGCACACTATGGCTCATACTTCTGGAATTAAATTTCAGTGGCTGGATGCCCTTGATGTGCCAATTCTCTCTCGCTCTTGCCCCCTCATTTAAAAAAAAAAAAAAAAAGAGCCGGATGTGGTGGCACACACCTTTAATCCCAGCACTCAGGAGGTAGAAGTAGGAGGATGGCCATGAGTTCGAGGCCACCCTGAGACTACATAGTGAATTCCAGGTCAGCCTGAGCTAGAGTGAGACCTTACCTCGAAAAATAAAAACAAAACAATAACAACAACAAGAAAGACCAGTCTGTTCGGCTTGCCTCAAAATAAATAAATAAAGACATAAACAAGTGGAACAACCTTTACAGGAACTGCTTTTAGCTATTAGACTAGTCCCCCTGGTCTTGTGATTTTGAGGAAACTTATGCTAAAACAACTCAATAATGAAAACTTAATTCTGTATTCTTCCTTTCAGCAACTTCTTCAAATAGTGAAGCAGAAAACCAACCAGAACTCGGTGGACACCACGCTGAAGTTCACCCTGAGTGCACTGTGGAACCTCACGGACGAGTCCCCAACGACCTGCAGACACTTTATTGAAAACCAAGGGCTGGAGCTCTTCATGAGAGTGCTCGAGGTGCGCCTGGGAGCTCGGTCTGCGTCTTGACCTGGGTTTGCTTAAGCATTTACTCACTGCGCTTGATTTGTCACACACTTACAGGTTTCTCTTTCTTCCTTACAGTCTTTCCCCACCGAGTCATCCATTCAACAGAAAGTTCTGGGACTTTTGGTAAGATACAAAGGTTTCCTGCTCAATTCCAAGTTTTCTTTATGTTCCATATGAGGGCATACATTGAAAGTTGCTGCCATGTTATTTGTGAACAGACAATGATGTTGGAAAATACTTTTAAAAAATTAAGGTTTAAGCCGGGTGTGGTGGCGCACACCTTTAATGCCAGCACTTGGGAGGCAGAGGTAGGAGGATTGCTGAGAGTTCGAGGCCACTCTGAGACTACATAGTTAATTCCAGGTCAGCCTGGACCAGAGTGAGACCCTACCTTCCTCGAAAAACCAAAAAAAAAAAAAAAAAAAGATTTAGGGCTGGAGAGATGGCTTAGCACTTAAGGCATTTGCCTACAAAGCCAAAGTACCCTGGTTCGATTCCCCAGGACCCACGTAAGCCAGATGTACAAGGGGGCGCATGCATCTAGAGTTCGTTTGCAGTGGCTGGATGCCTTGGCACATGCATTCTCTCTCTCTCTCAAACAAATAAAAAAATAATATATATATTTTTTTGGGGTTTCGAGGTAGGGTTATATATATATAGCCCGGGTTGACCTGGAATTCACTCTGTAATCTCAGGGTGGCCTCAAACTCATGGCAATCCTCCTACCTCTGCCTCCCGAGTGCTGGGAATAAAGGCATGCGCCACCACGCCCGGCAAATTTTCTTTTTAATTAAGATTTAACCAGGCGTGGTGGCACACACCTTTAATCCCAGCACTGGGAGGCAGAGGTAGGAGGATCACTGTGGTTTGAGGTCATCCTGAGACTACAGAGTGAATTCCAGGTCAGTCTGGGCTAAAGCAAGACCCTACCTTGAAAAACAACAACAACAAAAAATAAAAATAAAATAAAAAGCCAGGTACATAGCACACACCTTTAACCCTGGCACTCAGACTGCTATGGCAGGAGGATCGCAGCAAGTTCAAGGCTCACCTTGGCTACCTAGTTCAAGGATAGCCTGGGCTTCATAGTGAGACCCTTCCTTGAAAACATAAATCAAACTTAAACAGAAAGAAAGAAAACTGGGCATTGTGGCTCACAGCTGTAACTCTAGAAAACGGGGCCTAGAGGCTGAGCCAAGAGGATTGTTGTGAATTCAAGGCCAGCCTGGGCTACGAGACCTTGCCTCACATACAAAAAATCTTGGCGTGGGGGCTGGGGAAATGGCATTTGCCTGTGAAACCTAACGACCGGGATTTGATCTCCAGGACCCATGTAAGCCAGATGCACAAGGGGGCGCATGTGTCTGGGGTTCGTTTGCAGTGGCTCAGGCCCTGGTGCGTCCATTAGCTCTGTCTCTCTGCCTCTTAAAAAAAAAAATCTTGACTGGTGGCACACACCTTTAATCCCAGCACTCAGGAGACAGAGGAAGGAGGATCACTGTGAGTTCGAGGTCAGCCTGAGACTACATAGTGAATTCCAGGTCAGCCTGGACTAGATTGAAACCCTATCTCAAAAAACCAAACAAAATCTTGGCTGAATATTTGATACTGCAGGACTTAGAGCATCCTCAGTGTTTTTCTGAGTGTTGATTGATATTTTGATTTTATATTTATCAGTGCTGAGAAAAAAATTGAAACAGTTTATCTGTCACTTGTTACTCCCGGCTAGCCTGGAACCGGTGTTGTCAGCCATGCTGCCCGTGGGTCGTGACATCCATCAGTCTAGTTTGAGAGAGGAAAGCGCTGTGATCTCTGTAAACCAAGGGGTGTAGTGGCCCAGGACCAGCCCTAGTACTGGCGAGGAGGAGGCAGAAAAGGAAAAGCTGCAGTCAAGGCCAGCCTCAGCTGCACTGCCAGGTTGAAGCCATTCTGGCCTAACGTGACATCTTATCCCCAAAACAAAGGAGACCTCTGGGACTGGTTAAACTCCCATGATGCCAAAGTCTGCATCCCGGGTTCGATTCCCCAGTGGCCACGTAAAGCCAGGTGCACAAAGTGGCGCATGTGTCCAGAGTTCATTTGTAGTGGCAAGAGGCCCTGGTGTGCCCATTCTTGCTCTGGATCTCTATCTTTCCATGCAAATAAATAAAAATCTCCTTCTTGTTGTTTTAATATGTTATTTATTTGAGAGAGAGAGAGAATGGGTATGCGAGGCCTCTAGCCATTGCAAACGAACTCCTGATGCATGCTCCACCTTGTGCATCTGGCTGGCTTACATGGGTCCTACAGAATTGAACCTGGGTCCTTAGGTTTCACAGGCAAGATCCTTAACTGCTAGGCCAATTCTCTAGTCCCAAAACCATTTTTTTTTTTTTTTTGGATAGGTCTTGCTCTAGTCCAGGCTGACCTGGGATTCACTATATACTCAGGGTGGCCTTGAACTTTACAGCAATCCTCCTACCTCTGCTTCCCGAGTGCTGAGATTCAAAGCATGCACTACCATGACCAGCTGAATAAACTTTTGTTTGTTTTTTTGTTTGTTTGTTTTTAAAGGTAGTGTCCCACTCTAGCTCAGGCTGACCTGGAATTCACTATGTAGTCTCAGGGTGGCCTCTAACTCATGGTGATCCTCCTACCTCTGCCTCCCGAGTGCTGGGATTAAAGGCATGCGCCACCATGCCCGGCTTGAATAAACATTTTTTAAAAGGAGATTTCTATGACCTGTGGGACATCAAGAAGTTTAAAATACTTTTTCTAATTTTTTTTTTTATTGTTGAACTGGGAATTAACCTAGGGACTTCATACATGGCATGGCTTTCTATATTTTTCTTCCCGCATTAAAAAAATTATTTATTTATTTGAGAAAGAATGGGTGCACCAAGGCCTGTAGCCACTACAAACAAATTACAGATGCATGCCCCATCTTGTGCATCTGGCTTTCCTTTGGACTAGGAAGTTGAACCTGAGTCCTTTGGCTTTGCAGGCAAGCGCCCCAGCTGCTAAGGCATCTCTCCATCCTCCTGTATTTTTTTTTCTGTCTGTATTTAAAAAACTATTTTCTACATTTATTTGAGATAGAAAGTGACAGAAAGAGGCAGACATTGAGAGAGTAACTATGGGCATGCCAGGTCCTCCTGTCACTGTAAGTGAACTCTAGATGCATGTGCCACTTTTTACAAATGGCTTTATGTGGGTACTAGGGAGTCAACCCCAGGCCGTCAGGCTTTGCAAACAAGTGCCTTTAATCTCCGACCCATCTCTCCAGCCCCAAAGTTCTTAAAAAAAAAAAAAAAAAAAAACACCTTATTTATTTGTAAGCAGAGAGAGAGAAAAAGTGAGACAGAGAGAGAGAAAGAATGGGCACATCAGGGCCTCTAGCCACTGCAAATTAACTCCAGATGTATACGCCACCTTGTGCATCAGACTTTACATGGGTACTAAGGAATCAAACCCAGGTTATTAGGCTTTGCAGGCATGCTCCTTAACTACTGGGCCATTTCTCCAGTTCCGTTTGTGTATTTAAATATATATATATAATATTAATATTAATATATATTATAACTATATAATATTATATATATATATATAAATATATATTATATAATATAAATATATATATTGGTCTGGAGAGATGGCTTATAGCAATCAAGGTGCTTGCCTGTGAAGCCTGGGGACCCAGGGTCAATTTTCTAGGACCCACATAAGCCAGATGCACAAGGTAGCGCATGCGTCTGGAGTTCATTTTCAGTGGCTGGCGGCCCTGTGCCCATTCTCTCTCTCTATCTGCCTCTTCCTCTCTTTCTCTCTCCCTCTCTCTAAAACAAATAAGTAATATATAATAGAAAATATTTAAAAATATTTCTATTGGTTTTTAAGCAGAGAGAGTGAGAGAGAATGGACACACCAGGGCCAGAGAGAACTCCAGATGCATGCACCACTTTTGTACATCTGACTTTATGTGGGTACTGGGGAGTCAAACTTGGGACATCAGGCTTTGCAAGCAAGTACCTTTAACCATAGAGCCATCTCTCCAGTCCCTCTTCCTGTATTTGGATTTTGATCTTTTCAATTTTTTTTTTTGCTTGTTTTTTTGTTTTTCGAGGTAGGGTCTCATTGTAGCCCAGGCTGACCTGGAATCCATGTAGTCTCAGGGTGGCCTTGAACTTGTGGTGATCCTCCTACCTCTGCCTCCCCGCCCCCTTGGTGGTCTTAAATTTTTTATTTTTATTTTATTTTTTAATTATTTTTTGAGAGAGACAGAGTGCAGAGGAAGACAGAGATGGGCGCCAGCAGTGTCTCAGCTGCTCACTTTGCATCAAGTGCAGCATTGCGCCTAAACGCACCTGGGACCTGGAGATTGGAACCACTGGAGATTGGAACCAGCGTTCTTAGGCTTAGCAGGCAGGTGCCTTAACCGCTAAGCCATCTCTCCAGCCCTATTTTTATTATTATTTTTTTTAAAAATTAGAGGTTCTCACTGTAGCCCAGGGTGACCTGAAACTCACTTTGTAGTCCTAGGCTGGCTTTAAACTCACAATGATCCTCCTACCTGTGCCTTCGTAGTGCTGGGATTAAAGGCGTGTGCCACCACACCCCAGCTGTTTTCTGTGTTTCTGTGTTTCTGTGTGTATCTGTTGGTAGTGCTGGTGATAGAATGCAGTGCCTTACACGAGCTAAGAGAGAGAGAGAGGAAGATAGAGAATGGGTGCACCAGTGCCTCTAGCCACTGCAAATGAACTCCAGGTGCATGTGCCACCTCGTGCATCTGGTTCACATGGGTCCTGGGGAACTGAACCTGGGCCCTCAGGCTTCACAGGCAAGCGCCTTAACAGCTAAGCCATCTCTCCAGCCCTGTGTATGCATATATATTTATATACTGTCTTTCTGTCTATTTGTATATCTTTCTGTCCTCCTCTTTGTCCTTCTCTGACTCTCTTTGGAACTTTTATCTTTTCAGTCTCTGTCGTACAGTTTTAGTATCTGTCTACCCAGAGCCGTGAGCTACGCCTGCGCACCTCAGCTCCTTCACTCCCCTTCATGGCAATGGAAACTGCCCCGTTTGTGTATTTTCTCTCGGAGGTCACCTGGCGTTGCTTGGTACCCAGTGTCTGAAGCCGTTCTTCCAGCCATTTCCTATCCATGTAACTTTAACTTTTATTCCTTTTCTCCCCGCCCACCCCACTCCCAGAATAACATAGCTGAAGTCCAAGAGCTGCACTCCGAATTGATGTGGAAGGATTTTATCGATCACATCAGCAGTCTCCTACACAGTGTGGAAGTGGAAGTCAGTTACTTTGCAGCTGGGATCATTGCCCATTTAATATCCAGAGGTGAACAAGCTTGGACGCTGAGCCGAAGCCAGAGGAATTCCCTTCTTGATGATTTGGTAGGGTCACTTGAGATTTTCTGGAGGAATGCATTCACAGTGTCATACTCTGATAAAATAGAAATCAATAAGAAATTGTGTAATCTCTTCTGTCTCTTCTAGCACTCAGCTATTTTGAAATGGCCTACTCCAGAGTGCGAGATGGTGGCATACAGGTAAGTAACACAGGTTTCTTTTTTTTCGAGGTAGGGTCTCACTCTAGTCCAGGCTGTCCTGGAATTCACTCTTGTAGTCTCAGTCTCGCGGTGATCCTCCTACCTGCCTCCCCAGTGCTGGGATTAATTTTCCTTCCCCCACCCCCAAGGTTTGGTCTTACTCTAGCCCAGGCTGACTTGGAGCTCACTTTTTTTTTTTTTTTTTTTTTTTTTTGGTTTTTCGAGGTAGGGTCTCACTCTAGCCCAGGCTGACCTGGAATTCACTCTGTAGTGTCAGGGTGACCTCGAACTCTCCACAATCCTCCTACTTCTGCCTCAACAGTGCTGGGATTAAAGGCGTGTGCCACCACGCCTTGTTTTGTGCCAAGGTCTCCTGTATCCCTGGCAGGCCTCAAATTCGCTGTGTGGCCAGGGATGACCTTGAATTTCTGATTGCCTCACCTCCCTCTGAGTGCTACTGAAAATTACAGGCCAGTGGTACGATGCCCAGTTTTTTTGTGTGTGTTTTTGTGTTTGTTTGTTTGTTTTTTTAACATTTTATTTGAGAGACAGACAGACAGAGCCAGGGCATCTAGCCACCGCAAAAGAACTCCAGACGCACGTGCCACCTTGTGCATCTGGCTTTACGTGGGTCCTGGTCAATTGAACCTGGGTCCTTTGGCTTTGCAGGCAAATGCCTTAACTGCTAAGCCATCCTAATGCCCAGTTTTTTTTTTAATGGTGCTGGGAATGGAACCCAGGCTATCCTGTATATTCTGTAAGCACTCCACCAACTTAGCAACATGTGCAGCCCCTCAAGAAGCGCTCAAGTTCCTCTCACACAGGCTGCCTTTGAACTGGCTTTGTGAGCGGACAATAGCCTTGAGCATCTGACCCTTTCCAGAGCTACTCAGCCTCAATGTGCTTGTGAGAGTGTTGAGTTATTTTTCAGATACTTATTGTTGACGTGTGTTTATTCCTTTGAGAGCTTTCACAGATTGTACACACCCTGTTCCATAGATACAGAGATAGATATAGATTATTTATAGATAGTAACAAACTTGGCTCTGTCTGTTATCTGTTGCTTTACACCGGTGATGATTTCCTTCTCTGTGCAGAAGCTTTTTATTTTATTTATTAACTAATTTATTTATTTTGGTTTTTGAGGTAGGGTCTCCAGTTCAGGCTGACCTGGAATTCACTATGGAGTCTCAGGTTGGCCTCGAACTCACAGCCATCCTCCTACCTCTGCCTCCCAAGTGCTGGGATTAAAGGTGTGCACCACCATGCCCAGCTTCTAATCACCTTTTTTGGTTTTTCAAGGTAGGTTCTCACTCTAGCTCAGGCTGACCTAGAATTCACTATGTAGTCTTTGACTGGCTTCAAACTCATGGCAATCCTCCTACCTCTGCCTTCCGAGTGCTGGGTTTAAAGGCGTGTGCCACCATGCCTGGCTCTAATCACCTTTTTTAAAAAATACATTTTATTTACTTATTAGAGAGAGAGAAAGAGAGAGAGAATGGGCACATCAGGGCCTCTAGCTGTTGCAAACAAACTCCACACACATGTACCACCTTTTGCATCTGGCTTACGTGGGACCTGGGGAATTGAACCTTTGGCTTTGCAGGCAAACTCCTTAACCACTAAGCCATCTTCTCCAGCCTGTTCTAATCACCCTTTATGTACCAAGCCATGTCTCAACAGAAATTTTCTAAAATAGCTATGAGAAGGACAAGATGTTCGATTGCTCATATTTGTATTAATCTAGAAATAGCATGAATATTCTTCAATGAAGGATTTAAGAATCACTGCTTAGAGCCAGGCGTGGTGGCGCACGCCTTTCATCCCAGTACTCGGGAGTCAGAGGTAGGAGGATCCCCATGAGTTCAAGGCCACCCTGAGACTACATAGTGAATTCCAGGTCAGCCTGGGCTAGAGCGAGACCCTACCTTGAAAATCAAAACAAGGAAGGGAGGGGAGGGGAAGGCAAGGGAAGGATCACTGCTTAGTAGAAAACGTGATGATGACATCAGAATAAAAGAGACTAATTGAGAGGGGGAGGGGATATGATAGACAGTGGGAAGTGGGGGAAGGGAGGGAATTATCATGGTTTATTGTCTATGATTATGGAAGTTGTCAATAAGAAAAAAAGAATCATGGGCTGGAGAGATGGCTTAGCGGCTAAGGCGCCTGCCTGCTAAGCCTAAGAACACTGGTTCCAATGTCCAGCGGTTCCAATCTCCAGGTCCCATGTTTAGCCAGATGCAAAGTGACGCAAGGGCGCAATGCCGCATTTGACCACAAGGGGGTGCACGCATCTGGATTTCGTTCACAGCAGCTGAGAGACTGCTGGCGTGCCCATTTCTGTCTCCCTCTACCTCTCTGTCTATCTCTGTCTCTCTCTCCAAAAATAAATTAAAAAATAATAAAAAAAATTTAAAAAAGAAAAAGAAAAAAGAATCACTGCTTAGAAAATGACACTATGTATAGGATGTAACTTTGTTTCTTTTCTTTTGAACATTTAGGTCCTTTAATCCCTTTTTCCCACTACTTGGCTGTTTCACAACACCTGGAGTCCAGCTGTGGGCAGTCTGGGCCATGCAACATGTCTGCAGCAAGAATCGTATGTATCAAAAAACAGAACTGTGGGTTTTAGTTGTTTTAAAAATTAACCCAGGCATGGTGGTGCACGCCTTTAATCCCAGCACTCAGGGAGGCAGAGGTAGGAGGATTGCTGTGAGTTCAAGGCCACCCTGAGACTGCATAGTAAATTCCAGGTCAGCCTGGGCTAGAGTGAGACGCTACCTTGAAAAAAAAAAAAAAAAAAAAAAAAAACACCAAGCCGGGCATGGTGGCGCATGCCTTTAATCCCAGCACTTGGGAGGCAGAGGTAGGAGGATTGCTGAGAGTTCGAGGCCAGCCTGAGACTACATAGTTAATTCCAGGTCAGCCTGGACCAGAGTGAGACCCTACCTCGAAAAACCAAAAAAAAAAAAAAAAAAAAAAAAAAAAAAAACGACACCTGTATCCTGCCAAGGTGAGACAAGTGCAGGGTCACACATGTCCACTAGGTGGCACAAGTGTCTGCAGTTCAATTGCAGTGGCTGAGGCCCTGGAGTGCCAATTTCTCTCTCTCTCTCTCTCTCCAAATAAAATAAACAATGTAAAAGAGTTCAAGGCCACTGGAAAGAAACTCTAGATGCATATGCCACCTTGTGCATCTGGCTTATGTGGATACTAGGGAATTGAACCTGCTGGGTCCTTGAGCTTTTCAGGCAAGTGCCTTAATCACTAAGCCATCTCTTTAGCCCCCTGGCTATTTTGTACCTATTTTGTTTATTTATTTATGAGCGAGGGGGAGGGAGAGAGAAATGACCATCACTAGAGCCTCTAGCTGCTGCAGACCAACTCCAGATGCATGCACCACCATGTGCATCTGGCCTACGTGAGATCTGACGATTTAAACCTTCATTTGCAAGTGAAGAGAGGCAGAGAGAGAGAGAGAGGGAGAGAATGGACATGCCATTCTCCAGCCACTGCAAACGAACCCCAGACGCATGCACCACATTATGCATCTGGCTTTATGTGGGTACTAGGGAATTGAACCCAGGTCTCTCAGCTTTGCAGGCAAGCGCCTTAACCACTGAGTTCAGGCACACTGGCTTGTAAAGATAAGGATAAGAGACTTTTGTATTATGAATATGTGAACCCTTTCAAAATGACTTTGGCAGGCAATCACTGTGGTGCCTGCCTGTAATGTAAACCTGAGTAGTCTCCCGCCCCTCATAGCCTCACGTTTGCATAGGAAGTGCACTGAACCCCCGGTCTCCAGCCCACAACTCCTTTTTTTTTCTTTTTTTTTTTTGGAGAGAGACAGAGAGAGGGAGAGGAAGACAGATAGAGAATGGGCGCACCAGCAGTCTCTCAGCTGCTGCGAACGAAATCCAGATGCATGCACCCCCTTGTGGTCAAGTGCGGCATTGCGCCCTTGCGTCACTTTGCATCTGGCTAAATGTGGGACCTGGAGATTGGAACCCGGTTCTTAGACTTAGCAGGCAGGCGCCTTAACCGCTACGCCATCTCTCCAGCCCCCCCCCCTTTTTTTTTTACTTAAAGACTAGGGGGATGCTGGGGAGGTGGCTCAAAGGTTGTGCTTGCTTACAAAGCCTGCCATTTCAAGTTCAATTCCTTACCATCTATGTAAAGTTAGACGCAAAAAGTGGCACATATTTGTACCTTTTTTTTTTTTTTTTTAGTTTTTCCAAGGTAGGGTTTCACCCTGGCCGAGGCTGACCTGGAATTCACTCTGTAGTCTCAGGGTGGCCTCGAACTCTCGGCGATCCTCCTACCTCTGCCTCCCGAGTGCTGGGATTCATGCCGGCTCCTCTTGTAACTACTTTAAGGGCATCTTTCTTTCTCAACGCCTCTTTTCAGCGTCGCGGTACTGCAGCATGCTGATAGAAGAAGGAGGGCTGCAGCACTTGTACAACATCAAAGAGCACCAGCAGACCGACCCCCACGTCCAGCAGATTGCTGTGACCATCCTGGACAGTTTAGAAAAGCACATCGTGCGCCACGGGAGGCCGCCTCCCTGCAAAAAGCAGGCCCAGGCCAGACTAAATTGATAGCCATTGGTAATGGGAAAATTGAACAGACATCCTGCTTGTGGTGGATTCATTCTTTCTGTGGTGTTTTGTTTGTGGGGGATGGGGGGGGCCTCCTACGGTAAGAGTCACGTGATCAGGTGGAGCGTGATGTGTACAGTACTGCCCATGTGAACAGTCTCCAATTGTCTTGTGATTTTTATGAGGCGAGGAAGGTCTCTTCCTTCATTATTGCCTAATTTTAGGAGATTTTCCAAATCTTTTGGTGTTTGAACTTAACCCGTACCTGACATCCTACAGTTTTCTGATAGATTTGCACGAACCTGCGGGCCAGACGTGTCTGGTCTCCAGAGCCCCTTCCCATTCATTTGCAGCAACGACAGCTGTCAGTTGCAGTTGGTGAATTTCACGCTGCTTCCGTGTAAAGCGCCCTCACTCTCTGTTCGTGTATCTTTCATGAGATGTTCTTCGCGTGAGCGGAAACGTGTGCCGGCCCGCTGTGGGAGCCTGGATGGCTGGCAGGAAAGTGCAATAGAGGAAGGGCTATTAAGGAAAACAGAATTTAAGGGTTGCAAGTTGCCTCCACGGTACAGTGTTCGAGCGGAACAGGCTGTGTCTGTGAAGGCTTGTTCTCCACGCTTGCGGCTGGAAACACGGACTGTATTTCTGCACAGACTACAGGTTACCCTAGAAACATGTCCCCCAAGTATCACGGTATCAAATGTCATAGCATTCTGTATTACAGCCTCTCCGATTCTCTACATGTCATATTATCGTGAAAATGTGAATTTAAAAAAAACAAAAAACAGAAGGTCTTCGGTTAACGCTAGCTCTTCTCTTCCCTCGATCACAAAGTCATTTCATTCTGTGGAATAGACACTGCCCCTGGTGTCACCTGCTCAGTTAAAATGCATCCGTAAGTTTTGTCACAAAAAGTTAACTTTGGGTCGGGTGTAGCTCGGCGATAGAGTATATGCTCAGTACATATGAGGCCCTGGATTTCAGTCTTGAGCACTACGGGGAAAAAAAGAGAAAAAAAAAAATGTTAAATTTCCTTCTGTTTCTATGTGTGTATCTGCTGGGAATAATGGCTCGCACTGTAAACTCAGTGCTCAGGAAGCTGAAACAGGAGGATTACCATGAGTTTGAGGCCAGCTTGACTACATAATTGAGTTCCCAGCCAGCCTGGGCTACAGAGCACAACCATGTCTCAAAAAAAAAAAAAAAAAAAAAAAAAAAAAAAAAAAAAAAAGTGTGTATCTTCACTATGTGTTCATGTTTGAAAAAGTTGTTCACCTGTCACTGCCAAACATGCAGGGGAAGTAGTAGATCATTGTGAATTTTTCAAATGTCATCTAGTTGAGTGGATTTAGAAAAAAAGTTCTTTTTAAAATATTTTATTATTTATTTATTTGCAAGCAGAGAAAGAGAATGAACGAGAGGGAATGGTCATGCCAGGGCCTCTTGCCACTGCAAACAAACTCCAGATATATGTGCCACATTTGTGCATCTGGCATTACATGGGTACCGGACAATCTAACCCAAGCCATCACGCTTTGTAAGGAGCCATCTCTCCAGTCACAAAAAAATGCTCTTGATAGATTTTTTTCAGACCTTTGCAGTTCCTTTAAGAAACTCCATATAAGAGTGAAGAGTCAAAGCCGGGCGTGGTGGCACACGCCTTTAATCCCAGCACTCGGGAAGCAGAGGTGGGGATCGCTGGGAGTTCAAGGAAGCCTGAAAGTATAGAGTGAGTTCCAGGTTATCCTGGGCTAGAATGAGACCCTACCTCGAAAAAAAGCAACACAAAATTTAAAAAAGAGGCAGTAAAGAACCAATTATCCTTGTATCCATAGTTGCACTTGGGAGGTGGAAAATCCTTTAATTTACACATAAACATTGAAAAATCTTTATATGGAGCCAGGTGTGATAGTTCATACTTACTATCCCTGCACTTCAGAGGCTGAGGCAGGAGGATTGCCCCAAGTTCAAGGCAAGCCCGGGCTATACACAGCAAGATCCTGTCTCAACCGAGCAAAGCAAAATTTTTAAGTCAAATTGGGGGCATGCACGTCTAATGTGGAAACCGTGAAGTACGAGGGGCTGCAGTTCAAGGCCAGCTTGGGCTGCGCAGCAAAACAAACAAATGCCACTTTCTAAATAAGGTTAATCTGCAATCTCAGATGACCTCACTTTCTCCATGTATGAGTAAAATATTTTCAGCTGGGATTTTGAAATTACTCAGCAGCATTTTAATTCAGAAAGGAGCCGGTGTAAGCTGGGCTGTGGTGGCACACCCTTGTAGTGCCAGCACTTGGGAAGTGTAGGCCAGAGGGTGATGAATTCAAGTTCAGAAAGGGAGAGAGAAAGCTAGAACGAAAGGAACAAGAAGCTGCTTGACTGGTACGCTGATAACACTTCTGACAAATTTCCTAGCACTGTGAAAATCATTAGACTCGAATGCTCGGTGTTCCTCCCTACACATGGAAACTAGTTCAAGAAAACACATATATGGAATGTTTAAAAGCCATGTTAAATTATGGCCCAGTGCTGATTGAATTCACTTGAAGGCATTTTTATAAGTGTAAGATGAATGCTCACTTGACCTGATGGCTCACACCCATAATCCCAGCACCGGGGAAGCCGAGGCAAGAATTCTGCAAGTTTGAGACCAGCCGCGGTCTAACTCATAGATCTAACTCAGAGAACAACAGCAACAACAAAAAAAAAGTGAATTTTCACAGGACAATTACTTCACACTTTTGTTTGGTTTTGTTGCCTTTTCCCTCTCAATTTCAACGTGGGAGGCAAAATTCAGACAAAGTAGGCTGTTTTTACCATAGCCTGGACGTCGTTAGCTGCATCGACCATTCTAGGTGTGTCTAGTTAACCGAAGGGAAACCCCTGCTTGAGAGTTTTGAGTACTGGGTATGGTAGCTCTCACCTTCAATCCCAGCACCCAGGAGGCTGAGGTGGGAGGATCACCGAGTTCCAGGCCAGCCTAGAGCTGCTAGAGGGTAAACCTCAGGCCAACCTGAGCTACACTGAGACCATGCCTGGAAAAAGGTGAAATTAAAAATATATATATAAAACCTACAATTCTGCCTCAGTCTCCTGAGTGCTGGGATTATAGTCCTATGTCACCATGCTAAACTCAGGGGTGATCCTCTTTTAATTTTTTTATTTTAGACAGAGAGAATTGGCATGCCAGGGCCTCAGCTACTGCAGTCAAACTCCAGGCACTGCGCCACCTAGTGGGCATGTATGACCCTGCGCTTGCCTCACCTTTGTGCGTCTGGCTTATGTGGGATCTGGAGAGTGGAACATGGGTCCTTAGGTGTCAGTGGCAAGCACCTTAACTGATAAGCCATCTCTCGGGGCGGGGGGCGGGGGTGATCCTTAAAACTGTGTTTATCTGAGTGTGAGGTCTTGAATTTGGCTGTTGAGATTAGGAGGCATAGCTGGCTACAGTCAGAAACTCTGAGGCCTTTTTTGTTAATTTTAGACCAGGACTGGGATGGCTTGTGGCTCAGAATACTAGTGTACTTAGATGCCGTAAAATGCCATTCGATCACCCGCCAGCAGCAACAAAGATTGCATCTGTTAAAAGTACATGGGCACCCTGGGTTCAATCCCTAGCACCCCCACCACCCCCCAAAAATGAAGAAAAGAAAAAGGAAAATAAGTAGCTTTTGTAATTATGTCAATAGATGCTGGCGTCCCTGAACTAAGAAAACAGCAAATAAAGGCATCACGTTAGTTTTTTCATGGTTTTTATGCATTAAGAAGTTGTCTTTCTCAGTCGGGTATGGTGGCGCACGCCTTTCATCCCAGCACTCGGGAGGCAGAGGTAGGAGGATCACTGTGAGTTCGAGGCCAGCCTGAGAATACAGAGTGAGTTCCAGGTCAGCCTGGGCTGGAGCGAGACTCTACCTCGAAAAAACTAGCTCAGCTCAGTGCTAGATTTATTGGCTACTCTCCTTGAGTCTCAGAGTTCAATTCCTAATGTTAAAAAAAAAAGTAAAAGGTGTTATTTTTTGTTTTCTTTTCAGTTATAAAACAAACAAATCAAGTAGTGATATGGAGTTAACTTACCTTCTAGCCAACGGCATATTATCTACTGATCTTACTTGAAGGTTTTTAAATTTTTATTTATTTATTTGAGAGAGAGAATGAATGGGCACACCAGGGCCTCCAGCCACTGCCAACAAACTCCAGACACGTGTGCCACCTTGTGCATCTGGCTCACTTGGGTCCAGAGGAATTGAACCTGGGTCCTTCAGTTTTATAGGCACATGCCTTAACTGCTAAGCCATCTTTCCAGCCCACTTTATCTGTTCATTACAGGAAAGGTGCGTGTCTTGACCATCAGTCTTCAAAGTCCAGTTTAGGGAGTTTCTGACACGCTGTGTTCTTTTGTTTTGACCTGTTTCATTCCTAGTCACTTTTTTCATTTTGATTTTCCTTCGTTTAAAAAAAATTATTTGAGAGCGAGAGACTGAGAAAGAGGCAGATAGAAAGAGAGAGAGGAGAATGGGCAAACCAGAACCTCCAACCACTGCAAACGAACTCTATAGACACATGTTCACCATGTGCATGTAAGCATGGGCTTACATGGGTACTGGGGAATCAAACCTGGGTCCTTAGGCTTTGCAGGCGAGTACTTTAACTGTTAAGCCATCTCTCCAGCCCCAATTTGGCTTTTTGTTTTGTTTTGTTTTTTTGCAGTAGGGTCTCGCTCTAGCCCATGCTGACCTAGAATTCAGTATGTAGTCTCAGGGTGTCCTTGAACTCACAGTTCATAATGATTCTTCTACCTCTGCCTTCCAGATGCTAGGATTAAAGGTGTACACCACCGCGCCTGGCTTAATTTGGCTATTTTTGTTGTTGTTGTTGTTGCTTTCAGGTAAGCTTTCACTCTAGCTCAGGCTGACCTGGAATTCACTATGCAGTCTCAGGGTGGCCTCAAATTCATGGCAATCCTACCTCTGCCTCCTAAGTGCTGGGATTAAAGGCGTGCACCACCACACCCAGCTTGTTTTTTTGTGTTGTTTTTCCGAGGTAGGGTTTCAATTTGGCAATTTTTTATGGGGATAAAAGGTTTATTTTGACTTACAGACTCGAGGGGAAGCTCCATGATGGCAGGGGAAATGATGGCATGAGCAGAGGGTGGACATCACCTCCTGGCCAATATCAGGTGGACAACAACAGCAGGAGAGTGTGCCCAGCACTGGCTGAACTACCCACAAGCCTGCCCCAGCAATACACTGCCTCCAGGATCAAGTTGGCTTGTTTTGTTTTGTTTTTGTTTTTTGAGGTAGTGTCTCAGTCTAGCTCAGGCTGACCTGGAATTCAATGTAGTCTCAGGGTGACCTTGAACTCCTGGCAATCCTCCTTCCTGTGCCTCCTAAGTGCTGGGATTAAAGGCGTGCGCCACCACACCTGGCTAATTTGGCTATGTTGTTTTTTTTTTTAATTTTTGTTTATTTTTATTTATTTATTTATTTGAGAGAGAGAGAGGCAGAGAAAGAGAATGGGCGCACCAGGACCTCCAGCCACTGCAAACAAACTCCAGATGCATGTGCCACCTTGTGCATCTGGCTTATGTGAGCCCTGGGGAATCGAGCCTCGAACCGGGGTCCTTAGGCTTCACAGGCAACTTCTTAACCACTAAGCCATCTCTCCAGCCCTTTGATCCCATTTTATTTTTTTTATTATTATTATTTTTTAAATATTTTATTTTTATTTATTAATTTGAGAGAGAGAGATACAGAAATAGGCAGGTAGAGAGAGAGAAAGAGAATGGGCACGCCAGGGCCTCCAGCCACGGCAAACAAACTCCAGATGCATGCGCCACCTTGTGCATCTGGCTTATGTGAGCCCTGGGGAATCGAGCCTCGAACATGGGTCCTTAGGCTTCACAGGCAAGCGCTTAACCGCTAAGCCATCTCTCCAGCCCTTTGATCCCATTTTAATGAAAACATTGGATGTGCCAAACTGGGGGAAATGAATGAACAATAAATCTGGCTTAGTTTTTTTTTTTTTTTTTTGTTTGTCTTTGAGACAAAGCCTAGTGTCGAGCAGGCTGGCCTTGAGCTCACTAGATAGTCTAGCAAGACCTTGAACTATTCCTCTTCTAACCTGCGCCTCTCAAGTGCTGGAATTATCCCTATACATCACCATCACCACACCATCTGGCTTTTTGTTTTTATTATTATTATTTATTTTGAAAGAGAGGGAGAATGGGCGTGCCAAGGCCTTCAGCCACTCTGAACAAACTCCAGATGCGTGTGCCCCCTGGTGCCCATGTGCAACATTGCATGCTTGCATCATTGTGTATGTGGCTACGTGGGACCTGGAGATTCGAACACAAGCTTTTAGGCCTCCCGGGCAAGCACCTTAACTGCTAAGCCATCTTTCCAGCCCTGTTTTTTTTTTTTTTTTTTTTTTCTTTTTTTCGAGGTAGGGTTTCACTCTGGTCCAGGCTGACCTGGAATTAACTATGTAGTCTCAGGGTGGCCTTGAACTCTCAGCGATCCTCCTACCTCTGCCTCCCGAGGGCTGGGATTAAAGGCGTGCGCCACCACGCCCGGCTTCCTGTTTTGTTTTTTGAGATAAGAGTTTCTCTATGTAGCCCAGGCTAGCCTCAGATTTTTGCCTCCAGAGTGCTGAGGTTTCATGCTCAGCATGGTTTAGTGTTTTTTTGTTTGTTTGTTTGTTTGTTTGTTTTTTTGGTTTTGCGAGTTTCTCACTCTGGTCCAGGCTGACCTGGAATTAACTATGTAGTCTCAGGGTTTTACCTCTGCCTCCCAAGTGCTGGGATTAAAGCCCATAGTGTTTTATTATTATTATTATTTTTTTTTTTATTTAAGCCCGTGAGGGAGAAAGAGAAAGAGAAAATGGGTGCTCTAGGGCCTCCAGCCACTGCAAACTAACTCCAGACTCATGCACCACCTTGTACATCTGGCTTATGTGGGTCCTGGGGAATCAAACCTGGGTCCTTTGGTTTTGCAGGCTAGCACCTTAACCATTAAGCCATCTCTCCAGCCTGGTTTAGTGTTTTTTTTTTTAATTTTTATTTATTTGAGACAGAGAGAAAGAGGCCAACAGAGAGAGAGAGAGAGTATGAGTGTGCCAGAGCCTCCTGCCACTGTACATGATGCATGTACCACTTTGTGCACCTGGCTTTACATGAGTACTGGGAAATCAAACCCAGGCTGTCAGGCTTTGCAAACAAGCGCCTTTAACCTCTGAACAATCTCTCCAGCCTTGATGTAGTGTTTTAATTTTACTTTTTTATTTTATAGAGAGAGATAGAGACACACAGAGAGAAAATTGGCACACCAGGGCCTCAGCCACTGCAGTTGAACTCCAGACACTTGCGCCACCTAGTGGGCATGTGCAACCTTGCGCTTGCCTCAGCTTTGTGCATCTGGCTTACATGGGATCTGGAGAGTTGAACATGGGTCCTTAGACTTTGCAGGCAAGCGCCTTAACCTCTAAGCCATCTCTCCAGCCTGATTTAGTGTTTTAAAATGCATCCCTTCTCCTCGTCAAGAGCAATGTCCTGCAGTCCCCAAGGTTGAGATTTTTACATGGTGACACACTCCTCTCCTTTGCCCTGTCCTGCTCTGTTTACATGACTTGATGGTTGTGATAGAAACAGTATTATTAAGCCGAAGGCCGAGTTCCAGGCAGTGTCGCACTGTCAGCTAGTAAATCCGGGCTCTTTCAGTTTTATCTGTGTCTCATTTATTTCTTGGGAGTCTTCACACTGTTCGGGCCTCAGAACTGCTCTGAGATAGCTTCCCGAGACTTTGGCAAACGTGGTTTCTCCCTCAGGTCTTTACAGCAGTTTGAGCTGGTTTTGTGTGCTTACCAGACATCGACTGTTTAGTTTTCACCAGCAGCTATGTGTTGAGGCATTTCTGACTTTCACCGTTCACTCATGAGCTGTTCATTTTAGGAACGATGCAAAGCTGGCCTCTGTCCAGTTAGGAGGGAGAGAGTGTGGCTGCTTGGGCTTTGAGGACGGCTAAATTCCTTAGTGTTTCATGCACTTTGCATTGCATTATACATGCTATTGCAATGCATTCCTTAGTTTTCAAATCTTAAACCTAGACGCTATGCTGACTGAGGACTTCTGGGTAAATTATGCAAAAGCCATTACAGATTCTTTGGTTTTTTTTTTTTTTTTTTTTTTTTTTTTTTTTGGAGGTAGGGTCTCATTCTGGCCCAGGCTGGCCTGGAATTAACTATGTAGTCTCAGTTTGTTTGTTTGTTTGTTTGTTTGTTTGTTTTTTTCGAGGTAGGGTTTTGTTCTAGCCCAGGCTGACCTGGAATTAACTATGTAGTCTCAGGGTGGCCTCGAACTCACGGCGATCCTCCTACCTCTGCCTCCCGAGCACTGGGATTAAAGGCATGCGCCACCACGCCCGGCTTCTCTTCTTCTTTTTTTTTTTTTTTTAATTATTATTTTTTATTGACTTTTAATCTTACATACCAAAAAAACCCCACCTGATATTTCCCTCCCCTCCCCCATTCCACTTTAGAACTCCAGTCTCCATCATATCCCCTCCCTCTCTCCATTAGTCTCTCTCCTAATTTGATGACATCATCTTTCTCTTCTATTTTGAGGGTCTTGCAAAGGTATTGCTAGGCACTGCAAGATCATGGATATCGCCAGCTTCTCTTCTTACTCCTATAACTGAAGTAAAGTCTCTGTGGACAGTGCCCTGCCCTCCAGACCACTGATGACAGACAGTGAAAGGAGGATGTGCTGGCATAGGCAAGAGCACCCTGCGTTTAAGGCCAACTTGACTACATATGCCATCTGGGGAAACCTATTTCAGCCAGGTGTGTGCACATCTGTTGTCTCAGCTACAAGGAAGGCTGAGACAAGAGCCTGAGGCCATGAATCCTAAGTGCAAGCCGAGCCCAAACAACATAAGATCTGTCACAAAACTTAATGTTTGAAAATATTATTTATTTATTATTTGCAAGGAGAGAGAATTGAATTGAAGAGAACTGAATTGAACAGAATTAAATTGAATTGAAGAGAATTGAATTGAACAGAATTGGGGAATTGAATTCTAGTTGTTAGGCTTTGCAGGCAAGCGCCTTAGCTGCTGAGCCATCTCTCCAGCCCAATAAAACAATTTTTTTTTCCTTTGGTTGTCTGAAGCAGGTTCTCACCCTAGCCCAGGCTTACCCTGGAACTCATTCTGTAGTCCAGACTGGCCTCAAACTCCTGATTCTCCGGCCTCCACATTCAAGTGCTGGGCACACATCACCATGACTACCTAAATTCTTTTTTCAAAACAAATTTATCAGGTTGTTTTGTGGTAAATCATAAATCTAGTTCATTAGTAGTGTATGTTTGACTTTGGGCTTGCTTTAGGGGAAACTTCAAATTGGGTTTTTTTTGTTTTGTTTTGTTTTTTCTCAAGGTAGGGTCTTACTCTAGCCTAGGCTGACCTGGAACTCACTCTATAGTCCCAGGCTGGCCTCAATTGTGCTGGGATTAAAGCTGAGACATTTTCATAAGAAGATTTTTTTAAGAGCATTTTTCTCTAAAAATGAGATGATAATATATCAAGATTTATACTCTCAGATAATCTGCAAGAATAAAATTTTTTAAAAATCATAGACTTACCTGGGCGTGGTCATGTATACCTTTAATCCCAGCACTAGGCAGGCCAAAGTAGGTAGGAGGATCGCCATGAGTTCGAGGTCACCCTGAGACTACACAGTGAATTCCAGGTCAACCATGGGTAGAGCGAGACCCAACCTCAAAAAAAAAAAAAAAAAAAGAAAAAAAATCATAGACTTTAGCCAGGTGTGATGGCACACAGCTCAGAAGGCAGAGATAGGAGGATCACTGTGAGTTTGAGGCCACCCTGAGACTACAGAGTGAATTCCGGGTCAGCCTGGACTACAGCAACAACACACTGTCTCGAAAAACCAAAAAAAGAAAAAGAAATGATCAACTTTTATTTTATTTATTTATTTTAATACTGGCTTTTAATCCCAGGACTCAGGAGACTATGGCAGGAGGTCTTGACTTTGAGGCCAGCCTGGGCTATGTGTAGAAGGACTCTGGTCTCAAAAAGCAAAAGAAAAAATCCACACATACACACATGCGCGCACACACCACATGCAATAAATAAATACATTAATTAAATAAATCCTTGACTTTTTTGTAGGATCTGACTCTTGTCAAATTCTCACTGGTTTGTGAAGGTGACAAAAGTTGTCTTTTACTTGAATTCTGATGGTGTTTATCTGCATTCAAGAGATGAAAAATTCATTGGAAAGTATACCATGTCCGTTTCGGAGACCTGATTATCTGGACTGAAGGCATTGTCCCCATTGTGGCCTGTTGAGTGGGCGTATTCTGTACAGGAGTCATGCTATATATTAAAACAGAACATCACTTAAGCATTCATATGTGTATAGATTGTTTGGGGTTTTTTTTGCCTAAATAAATGTTATATGTTTTATGTCTAACCTACTTTGATTCTAGACTTTTTTTTTAACTTTACTTTTATTTATTAGAGAGCAAGAGAATGGGCGCGCCAGGACCTCCAGCCGCTGCAGCTGAATCCCAGACTCATGCGCCACCTTGTGCATCTGGCTTATGTGGGTCCTGGGGAATCGAACCTGGGTTCTTAGGCTTCACAGGCATGCGCCTTAACCACTAAGCCATCTCTCCAGCCCTTGATTCTAGGCTTTTAAAAAATTTTTATTATTTTTTTCATTTGAGAGAGATTGAGAAAGAGAGAGATAAAACAAGAGAGAGAATGGGGGCACCAGGACCTCCAGCCAGTGCAAACGAACTCCAGATGCATGCATCTCCCTATGCATCTGGCTTATGTGGGTACAGGGAAATCAAATCTAGGTCCTTAAGCTTCACAAACAATGCCTTAACCACTAAGCAATCTCTCCAGCCCTCCCGTCTATTTATTTATTTATTTATTTATTTATTTATTTATTTATTTAATTTATTTGGTTTTGGAGGTAGGGTCTTGCTGTAGCTCAGGCTGACCAGGAATTCACGATGTAGTCTCAGGCTAGCTTAAACTCACGGTGATCCTCCTACCCCTGCCTCCCGAGTGCTGGGATTAAAGGCGTGAGCCACCATGCCTGGCCTTTTTTGAGGTGTTGGGGTGGGGAACAGGGGACTCGTGTAGGCCAGGCTGGAATGGAACTCGCTGTGTAGCTGAGGATGACTTTGAACTCCTGATCCTCCTGCCTTCACCTCTCAGGTAATCAAATTACAGGTGTGTACCAGCACACCTGGTTTATGAGGTATTAGGAATGGAACACAGGGCTTCATGGGTGCCAGGTATCAACTAAGACTTACTTTCTAACCCTTGACTGACTTCCTTCTTTTCCTTCCTTTCTTTCTTCCTTTCTTTCTATTAATTTTTATTTATTTATTCATTTATTTATTTTTGGTTTTTCAAGATAGGGTCTCACTCTGGCCTAGGCTGACCTGGAATTCACTCTGTAGTCTCAGGGTGGCCTTGAACTCATGGCGATCCTCCTACCTCCGCCTCCCGAGTGCTGGGATTAAAGTTTGAGGCCACCCTGAGACTACAGAGTGAATTCCAGGTCAGCCTGGGCCAGAGTGAGACCCTACCTCAATTCCCAAGGACCCACGTAAGCCAGATGCATGAGGTGCGCATGCATCTGGAGTTCGTTTGCAGTGGCTTGAGGCCCTGTCATGCCCATTCTCTCTCTCTGCCTCTTTCTTTCTCTGTCTGTTGCTCAAATAAATAAATAATAAACAAAAAAATTTTAAAAAAAACTTAATGGAGAATAAATGTTACATAAACTTTTTAAACTTTAAAATATTTTTATTTATTTATTTATTTATTCTTCTTACTCCTATAACTGAAGTAAAGTCTCTGTGGACAGTGCCCTGCCCTCCAGACCACTGATGACAGACAGTGAAAGGAGGATGTGCTGGCATAGGCAAGAGCACCCTGCGTTTAAGGCCAACTTGACTACATATGCCATCTGGGGAAACCTATTTCAGCCAGGTGTGTGCACATCTGTTGTCTCAGCTACAAGGAAGGCTGAGACAAGAGCCTGAGGCCATGAATCCTAAGTGCAAGCCGAGCCCAAACAACATAAGATCTGTCACAAAACTTAATGTTTGAAAATATTATTTATTTATTATTTGCAAGGAGAGAGAATTGAATTGAAGAGAACTGAATTGAACAGAATTAAATTGAATTGAAGAGAATTGAATTGAACAGAATTGGGGAATTGAATTCTAGTTGTTAGGCTTTGCAGGCAAGTGCCTTAGCTGCTGAGCCATCTCTCCAGCCCAATAAAACAATTTTTTTTTTCCTTTGGTTGTCTGAAGCAGGTTCTCACCCTAGCTGAGGCTTACCTGGAACTCATTCTGTAGGCCAGACTGGCCTTAAACTCCTGATTCTCTGATCTCCACATTCAAGTGCTGGGCACACATCACCATGACTACCTAAATTCTTTTTTCAAAACAAATTTATCAAGTTGTTTTGTGGTAAATCATAAATCTAGTTCATTAGTAGTGTATGTTTGACTTTGGGCTTGCTTTAGGGGAAACTTCAAATTGGGTTTTTTTGTTTTGTTTTGTTTTTTCTCAAGGTAGGGTCTTACTCTAGCCTAGGCTGACCTGGAACTCACTCTATAGTCCCAGGCTGGCCTCAATTGTGCTGGGATTAAAGCTGAGACATTTTCATAAGAAGATTTTTTTAAGAGCATTTTTCTCTAAAAATGAGATGATAATATATCAAGATTTATACTCTCAGATAATCTGCAAGAATAAAATTTTTTAAAAATCATAGACTTACCTGGGCGTGATCATGCATACCTTTAATCCCAGCACTAGGCAGGCCAAAGTAGGTAGGAGGATCGCCATGAGTTCGAGGTCACCCTGAGACTACACAGTGAATTCCAGGTCAACCATGGGTAGAGCGAGACCCAACCTCAAAAAAAAAAAAGAAACAAAAAAATCATAGACTTTAGCCAGGTGTGATGGCACACAGCTCAGAAGGCAGAGATAGGAGGATCACTGTGAGTTTGAGGCCACCCTGAGACTACAGAGTGAATTCCGGGTCAGCCTGGACTACAGCAACAACACACTGTCTCGAAAAACCAAAAAAAGAAAAAGAAATGATCGACTTTTATTTTATTTATTTATTTTAATACTGGCTTTTAAATCCCGGGACTCAGGAGACTAAGGCAGGAGGTCTTGACTTTGAGGCCAGCCTGGGCTATGTGTAGAAGGACTCTGGTCTCAAAAAGCAAAAGAAAAAAATCCACACATACACACATGCGCGCACACACCACATGCAATAAATAAATACATTAATTAAATAAATCCTTGACTTTTTTGTAGGATCTGACTCTTGTCAAATTCTCACTGGTTTGTGAAGGTGACAAAAGTTGTCTTTTACTTGAATTCTGATGGTGTTTATCTGCATTCAAGAGATGAAAAATTCATTGGAAAGTATACCATGTCCGTTTTGGAGACCTGATTATCTGGACTGAAGGCATTGTCCCCATTGTTGAGTGGGCATATTCTGTACAGGAGTCATGCTGTATATTAAAACAGAACATCACTTAAGCATTCATATGTGTATAGATTGTTTGGGGTTTTTTTTTTGCCTAAATAAATGTTATATGTTTTATGTCTTACCTACTTTGATTCTAGACTTTCTTTAAACTTTACTTTTATTTATTAGAGAGCAAGAGAATGGGCGCGCCAGGACCTCCAGCCGCTGCAGCTGAATCCCAGACGCATGCGCCACCTTGTGCATCTGGCTTATGTGGGTCCTGGGGAATCGAACCTGGGTTCTTAGGCTTCACAGGCATGCGCCTTAACCACTAAGCCATCTCTCCAGCCCTTGATTCTAGGCTTTTAAAAAATTTTTATTATTTTTTTCATTTGAGAGAGATTGAGAAAGAGAGAGATAAAACAAGAGAGAGAATGGGGGCACCAGGACCTCCAGCCAGTGCAAACGAACTCCAGATGCATGCATCTCCCTATGCATCTGGCTTATGTGGGTACAGGGAAATCAAATCTAGGTCCTTAAGCTTCACAAACAATGCCTTAACCACTAAGCAATCTCTCCAGCCCTCCCGTCTATTTATTTATTTATTTATTTATTTATTTATTTATTTATTTATTTATTTATTTGGTTTTGGAGGTAGGGTCTTGCTGTAGCTCAGGCTGACCAGGAATTCACGATGTAGTCTCAGGCTAGCTTAAACTCACGGTGATCCTCCTACCCCTGCCTCCCGAGTGCTGGGATTAAAGGCGTGAGCCACCATGCCTGGCCTTTTTTGAGGTGTTGGGGTGGGGACCAGGGGACTCGTGTAGGCCAGGCTGGAATGGAACTCGCTGTGTAGCTGAGGATGACTTTGAACTCCTGATCCTCCTGCCTTCACCTGTCAGGTAATCAAATTACAGGTGTGTACCAGCACACCTGGTTTATGAGGTATTAGGAATGGAACACAGGGCTTCATGGGTGCCAGGTATCTAACCCTTGACTGACTTACTTTCTTTTTCTTTCTTTCTTTCTTCCTTCCTTCCTTCCTTCCTTCCTTCCTTCCTTTCTTTCTTTCTTTCTTTCTATTAATTTTTATTTATTTATTCATTTATTTATTTTTGGTTTTTCAAGATAGGGTCTCACTCTGGCCTAGGCTGACCTGGAATTCACTCTGTAGTCTCAGGGTGGCCTCAAACTCATAATCCTCCTACTTGGGAGGCAGAGGTGGGAGGATTAATGAGTTTGAGGCCACCCTGAGACTACAGAGTGAATTCCAGGTCAGCCTGGGCCAGAGTGAGACCCTACCTCGATTCCCAAGGACCCACATAAGCCAGATGCATGAGGTGCGCATGCATCTGGAGTTCGTTTGCAGTGGCTTGAGGCCCTGTCATGCCCATTCTCTCTCTCTGCCTCTTTCTTTCTCTGTCTGTTGCTCAAATAAATAAATAATAAACAAAAAAATTTTAAAAAAAACTTAATGGAGAATAAATGTTACATAAACTTTTTAAACTTTAAAATATTTTTATTTATTTATTTATTTATTTATTTATTTATTTGAGAGAAAGCGGCAGATAGAGAATGGGGGTGCCAGAGCCTCCAGCCACTGCAAACAAACTCCAGGCGCATGTGCCACCTTGTGCATTTGGCTTACGAGGGTCCTTGGGAATTGAACCTGGGACCTCAGGCTTTGCACGCTCACCTTTTTCTTCTTCTTCTTCTTCTTCTTCTTTTTTTTTTTTTCAAGGTAGGGTCTCACTCTAGCCTAGGTTGACCTGGAATTCACTCTGTAATCTCAGGGTGGCCTTGAACTCATGGTGATCCTCCAACCTCTGCCTCCTGAGTGTTGGGATTAAAGGTGTGCGCCACCACGCCCAGCTTAATTTCTTTTAAACTTGTTGTTGTTGTTGTTGAGGTAGGGTCTCACTCTAATCCAGGATGACCTAGAACTCGTTCTGTAGTCCCAGGATGCCCTCAAACTTACAGCCATAAACACTCTTTAACAGTCTGTTCAGTTCCCCAGGACCCACGTAAAGCCAGATGCAAAAGTGGCGCATGAGTCTGGAGTTGGTTTGTGACAGCAGGAGGCCATGGTATTCCCATATACTCTCTCTCTTCTTCGTCTTTCTTTCTTCTCTCAAGTAAGGAAGATTTATGTGAGTTCAAGGTTGGCCTGAGACTATAGAGTGGATTGCAGGTGAGCCTGGGCTAGAGGGAGACCTTACCTGAAAGAACAAATAAGTGATTTTTGTGTTTGTTTGTTTTTCGAGGTAGGGTCTCCCTGTAGCCCAGGCTGACCTGGAATTCACTCTGTAGTCTCAGGCCAACCTTGAACTCACACAATCCTCCTACCTCTGCTTCCTGAGTGCTGGGATTAAAGGTGTGCGCAACCATGCCCAGCCTACAGATAAATAATTTTTTAAAAATATTTTATTTTTTATTTCTTTGAGAGAGAAAGAGAGAGAAAAAGATACAGAAATAGGCAGGTAGAGAGAGAGAATGGGCGCGCCAGGGCCTCCAGCCTCTGCAAACGAACTCCAGATGCGTGCACCCCCTTGTACATTTGGCTTACGTGGGTCCTGGAGAATCAAGCCTCGAACCAGGGTCCTTAGGCTTCACAGACAAGTGTTTAACCACTAAGCCATCTCTCCAGCCCACAGATAAATTTTAAACGCCGCCCCCCCCTTTTTTTTTTTGGTTTTTCAAGGTAGGGTCTCCCTCTAGCTCAGGCTGACCTGGAATTAAAACCCTTTTAGAGCCAGGTGTGGTGGCGCACTCCTTTAAGTCCTGTATAAGCTAACAATTACATTTACTGAACATGAAGGATTGTAAATCACCAGACACTGGCTGAGGCCTCAAGAAGTTCAACAGTTTGGGGGTTTTTTTTGATGTAGGGTCTCACTCTAGCCCAGGTTGACCTGGAATTCACTATGTAGTGTCGATCCTCCTACCTCTGCCTCCCAAGTGTTGGGATGAAAGGCCTGTGCCACCACACCCGGCCATGAAGTTCAATAGTTTGTTCGGAATTCACAGCAAGTGGCGGGCACAGCTGGAGTCTGTGGTCTGGCTCCTGGCATCTGCTACCCAGACTGATTTATTTCTCTCTTCAGAGAAAGAGATAAGAGCTTTTCCACAACTTATCACTACCTGTCGCCAGACAACTTAAAGCCTTGAAAACCAGTGACAGACCCAGAGGGATCTATTTTTTTAAAAAACATTTTATTTGTTTATTTTTTTGAAAGAGAAAGAGGCAAATAGAATGGGTGTGCCAGGGCCTCTAGCCACTGCAGATTCAGACGCGTGCTCCACCTTGTGCATCTGGCTTTACGTGCGTCCTGGGGAATCGAATCTGGGTCATTTGGCTCTGCTGGCAAGCGCCTTAACTACTAAGCCATCTCTCCAGCCCAGATGTATTTATTTATTTTTATTTTTTTAACATTTTTATTTATTTATTTGCAAGCAGAGAGAGAAAGATAGAAGAGAGGCAGACAGAGAGAATGGGTGCGCCAGGGCCTCCAGCCACTGCAAATGAACTTCAGATGCATGCGCCCCCTTGTGCATCTGGCTTACATGGGGTCCTGGGGAATCAAACCGGGATCCTTTGGCTTTGCAGGCAAATGCCTTAACCACTAAGCCATCCCTCCAGCCAAGATGTATGTACACATATATGTATGTATGTATTTATTTATTTTAATAATCACAGCTTATCATTTGAGTAGAGAGAGCCAGGCATTTTCCAAAGCAGGGTGAATAATAAAGAAAGGTAGCAGTGGGTGTGGCTAGCACATGGCCACCACTTCACATCTATCCCTTGCAGGCCAGAGCTAGCAGGAGGAAGGTCAAGCGAGTGGGGGGGGTCACCTGCCAGTGAATTTGGGGAGTCGTTTCTCCCTGAAAGCCGCCATGCCTTCCAGCCGGTCCTGGGTTGGGATGTTCTGCAATGATGAAATGGATATTAGGTTTTTTAAAACATTTTTAAATTTTTTACTTTTATTTATTTATTTGACAGGGAAAAGGGGGGAGAGAGAGAAAGAATGTGCACGCCAGGGCCTTCCAGCCACTGAAAACGAACTCCAGACGCATGCGCTACGATGCGCATCTGGCTAACGTGGGTCCTGGGGAATTGAACCTGAGTCCTTTGGCTTTGCAGGCAAATGCCTTAACTGCTAAGCCATTCCTCCAGCCCTGGATATTAGTTTTTTTGTGTTTTTAAAATTATTTGAGAGTGACAGAGAGGAAGAGGCAGAAAGAGAGAGAATGGGTGAGCCAGCAGCCTCTCAGCCGCTGTGAACGAACTCCAGACGCGCCCCCTTGTGGGAAAGTGTGGCATTGCGCCCTTGCGTCACTTTTTGTGTCTGGCTAAACATGGGACCTGGAGATCGAACGGGTGTTCTTAGAATTGGCAGGCAGGCACCTTAACCACTTAGCCATCTCTCCAGCTCCCCCCCCCGATATTAGTTTTGAGGGAAGAGGGCCCAAAGCCAAAGAGGAATTAAGTGGATCCAGCCTAGGATACCAGCAGGGTCCAGATGTTTTCTTTGTCTATGGAGTCTGCTCTGGGGCCTTGTAAAACTAGAAGCCTCAGGGTGTGTGTGTGGTGGGGGGGGGGCTCATGAGTGTCCATCCAGGCACACTAGCCTGTAGACCCCATGCCCATCACTGCACACCCCCCCATCACACCACCTCCTCTAGGATGCTGTTCTGCAGTGAAGCCAGGCTGAGCAGCAAAGCTCAATTCCCTGAGTCCCTATACCCCCAAGGGTCAAATAGCTTCTAGGCTAGGCAAAATGGGGCACCCTCCAGGTTTAAGGCAAGAACAGCAAAATCAGGGGGGCTGGAGAGATGGCTTAGCGGTTAAGGCGCTCGCCTGCAAAGCCAAAGGACCCAGGTTTGATTCCCCAGGACCCACATAAGCCAGATGCACAAGGGGGCGCATGCATCTGGAGTTCATTTGCAGTGGCTAGAGGCCCTGGTGCGCCCATTCTCTCCCTCTCTCAAATAAATAAATAAAATAATAAAACAAGATAAAATAAAAAGAACAGCAGAAAACATTCTTTTTTTTTCTTTGTGCCTAGTGTTGTGTGGTTGTGTGGGAAGAAAGGATGGAGGCCAGGATACGGAAGCAGTCTCAGGTGGGGTACGAGATTTCGGGGAGGCATTGGCGTAGTCACGCTGCATGCTTGGAAGGAACCATCCCAACTGGGCCTGGATTCACGAGGCTTTGCCAGCATGGGCAGACCCGCAGCAGCCACGTACCTGGGCATAACACATCCCCTCGATGGCCATCCCTGAAGCAATGTCCACCTGTAAGAAAGAAGACCCTGAATCAGCCCGAGCTTGTCCCCCTCCACCTCCACCCCTGTCCGGAGTTCACAGAGAAACAGAGATCTGGTGGCCTTCAGCGAGAGCTGACTTCCTCCAGAGCCCTGGACGTGCAGCCAGTGATCTTCCTGCCAGGCCGGCTGGCCATGCCTCCTGTCAGACGTTATCACCCTCGCCCCTGATCTGGCCTGGTAATGCTCTGTCTTGGCATTAGCAAGCACCATTCTTAAACTCAACCTGGAATTCACTCTGTAGTCTCAGGGTGGCCTCGAACTCACGACAATCTCCCTACCTCTGCCCCCCCCCCCAAAGTGCTGGGATTAAAGGCATGCAGCGCCATTCCTGGCTTAAATGTATTTTTAAAAAAAATTTTATTAGAGACAGAGGGAGAGAAAGAGAATGGGTGCACCAGGGCCTCTAGCAAACAAACTCCAGATGCTTGTAACACTTTGTGCGTTTGGTTTATGTGGATCTTGGAGAATCGAACCTGGGTCCTTAAGCTTTGCAGGCAAGCGCCTTAACCACTAAGCCATCTCTCCAACCCATTAAACCCACCTTTCTTCCTCCCTCCCTCCCCCTCCCTCCCTCCCTCCCTCCCTCCCTCCCTCCTTCCCTCCCTCCCCTCCCTCTCTCCCTTCTTTCTTTCTTTCTTTCTTTCTTTCTTTCTTTCTTTCTTTCTTTCTTTCTTTCTTTCTTTCTTTCTTTCTTTCTTTCTTTTGGTTTTTCAAGGAAGGGTCTCACTCTAACCAGGCCGACCTGGAATTCACTATGTAGTCTCAGGGTGGCCTTGAACTCACAGCGATCCTCCTACCTCTGCCTCCCAAGTGCTGGGATTAAAGGCGTGCGCCACCACGCCCGGCTTATTTTTTAATTAATTAATTAACTAATTTACTTATTTATTTGACACAGAGAGAGGAAGAGGGAGAGAATGGGCGCACCAGGGCCTCCAGCCACTACAAACGAACTCCAGATGCATGTGCCCCCTTGTACATCTCTCTTACGTGAGTCCTGGGGAATCAAACCAGGGTCCTTCGGCTTTGCAGGCAAATGCCTTAACCAATAAGTGCCCTAACCAATAAGCCACCTTGATTCTCAGGGTGACCTGGAACTCATGGTGATCCTCCTACCTCTGCCTCCCGAGTGCTGGGATTAAAGGCATGTGCCACCATCCCCAGCCTTTATTTGCTGGGGCTAGGTTTCAAATATCAAAGTAACTAGTAGGCAGGCTGGAGAGATGGCTTAGCGGGTAAGGCACTCACCTGTGAAGCCTAAGGACCCAGGTTCAATTCCCCAGAACCCACATAAGGCAGATGCACAAGGTGGCACATGCATCTAGAGTTCGTTTGCAGTGGCTGTAGGCCCTGGCACACCTATTCTTTGTCTCTCTTTCCCTCTTTCTCTGCCTCTGCTCTTTCAAATAAATAAATAAAAATAAAATACAAAGCCGGGCATGGTGGCGCATGCCTTTAATCTCAGCACTCAGGAGGCAGAGGTAAGAGGATCACCATGAGTTCGAGGCCACCCTGAGACTACAGAGTGAATTCCAGGTCAGCCTGGGCAAGAGTGAGACCCTACCTTGAAAAAACCAAAATAATAATAATAATAATAAATATAATACAAACAAAAATTTTAAAAAGGAATTATCACCCAGGCCTTCTATTTTATAAATGAATAAAGTGATGCACACACAGGGATGTCGTCAGACTCAATGAGTGTTAGGCTAGGCTAATTCTGGGCTCTTTCAGCTGTGTGGCCAGAATATACTGCTTTCCGGTCATGAGCAGCTTAAGCCGACCAAATTGTGACTCAACAGTAACTCACCTCTATTCCTCGGTCGATGGCAACTTTGCCCAGCCTCACAGCAATGGGGGCCTAGGAAGGAGGATAGGTCAGTGAGTATAGATCAGTGCTGACAGTGGCTTGAACTAAATGGAAGACAAGGACTGGAGAGATGGCTTAGGGGTTACGGTGTTTGTCTATGAAGCCAAAGGACCCAGGTTCGATTCCCCAGGACTCACATAAGCCACGTAGCAGCTAGAGGCTCTGGCACGCCCATTCTCTCTCCCAAATAAATAAGAAAAAAAAGGTAGTGTGTGCTAGGCAGTCTACCAAACCCCATGCCCCCACCCTGGAGGATTTTTATAGATGAGCCAACACGTGTCCTAGGTAATATTTCAAGAAAGTCATGTGACTGGAGAGATGGCTTAGTTGTTAAAGTGCTTGTCTGCAAAGCCTAAGGATCCAGGTTCGATTCCCCAGGACCTACATGAGCCAGATGCACAAGGTGGCACTTGCATCTGGAGTTCATTTGCAGTGGCTAGAGGCCTTGGCATGCCCATTCTCTCTCTCCCTCCCCCCTGCCTCTTTCTCAAATAATTAAAATGAATAAAAATATAAAATTTAAAAACTGGGCATGGTGGCACACATCTTTAATCCCAGCACTTGGGAGGCAAAGGTAGGAGGATCGCCGTGAGTTCAAGGCCACCTTGAGACTACATAGTTAATTCCAGGTCAGCCTGGACCAGAGTGAGACCCTACCTTAAAAATAAATAAATAAATAAATAAATACAAATTTAATTTAATTTAATTTAATTTAATTTAATTTAATTTAAAAATGGCCTTAGGGGCTGAAGAGATGGCTTAGTGGTTAAGGCGCTTGCCTAAAAAGCCTAAGGACCCATGTTTGACTCCCCAGATCCTACATAAGCCAGACGCACAAGGTGGCACATGCACCTGGAGTTTGATTGCAGTGGCTGGAGGCCTTGTCATGCCAATTCTCTTTCTCTGTCATTTAAAAAAAAAGGGGGGGGGCTGGAGAGATGGCTTAGCGGTTATGGCGCCTGCCTGCTAAACCTAAGAACCCGGTTCCAATCTCCAGGTCCCACGTTTAGCCAGATGCAGTGACGCAAGGGCGCAATGCTGCACTTGACCACAAGGGGGCACACACATCTGGATTTCGTTCACAGCAGCTGAGAGACTGCTGGCACGCCCATCTCTATCTGTCTCCCTCTCCTTCTCTGTCTCTCTCTCTGTGTCTCTCTCCAAAAATAAATAAAATAATTAAAAAAAAATTTTTTTAAAGGCCTTGGTTTTATCTTTTTTTGTTGTTTTTTTGAGGTAGGGTCTCACCCTGGCCCAGGCTGACCTGGAATTCACTATATAGTCTCAGGGTGGCCTCGAACTCATGGCGATCCTCCTACCTCTGCCTCCCGAGTGCTGAGATTAAAGGCGTGTGCCACCACACCTGGCTGGTTTTGTTTATTGGATAGGTAGGTGGAGCTTGTGTGTCCATAGGAAAACACTTGCTCCCCAGGGCTGCCCTGGTCCCTCCCCTGCTGTGCCCTCCATCACCATACCTGGGGCAAGATCTCCTGGGCAAGCGCCAGCGCCCTGTGGTAGGCAGCATCTCCCTCTTGGTTCTGGTCCACGGCATGATTGACCAGGCCCAGCGCGTGGGCCTGCACTCCATTCAGCCTCCGGCCAGTGAAGATGAGCTCCTTTGCCAGGGCCACCCCCAGGCAACGGGGCAGCCTCTGGGTCCCTCCTACCAGGATGTGAAGGGGTGAGGGAGCGGAGTCGAATTGAGTGTGAAAAAGAACAGGAGAAAGCCAGCTTTGTTTATTTTTTTTAAGACAGTCTCAAGGATTGAGAGGATCAAAGAGAACCATGAGGGCTGGAGAGATGGCTTAGCGGTGAAGGCGTCTGCTGCGAAGCCTAAGGAACCCAGTTCGATTCCCCAGGACCCACATAAGCCAGATGCACAAGGGGGCAAATGCATCTGGAGTTCCTTTGCAGTGGCTGGAGGCCCTGGCGCGCCCATTCTCACTCTCCCTCTGTCTCTCTTTCCCTCTTTCTGTCTCTAATAAATAAATAAAAATATTTTTTAAAAAAAGGCGGGGCTGGAGAGATGGCTTAGCGGTTAAGGCGTTTGCCTGCAAAGCCAAAGGACCCAGGTTCGACTCCCCAGGACCCATGTAAGCCAGATGCATAAAGGGGCGTATGCATCTGGAGTTTGTCTGCAGTGGCTGGAGGCCCTGGCCTGCCCATTCTCTCTCTCTCTACCTGCTTATTTCTGTATCTCTCTCTTTCTCTCAAAATAAATTTAAAAAAACAAAATATTTTTTTAAAAAAGGATAGAGAGAACCATGAGCTGCCACCCCAAAAATGGAGCTCCTGTCTGACAGAGGCTGATCAACAGCGTCCCTGCTGCCCAGTCTAGCAGCTACCTAGACAGACAGCCCTAATGGCGGCCCAGGGAGCCACCCTCTACATTCACCAACCAACCTTGTCTTCAACTTGTCTATAAAGGCTCCTGTCTTTCTGGCCCAAACTCTGACTCTGCCCAGTTCAAGCTCTTAGATTCTACTTTCCATGCGCTAGCAGCTTTACTCCTCTATTTATTTATTTATTTTTTTTTTGGTTTTTGCAAGGCAGGGTCTCACTCTAGCTCAGGCTGACCTGGAATTCACTATGTAGTCTCAGGCTGGCCCTGAACTCATGACGATCCTCCTACACTCTGCCTCCCGAGTGCTGGGATTAAAGGAGTGTGCCACCACGCCCAGCTTCCCAGTCTCTCTTCTGAAGCCTCAGTTTCTCTCAAGTCCACATGCTTGTGACTCTACTCCAGTTCCCCCCCACCCGCCCGGAAAAACCTCAATTTTCTCTTAAAGCAACCCAATAAACTATGCAGTTTCCCTTAAACCCCACAATTTGTGATTTCCCTCACTCCCCAATAAACTTAACAGTTCATAATTTATCCTCCGTGAGTCCGTCTTTATCAAGTCTGTGTGAAAGACAGGACAGAGCCAAAAACCCTGTATCAAGAGGGTGAATCCAGAGAAGACTGGCTAGAAGTGGCCTGGGCTGCTAGCAGTGCCAGGCTGCGCTAGGATGAGAAGGAAGGGTCCAGAACACCCAGGAAGGCCTTAGAGCAGAAACAGACATTACCTGCTCCTGGGAGGAGTCCTCTCGTGGTCTCGATCAGACCCATGACTGCACAGGAAGCTGTTGAAACAGACCAGAAGAGTCTCCTCCATCCTCCATTGCTGAACCCTGGGCAGAAGAGCCTTGGCCCCCGCCCCTCCAGCCACTTCACTTCCTGTATGGTTGGCCCCACGTGGGCTGCTCAGACTCCCATCATCTCCTCTGGTTGAGTTGTAAATCTCTAGAAAGTTCTTTTTTTTTTTTTTTTTGAGTTAAAAAAAATTATTTAGGGCTGGAGGGATGGCTCAGGGCGCTTGCCTGCAAAGCCAAAAGACCTAGGTTCGATTCCCCAGCTAGATGCACAAGGCGCACGTGTCTGGAGTTCGTTTGCAGTGGCTGGAGACGCTGGCACGCCATTCTCAATCTCTCTCCCTCTCCCTCTTTCTCTGTCAAATAAATAAATAAATAAATATTGTTTTTAAGTCGAGGGTTTAAAAAAATATTTATTTATTTGCGAGCAAGAGAGTCAGAGAGAGAGGGAATGGGTGTGCCAGGGCCTCCAGCCACTGCGAACAAACTCCAGATGCATGCGCCACCTTGTGCATCTATCTGGCTTACGTGGGTCCTGTGGAACGAACCTGGGTCTTTTGGCTTTGCAGGCAAGCGCCTTAACCTAAGCCATCCCTCCAGCCCTACATTTTTTTTTTTAAAGTTTGTTTCTATTTATTTGAGAGAGACAGAGATTGAGCCTTCAGCCTCTGCAAACAGATGCATGCACCTTGTGCATCTGGCTTACATGAGTCCTGGGGAATCGAACCTGGGTCTTTTGGCTTTGCACACAAGCACCTTAACTGCTAAGCCATCTCTCCAGCTCAAGTCTCTTTCTTCTTGAATCCTACTTCTTCAAGAAAAAAAAAAAAAATGGCTGCCCTGTTGTGCCCAAGTCAGAAAGTGGCTGTGGATCAAATGAAGTGATGGGGCCTGGCGTGGTGGTGCACACCTTTACTCCCAGCACTCGGGAGGCTGAGGCAGGAGGATTGTTGTGAAATTGAGGCAAGCCTGGGACTACATAGTGAATTCCAGGTGAGCCTGGGCTAGAACGAGACCCTACCTAAATGACGGTGCCAGGAACAAGGAAGGGTTTTAAAAAGACGCTTGGCACTCCCACTTGTAAGTGAAAGGGGTTCTCTGACTATCTTGGTATGGAATGTCTGGGGCTCTTGTTCCAAACGTGGTTTTACCTCCTAGGGTTTGTCACAGCCTAAATTTCCCTGAAGGTCGCCGGCCACTCCCTTTGGGCAGCTTTCTTGGAATGACCCACCTGCAGGCCCCCTGTTGAGTTCCCTTGGTCACAGGCCATATGACCAGTGCCATGCAGGGAGATGGTGGGTCTGCCCTACTGACAGAAGACGTGAAGAAGGGGTTGCGTGGTCAGGGAGAGCATCAGTGGTCTGTCTGGGGTGGAGGAGGCTTACTTCTTTTGGCTCTGCCTTAGGAATGGTGGAGGGAAACAATAGGGTTAGAATAGTCAGGACTGGAGAGATGGCTCAGTGGTTAAGGTGCTTGCCTGCTAAGCTGGAGGACCCAGGTTCAATTCCCCAGTACCCGCGTAAGCCAGATGCACACGGTGGGTCTGGAGTTCCTTTGCAGTGACTGGCGCCTCTGGCATGCCCATTCTCTCTCTCTCTCTCCATCTTTTTCTCTCAAATAAGTAAATAAAAATTTAAAAAATATTTAAAAGCCAGGCATGGTGACACATGCCTTGAATCCCAGCACTCGGGAAGCAGAGGTAGCAGGATCGCCAGGAGTTTGAGGCCAGCCTGAGAATACAGAGTGAATTCCAGGTCAGACTGGGCTAGAGTGAGACTCTACCTCAAAAAAAAAAAAAAAAAAAAAAAAACTATATATAAAGCCAGGCGTGGTGGCACGCGCCTTTAATCCCAGCACTCGGGAGGCAGAGGTAGGAGGATCGCCAGGTGTTTGAGGGTACCCTGGACTACATAGTGAATTCCAGGTCAGCCTGAGCTAGAGTGAGAGCTAGGTGGTGCACATACAGTCTCAGGCTGGCCTCGAACTCATGATGATCCTCCAGCCTTGGCCTCCCAATGCGGCAATTTAAAAGGTGTGTGCCACCATGCCTGGCCAATTTTTTTTTTTTTTTGGTTTTTCGAGGTAGGTTTTGTTAAAGGTTTGAAGCTTCTCCTTTCAAACTCATCTTTCATTGCCCATGAGATTCATTCTTTGAGTGTGTGAGGCAAAGAACCGGGGAGTCACTGACTCTGTGGAGCTCGGGCAGTCACTAAGCATCTACCCCCCCACACACACCCCAAGTTCTTTAGCCACATCCCACACCCAGCTCAATTCAATCCCTGCTTTTTCTTTTTCCTTTTTCAAGGTAGGTTCTCGCTCTAGCCCCGGCAGACCTGGAACTCGCTCTGTAGCTCCAGGCTGGCATTAAACTCACAGCTATCCACCTACCTCAGCCACCCAAGTGTGAGATCAAAGGCATGCAACACCACACTTGGCTCAATTCCCTCTTGGACACAGTGAAGGCTTTTCACATATAACATATGTGTGTGTGAGACCTGGAATTCACTATGTAGTCTCCTATCTCTGCCTCCCGAGAGCTGGGATTTAAAGGCATGCGCCACCATGCCTGGCTATATATATATATATATTTTTTTTAAAGCTATTTTATATATTTATTTGAGAGACAGAATTGGGTGTTCTCCAGACACATGTGCCACCTTGTGTATCTGGCTTATGTGGGTACTGGGGAATCGAACCTGGGTCTTTAGGCTTCACAGGCAAGTGCCTTAACCACTATGCCATTTCTCCAGCCCATAAATATATATATATTTTTAAGTATTTATTTATTTGACAGAAAGAAAGAGGGAGGGAGAGAGAGAGAATGGGCGTGCCAGGACCTTTAGCCACTGCAAACGAACTCCAGACCCATGCGCCACTTTGTGCATCTGGCTAACGTGGGGCCTGGGGAATTGAACCTGAGTCCTTTGGCTTTGCAGGCAAACGCCTTAACTGCTAAGCCATCTCTCCAGCTCATGAATATATATATATATATATTGTAATATTCCTGGCATGGCAAGAGAGAGCGTGGGAGGTGACTGCCCTCAGACACTGTAACAGCCTCCAGTGACCTTGAATACTGAATAATGCCTTCTTTATACCCCACCCCCTCAAGTTCAGCTGTGGAACAAGTAACGCCAAGCTTGGCTACAGCCGTGAACCACAGAGCAATGCTCCTGCCTGATCACATGGGCAACCAGCTAGACCAGTAACAAAGTGCCGCCACGGCTACCTCTGTTCAGGTAACCTGATGGTGCAGCCCTGAATGGCACTTGCTCTCCTTGGGTTGGCTGCCAAGCAGGCCATGGTTCAGAAGTTGGCATGGCCATTCCCAGGTGGCAACGGGGATGATGGCTGTGAGCGGTAATGTCTCCCTGCCTCTAACTAAGGTCTTTCTCTTCGTTAGAAGGCTCACAGTAGGGGTTGGAGAGATGGCTTAGTGGTGAAGGCGTTTGCCTGCAAAGTCAAAGGATCCTGGTTCGATTCCCCAGGACCCAGGTAAGCCAGCTGCATAAGGGGGTGCATGTGTCTGGAGTTCGTTTGCAGAGGCTGGAGGCCCTGGCACGCCCATTCCCTACTGCTCTCTCTCTCTCAAATAAATAAATAAATTTAAAAAAAAGGGGGGTGCTGAGGCTAGAGAGATGGCTTAGCAGTCAAGGCATTTGCCTGCAAAGCCAAGGGATCCCAGTTCAATTCTCCAGTACCCACGTAAGCCAGATGAACAAGGGGAGGCATGCATCTGGAGTTCATTTGCAGTGGCTGAAGGCCCTGGTGCACCCATTCTCCCTCTCTCTCTCAGATAAATAAATAAATAAAATATATCTTAAGAAAACAGGGAGGGCTCATAAGCCAGATGCACAAGGGGAGGCATGCATCTGGAGTTCATTTGCAGTGGCTGAAGGCCCTGGTGCACCCATTCTCCCTCTCTCTCTCTCTCTCTCTCTGATAGATAAATAAATAAATAAAATATATCTTAAGAAAACAGGGAGGGCTGGAGGGATGATTTAGCAGTTAGAACGTTTGCAAAGCCATAGAATTCCAGTTCGATTTTCCAGGACCCATGTAAGCCAGATGCACAAGGTGGAGCATGCATCTGGAGTTCATTTGCAGTGGCTGGAGGCCCTGGTGCACCCATTCTCTCTCTCTCTCTCTCTCTCTCTGTCAAATACATAAATAAATTAAATTAAATTAAAAAGAAGCCTCACAGTAGTGCCTGACTTTGCAGAAAGCCCAGATTTCCAGTTCACTCTCCCTCCCATCCCCCAGTACCTGCTATCCGGAGGTCACAGGCCAGGGCAAGCTCCAGGCCCCCACCCAAGGCAAATCCGTCCATAGCCGCAATGGTGGGCGAAGGGAAGGCCGCTGTGGAAACAAGACAGGCTCAGCCTGGTCCTCCCCCTGGCACCTCAGCCACCCCAGTTACCTGAGTTGAGCTTCCCATCAGAGGAAGCTCAGGGCTCATATGGGGAAGTGAAGCCGGAAGTTGGCTGTGCTGTGTAGTCCTAGAACCTGCCTTTGTGTGTCAAGGCCTGTGCTGTGGGCTGGGAACACAGTGGAATCAGATGGGCCCTGTCTCCACTGGGCTCAGACTAATGGAGATGCAATTTAATCAGGCCGTGATAACCTGCAAAGTGCAGAGTTCTGAGAACAAGAAACTTAAGAGTTGGTTGGGGGCTGGAGGGATGGCTTAGCGGTTAAGGCACTTGCCTGCAAAGCCTAAGGACCCTGGTTCCATTCTCCAGGACCCACGTAAGCCAGATGCACAAGGGGTGCACGCGTCTGGAGTTCATTTGCAGTGACTGGAGGCCCTGGCGCACCCATCCTTTCCCTCTCTCTCTGTCTCTTTCTCTCTCTCTCAACAAATAAATAGGTGTGTGCCACCCCGCCTGGCTATTATTATTTTAATATTTTATTTATTTATTTATTTTAAATAAAGTTTTTTTGAAGATTTTATTTTTATTTATTTATTAGTGACAGGGAGAGAGAATGAGAATGGACGCGCCAGGGCCTTTAGCCACTGAAAACGAACTCCAGACGCATGAGCCACCATGTGCATCTGGCTAACGTGGGACCTGGAGAATCGAACCAGGGTCCTTAGGCTTCACAGGCATGTGCCTTAACCACTAAGCCATCCCTCCAGCCCATTTTATTTATTTTTTAAAGATTTCTTAATGTATTTTTAAAATTTTTATTTTTCCAGGAATTTTTTGTTTTGTTTTGTTTTTCGAGGTAGGGTATTGTTATAGCCCAGGCTGACTTGGAATTCACTTTGTAGTCTCAGGGTGGCCTTGAACTCACAACAATCCTCCTACCTCTGCCTCCCGAGTGCTGGGATTAAAGGCTCCTCTTGGGCAATTCTTTGTGCCCTCTTAAGAGAACCATCTATGTCCCCACAGAGCTCAAAACACAATACTCTTTCTCTCTCTCTCTCTCTTTTTTTTTTCTTTTTTGGTTTTTTGACATAGGGTCTTGCTCTAGCCCAGGCTGACTTGGAATTCCCTCTGTAGTCTCAGGTTGGTCTCAAACTCACGGCAATCCTCCTACCTCTGCCTCCCAAGTGCTGGGATTAAAGGCATGCGCCACCACGCCCAGCTCACAGTATGCTCTTTGGGGAACAGCTGGTGTCAGCAGGGTCCCTAACTCTGTACCCAGCTTGCAGATCCTTACCGATCTCATTCATCAAGCCTCGAAGCCTCTGGACAAAGACTCCCACTTCCTCGGCACTCATCTGCTCGCGCTCTTTCAGGTCCGCACCTGCGGATGCCCAGTGGTTAGTGCCCGCAATGGGGAAGGGTCCCCTCAGAATCCCAGGAAATTAAAGGGTCCAGAAAAGGAGACTTGAGCAGAAGCAGAGATGCCAGGAAATTTGGAGTGTCAGTAAGGAGAGGGCAAAAATAAACTGGGGGCTGGGCGTGGTGGCACATGCCTTTAATCCCAGCACTCGGGAGGCAGAGGTAGGAGGATCGCTGTGAGTTCAAGGCCACCCTGAGACTACATGGTGAATTCTAGGTCAGCCTGGACTAGAGTGAGACCAACCTCAAAAAAAAAAAAAAAAAAAAAGATAAACTGGGGCTGGAGAGATGGCTTAGCGGTTAAGACGCTTGCATGCAAAGCCAAAGGACCCAGGTTCAATTCCCCAGGACCCATGTAAGCCAGATGCACAAGGTAGCACATGCATCTGAAATTCGATTACAGTGGCTGGATGCCTTGGTGTGCCCACTCTTTCTTTCTCTCTCTCTGCCTCTTTTCCTCTCGAATAAATAAATAATTTTTTAAAAAGAGACAAACTGGGGGCTGGTGAGATGGCTTAGAGGTTAAGGCACTTGCCTATGAAGCCTAAAGACCTAGATTCGATTCCCCAGGACCCACATAAGCCAGATGCACAAGGTGGCACATGCATCTGGAGTTTGTTTGCAATGGCTAGAGGCCCTGGTGTACCCATTCTCACTCACTGTCTGTGTTTCTAATAAAATAAATAAGTAAAAATTTTAAAAATTAAAAAAAGAAAGCTGGCGTGGTGGTACATTTTAACCCCAGAACTTGGGAGGGAGAGGTAGGAGGATCGCTGTGAGTTCAAGGCCACCCTGAGACTATATAGCGAATTCCAGGTCAGACTGGGCTAGAGTGAAACCCTACCTTGCAAAACCAAAAAAAAAAAAAAAAAAAAAAAAAAAAAAAAAAAAAAAAGAAAAGAAAAGAAAAGAAGAAGAAGAATGTAAGAGCCAGAGGAAGGGTAGGACTCCTTACAACATGCTCCTCCAGACACAAAATGGCCTGGATATCCATGACCTCACAGTGCCTGACACTACCTACACAAGACCATCGTAATAGTAGGAAAAGATCATGACATCAAAATAAAAGTGAGACTGATTGAGATGGGGAAAGTGGAGTTGTGAAGGGGAAAGTGAGGGGGCAGGGAATTATCATGGTTTATCTTCAATTATGGAAGTTGTTAATAAAAATTATTTTAAATAATTAAAAAAATATTTTATTCATTTATTTATTTGAGGGACAGAGAGAGAGAGAATGAGAATGGGTGTGCCAGGGCCTCCAGCCACTGCAAACGAACTCCAGGTACATGTGCCCCCTCATGCATCTGGCTTACCTGGGTCCTGGGGAATCGAACCTGGGTCCTTAGGCTTTTCAGGCAAGCGCCTTAACTGCTAAGCCATTTCCCCAGCCCTTTTTAAAATTTTTATTTATTTGCAAGCACAGAGAGAGAGAAAGAGTGAGAGAGGAGAGAGACAGAGAAAGAATGGACACTTCAGGGCCTTCAGCCACTGCAAATGAACTCCAGGCACGTGTGCCACCTTGTGCATCTGGCTTACGTGGGTCCTGGGGAAGCAAACCTGGGTCCTTTGGCTTCACAGGCAAATGCTTTAACTGCTAAGCCCTCTCTCCAGCCCTAAAAAGTTATTTTACAAAGAAGTTCACTTCTGAAAGTACAGGGCCGGTTTTCCAAGACTCTGGCTCCTGCAGTCTATTCAAATGTCTTCTTCTTCTTTTTTTTTTTTTTGTAAATATTTTATTATTTATTTATTTGAGAAAGAGAGAGAGAGATACAGAAATAGGCAGGTAGAGAGAGAGAGAGAGAATGGGTGCGCCAGGGCCTCCAGCCACTGCAAATGAACTCCAGATGTGTGTGCCCCCTCTTGTGCATCTGGCTTACGTGGGTCCTGGAGAATCGAGCCTCGAACGGGGTCCTTAGGCTTCATAGGCAAGCGTTTAACCGCTAAGCCATCTCTCCAGCCCTCAAACGTCTTCTTAAAGGAGAACGGAGCTCCCCAAACCAAGCCAATCCCTCCAGGATGGGTCCTGAGCTTTCTCTCCTCTAAGGTTCCCTATTTTACTTTTCTGGTTTTTGGTTTTTCAGTGTAGGGTCTTGCTGCAGCCCAAGCTGACCTGGAATTCACTACGTAGTCTCAGGGTGGCCTTGAACTCACAGTGATCCTCCTACCTCTGCCTCCTGAGTGCTGGGATTAAAGGCATGAGCAACCACTTGGCCTCCTATTTTACTTTTTTTTTTTTTTGGTTTTGGTGTTTCAATGTAGGGTTTTGCTCTAGCCCAGGCTGACCTGGAATTCACTATTACTCTCAAGCTGGCCTCAAACTGGGATTCAAGGCGTGTGCCATCATGCCCCAGCCTATTTTTTTTTTTTTTTTCCTTCCTTCCTTCTTTTCTTTCCTTTCTCCCTTTCCTCCCTTCTTTCTTTCTTTCCCTCTTTCTCCTCTCTCCCTCTTTCTTCCTTCCTCTTCCTTCCTTCCTTCCTTCCTTCCTTCCTTCCTTCCTTCCTTCTTATTTATTTATTTGCCAGCAGAGAGAGAGAGATAAAAGAGAGGCAGACAGAGAGAGAATGGGCACACCAGGGTCTCCAGCACTGCAAACGAACTCCAGATGCATGTGCCCCTTTGTGCATCTGGCTTATGTGGGTTCTGGAGAATTGAACTGGGATCCTTTGGCTTTGCAGGCAAATGCCTTAACTGCTAAGCCATCTCTCCAGTCCTATTTTACTTTCCATTTAAGGTACAAATACCTGGGTGTTGTAAGACCCTGGAAGTGAGGACTCCCCGGGCTCTGTCTCAGGAAAGGCGACACCCCAAATCACTCCGAGAAATGGTCTTGATGCAAATAGCAAGAGGATTTTTATTCCAGCGCGCTGGGGCCCACAGTCGTACACCACGCAGGGGTAGAGGACTGGAGGCCCCGAGGGTAGAATCAGGGCAGCTTTTATTGGATTCAAACAAAGGAGAGGAGAATTTATGATTGGTTAACAATTAAAAATAATGTACATGTAGTATGCTCATTGGTTATGTGGTTACTATGGCATTTTGAGCCAACTTATCTGTAACGTGAGGATCACAAGTATGTATAACATTTGCTTAGTTTCTTCTGTCTGGCTCATTTCAAGGATTATTTTGGGTACTGGGCAGTTTGGGGGTTTTTCCAGTAACTGCAAAAATGCTGTGTCAGCTCAGCCCAGAAATAGAAACTCAGGCCTGTGAATATCCTTAGAGCCTGTCATGGTGTTACTTTAGTTTGGGCATTTCTTGCTTACATTTTTTACATTTCTATCTATATACTTTTACTTTGTAACTATTCTGTTTATCCTTTCAGTGTAACAAACCTCTTCTTTCAGCTTTCACTAGATTCATATTCCCTGAAGTGAAGGGCAGGGGGGACTGGGCAGAGCAGGCAACTCGAGCTGTGTGCCCAGAACCACATCCCTGAAGACCCTCCCCCTGGCCAACTCTCCTGGCCTCCTGTCTCCACTGTGGGTGTGCCACCCTATCTCAGCAAGGATGGGCCTGGGGTGCTATAGGAAAAGCAAATGAGCACACCTGGGACCACCACTTAAGGAGCACGCTGGGACTCTGTCCAACCTGAGTGAGCCTGCGTGGTGGCGCACGCCTTTCATCCCAGCACTTGAGAGGCAGAGGTAGGAGGATCGCCGAGAGTTCGAGGCCACCCTGAGACTACATGGTGATTTGCAGGCCCTCGGCAAAGGGTCAGACTAAAGCATGCTGCAGCAGAAAGAAAGAGGAGGTTAGGTCAGACAGAGGGGCCCAGCTAAAACGGAATACTGTGGTCAGATGACCAGCTGTGAGAACCAGTCTTGCAAGGAATTCGTTCCGTGTGGGTCTTCGACTTTCCGTCTGCAATACAGGAATGATGCTAGAACTGACCTAAGGTTCACCCATCCCTGCCGCACAGCCCAGCAGAGGGGTGCGGAAGGAACTCACCAGCGCAGAACACACCCTTCACCCCACTTCTGAAGATCAGGACGCGCACTTGCTGGTCTTCCCGCAGGCGGGCCAGAGCTTCCAGCAGCTGCAAAGATACCCTGTCAACGGTGTCCTGGCCCCTTACCCCAGCTGCCCCAGTGGGTGGAGGGGGGGGGGTTCCCCTTGCTTACCTCGCTGACGAACACCTTCCCCAGGGCGTTCCTAGCATGAGGTCTGTTCATCAGAATCTCAGTGATTCCTGCAGAAGACAGACTGGAGTGAGCCAGGCATGGTGGCGCATGCCTTCAATCCCAGCGCTCGGGAGGCAGAGGTAGGAGGATCGCCATGAGTTCAAGGCCACCCTGAGACTACACAGTGAATTCCAGGTCAGCCTGAGCTAGAGTGAGACCCTACATTGAAAAAAAAACAAAAAAAGGACTGGAGAGATGGCTTAGGGGTTAAGGCGCCTGCCTGCTAAGCCTAAGAACGCTGGTTCCAATGTCCAGCGGTTCCAATCTCCAGGTCCCACGTTTAGCCAGATGCAAAGTGACGCAAGGGCGCAATGCCGCACTTGACCACAAGGGGCACACGCATCTGGAGTTTGTTTGCAGTGTCTGGGAGGCTGCTGGTGTGCCCATCTATCTGTCTCCCTCTCTGTCTGTCTCTCTGTGTGTCTCTCTCCAAAAATTAAAAAATATATATTAAAAAAACAACAAAAAAAAAAGAAGTTTCCTGTCATCTCTTGGGCGTCTTTGACCTGGGAGACCTGGAACAAAATATTGGCTGCCCCTATCCTTACAGGTTTTGGCTGCTGTGCCTGGTTGTTGAGCATCAGAATAAAAATGGGAATAAAGGGCTGGAGACATGCCTTAGAAATTAAAGTGCTTGCATGCAAAGCCAAAGGAGCCAGGCTCAATTCCCCAGTACCCACGTAAGCCAGATGCACAAGGTGACACGTTTTTCTGGAATTTGTTTGCCGCAGCTGGATGCCCTGGTGTGCTCATATTCTCCCTCTCTCTTTCCCTCTCCCTCTTAAATAAATAAATAGAGCTTAGCCGGGCGTGGTGGTGCACGCCTTTAATCCCAGCACTCGGGAGGCAGAGGTAGGAGGATCACCATGAGTTCGCGGCCACCCTGAGACTACATAGCGAATTCCAGGTCAGCCTAAGCTAGAGTGAAACCCTACCTCGAAAAACCAAAATAAATAAATAAATAAGTAAATAAATAAATAAATAAATAGGGCTGGAGAGATAGTTTAGTGGTTAAGGCACTTGCCTGAAAGCCAAAGGACCTCTGTTCGATTCCCCAGGACCCACATAAGCCAGATGCATAAGGTGGTACATGTGTCTGGAGTTCGTTTTCAGTGGCTGGAGGCCCTGGTGCCCATATTCTCTCTTTTTCTCAAATAAATAAATATAAAATATTTTTTAAAATAAATAAGGGCTGGGTGTAGTGGCTCACGCCTTTAATCCCAGCACTTGGGAGGCAGAGGTAGGAGGATCACCGTGAGTTCAAGACTACATAGTGAATTCCAGGTCAGCCTGAGCTAGAGTGAGACCCTACCTCAAAAAACAAAAATAAATAAATAAATAAATAAATAAATAAATAAATAAATAAAGGAATATAGCCTGGCGTGGTGGTGCACACCTTTAATCCCAGCACTCAGGAGGCAGAGGTAGGAGGATCGCTGTGAGTTCAAGGCTACCCTGAGACTACATAGTGAATTCCAGGTCAGCCTGGGCCAGAGTGAGACCCTACCTCGAAAAACCAAAACAAAACAAAAATGGTAATATACAACATATCTATACCTCTGTCTTTAACAAAATAGATCTAGTTAAAGGATGGTACAAAACCTTAACATCTACTTAACATCTAACTTGTCTGGTGACATAGGAAACCTTATCTAAAAAATAGAAAATAAGCCAGGCATGGTGGCGCATACCTTTAATCCCAGCATTTGAGAGGCAGAGGTAGGAGGATCGCCGTGAGTTCGAGGCCACCCTGAGACTACGTGGTAAGTCCAGGTCAGCCTGGGCTAGAGTGAGACCCTACCCCAAAAAACAAAATATATATATATATATATATAAAAATAATTTTTTTAACTAAGTAATATCTGCCATGGTTGCATACACCTTTAATCCCAGTACTTTGGAGGCAGAGGTAGGAGGATTGCCATGAGGTCAAGGCCACCCTGAGACTACAGAGTGAATTCCAGGTCAGCCTGGGCTACAGTGAATCTCTACCTTTAAAAACAGAAAAAAAAAAAAACACCTCATCAGTCACATCAAACACGGGGAAAGGAGATGACTAATCCCAGCACTCCTGAGGGTTGGCAGAGGACTGGGAGGACTGGAACCATCCAATGTACTGTACACACACAGTCACTCCCCACCCTGAGAAATCGCATTGATGAACTTTCCTGGTCCTCAGGATGGCATCCAGGTCAAATGCACACCAGAGTGAGACCACACACACAAAACACAAAAACGTCAAAAAAAAAAAAAAAACATGAAATCATTTATCAACGAACTTTCCTGAGTCCTCGGATGGCATACAATGTAGTCCAAACACACACACAAAACACACACATGCATGCACATCAAACACACACACACACTCCCTCACGAAAAGATGACTGAAAATCACATTGATTGGGCCATTCCTGAGGGTTGTCAGGATGACATAGACTGGAGAGGGGGGACTGGAACCATCCAATGTACTGTACACACACAGTCACTCCCCCCCCACACACGTCACAACGTGGCAATGGGAAATCGCATTGATGAACTTTCCCTGGGTCCTCAGGATGGCATCCAATGTTGTCCAAATGCACACGTGCACATGCACACACACACACACACACTCCCTCACGTCACAACTTGGCAGCATGAAATCATTTATCAACGAACTTTCCTGAGTCCTCGGGATGGCATACAATGTAGTCCAAACACACACACACGCGCATGCATGAACACACACATGCATGCATGAACACACACACACACACACACACTCCCCCTCACGTCACAACTTGGCAGCAGAAAATCACATTGATTGGTGAACTTGCCCTGAGCACTCAGGATGACATACAATGTAGTCCAAACACACACACACACACACATGCATGAACACACACATGCATGCATGAACACACACACACACACTCCCCCTCACGTCACAACTTGGCAGCAGAAAATCACATTGACTGGTGAATTTTCCCTGAGTACTCAGGATGACATACAATGTAGTCCAAATACACACACACACACACGCACACACACATGCATGAACACACACACACACTCCCTCTCACGTCACAACTTGGCAGCAGAAAATCACATTGATTGGTGAACATTCCCTGAGTACTCAGGATGACATACAATGTAGTCCAAATACACACACACACACACGCATGCACGCACACATGCACACACACACACACACACTCCCCCTCATGTCACAACTTGGCAGCAGAAAATCACATTGACTGGTGAATTTTCCCTGAGCACTCAGGATGGTATACAATGTAGTCTAAATACACACACACACACACACACACGCGCACACACACACACACACACACACACTCACGTCACAACTTGGCAGCAGAAAATCACATTGACTGGTGAATTTTCCCTGAGTACTCAGGATGGCATACAATGTAGTAAATACAAACACACACACACACACACACACACACACATGCATGAACACACACACACACACCCCCCTCACGTCACAACTTGGCAGCAGAAAATCACATTGACTGGTGAATTTTCCCTGAGCACTCAGGATGACATACAATGTAGTCCAAACACTCACGCACGCATGCATGCACACACATACACACTCCCTCACATCACAACTGGGCAGTGTGAAATCACATGGACTGGTGAACTTTCCCTGAGTTCTCAGGATGGCACAGCGTGGGAACTTATACATGCTAACCCTCCCCCCCTCCTCCCTTCTCCCTTCCTGGGTCCAGTCCAGGGTAAACCAGGCCCAGGGATTGGCCCAGCCGCCTCCACCCCCTGGCACCCTTGCCAAGACGCTTAGCAGAGAAAAGTGCTGTGTGCACTTTGCCACTCCTGACAGAGGGCCCTGCAGCTGGATGCCACCCACACTCCCTTCCACACACTGCCACGGGGCCACCCAGGGGAGAGGGCATGAAGGCAGGTGACCAGATGTCAACCCACAGTGGGAAAAAAAGTGGGTTTTTTGGGGGGTGGCTTTTTGTTATGTGTGGTTTTTTTTTTTTTTTTTTTTTTTTTTTTGTTGTTGTTGTTTTGTTGTTTTTGTTTTTCGAGGTAGGGTCTCACACTACTCTAGGCTGACCTGGAATTCACTATGTAGTCTCAGGGTGGCCTTGAACTCATGGTGATCCTCCTACCTCTGCCTCCTGAGTGCTGGGATTAAAGGTGTGCGCCACCACGCCTGGCCATGTGTGTGGCTTTTTGAGGTAGGGTTTCACTCTAGCTCAGGCTGATCTGGAATTCACTATGTATGTAGTTTCAGGGTGGCCTCCAACTCACAGCCATCTTCCTACCTCTGCCTCCCAAGTGCTGGGATTAAAAGGCGTGCGCCACCACGCCCAGCCCCTCTGTTTTTTATTTTATTTATTTATTTTTGATTTTTTGAAGTAGGGTCTCACTGTGGTCCAGGCTGACCCGGAATTCACTATGCAGTCTCAGGGCGGTCTCGAATTCATGATGATCCACCTACCTCTGCCTGTTGAGTGCTGGGATTAAAGGCGTGTGCCATAATGTCTAGCTAGATTTTTTTTAAATATTTTATTTATTTATGATGGAGAAGAAGAGGCACAGAGAAAGAGAATAGGTGCTCCAGGGACCCAGCTGCTGCAAACGAACTCCAGATTCATGTGCCCCCTTGTGCATCTGGCTTACGTGGGCCCTGGGGAATCGAACCGGGGTCCTTAAGCTTCGCAGGCAAACTGCTTTAACAGCTAAGCCATTTCCCCAGCCCCCCTTCTGTTTTTTTTTAAAAGGCACTTTCAGCCAGGGGGGTGGCACACACTTTTAATCCCAGCACTCTGGAGGCAGAGTGGATCACCGTGAGTTCGAGGCCGCCTAGAGACTGCATAGTGAATTCCGGGTCAGCCTGGGCCACAGTGAGACCCTACTTTGAAAAACCAAAAACCAAAAACCTAAAACAAAACAAACACCCTTAATTTATTTATTTGAGAGGGAGAATGGGTGAATCAGGGCCTCCAGCCACTGCAAACATACTCCAGACACGTGCGCCACGTTGTGCATCTGGCTTTGTGATGGGTCCTGTGGACTCGAACCTGGGTCCTTTGGCTTCTCAGGCAAGTGTCTTAATAGCTAAGTCATCTCTCCAGCCCGAAAAGTGGCTTATTATTATTATTATTGTTATTGTTGTTTTGGTGGTGGGAGGGAACAGTCATGCACAGGTGCCCAAAGGAAAAAGGAAGAGCGAGGTGCCTCTCCCCCCATCCCCGCTCCACCCCGCGATCGTACCTCCAGCGGCACCTGGCAGCGGGCGCACCAGGATCTCCCGCGCTCCGGCCGCGGCGTGGGAGGAGCGATCTCGGGCTCCCGGGGACCTCGGGGGCCGCAGGAGGGGCTTCGCACGGGGCAGGACGCGCAGCATGGCCTGGGCTCGGCGGGACACGGGTCAGCAGTTCTCTCCGATGGCTCCACCTACAGGCGGAGGGGCGCTGCCCGTCTGTCCCCCCCGGTGGGTGTGGGGAGAAAGTTCAGTTTCTTTCTGGCATCTCAAGGTCCGACCTCTCTCCCCATCCAGAATCCAGTGCCTTTGCATCCCAAAAGCCTGGAGAGATGGCTTAGCTAGTTAAGGCACTGGCATTGATTCCCTAGGACCCACCATACGCCAGATGCACAAGGTGGTGCATGCAGTCTGGAGTTCCTTTGAGGTGGATAGAGGCCCTGGTGCACTCATTCTCTTTCTCTCTCTCTCTCTCTGCCTCTTTCTGTCTCAAATAAATAAAAAGAAAATAAAAAGTGGGAGCTGGAAAATGGATTAGTGGTTAAAGGCACTTGCTTGGAAAGCCTGCAGGCCCAGGTTGGATTCCCCAGGACCCACATAAAGCCAGATGCACAAGATGGCACATGCACCTGGAGTTGGTTTGCAGTGGCTAAAGGCCCTGGCACACCCATTCTCTCTTTTAAAAAAATATTTCTTTTTTTTAATTTTATTTATTTATTTATTTGAGAGAAAGAGAGAGAATGGGCACGCCAGGGCTTTCAGCCACTGCAAATGAACTCCAGATGCATTCGCCATCTTGTGCATCTGGTGTATATGGGGCCTGGAGAGTTTAACCGGGATCCTTTGACTTTGTAGGCAAATGCCTTAACCTATTCTCTCTTTAAAAAAAAAAATTTTTTTTTAATTATTTGAGAGCGACAGACAGAGAGAGAAAGAGGTAGAGAGAGAGAGAGAGAATGGGTGCACCAGGGCCTCCAGCCACTGCAAAGGAACTCCAGATTCATGGGCCACCTTGTGCATCTGGCTTACACCAATACTGGGGAATCGAACCTCCAACCAGGGTCCTTAGGCTTCACAGATAAGCGCTTAACTGCTAAGCTGTCTCTCCAGCCCCCCATTCTCTCTCTCTCTGCCTCTTTCTGTCTGTCTCTCTCAAAAAATATTTTTAGCGGGCGTGGTGGTGCACGCCTTTAATCCCAGCACTCGGGAGGCAGAGGTAGGAGGATCGCTGAGAGTTGAGGCCACGCTGAGACTACATAGTTAATTCCAGGTCAGCCTGGGCCAGAGTGAGACCCTACCTTGCAAAACCCAAAAAAATAAAATAAAATAAAATAAAAAACAATAACAACAAGAAAAAACAGGCCTTTTGTAAAATAGTGACCACTGGGACTGGAGAGATGGCTCGGTGGTTAGTCAGAAGCCACTTGCTTGCCAAAACCCAAGGGGCCAGGGTTCGATTCCCCAATACCCACATAACCCTACAAAGTATGGCATGTGTATCTGGAGTTCATTTGCACTGGCCTTGTGGCCTCACTCGTACTCCATTCTCATTATCTCTTGCTCTCTCACTCCTTGCAAATAAATCAATAAAAATATCTAAAAAGCCAGGCATGGTGGTGCACACCTTTAATTCCAGCACTCAGGAGGCTGAGGTAAGAGGATCACTATGAGTTTGAGACGACCCTGAGACTAAATAGTGAATTCCAGGTCCCTTCCCCTTCCCCCTGACTCTCTGTCTCAAATAAATAAATAAAAATATTTTTTAAAGATTATTTAAAAAATTAAGCTGGGCGTGGTGGCACACACCTTTAGTAACAGCACTCGGGAGGCAGAGGTAGGAGGATCGCCGGGAGTTCGAGGCCACCCTGAGACTACAGAGTGAATTCCAGGTCAGCCTGGACTAGAGTGAGACCCTTCCTGGAAAAAAACAAAAAAACAAAACAAACAAAAAAGATAATTAAAAAAATTAAAAACAAAACTCCCTTTCAAGACCAGAATGACTCCATCTTTGGACTTTGACCCAACCACTCCTCCCATTATCACTTTCCTGGAATGACCCGAACCACCTGTCCAATGATCACTTCCCAGAAGCGGCTGAAGCCCTGAGGCAAGGCAGAGTACCCCGTGACCAAAGATGACTCCCACCACCCTATAAATACCTCATAGCCTGCAATGGAGGGGGCTTTTTAAAAATATATGGATTTATTTGAAAGAGATACCGAGAAAGAGGCAGATAAAGAGAGAAGGCATGGGCATGCCGTAGCTTCTAGCCACTGCAAACAAATGCAAGATGCATGAACCACCATATGCATCTGGCTTACGAGGGTTCTGGGGAATTGAACCTGGAATCTTAGGCTTCACAGGCAATCTTGGGCTTCACAGCCCGCTCATTAAGTTTTTTTTTTTTTTTTTTTTGTTTCAAGGTAATCTCTTGCTCTAGCCCAAGCTGACCTGGAATTCACTATGTAGTCTCAGGGTGGCCTCGAACTCATGGCGAGTCTCCTACCTCTGCCTCCCAAGTGCCGGGATTAAAGGCATGCGCCACCACACCTGGCCAATTTTTTAAAATATATTTTGTTTATATTTGACTGGAGACCCTGGCACGCCCATTCTCTCTCTCTCCCTCCCTCTCTCTCTCTCTCTCTCTCTCTGCCTCTTTCTCTCTCTTAAATAAATAAAATATAAAAATTATAATGTGGCTGGAGAGATGGCTTAGTGGTTAAGGCGCATGCCTGGGAAGCCTAAGGACCCCGGTTCAGTTCTCCAGGTCCCACGTAAGCCAGATGCACATGGTGGCGCATGCATCTGGCATTCATTTGCAGTGGCTAGAAGCCCTGGAGTGCCCATTTTCACTCTCTCTTACTCTCTCTGTCTCTAATAAATAAATAAAATAAAATTATAAAGGAAGGGACTGGAGAAATAGTTTAGCGGTTAAGGCGCTGGCCTGTGAAGCCTAAGGACCCAAGTTTGACCAGGATTGGTGGCACACGCCTTTAATTCCAGGCACGCGGGAGGCAGAGGTAGGAGGATAGCCATGACTTCAAGGCCATGAGAGACTACACAGTGAATTCCAGGTCAGCCTGGGCTAGAGTGAAACCCTACCTTGGAAAAAAAAGGGGGGGGGCTGGGAAGTTGGCTTAACAGTTAAGGTGCTTTCCTGCAGGGCCAAAGGACCCAGGTTCAATTCCCCAGGACCCATACAAACCAGATGCACAAGGTGGTGCATGTATCTGCAGTGCCCTGTCATGCCCATTCTCTCTCTTGCTCTTTTCCTTGCTCTCTACCTTCCTCTCTCTTTCTCTCAAATAGACAAATAAAAATAAATAAATTTTAAAAAAAAAGGACCCAGGCTCGCCCGTGTAAGCCAGATGCATATGGTCATGCATGCATCTGGAGTTCGTTTGCAGTGGCTAGAGGCCCTCCTGTGCCCATTCTCACTCCTTCTTTCTCTCCCTGAGTCTGTCTCTAATAAATAATTTAAAAAAAAACACAGGCCGGGCGTGGTGGCGCACGCCTTTAATCCCAGCACTCGGGAGGCAGAGGTAGGAGGATTGCCAAGAGTCGCGAGGCCACCCTGAGACGGTCAGCCTGGACCAGAGTGAGACCCTACCTCAAAAACCAAAAAAAAAAAAAAAAAAAAAAACACAGAAGCGGGTTTAATGCCCAATCACAGTACCTGGGAGGAAGAAGTGGGAGGATCTCCATGAGTTCCAGGCCACCCTGAGACTACACAGTGGATTCCAGGTCAACCTAGGTAGAGTGTGACCCTAAAAACAAAACAAAAACAACACAACACATCAGAAAACACAATAAAACAGGGTGTGGTGGGGCATACCTTTAATCCTAGAAGGCAGAGGTTGGAGGATCGCTGTGAGTTCAAGGCCACCTTGAGACTACATAGTGAATTCCAGATCAGCCTGAGCTAGAGTGAGACCCTACCTCAAAAACACAACAAAACAAAAAAAACAAACAAAAAAATCCAATAAAAAAAAAAACCCATATATTTTGGTTTATTTATGTAGCTCTCCCTTAGGTAGGAACTCAGGAATTCAGGCCAGTGATCTACTGCTTATATGTAAATTCTATTAAGTATTTGAAGTTTTTTTCTGTTACTTTGTTTAATTGCAACAAAACACATGAGAATGTGTTTCAGGTTTTTTTTAAAAAAAGGAAGTTGGGCGTGGTGGTGCATGCCTTTCATCCCAGCACTCTGGAGGCAGAGGTAGGAGGATCTCCGTGAGTTTGAGGCCACTCTGAAACTACATAGTGCCTCTGGCTTACGTGGGTCCTGAGCAAATTGAACCGAGGTCAGCTTGGGCTAGAGTGAGACTTTACCTTGAAAAACCAAAAAAAAAAAAAAAAAAAAAAAAAAAAAAGAAATGAAATAAATAAAATGAAATGGGGTCCAACTCCTTCCAGGATTTATTTAGTTTTTTAATTTATTTATTTATTTGAGAGAGAGAAAGAAGCACACAGAGAGAGAAAGAGACAGAATGGGCATGCCAGGGCCTTCTGCCACTGTAAAGGAACTCCAGACACATGTGCCACCTTGTGCATCTGGCTTATGTGGGTCCTGGGGAATCAAACCAAGGTCCTTTGGCTTTGCAGGCAAATGCCTTAATCACTAAGCCATCTCCCCAGCTCCTCCCTGAGGATTTATATGCAGTTGATGGTCTCTGGAGGAGGAAGGTATTTTTATTTATTTATTTATTTATTTATTTATTTATTTATTTATTTATTTATTTATTTATTTATTATTTGAGAGAGAGAATGGGCATGCCAGGGCCTCCAGCCACTGCAAATGAACTCCAGACATACACGCCCCCTTGTGCATCTGGTTTATGTGGGTCCTGGAGAATCGAACTGGGATCCTTTGGCTTTGCAGTCAAATACCTTAACGGCTAAGCCATTTCTCTTGCCCTTTTTTTAAACTCCTCTTTTCTTTTCTTTCTTTTTAAAATTTTTTTATATTTTTCGGTTTTTCGAGGTAGGGTCTCACTGCAGCTCAGGTTGACCTAGAATTCACTATGTAGTCTCAGGGTGGCCTCAAACTCACGGCAATCCTCCTATCTCTGCCTCCAGAGTGCTGGGATTAAAGGCGTGCGCCACCATGCTTGGCTTCTCTTTTATTTTCTTTCCTGTCACTGTGATAAAGATGCCTCCTTTTAAAAAAATATATTTTATTTATTTATTTTTGAGAGAAAGAGCCTCCAGTTACTGAAAATGAACTCTAGATGCATGTGCTCATTTGTGCATCTGGCTTACATGGGTCCTGGAGAATCGAACTGGGGTCCTTTGGCTTTGCAGGCAAACACTTTAACTGCTAAGCCATCTCCCCAGCCCCAGGAAGGTATTTTCTTCATGGTGTAGCCCATACTCCTGTATACAACCTTACTGTAACTCAATGGGTCATCTGAAATAAACAAAACAGGGCTGGAGAGATGGCTCAGTGGTTAAAGCACTGCCTGTGAAGCCTAAGGACCCAGGTTCAATTCCCCAGTACTCATGTAAACCAGATACACAAGGTGGTGCATGCATCTGGAGTTTGTTTCTCTCTATCTGCCTCTTCCTCTGTTTCTCTTTCATAATAGATAAGTAAAAATAAAATTTTTAAAGTTTAAAATAAACAAAATACCCCCCCACTACATTAATGAATGGGGGAAGGATTAGAATGGGTAATGGGTGAATATCATAGAAATATGAAAATGTACTGTACTCATAAAATGTACTCAAAATGTACACACACAAAAACAAAAACAAAAAAAGGACCAGAGAGCCGGGCGTGGTGGCGCACGCCTTTAATCCCAGCACTCGGGAGGCAGAGGTAGGAGGATTGCCGTGAGTTCGAGGCCAGCCTGGGCCAGAGTGAGACCCTACCTCAAAAAAAGCCAAAAAAAAAAAAAAAAATGGACCAGAGAGATGGCTTAGCAGATAAGGCATTTGCTTGCAAAGCCAAATGACCTCAGTTTAATTCCCAGGACCCATGTAAGCCAGATGCACAAGGAGGCACATGTGCCTGGAGTTCATTTGCAGTGGCTGGAGGCCCTGGCATGCCCATTCTCTCTCTCTGCCTCTTTCTCGCTGTCTCAAATCAATCAATCAATCAATCAATCAATCAATAAAAGACATTGTAATGCATGCATATGTAATATTCATTAATGAAAACAGCAACAAAAAGGTGGGGGGTGGTCCATAGCTCCTGACTCATGCTTGGTGTTTTAGACACTACAGTGTCTCATGTAAAATTCCACTTTTATTGGGTCTGCTGTGTTTTAGCTCATCAGTCGATTCCTGCAACTACCCTCACCAACAGGAGGTAGAACATTTCCAAACCCTCTCAAGAGTCTCTTCAGGTATTTTGTGAATTCTTTCTGGCCTACAGCTTCTTTCGGCCTAGGCTTTCTTTTGCCTCACTGTACAGAACATAAACCTGAGCCAGGCGTGATGGCCCCAGGTCTTTAATCCCAGCACTAGGGAGGCTGAGGCAAGAGGATTGCTGTGAATTCGAGGCCAGCCTGGGACTACAGCATGAGTTCCAGGTCGGCCTGGGATAGTGTGAGACCCTACACTGAAAAATCAATCAATCAATCAATCAATAAATAAATAAAAATAAAGGGGCTGAGGGGCTGGAGAGATGGCTTAGCGGTTAAGGCGCCTGCCTGCTAAGCCTAAGAACGCTGGTTCCAATCTCCAGGTCCCACGTTTAGCCAGACGCATAGTGACGCAAGGGCGCAATGCCGCACTTGCCCACAAGGGGGTGAACACATCTGGAGTTCATTCACAGCAGCTGAGAGACTGCTGGCATGCCCATCTCTATCTGTCTCCCTCTCCCTCTCTGTCTGTCTGTCTCTGTCTGTGTCTCTCTCCAAAAATAAATAAAATAATAAAAAAGGGGCTGACAGATGGCTCAGTGGTTAAAGCACTTTCCTGGAAAGCCTAAGGACCTGAGTTCAATTCCCCAGTACGCATGTAAACCAGATGCACAAGGTGGTGCATGCATCTGGAGTTTGTTTGCAGTAACTGGCCGTCCATTCATTCTCTCTTTCTCTCTGTTTGCAAATAAATAAAATAAGTTATTATTATTTTTGGTTTTTTCGAGGTAGGGTCTTGTTCTAGCCCAGGCTGACTTGGAATTCACTATGTAGTCTCAGGCTGGCTTCGAACTCACAGTGATCCTCCTACCTTTGCTTCCCCAAGTTCTGCAAATAAAATAAAATATTAAAACAAAAAGCCTGGACAGATGCTCAGTGGTTAAGGTGCTTGCCTGCAAAGCCTAAACCTGAAAATAAACCAGATGCACAAGGTTATTTTTGTTGTTTTAAATAAAATAAATAATTATTTTTTTGTTTTGTTTTTTCAGGGTAGGGTCTTGCACTAGCCAGGGCAGACCTGGAATTCATTATGTAGTCTCAGCGTGGCCTTGAACTCATGATAATCCTTTTATCTCTGCCTCCTGAGTTCTGGGATTAATAAATCTGTCAAATGAATAAATGAATAAAATATTTAAAAAGTGAAGTGACCTGGGATGACTCAGAAGGCACCATGGTGCTGAGAAGAAGTGACAGAGGAGTGCTCAGCACTGAAACATCTCTATCACACCTTCCAAGGCTCAGGGTCCATTGCAGAAGAGGTGGCAGAAAGAATGTAAGAGCCAAAGGAAGGGTAGGACTCCTTATAACGTGCTCCTCCAGACACAAAATGGCCTGGATATCCATGACCTCACAGTGCCTGACACTACCTACCCAAGACCCTCATAATAGGAGTAAAAGATCATGACATCAAAATGAAAAGAGAGACTGAGAGGGAGAGGGGATATGATGGAGAGTGGAGTTGTGAAGGAGAAAGTGGGGGGTGTAGGAATTAACATGGTTTATTGTCTACAATTATGGAAGTTGTCAATAAAAAAATTAAAATCGGTTAAAGGAAAAAAATATTAAAAAAGAAAACTAAAAACTCACAAAAAAGCAACAACAACCACCCCCCCCCAGAAAAAAACCCCACAAAAAACCAGACGCTTGGCAGGCTTGAACTTGAGAGAGAGAGAGAGAGAGGGAGGGAGGGAGGGAGGGAGAGAGAGAGATAGATAGATAGATCAGGTTATGAAGGCCAATCTCTTGGGCTGGAGAGATGGCTTAGCGGTTAAGGCACTTGCCTGCAATGCCAGAGGACGCAGGTTTGAGTCCCCAGGCCCCACGTAAACCAGACGCACAAGGGGGCATGGGTGTTTGGAGTTTGTTTGCAGCGGCCGGAGGCCCTGGCATGCCCATAATAAATAAATAAAAACAAAATATTTACAAAAAAAAAAAAGGTCAATCTCCCTGGCTGAGAAAAGCGCTTTTCTCAGCAGGTGGGCAGGGGGGCGTGGGCAGGGGGGCGTGGCTTGCTTGCCTAAGACTCTAGCTCCGCCCCTCGGATGAGTCACCCTCCCCGACAGCCTCTGCGCACGCGCAGAAGCCGCGGGCTCGCGCTCCACCCCCCCCCCTGCGCCCTGACCACGCCCCGCGCCTCTGGCCACGCCCTCCTGCGTCACTAGGCCACACCCCGCGCTCTGGCCACGCCCTCCGCGCCTCTGGCCACGCCCCTCAGACGCCATGGCGGGGCACCGGGAGCGCAGGGCGCAGTCGGGCATCCCGGGCGTGAGCCGCCGCGAAGCGATCTCGGCGGCTGTGGGCTCCCCGCGCGCTAGCATGGTTCCTCGGGTGTGGCCGAACCCGCGCCTGCGCCGGGTGTTCGTGGTAGGGGTTGGCATGACCAAGGTAGGGCAGGAGGCCCGGGGGCGGGTGAGACCCGGCAGGGCGGCGAGGTCAGCTCTGCACCTGCTGCCCCCTCCCGCGGGGCTCAGGGCCCACTGCTCTTCTCTTTTCTTTTCTCTTTTCTTCTTTTCTTTTTTCCTTTCCTTTCTTTTCCATTCTTTTTTTTTCTTCTGAGTTTTATTCTTTTTAAAAATATTTATTTATTTATTTATTTATTTATTTATTTATTTATTTGAGAGAGAGACACACAGAGATACAGAAACAGGCAGGTAGAGAGAGAGAGAGAGAATGGGCGCGCCAGGGCCTCCAGCCACTGCAAACGAACTCCAAGATGCACGCGCCCCCTTGTCCATCTGGCTTATGTGGGTCCTGGAGAATCGAGCCTCGAACCGGGGTCCTTAGGCTTCACAGGCAAGCTAAGCCATCTCTCCAGCCCCTTCTTTTCTTTATTTTTTTAAAAATTATTTTATTTATTTAAGAGACAGAGCCTCAAATGAATTCCAGATGCATATGCTGCCTTGTGCATCTGGCTTATTATGTGGGTCCTGGGGAATTGAACCTGGGTCCTTAAGCTTCTCAGGCAAACGCCTTGACTGCTAAACCATCTCTCCAGCCTCTTCTTTTATTAATTTATTTCAGGGGGAGAGAGAGAGAGAGAAGAGAGAGAAGAGAGAATGAATGTGAATGGGTGCACCAGGGCTTTTAGCCACTGCAAATGAACTCCGGATGCATGCACCACCTTGTGCATCTGGCTTATGTGGGTCCTGGAGAATCGAACTCGGATTCTTTGGCTTTGCAGGCAAACACTTTAACCACTAAGCCATCTCTCTAGCCCTTTTTTTTAAAATTACTTTTTTATTGATAACTTCCATAATTATAGACAACATCCCATGGTAATTCCTTCCCTCCCTCCCACTTTCCCCTTTGAAACTCCACTCTTTATCATATCCCTCCTCTTCAATCATTCTCTCTTTTATTTTGATGTCATCGTCTTTTCCTCCTATTATGATGGTCTTGTGTAGATAGTGTCAGGCACTGTGAGGTCATGGATATCCAGGCCATTTTGGGTCTGGAGGAGCACGTTGTAAGGAGTCCTACCCTTCCTTTGGCTCTTACATTCTTTCCACCACCTCTTCTGCAATCGACCCTGAGACTTGGAAGGTGTGTTAGAGATGTTTCAGTGCTGAGCACTCCTCTGTCTCTTCTTCTCAGCACCATGGTGCCTTCTGAGTCATCCCAAGGTCACCACCATCTGAAAAGAGAAGCTTCTCTAACCAAAAGTGAGAGTAACATTAATATATGGGTGTGGACATTAAGAGAAGTGCTTACTGGGCAGTTTGGTGAGCATCCTATATACATTTAGCCAGACACCAGCAGTTGTTACACCCCTAGGGCTCATGACCTCCTCTGTCATAGGTTTTTAGTATCAGGGATGTATTCCCTCCCATGGAGCGGGCCTCCAGTCCAATTAGAGAATGGTTGGTTTCCCCCGTAACAGACATGCCACTATTGTATCCATTGGGTCACTTGGCCTGGCTGGCCAATTTTTTTTTTTTATTGACAACTTCTTTAATTGTAGACAATATCCCATGGTAATTCCTTCCCTTCCCCCACTTTCCCCTTTGAAACTCCACTCTCAATCATATCCCCTCCCCCTCTCAATCAGCCTCTTTTCAGTTTGATGTCATGATCTTTTACTCCTATTATGATGGTCTTGCGTAGGGAGTGTCAGGCACTGTGAGGTCATGGATGTCCAGACCATTTTGTGTCTGGAGGAGCACGTTGTAAGGAGTCCTACTCTTCCTTTGGCTCTTACATTCTTTCCTTCCCCTCTTCCGCAATGGACCCTGAGCCTAGAAGGTGTGTTAGAGATGTTTCAGTGTTGGACACTCCACTGTCCCTTCTTCTCAGCACCATAGTGCCTTTTGAGTCATCCCAAGGTTGCCGCCATCTGAAAAGAGAAGCTGCTCTAACCAAAAGTGAGCTGGCTGGCCGAATTTAAGGCTTGCAGTGTCCACTGTTGCATATCTCTACTGGTCATTTCTCTCTCTCCTATTATTATTATTATTATTATTATTATTATTATTTTGGTTTTTTTTCAAGGTAGGGTTTCACGTTAGCTCAGGCTAACCTGGATGGAATTCACTAGCTCAGGCTAACCTGGATGGAAGCAGGATTTCTTCCCACTATGGTGGGAAGTCAAGAGCTCAGGGTGGCCTCGAGGCTGACCTGGAATTCACTCTGTAGTCTCAGATCCTCCTCCTCCTACCTCTGCCTCCCGAGTGCTGGGATTAAAGGCGTGCGCCACCACGTCCAGCATCAGCCCTTTTTTTATTCATTTATTTATTTGAGGGAGAGAGGGAGATAGGGAGAGAGGGAGAGATAGAGAATGAGAATGAGTACCAGGGCTTCCAGCCACTGCAAATGAAATCCAGATGCATGTGCCACCTTGTGCATCTGGCTTATGTCGTAATCAAACCATGGTCCTTTGGCTTTGCAGGCAAACACCTTAATCACCAAGCCATCTCTGCAGCCCTTTTTTTTTTTTTTTTTTTGAGGCAGGGTCTCGCTGTAGCTCAGGCTGACCTGAAATTCATTATATAGTCTCAGGGTGGCTTCAAACTCTCGGCAATCCTCCTACCTCTGTCTCCTGAGTGCTGGGATTAAAGGCGTGTGCCCCACGCCCAGCCCCAATTTTTTTTTCCCCAAGATAGGGTCTCCCTGTAGCCCAGGCTGATCTGGAATTTACTCAGTACTCTCAGAGTGGCCTTGAACTCATGGCCATCCTCCTACCTCTGCTTCCCAAGTATTGGGATTAAAGGCATGCACCACCACGCTCAGCTTCAATTTTTTTTTTCCAAAATTTTTTTTTAAATTCATGAGCAGAGAGAGCAAGAGAGAGAGAATGAATATGGGGGTGCAAGGGCTTCTTGCCATGCAAATGAACTTCAGAAGCATGCACCACTTTGTGCATCTGCCTTTAGCCTTTGCAAGAAAGTACCTTTAGCTGGGCGTAATGGTGCGCGCCTTTAATCCCAGCACTCGGGAGGTAGAGGTAGGAGGATTGCCATGTCTTTGAAGCCACCCTGAGACTACATAGCCTGAGCTAGAGTGAGACCCTATCTTGAAAAAAAAAAAAAAAAAAAAAAAAAAAAAACACCTGAGCCCATCTCTCCAATTCACCTCCCCACTTTTGAAATTTCAAGGTAGGGTCTTGCTCTAGCCCAGGCTGACCTCGAACTCACAGGCATTCTCCTACCTCTGCCTCCCAAATGCTGGTACCAAAGGTATGTGCTAATGTGCCTGGCTTTTTGTTTGTTTGTTTCGAAGCAGAGTCTCACTCACTCTAGCCCAGGCTGACCTGGAACTCACAACTGTCTTACCTCTGCCCCAGAAGTGCTGGGATTAAAGAATTGCGCCACCATAGCTGCCTAGACCTCACTCTGTAACTCAGGTTGACCTCAAACTCAGAGCAGTCTTCCTACCTCAGTCCCCAGAGTGCTTTGGCCTGATTAACCTTGTTTGCTTAAAAGATCAGTTCAGAACTTATCTTGTCTAGGAAACCTTTGATCTGCTTGACTTTGTCACAGTGCTTGAACTTGGCTCCCTCTTAGCACTGACTATATTCAACTGAAATTCTTTGTTTATATGCCCTGTTATTCCTGAACTACCTCGCTACCGCAGCATCTGGCCTTTTATGTGGAGTCTAGGGAGTCTGCACTCAACGTACCCAGAGGTGGACAGCAGGTGCTTTATCCACTGAGCCATCTCTCCACACCCCCACCCCCTTTTAAAAACATAGGGCCAGCCATGGTGGCGCACGCCTTTAGTCCCAGCACTCGGGAAGCAAAGGTAGGAGGATCACCGTGAGTTCGAGGCCACCCTGAGACTACATAGTGAATTCCAGGTTAGCCTGGACTAGAGTGAGACCCTACCTCGAAAAACAAACAAAAAAAAACATAGGGCCAGTCATGGTGGCGCACGCCTTTAGTCCCAGCACTCGGGAAGCAAAGGTAGGAGGATTGCCTTGAGTTCAAGGCTACCCTGAGAATACACAGTGAATTCCAGGTCAGCCTGGGCTAGAGCAAAAAAACAAAAACAAACAAACAAAAAACCAGGCATGGTGGCACATGCCTTTAATCCCAGCACTTGGGAGGCAGAAGTAGGAGGATTACTGTGAGTTCGAGGCCACCCTGAGACTGCATAGTGAATTCCAGGTCAGCCTGAGCTAGAGTGAGATTCTACCTTGAAAAACCAAACAAAACAAACAAACAAACAAAAAAAAACCAAAATAAAACAAAAAACAAACAACAAACCCCAAAAACCAGGGCTGGAGAGATGGCTCAGCAGTAAGAACACTTCTGTGCAAGCACGAGGGCCTGAGGACGCCTGAGTTTGATTCTTAAGATACATGTTAACCCTGAGACTACATAGTTAATTCTAGGTCAGCCTGGACCAGAGTGAGACCCTACCTTGCAAAACCAAAAAAAAAAAAAGATACATGTTAAAAAAAAGTGGAACGCCTGTTGGATTCTCCAGGGCCCACGGTAAGCCAGACGCAAGGGTGCAATGCTGCACTTGCCCACAAGGGGGCACAAACATCTAGCGGTCATTCACACAGCAGCTGAGAGGCTGCTGGCGCGCCCATTCTTCATCTCTCTCTCTCTCTCTCTCTCTGACTCTATCAAAAAACAAACAAACAAACAACAACAAAAAAAAAAAAAACCCAGGGCCTGGAATCAGGCACTGCATACTAAGAATAGCACATTGAAAGCATGAATTATCTCTCTCTCTCTTTTTTTTGTTTTTTGAGGTAGGGTCTTGCTCTATCCCATGCTGACTTGCAATTAGTCTCAGGCTGGCCTTGAACTCATGACAATCCTCCAACTTCTGCATCCCAAGTGTTGGGATTAAAGGTGTGCGCCACCACACCCAGCTATGAATTATCCCTTGATACTTAAACTTTTTTTTATTATTGACAACTTCCATAATTATAGACAGTAAACCATGATAATTCCCTCCCCCTCACTTTCTCCTTCATAACTCCATTTTTCATCATATTCCCTCCCCCTCTCAATCAGTCTTTTTTTCATTTTGATGTCATCATCTTTTCTTTTCCTCCTATTATGATGGTCTTGTGTAGGTAGTGTCAGGCACTGCGAGGTCATGGATATCCAGGCCATTTTGTGTCTGGAGGAGCACGTTGTAAGGAGTCCTACTCTTCCTTTGGCTCTTACATTCTTTCCTCCCCCTCTTCTGCAATGGACCCTGAGCCTTGGAAGGTGTGATAGAGATGTTTCAGTGCTGAGCACTCCTCTGCCCCTTCTTCTCAGCACCACGGTGCCTTCTGAGTCATCCCAAGGTCACCGCCATCTGAAAAGAGAAGCTTCTCTAATCAAAAGTGAGGGTAGCATTAATATGTGGGTGTGAACATTAAATAAGATGCTTCCAGGGTAGTTTGGTGAGCATAATATATGTGTTTAGCTAGACAAGAGCAGGCGTTACACTCCTAAGACTCACGACCTCCCCCGCCATAAGCTTTTTTTTTTTTTTTTTTTTTTTTTGGTTTTTCAAGGTAGGGTCTCACTCTAGCCCAGGCTCACCTGGAATTCACTCTATATTCTCAGGGTGGCCTCGAACTCACAGCAATCCTCCTATCTCTGCCTTCCAAGGGCTGGGATTAAAGGCGTGCACCACCATGCCCAGCTTATTCTAGTTTTCAAGCTAGGGTTTTGCTCTGGCCCAGGCTGGCCTGGAATTCACTATGAAGTCTCAGAATGGCCTTGAATTTACGACGATCCTCCTACTTCTGCCTCTGGAGTGCTGGGATTAAAGGCGTGCGCCACCAACCCTGGCATCAGATGAATGAGTGAATTTCTGTGCTTTGTTTTGCTTCTCCATCTTCTGCATTCCAGTTCATAAAGCCTGGAGGCGAGAATTCCAGAGATTATCCCGACTTGGCAAAGGAAGCAGGTAATATAGAAAATTCGGATTTTTAAAAATTTGTTTTAATATTTATATATTTGAGAGAAAGAGGCATTGAGACACACATACACACACACACACACAGAATGGGTGCACCAGGGCCTCTAGCTACCGCAACACTACAAATGACCCTCCTACCTCTGCCTAGATTTAGTATCAACTTAAAAAAATTTTTTTTTATTCCAGCACTTGGGAGGCAGAGGTAGGAGGACCACTGTGATTTTGAGGCTATCCTGGAACTACAGAGTGAGGGCCAGGTCAGCCTGGGCTATAGTGAGATCCTACCTTGAAAACAACAACAAAAATATTTATTAGAGAGAAAAAAAAAGAGAATGGGCATGTCAGGGCCTTTAATTGTAGCACTTGGGGCTGGGGTGGGGCACTCATAGGTGGGGCATCGCTGTGAGTTTGAGGCCAGCCTGGAACTACAGGTTAACCTGGGCTAGAGTAAGACCATACCTCAAAAAAACAGGGCTAAGAGCTGGGCGTGGTGGCGCACGCCTTTAATCCCAGCACTCGGGAGGCAGAGGTAGGAGGATCGCCGAGAGTTCGAGGCCACCCTGAGCCTACATAGTTAATTCCAGGTCAGCCTGGACCAGAGTGAAACCCTACCTTGCAAAACCAAAAAAAAAAAACAAACAAAAACCACCAAGGCTAGAGAGCTGGCTCAGTGGTTAAAGGTGCTTGTTTGTAAAGTACGATGACCTGGGTTTGAATCCCCAGTACCCATGTAAAGCCAAATGCACAAAAGGGAATATGTGTCTGGTGTTCATTTGCAGTGGTAGGAGGTCCTAGCATACCCATACTCACTCTTCAATCTCTCTGTCAAATAAAAGTTTTTTTTTTTTTTTTTTTTTTGAGGTAGGGTCTCACTGTAGTCCCTGCTGACCTGGGATTCACTATGTAGTCTCAGGGTGGCCTCAAACTCACGGCGATCCTCCTACCTCTGCCTCCCGAGTGAAATAAAAGTTTTTTTTTTTTTTATTTTTATTTTTTTATTTTTTGGTTTTGCGAGGTAGGGTCTCACTCTGGTCCAGGCTAACCTGGAATTAACTATGCAGTCTCAGGGTGGCCTCGAACTCTCGGCGATCCTCCTACCTCTGCCTCCCGAGTGCTGGGATTAAAGGCATGTGCCACCACGCCCGGCTGAAATAAAAGTATTTTATAAATAAAGTTTTCAAGGTAGTTTTAGGATTTAATGTATTTATTTTAGGTGTGTTAGATATCAAACAGAAGATAGGTGGAAGTGATATAATAAATTAGAGGAGAGATTAATTCTTCCAAATGGGAGACCTGAGGTGATTTGACAAGAGGGTCTGTCATTTGAATTGTACAGTTTAATATTTTTTATTTTTTAAATTTATTTGACAGAGAAGGGGGGGAGAGAGAAAATGGGCGTGCCAGGGCCTCCAGCCACTGCAAACGAACTCCAGATGCATGCGCCCCCTTGTGCATCTGGCTAACGTGGGTCCTGGGCAATCGAACCTGGGTCCTTTGGCTTTGCGGGCAAACGCCTTAACGGCTAAACCATCCCTCCACTCCTGAATTGTACAGTTTATATAGGAGTAAATTTATCTGGAGGAGATCTAAAGTGAAGTTTTACCCATCTACAAACACTTCACAGCAACATGCTTTTGTGTTCCTAGGCCAGAATGCTTTAGCGGATGCACAGATCCCGTACTCAGCAGTGGAGCAGGCGTGCATCGGCTATGTTTACGGTATGTAGTGAACCATATGTTCTTCTTATCTGAATCTGGCAGCAACTGCAGAAACGTTGTGGTGGCATGTGTAAATGTTAATTCTCAAGACACAGAACTTATAGAGTCTTAGGGTCTCGCTCCAGCCCACGCTGCCCTGGAACTCACTCTATAGTCCCAGTCTGGCCTCGAACTCACAGTGATCCTCCTACCTCTGCCTCCCGTTGGCCGGGATTAAAGGCGTGTGGTTTAAAAATTAATCCCAGCACTTGGGAGGCAGAGGTAGGAGGATCACCGTGAGTTCGAGACTACCCTGAGACTACAGAGTGAATTCCAGGGCAGCCTGAGCTAGAGTGAGACCCTACCTCTAAAAACCAAAAACAAAACAAAACAAAATTAAATTAAATCAAAGGCCCGGCTATTTGATTGTTTTTTGAGGCAAGGCTGTCTAGTCCAGGCTGACCTAGAACTCACTCTATATACCAGGTTCACCTTGACCCTCTTGCCTCAGACTTGCAAGTACTAGAATTACAGGTATAAAACCATCAGGGAACTCTCTAACATGTGAGCTTGTGCTGTGATTCCGGGCTTAAATTGGAGAGAGAGAGTGTATATATGTGTTTTATTTTATTTATTTATTTTAAATATATTTTATTTATTTACTTATCTGAGAGAGAAAGAGAGAGAGAGAGTGTGAGAATGGGTGCGTAAGGGCCTCTAGCCACTGCACACGAACTCCAGACACATGCACCACCATGTGCATCTGGCTTACGTGGGACCTGGAGAATTGAACCGGGGTCCTTAGGCTTCGTAGGCAAGCGCCTTAACTCTTAACTTCTGCCTCCCGAGTGCTGGGATGAAAGGCGTGCACCACCATGCCCGGCTTCCCAGAGCTTCTTGAGATAAAGTCCCAGCACTCAGGAGGCAGAGGTAGGAGGATCACTGTGAGTTCAAGGCCACCCTGAGACTACATAGTGAATTCCAGGTCAGCCTGGGCTAGTGTGAGACCCTACCTGAAAACAGCAATAACAACAACAAAAAACACAAAAAAAGAAGGGCTGCAGAGATGGCTTAGTGGTTAAGGCGCTTGCCAGCAAAGGCTAAGGACTCAGGTTCGATTCTCCAGGTCCCACGGAAGCCAGATGCACAAGGGGGCGCATGCCTCTGGAGTTCGTTTGCAGCGGCTACAGGCCCTGGCGCGCCCATTCTCACTCTCTCTGACTCTAATAATAAATAAATAAAAATAAATCAGAAAAAAAAAAGCATGTAATCCAGTACTATGCTGCTGCTCCATATCCCTGCATCGTGGATACTAAAATTCCGATTTCTTTTTCTGTACAGGCGACTCGACGTGCGGGCAGAGGGCTGTCTATCACAGTTTGGGACTGACGGGCATTCCCATAATCAACGTGAACAACAACTGCTCCACCGGGTCGACTGCGTTGTTTATGGCACGGCAGCTGGTTCAGGGCGGTGAGGGACACTCCTTCATCCAGTGTGCTTACTTATTAGTAAACGTGGCCTTACCGCCTCCTTCTATTCACGCCTCTGTGTTACCACCAGAGAGGTTTTCTCTTTTGGAGGCAGGGTCTCCCTGTAATCCAGGCTGACTTGGAACTCACTCTGTGACCACAGGCTGACCCCCAAAACTTGGTCCATCCTCTTATCTCAGCTCCCACAGTACTGGGACTAAAGGTGTGTTCCACTATGCCTATGCCAAGCTGGGCTTGTTTTTTTTTTTCTGATCTTGAGGTAGGGTCTCCCTCTAGCCCAGGCTGACCTGGAATTCACTACGTAGTCTCAGGGTGGCCTTGAACTCATGACAATCCTCTTACCTCTGCCTCCCAAGTGCTGGGATTAAAGACATGCACCACCATGTGTGGCTGTTTTTAATTTATTATTATTATTTTTGGTTTTTCAAGGTGGGGTCTCGCTCTAGCCCAGGCTGGAATTTACTATATAGTCTCAGGGTGGCTTTGAACTTATGATGATGATCCTCCCACCTCTGCCTTCCAAGTGATGGGATTAAAGGTGTGCGCCACCACACCCAGCTAGACTTTAACATTTTTCTTAAAATTTATTTATTTATTTGCAATCAAAGAGAGAAAGAGAGGAAGAGAGACAAAATGGGCTGCGCCAGGGCCTCCAACTGCTGCAAATGAACTCCAGGTGCATGTGTCACTCGGTGCATCTGGCTTTATGTGGGTACTGGGGAATCAAACCTGGTTGTTAGGCCTTGCAGGCAAGCGCCTTAACGGCGGAGCCATCTTGCCAGACCAAAAAGGTTTTTTTTTTCCAGGTAGGGTTTCACTCTAACCCAGGCTGACCTGAATTCACTATGTAGTCTCAGGCTGGCCTTGAACTCACAGCGATCCTTCTACCTCTGCTTCCCAAGTGCTGGGATTAAAGGTGTACACCACCATGCCTGGCTTTAATGTTTGTTTATTTTATTTTTTTAAAATTTTTTATGGTTTTTCAAGATAGGGTCTCACTGTAGCCCAGGCTGACCTGAAATTCACCATGTAGTCTCAGGGTGGCCTTAAACTCACAGCGATCCTCCTACCTCTGCCTCCTGAGTGCTGGGAATAAAGGCGTGCGCCACCACACCTGGCTTTGGTTTTGGTTTTTATGGAAGCATAGTTTTACATTAATTGAAATTTTTCTTAGCATATGAGACTAGGGCAGAATTAAACACCTTTGTAATTTTTCCTCTTACTTTAAACTGCATAAAAATGTTCTCTGTAATTTTTTAGTTATTACAATTTTCAAACAAATTTTTTATTTTATTTATTTATTTACAAGCAGAGAGGGGAGGTATGAGAATGGGCATACCAGGGCCTCTAGCCACTGCAAATGAGCTCCAGATACATGTACCACTTTGTGCATCTGGCTTTATGTGGGTACTGGCGAATCAAACCCAGGTCATTAGTCTTTGCAGGCAAGTGCCTTAACTGCAAAGCCATCTCTCCAGCCCAGTCATTAAAAGTTTTATCTGGTATGGTGGCACATGTCTTGAATCCCAGCACTCAGGTGGCAGAGGTAGGAGGATTGCTGTGAGTTTGATGCCAGCATGAGACTACATAGTAAGTTCTAGATTAGCCTGGACTAGAGCAATGTCCTACTGTGGAAAAACCAAAAAAGCAAAAATAAAATGTGGGGGGTGGTTAGATGGCTCAACAGTTAAGTTGTTTTCCTGCAAACTCTTAACGACCTGGGTTTCGTTCCTCAGGACCCACGTAAAGCCAGATGCACAAAATGGCGCATGCATCTGGAGTTTGTTTGCAGTGGCTGGAGGTCCTGGTGCGCCCATTTTCCATCTCTCTCTATCTCTCTTTTCTGTTTCTCTTTCTTGAAAATAAATAAAAACTTTTCAAAACAATTTGTAAGTTTATAGTAGGTATTTGCATTTTATACAAATTGATATCCTTATTTAAATTGAGATATATAATGGCCTTTTCTTTGATATCTGGAAATTAAATTTTCACGATATTTACATTTTCTTTTAAGGTTTAGCAAATTGTGTGTTGGCTCTTGGGTTTGAGAAGATGGAAAAGGGATCCCTTGGAATGAAGGTGAGTCTCTTATTATTTTAGAATTGTTACAACACTGTGAGAAAACTGTGCACGTCCACCTATATCATATAGTCTGTTAATAAGCAGCAGAAAACATAATTTGCCATAGTTATTTTATTTTATTTTTTAGACAGATAAAAAAAGATGCTTGTTTCTTTTTTAAAAATTTATTTATTTATTAGAGAGAGAGAGGGAGGGAAAAGGAGAGAGTGGGCATGCCAGGGCATTTAGCCACTGCAAACACACTCCAGACAAATGCACCATTTGTGCATCTGGCTTACGTGGGTCCTGGAGAATCAAACCTGGGTCCTTTGTCTTTGCCGACGAGTGCCTTAACTGCTAAGTCACCTCTCAAGCCCAAAGATGTTTTCTGTCTGGGTTCAGTTCCCCAGCCACTCACAAAATAGCTTCAGCAGACCCTCTGTACACACACAGACACAAACACACACACACCCCTAAAAAGAAGCAGCTAAGCCGGGCGTGGTGGCGCACGCAGTTAATTCCAGCACTTGGGAGGCAGAGGTAGGAGGATCGCTGTGGGGTTGAGACCACCCTGAGACTATATAGTGAATTCCAGGTCAGCCTGGGCTAGAGTAAAACCCCTATCTTGAAAAAACCAAAAAAAAGAGGAAGCTGGGTTTGGTGTGCCATTCCTGTGATCCTAATACTATATATAGATAAATATGTATTGATGTGTTTTAACTACTAATGAGAAAGAAAATTAAAAAGTAGGAACAGGAGCCAAGAGGGTTGTGCTTCAGCCTTGGCTACATAACAGTATCCTATCTCAAAAAAAAAAAAAAAAAAAAGGCTGGAGAGATGGCTTAGCAGTTAAGGCACTTGCCTGCGAAGCCTAAGGACCCAGGGTCAATTCTCCAGGACCCACGTACGGCTGGAGGCCCTGGCGTGCATTCTGTCTGTTGCACAGATCCCCACCCCTCTCTTTCATTCTCACAAATAAACGAATAAAATATTTCAAAACAGAAGTAGAAAAGGAAGGAAATAGTGGGGTAAGTTTTAGTATGTTCCAGGCTTGTCTGGAACTGTCTGTCTTAGCCAAGGAATACCTTGAATCCCAACCATCCTGTTTCCACAACCATGCTGGGATTACAGGTTGAGCCACTCTTTTCTAAAATCTCCAGTTTTTCTTTTTTAAAAAAAAATATATTTTTAGGCCGGGTGTGGTGGCTCACACCTTTAATCCCAGCACTCGGAAGGCAGAGGTGCAAGGATCACCGTGAGTTCAAGGCCATCCTGAGACTACATAGTGAATTCCAGGTCAGCCTGGGACAGAGTGAGACCCTACCTTGAAAAACCAAAAAAAAAAAAAAAAAAAAAAGATTAGTGTTTCGGGCTGGAGAGATGGCTTAGCAGTTAAGATGCTTGCCTGCGAAGCCTAAGGACCCATGTTCAACTCTCTAGGTCCCACATAAGCCAGACGCACAAAGGTGAGGCAAGGCTGAGGCCTGGCATGCCAATTCTCTCTCTCTCAAATTAAAAAATGATAATAATTAGTATTGCTTTGATTACTATTTTCTTCACTTTTTTCTTTTAGTTTTGAACCTTGTCTTGTAACACAGGCTGGCCTTGAACTTTTTTTTTTAAAGAATGTTTTAAAATATTTATTTATTTATTTATTGGTTTTTTGAGGTAGTGTCTCACTCTAGCCCAGGCTGACCTGGAATTCACTATGTAGTCTCTGGGTGGCCTCGAACTCACAGCGATCCTCCTACCTCTGCCTCCTGAGTGCTGGGATTAAAGGCGTGCGCCACCATGCCCGGCTATTTATTTATTTATTTGAGAGAGAGAGAGAAAGAGCCAGGCAGAGAGCACGAATATGGGCATGCCAAGACTTTCTGCCACTGCATATGAGCTCCTAGATGCATGTGCCACTTAGTATATCTGGCTGTACGTGGGTACTGGGCCGTCAAACCTGGGCCATCAGGCTTTCTAAGCAGGCGCCTTTGACTGCTGAGCCATCTCTGCAGCCCTGGCCTTGAACTCTTCTTGGTCCTCCTACTTCCACCTCCCAAATGCTTAGGATCACAGGGTAAACCACCACGCCCAACTTCCTGTTTTCCTGCACAATCTTTTCCGGTTACTTATTAGCAGTGGCCATTTTGGTTGACTACGCTGCCAGAATAAGCAGATGTCTCAGAAACCGTGTAGCAGTTGAAAAAGATGCTTTATTATGTCAGCTACTCATGTCGTTTTGTCCCCCCTCACCCAAGTATACAGATAGAACCAATCCAGTTGATAAACACCTCGAGGTTATGATCAATAAGTGTGGATTATCTGCCCACCCAGTTACTCCTCAGATATTTGGGAATGCTGGAAAAGAGCATATGGAAAAATACGGTATGTTAAGAAAAAGAACTTTAAGGCTCTCTCTCTCTCTCTCTCTCTGCCTCTTCCTATCTCTCTCTCAAATAAATAAAATATAAAAAAATCTCTCTCTCCCTCTGTCTCTAATAAATAAAGTAAAATCTCTCTCCATATATATATATGTAATGGTTTTTTTCTTTTTTTTTTTTCGAGGTAGGGTCTCACTGTAGCTCAGGCTGACCTAGAATTAACTATGTAGTCTCAGGGTGGCCTCAAACTCACAGTGATCCTCCTACCTCTGCCTCCCAAGTGCTGGGATTAAAGGCATGCGCCACCACGTCCGGCATTATATACATCTGTCTGTCTGTCTGTCTGTCTGTCTGTCTGTCTATCTATCTATCAATCATATATATCTATATGTGTGTGTATATATATATATATATATATATGTACATACATACATACACATATAATGTTTTGTTTAAAAAAGGGGGGGGCTGGAGCTGGGCATGGTGGTGCACACCTTTAATCCCAGCATTTTGGAGGCAGAGGTAGGAGGATTGCCATGAGTTCCAGGCCACCCTGAGACTAATTCCAGGTCAGCCTGGGCAAGAGTGAGACGTTACCTCGAAAAACCAATAAATTAATAAATAAATAAAAAGAGCTGGAGAGATGGCTTAGCAGTTAAGGCGCTTGCCTGCAAAGCCAAAGGACCTTGGTTCGATTCCCCAGGACCCATGTAAGCCAGATGCACAAGGTGGCACATATGTCTGGAGTTCATTTGCAGTGGCTAAAGGCTCTGGCGTGCCCATTCTCACTCTCTCTGCCTCTTCCCCCCCCTTAAATAAATAAATAACAAATAAAAAAGTTTAAAAAATAAAAAACTTTAAGGCTTATTGCTAGTTATATACGTGATGAGGTACATCACACATCCATCCACACATCCATCCACACATCCATCCATCCATCCATGGAGTAAGGATCTGTAGAGGTTAATAGGATATACAAGATATCAGATGTTTTTTAATTAGGTTGAAGGAAACTCATTGGTAACTTCAACATTTGTCTTTTCTAATTTCTACATAGGCCCTAGTGTTATAAAGATTTCTAACAGGCGTGGTGGCGCACGCCTTTAATCCCAGCACTCGGGAGGCAGAGGTAGGAGGATCGCCCTGAGTTCAAGGCCACCCTGAGACTACAGAGTGAATTCCAGGTCAGCCTGGACCAGAGTGAGAGCCTACCTCAAAAAACCAAAAAAATAAAAAGATGGATGGATGCTGTAGTGCTATGGGAAGCTCTGGGGTCTGCTAGGCTGGTGTACACAGCCATGTATCCCAAAAGGGGAGACCCTGCCTCAAACAAGTCAGAAGGTGAGCAATGACACACCGAATCATCCTCTGAGCTCTGACCTCCACACAGGTGTGTCTGCGTTCACACACGTGAACATGTATCTACTCACACATACACTCCCCTTCCAAAAAAAAGAAAAAAGATTTCTGCTGCTGTTTCCGCGAGAATCTTCTTTCCTCTAGTTCTCAGTCAGATGTCTTAAACTTTTTTTTTTTGGGCGGGGGGGTTTCGAGGTAGGGTCTCACTCTGGCCCAGGCTGACCTGGAATTAACTATGTAGTCTCAGGGTGGCCTTGAACTCACGGCGATCCTCCTACCTCTGCCTCCCGAGTGCTGGGATTAAAGGCATGCGCCACCACGCCCGGCGACTTTTTAAAATAAATATTTTTTAAAATAAATATTTATTTATTTGACAGAGAAAGAGGGATTTAGACAGAGAGAATGCACATGTCAGGGCCTCCAGCCACTGCACACGAACTCCAGATGCACGCGCCACCATGTGCATCTGGCTAATGTTGGGCCTGGGGAATTGAACGTGGATCCTTTGGCTTTGCAGGTAAACGCCTTAACCACTGAGCCAACCCTTAAACTTTTTTTTAAAGATATATATATTTTTTTTATTTGGGAGAGAGAGAGAAAATGGGAATGCCAGGGTCTCCAGCCACTGCAATCGAACTCCAGATGCACACGCCCCCTTGTGCATCTGACTTACATGCGTCTTGGAGAGTCGAGCCGGGATCCTTTGGCTTTCCAGGTGAGTGCCTTAACTGCTAAGCCATCTCTCCAGCCCCTGGCGTCCCTCTTTTATTGGTCTTTTCAAGGCAGGGTCTCACTGTGTCACTCTAACCTAGACTAACCTGGAATTCAATCTGTAGCTCGAGACTGGCCTTGAACTCATGATGCTCCTCCTCCCTTAGCCTCCCGACTATCTGCTGGGATTAAACAAACTCAAAATATTTTAAATTATTTTATTTATTTGTTTGAGAGAGAAAGAAAGAAAGAACAGAGAGAGAGAAAGAAAGAAGGAAAGAAGAGCCGGGCGTGGTGGTGCACGCCTTTAATCCCAGCACTCAGGAGGCAGAGGTAGGATCACCATGGGTTCAAGGCCACCCTGAGAGTACAGAGTGAATTCTAAGTCAGCCTGGACTAGAGCAAGACCCTACCTCATAAAAACCAAAAATAAAGAAATAATAATAAAGAAGGAAAGAAGAGAGAGAGAGAGAATGAATGTGCACACCAGGGCCTCTAACCTACTGTAAGGAACAAATAACAGATGCATGCACCACTTTGTGCTTCTGGCTTTATGCGGATACCTGGGAATCGAGTCTAGGTCCTTTGGCTTTGCAGGCAAGTTCCTTAACTGCTGAGCCATTTCTCCAGCCCCAAACTCTAATTATAAAAATTTGTGCCAGAGCCAGGCGTGGTGGCGCACGCCTTTAATCCCAGCACTTGGGAGGCAGAGGTAGGAGGATCGCCGTGAGTTCAAGGCCACACTGAGACTACATAGTGAATTCCAGGTCAGCCTGGGCCAGAGTGAGACCCTACCTCAAAAAACAAAAACAAACAAAAAACAAAAAAATTTGTGAGTGATCACTGTTAAAGCCTTCTTTAAGGGCTGGAGGGATGTCTTAGTGGTTAATGCACATGCCTGTGAAGCCTAACGACCCCGGTTTGATTCCTCAGGACCCACATAAACCAGATGCACATGGTAGCTTGTGCATCTGGAGTTTGTTTGCAGTGGCTGGAGGCCCTGTCACACCCATTCTCTCTTTCCCTCTCTTTCATAAATAAATAAATAAATAAATAAATAATTGACGTCTTCTTTAACACTAGTACCTATATGCAAAGGGAACTATAGGATATTCAGTAGACTAGCGATTGCCATTACAACATTTGCCAACAAGCAGCAGAAAAATCTCACCACACTGACAGATGTTTACTTTCTGTGCAGGAACAAAAGTCGAGCACTTTGCCAAAATTGGATGGAAAAATCATAAACACTCAGTTAATAACCCGTAAGTATCTCAGAGGCATGAAGTGAAGATCAGATCTGTCCCACTGTATAATACGAAATCTTACACCTGAAAATCAGGTCTGAAGAGATGGCTTAGCGGTCAAGGCACTTGCCTGCAAAGCCAAAGGACCCAGGTTCAATTCCCCAGGACCCACATAAGCCAGGTGCACAAGGGGGCACATGTGTCTGGAGTTCATTTGCAGTGGCTGGAGGCCCTGGTGTGCCCATTCTCCCTCTGTCTGTCTCTCTCTCTCTCTCTCTCTCTCTCTCTCTATCTATCTCTGTTTGCAAATAAATAAAATAAAAATTTTTTTAGAAAAAGAAAAGCAAATAGAAGCTCTCAAAGATACTCATTTGAATCTATTTATTTATTTATTTTGGATTTTTTTTTTTTGTTTTTCAAGGTAGGGTTTCACTGTAGTCTCAGGGTGGCCTTGAACTCTTGGTGATCCTCCTACCTCTGCCTCCCGAGTGCTGGGATTAAAGGCATGCACCACCACACCCGGCTTATTTTGGATTTTTTTAAATAGTTTTTTTTATTGACAACTTCTATACTTACATACAAAAAATGCATGATATTTCCCTCCCTTGCCCCCATACCCCTTTAGAACTCCAATCTCCATCATATCCCTTCCCTCTCTACATTAGTCTCTCTTTTTTAAAAAAAATATTTTATTTTTATTTATTTATTTGACAGAAAGAGGGAGTGAGAGAAAGATGGGCGTGCCAGGGTCCCAAGCCACTGCAAACAAACTCCAGATGCGTGTGCCCCCTTGTGCTAACGTGGGTCCTGGGGAATTGAACCTGTGTCCTTTGGCTTTGCAAGCAAACACCCTAACCGCTAAGCCATCCCTCCAGCCCAGTCTCTCTTTTAATTTGATGTCATCATCTTTTTCTTCTATTATGAGGGTCTTGCGAAGGTATTGCTAGGCACTGCAAGGTCATGGATATCGAGGCCAATTTCTGTCTGGACAGTTGCATTGTAAGGAGTCGTACCCTTCCTTTGGCTCTTCCATTCTACCCGCCCCCTCTTCCACAATGGGCCCTGAGCCTTGGAGGGTGTGACAGAGGTGTTTCAGTGCTGGGCACTCCTCCATTCCTTCTTCTCAGCACTGTGTTGCCTTTTGGGTCATCCCAGTGGTCATCACCATCTGAAAAGAGAAGCTTCTCTAACCAGAAGTGAGAGTAGCATTAATATGTGAATATGAACATTAAGTTTAGTGCTTTAAGGGCAGCTTGGTGGGAATAATATATACATTTAGCCAGACAAGAGCAGGCTTTATACCCCTAAGGCTCATGACCTCCCCTGTCATAGACTTTTACCTAGGTTTTTCAGTACCAGGTATGTATTCCCTCCCGTAGAGAGGGCCTTCAGTCCAATTATGGAGCAGTTGGTTACCCCAAGAGCAGACATGCCACTATTGCACCCGTTCAGTCATTGGGCCTGTCTGGCCAAACTTGAATATTCAGTGTCCACTGTTTTCACTGCTGATGACTTCTGTGTTATTTTGGATTTTTTAAGGTAGAGTCTCACTGTGGCCAAGGGTGACTTGGAAGTCACTCTGTAGTCCCAGGCTGCCTTCAAACTCACAGTGATCCTCCTACATCTGCCTCCCCAGTGCTGGGATTAAAGGAATGTATGTACCACCCTACCTGGCTAGGTCCTTATCTTTTCTGGTCTGAATTTCTTTCTTTTCTTTTTTTTTTTCCCCTGAATTTCTTTACTGGTTTAAAAAACATTTATTTCTTTTGTTTATTTGAGAGAGGGAGAGAGAATGGACATGCCAGGACCTCCTGCCACTGCAAATGAACTCCAGATGCATGTTCTACTTTGTGCATCTGGCTTTACATGGGTACTAGGGAATTGAACCCAGGCTGTCAGGCTTTGCAAACAAGTGCCTTTCTTTAACTGCTGAGCCATCCGTCCAGCCATCTTTACTGGTTGTTTTGTTTTGTTTGCTTGGTTGGGTCTCACTCTTGCATTGGCTGACCTGGAACTCACTCTGTAGTCCTAGGCTGGCCTGGAACTTACAGCGATCTTCCTACCTCTGCCTCCCGAGTGCAGTCTTTACTGGTTTAATTGTTTTTGTGATGCCTTTTTTTCTTTAGTATTTTCTTTTCTTTTTGATTTGTTTATTTATTTGAGAGAGCGAAAGAGAAAGAGGGAGAGAGAGCTAGAGAGAGAGAATGGGTGCGCCAGGCCTCCAGCCACAGCATACGAACTCCAGACTCATGCGCCACCTTGGGCACCTGGCTTACGTGGGTCCTGGGGAATCGAACCTGGGTCCTTTGGCTTTGCAGGCAAGTGCCTTTACTGCTAAGCTATCCCTCCAGCCCTTGTGATGTCTTTTTATGACCCCTCTTCCATACCTCAGCTTTCTTGGTGAAAGTAGTCTCAGGGTGGCCTTAAACTCATAGGTATCCTCCTATCTCTGCCTCCCGAGTGCTGAGAGATTAAAGGTGTGTGCCACCACACCTGGCTGAACAAGCAATTTTTTTTTTTTTTTCGAGGTAGGATCTCACTCTAGCCCAGGCTAACCTGGAATTCACTATGTAGTCTCAGGGTGGCCTCACAGCAATCCTCCTACCTCTGCTTTCCGAGTGCTGGGATTAAAGGCGTGTGCTACCACGCCGGGCACATCAACAAGCAATTTTTTTAAAAAATATTTTATTTATTATTTATTTAAGAGAGATGAAGAGGCAGATAGAGAGAATGGGCACACTTGGGCCTCCAGGTGCTGCAAACAAACTCCAGATGCATGTGTGCTTCTGGTTTACATGGGTCCTGGGGAATTGAACCTGGGTCCTCAGGCTTCACAAGCAAATGCCTTAACCACTAAGCCATCTCTCCAGCCCAACAAGCAATTTTTAAGTTGTGATTTGAGACAGTATCTCATGGAGCCCAGGCTGGACTAAGTCACTATTTAACCAGAGATGACCTTTAACTTCTGATCTTCCTGCCCCCACCTGCCAAATGCTGCCATTCCAGGGTGAGCCATCCCCACACAACATACGGGTAATTTTGAGTACGTTCCCTCCCCCTTTTCTTTCTATCTTTTATTTTAAAAATTCCATTCAAAGGACTCATTTGAGGTTGAAACTATCCTTGACAATCTGTTTGTGGGCTGTGAAAAGAATTTTCACAGATTTTCTCTCTCTAACTCTGGTTTCACAAAAAGTGCAGTTGGGGCTGGAGAGATGGCTTAGTGGTTAAGGTGTTTGCCTGCAAAGCCAAAGGATCCCGGTTCGACTCTCCAGGACCCACGTAAGCCAGATTCACAAGGTGGCGCATGCATCTGGAGTTCATTTGCAGTGCCTGGAGGCCCTGGTGCACCCATTCTCACTCACTCACTCTCTCCCTTTCTGTCTGTAGTAAATAAAAATAAATCTTAAAAAAAAATTAAAGTTAGATGAGCTGGGCGTGGTGGCGCATGCCTTTAATCCCAGCACTCGGGAGGCAGAGGTAGGAGGATCGCCATGAGTTCGAGGCCACCCTGAGAATAGAGTGAATTCCAGGTCAGCCTGGGCTAGAGTGAGACCCTACCTCGAAAAACCAAAAAAAAAAAAAAAAAAATTAAAGTTAGAAAAAATTGCACACACTTACATTTTGTAATTCCTTGTTTTTATTCAGATATTCCCAGTTCCAAGAAGAATACAGTTTAGATGAAGTAATGAGATCACGAAGTGTTTTTGATTTTTTGACCGTCTTACAATGTTGGTAAGTGAAACCTTAATATTTAATAGTTAGCTGTAACTGTCCCTTCCCTCTGCTTTGAAACCTCAAGCTCTGTATCAGGTTGCAGCTTTTACAGAATCGCCAATAGCCCTTGTTTCTTTTCTCTTTTTATTTTTTATTACTTTCATTTTATTTCAGTTCAGTTCAGTTCAGTTGTAGTTTTTCAAGGCAAGGTCTCGCTTTAACCCAGGCTGACCTGGAATTCACCATGTAGTTTCAGGCCTCCCTCGAACTCATGGCGTTCCTCCTACCTCACCCTCCCTAGTGCTGGGAATAGAAGGCATGCATCACCATGCCCGGCCCAAAGGTGTTTTTTTTTTTTTTTTCCTTCAGCATCTTGTTTTCCGTGTAGGCTTCTAATATAAGAGAAATTTTAGCCGGGCGTGGTGGCGCACGCCTTTAATCCCAGCACTCGGGAGGCAGAGGTAGGAGGATCGCTGAGAGTTCGAGGCCACCCTGAGACTACATAGCTAATTCCAGGTCAGCCTGGGCCAGAGTGAGACCCTACCTCGAAAAACCAAAAAAAAAAAAAAAAATTAGGTTAACAGTTGTATTTGTCAATTGCTGACAGTGTCTCCCCTCCCCCCCCCCAAATTCTGTTGAGTACTGTGCAGTCTTGTATATAGTTCTAGTTGAGTCTGTGGGCTTTGGATGAGCGAGTTGAGTTGATGGTTATCTGTTACAGCCCCAGGATCAGACCTCTTTTTTAAAAAAAATTATTAATTTTTTTTATTGATAACTTCTATACTTACATACAAAAAATGCATGATATTTCCCTCCCCTCCTCCATCCCCCTTTAGAACTCCAATCTCCATCATATCCCCTCCCTCTCTCCATTAGTCTCTCTTTTAATTTGATGTCCTCATCTTTTTCTTCTATTTTGAGGGTATTGTGAAGGTATTGCTAGGCACTGCAGGGTCATGGATATCAAGGCCAATTTCTGTCTGGGCAGTTGCATTGTAAGAAGTCGTACCCTTCCTTTGGCTCTTCCATTCTATCCGCCCCCTCTTCCACAATGGCCCCTGAGCCTTGGAGGATGTGACAGAGGTGTTTCAGTGCAGGATCAGCCTTCTTAATAAGTCCTTCTTGTGCTGGGCGTGGTGGCTCACACCTTTAATCCCAGCACTCGAGAAGCAGAGGTAGGAAGATCACCATGAGTTCAAGGCCACCCTGAGACTACATAGTGAATCCCAGGTCAGCCTGGGCTGGAGTGAGACCCTACCTTGAAAAAAAAAAGTCCTCCTCAGGCTGAGAGATGGTTTAGTGGTCAAGGCACTTGCCTGCGAAGCTTAAGGACCCATGTTCGACTGTCCAGATCCCACAGTAGCCAGACATGCAAAGGTGAGGCAAGCGCAAGGCTGCATGTGCCCAGTAGGTGGCGCAAGTGTCTGGAGTTTGATTGCGGTGGCTGAAGCCCTGGTACACCAATTCTCTCTCTCTCTGTGTTGCTCTCTCTAAAATAATAATAAAAAAATAAATCCTTCCCAATTCGTGGAGGTCCTCCTCTCACAACTTGTTCTGAGGGAAAGATCTGTGTTGACAGAAGTCCTTTAGCATCTCGCCTGTGGACTTTCTTATAACTCCTATTTTTAAAAATATTTAAAAAATTTTTATTAGCCGGGCGTGGTGGTGCACCCAGTACTTGGGAGGCAGAGGTAGGAGGATCGCCTTGAGCTCGATGCCACCCTGAGACTACATAGTTAATTCCAGGTCAGCCTAGACCAGAGTGAAACCCTACCTCAAACCCCAAAAAAAAATTATTTTTGTTTGAGAGAGAGAGATACAGAAATAGGCAGGTAGATAGAGAGAGAATGGGCGCACCAGGGCCTCCAGCCACTGCAAACGAACTCCAGACGTGTGCGCCCCCTTGTGCATCTGGCTTACGTGGGTTGTGGGGAGCCGAACCGGGATCCTTTGGCTTTGCAGGCAAGTGCTTTAACCGCTAAGCCATCTCTCCAGCCCCTCATATCCCCCATTTTGTCCTGTCCTGGATTCCAGAAGGATTTCAGACTGGGCGGTCTGGAGCATGGCCACATTATTGCTGTGTCTGCCTATGGGAGAATCTTTCCTTGTACTGGGATGGTGATAAGCTTTTGGACCCCCCTCCTCTTAGAAAGTCACCACAAGTGGCCTCCTGCATCTGCAGAGGCCAGTCCAAGGTCCCTGACAGTGTGAGTCTCGGGAGAGACTGTAGATCAGCGAGGGACATTGGCGGTCTTGCCACGGGTGGCATCAGTGTCTCTGAGCGCGCTTCGCCCTTCCCTCTCCTCTGCCCATCGGGAGGCCTGGGGTGGCGGTGGCGGCGGGAGGGAGGCAGTAACCATTCCCCCTCGCAGCCCCACTTCAGATGGCGCCGCCGCCGCTGTGCTGGCCAGTGAGGAATTCGTCCACAAGTACGGTCTGCAGTCCAACGCCGTGGAGATCGTGGCTCAAGAAATGGTGACTGACTTGCCAAGCACATTTGAAGAAAAGAGCATGATTAAAGTGGTATGCTGGAAATTCTGTTTCATGTATTCACTTCACTTATTTAGTTGTGGTTCTTCAAGGTACAGTGTCTTTCTGTAGCCCAGGCTGACCTGGAATTCACTATGGAGTCTCAGGCTGGCCTCGAACTCACTGCGATCCTCCTACCTCTGCCTCCTGCATGCTGGGATTAAAGGCGTGCACCACCATGCCCTGCTCAATTTTTTTTTTAAATTTATTTGCAAGCAGAGAGAGAGAGAGAGAGAGAGAGAGAGAGACAGATATAGAGAATGGGCACACTAGAGGCTTTAGCTGCTGCAAACGAACTCCAGATGCATGTGCCCCTCGTGCATCTGGCTTATGTGGGTCCTGGAGAATTGAACCTGGGTCCTTTGGCTTTGCAGGCAAACGCCTTACCTGCTAAGCCATTTCTCCAGCCCTACTTTTTTTGATTTTATTTTCATTTATTTATTTGAGACAGAGAGAGGGAGAAAGAAAGAGAGAGAGAGATTGAGAATGGGCATGCCAGGGCCTCCAGCCACTGCAAACGATGCATGTGCCATCATGTGCATCTGGCTTATGTGGGACCTGGAGAATCAAACTGAGGTCCTTATGCTTCATAGGCATGCACTTTAACTGCTAAGCCATCTCTCCAGCCCTTTTTTTTTTTAGAGAGAGAGAGAGAAAGAGACAGGGAGGTAGAAAGAGAGAGAGAATTGGTGCATCACTGCCTCAGCCAGTGCAATTGAACTCCAGATGTTTTTGCCACCTAGTGGGCATGTGCGACCTTGTGCTTGCCTCACCTTTGTGCATCTGGCTAATGTGGGATCTGGAGAGTTGAACATGAGTCCATAGGCTTCATAGGCAAGCGCCTTAACCGCTAAGCCATCTCTCCAGCCCCAACAAAACCTTTTTTAAAAAGTTCAAAATAGGGCTGGAGAGATGGCTTAGCGGTTAAGGCGCCTGCCTGCTAAGCCTAAGAACCCAGTTCCAATCTCCAGGTCCCACGTTTAGCCAGATGCAAAGTGACGCAAGGGCGCAATGCCGCACTTGACCACAAGGGGGCGCACGCATCTGGATTTCGTTCACAGCAGCTGAGAGACTGCTGGCACGCCCATCTCTGTCTGTCTCCCTCCCACTCTCTCTCTCTCTCCAAAAATAAATAAAGTAAAAAAATTTTTTTTAAAGTTAAAAATATTAAGGAGCTAGGCTTGGTGTGGCATATGCTTGTAATCTCTGTGCTTGGCTGGTAGAGGCAGGAGGATCAGAATTTAAGGTCATGGTCAGCTGTACTGTGGGTTGGAGGCCTTGTCTCAAAAAAGCTTAAATCTTTTTTGCTTTTTAAAAAATTTTAGGTTTATTTATTTATTTACTTATTTATTTATTTATTAGAGAGGGAGGGAGAGAATGGGCATGCCAGGGCCTATAACCACTGCAGACAAACTCCAGATGCATGTGCCATCATGTGCATGTGACTTAACGTGGATTCTGGGGAGTTGAACCTGGGTCCTTAGGTTTCACAGGCAATTGCCTTAACTGCTAAGCCATCTCTGGAGCCCGTTTGTGCTCTTAACTTATTTTCTCAGGTATGTTGTCACAACAGTGGACAGCTGACTAATACACCTAGGATCACAAAGTTAGACCATGCCATATAAATTCATTCTCAGGTTTTCTTTTTTCTTTTTCTGTTTTTGGTTTTGCGAGGTAGGGTCTCACTCTAGCCCAGGCTGACCTGGAATTTACTGTGTAGTCTCAGGGTGGCCTCGAACTCATAACGATCCTCCTACCTCTGCCTCCCGAGTGCTGGGATGAAAGGCGTGCGCCACCACGCCTGGCAATCCTCAGGTTTTCTGAGAGCACATTTTCTGTTATTTTAGTTCTATTTCTTGAATAAAAGTTGAGCATGACCTTTGAAAAAAACAGTTTGAATTCCATATGATTTTCAAAGAGAAGGTTGTGCATTTTCATATGGAAATTGCTCATATTTTCCAGTGTGTTTGACTTAAAGTGATATATCGAAAATTCTCTTCACCCAGTACAGATAAGCATTGTGATTTGACAGTTTTCATAACAGCACAAAATATAATTTGGGGAATTCGAATTCCTTTTTGCATATCTTATTTAAATTTATGTACTTTATTTATTAATTGGTTTTTTTCAAGGTAGGGTCTCACTCTAGTTCAGGCTGACCTGGAATTCACTATGTACTTAGGGTGGCTTCGAACTCACGCGATCCTCCTACCTCTGCCTCCCAAGTCCTGGGATTAAAGGCGTGTGCCACCATGCCCGGCTATACTGTTAAATATTAAAAAGGACCCAGGTTCAATTCCCTAGGACCCACGTAAGCCAGATGCACAAGGTAGTACATGCATCTAGAGTTTGTTTGCAGCAGCTGGAGGCCTGGGCCTGGGCTAGAGTGAGACCCTACTTTGAAAAAACAAAACAGAGAGAGAGAGAGAGAATAAATCAGCTTGTAATATTATTAAGAAAACAAAATAAGTAAAAAAAATATTCTAAGTTAAACAGTGAACACAAACATTCAGTCAAGAGTTAACTTTTGCCAGGCATGGTGGCACACGCCTTTAATCCCAGCACTCGGGAGGCAGAGGTAGGAGGATCACCTTGAGTTCGGGGCCACCCTGAGACTACATAGTGAATTCCAGGTCAGCCTGGGCTAGAGCGAGACCCTATCTCAGGGAAACACACACACACACACAAAACCCTTTGCCTGAGAGGCCTGGTTCTGGTACCCTTAATTTATATATGTATCATTTTGGTCTTAGGTTGGATATGATATGACTAAAGAAGCTGCCAGAAAATGCTATGAGAAATCTGGCCTAGGCCCAAATGACGTTGATGTAATAGAACTTCATGATTGTTTCTCTGTCAATGAGCTTGTTACGTATGAAGCGCTGGGACTGTGTCCAGAAGGTAATATCTTTGAAGAGGTCAGACGGATTGGGTCAATTTTGCTGTAAAGCTTCACATTCACCATTAAATAAAACATTTCACTGATGGAATTTCCCTGCACTGTCACATTGTAAATGAAGTGTAAACAGCTTTGCTAGTAGAGTTTTTAGAACTTACCATCTTGAGGCCTGGCGTGGTGGTGCACGCCTTTCATCCCAGCACTCGGGAGGCAGAGGTAGGAGGATCGCCATGAGTTCGAGGCCACCCTGAGATTACATAGTGAATTCCAGGTCAGCCTGAGCTACCTCAAAAAAAAAAAAAAAAAAAAAAAAACATCTTAGATGAAACCAACACTGAAATACCAGAATGTACACATAATTTAAATTATGCATCAACACTCATACTGTTATCTATCTACCTATCTCTATCTATCTTAGAAGTTCTGGGTTTTCAACGTAGGGCCTCACTCTAACTCAGGCTGGCCTGGAATTCACTCTGTAGTCTCAGGGTGGCCTCAAACTTAGGGCAATCCTCCTACCTCTGTCACCCAAGTGCTGGGATTAAATGTGTGCACCACCACAGCTGGCTATACTGGTTTTTTTTTTTTCAATTTTGATTTTTTTTTTTTTATTTGAGAGAGAGAGGACAAGACAGAGAGAGAATGGATGCGCCAAGGGCCTTTTCAGGCGCTGTGAATGAACTCCAGACGCGTGTGCCCCCTTCTGCGCTTGTGTCACTTTTGTGTCTGGCTAAACGTGGGACCTGGAGATTTGAATAAGTGTTCTTAGGCTTTGCAGGGGGCGCCTTAACCGCTAAGCCATCTCTCCAGCCCTTGGCTATACTGTTAAATATTAAAAAGGAGGGCTGGAGAGATGCCTTAGCAGTTAAGGCAGTTGCTTGCCAAGCCAAAGGACCAAAGTTTAATTCTCCCTGAGCTATGTAAGCCAGATGCACAAGGTGGCACATGCATCTAGAGTTTGTTTGCAGCGGCTAGAGGCCCTGGCGTGCCCATTCTCTCTCTTTCTGTCTCTTTCTCTGTCTCTCTCTGAAATAAGTAAAAATTAAAAAAAAAAAAAAAATCAGCCGGCGTGGTGACGCACACCTTTGATCCCAGCACTCAGGAGGCAGAGGGAGGAGGCTTGCTGTGAGTTCAAGGCCTTCCTGAGACTACATAGTGAATTCTAGGTTAGCCTGAGCTAGAGTGAGACCCTGCCTTGAAAAACAAAACAACACACACACACACACACACACAAAAACAGAAAAAACACCGAAAACAAATCCTTGTTTATATTGAAATTTTAAGTAAACATGGCGTGTATGCCAGAGTTCCTTTTAACATTTGTGACTATTATTTTTCTTTCTGAAGGGCAAGGTGGAGCACTGGTTGACAGAGGGGATAATACCTACGGAGGAAAATGGATCATAAATCCTAGTGGTGGACTGATTTCAAAGGGGCATCCACTTGGAGCAACAGGTAATTTACACAGACGTCATAAGCTTTGGTCATTTGTATTTATTTATTTGACACAGAAAGAGGGACAGAGAGAGAGAGAGAGAATGGGCACGCCAGGGCCTCCAGCCACTGCAAACGAACTCCAGATGCATGCGCCACCATGTGCATCTGCTTACATGGTACCTAGGGAATCGAACCGGGATTCTTAGGCTTCACAGGCAAACGCCTTAACCGCTAAGCCATCTCTCCAGCCCTTCATTTGGTTTTTCAAGGCAGTGTCTTGTTTTAGCCCACGCTGACTGGGAATTCACTATGTAGTCTTGGACTGGCCTCAAACTCACAGTGATCCTCCCACCTCCGTCTCGCAAGCGCTAGGATTAAAGGCGTGCACCACCACGCCTGCCCTAATATACATATTTGAAAGTTTGGTTATGAGCTGGGTATGGTAAGACAATAACCCTTGCACACAGGAGGCTGAGGTAGGGGTGGAGGGTCGCCATGAGTTAGAGGCCAGCCTGGTCTCCAAGATGAATTCCTGGTCAGCCTAGGCTACAGCAAGAGCCTGCCTCAAAAACAAACAAACACAAAACCAAAAGTTTAGTTATGTCTAAATAGGTTATGTAACTTAGTGAATAGAGTGTTTCCAAGCAGAGATCTTGCTAGATCCTATCAGATAAGAATCTTTGCCAGTGCGCTTATTCCATGTACTGGGATATGCCGTTAGCCTTGCATGGGACTTATTTTTCTCCCGAGAAAACTGGGCAGGATGTACTGAGATGAGAATTTTGCTCTGGCTCTACTGCCTGCTGGCCCTGTGATTGTTCGTAGTTAATTTTGTATTGTGTTTCTGTGACTATAGGTGGGTATTAATAATATATTTCTTTTTTTAAAATACTTTATTTTATTTATTTATTTTTATTAGAGATAGATAGCGAGAGAGAGAGAGAGAGAGGAAGAGGCAGAGAGAGAATGTGTGCGTCAGGACCTTTTCTGTGAATGAACTCCAGATGCATGTGCCCCCTTGTGCGCATGTGTGACATTGCGCCCTTGCGTCACTTTTGCGTCTGGCTAAACGTGGGACCTGGAGATTTGAACAAGTGTTCTTGGGCTTCGCAGGTAGGCATGTTAACTGCTAAACCATCTCTCCAGACCCCCCCATTTGATGTTTATTTATTTATTGGGGGGGAGGCAGTTAGAGAGAGAATGGGCCAGGGCCTCCAGCTACTGCAAATGAACTCCAGACGTGTGGGCCACCTTGTGCATCTGGCTTATGTGGGTCCTGGGGAATCGAACCTTGGTCCTTTGGTTTTGCAGGCAAGCTCCTTAATCGCTAAGCCATCTCTCCAGCCCAGTAATATATTTCTTCAAGCAGCTAGCCTTTTTTTCCATTTATTGTTCGAGTGTAGCAATCGCATAGCCTAGTAGAAAATAGCTGATGGGGAGGAAGGAGTAAGGAAGAAAGAAGGACAGGTCGAAGAGGCTGTAGCTTACTGGTAGAGTGTTTGTCTGTTATATACCGAAGACCCTGAGTTCAGTTCCAGGCACTGTGAGAAAAAAGAAAAACACGAGGGAGACAGGTGGACAGACTGAGTGCAGGCAGGTACATATAATGACCGTCTATTTTGCTGTTTGTTTTCGTTTTGTCTTTTGATTTTTTTGCGGGGCGGTTTCAAGGTAGGGTCTCACTCTAGCCCAGGCTGACCTGGAATTCACTATGTAGTCTCAGGGTGGCCTCGAACTCACAGCGATCCTCCTACCTCTGCCTCCCAAGTACTGGGATTAAAGGCATGCCACCACACCTGGCTTAAGAATCTCCTTTTCAAAAACAAACTAAAAGTGAGGGGAATGAGAGTTACACAACTGAGAGTGGGGAAAAAAATTATGGGCTAGAGATGGCTTAGTGGTTAAGGTACTTACCTACAAAGCCTAAGGACCCAGGTTCGATTCTCTAGGTCCCACATAAGACAGATGCACAAGAGGGCGCATGCGTCTGGAGTTTGTTTACATTGGCTGGAAGCCCTGGTGCACCCATTCTCTCTTTCTTTCTCTCTCTCTCTCTAATAAATGAAAATTAAAAAAATATTTTAAATCAAAACATTGCAAATCCTTTTCTTTATACAAGTGCTAACAACACAGGCAAAACGATCAAGTTTTTTTTCATAACTTTGAAAATTAACCAAAGATCTAGTTCCACTACCTGCAGAATTTTATTTAAAACCCCCACTTGAGCTGACTCTCAGTAAAAACAGCAACACTGTGGTTTTACGCTTGTCTTGACGTCAACCCTCCTGGGTCCGCTGGAAGGGAGTCCCCAGCATCCAAATGGAGCTGAGCTGAGCCTTTTTCAAAGCTCCCTCCTTTGCTGGGCATGGTGGCGCACACCTTTAATCCCAGCACTCAGGAGGTGGAGGTAGCAGGATTGCCGTGAGTTCGAGGCCACCCTGAGACTACATAGTGAATTCCAGGTCAGCCTGGGCTAGAGTGAGACCCTATCTTGGAAAAAAACAAAACAAAACAAAGCTGCCTCCTTGGGGCTGGCAGCATAGCATGCACAAGGCCTGGGTTTGATTCTCAGCACCACATTAAAAAAAAAAAAAAAAAGTCCTTCCTCAAGCAATTGTCATTAGTTGTCCTGTCTGACAGTTTTCTGGTACACCCCACTGAAAAGCTTATTTATTTTTTTAAATATTTTGTTTTATATTTTTACTTTTATTTATTTATTTGAGAGAGAGGCAGATAGAGAAAGAGAGAATGGGTGCACCAGGGCCTCCAGCCACTGTAAGAGAACTCCAGATGCATTTACCACCTTGTGCATCTGGCTTACATAGGTCCTAGGGAATGGAACCTGGGTCCTTTGGCTTTGCAAGCAAGCACTTTAACTGCTAAGCTGTCTCCCCAGCCCTGTTTTTTATTTATTTCCTTATTATTTATTTAGGTTTTTTGAGGTAGTATCTCACTGTAGCCCAGGCTGACCTGGAATTCACCATGTAGTCTCAGGGTGGCCTCGAACTCATGGCGATCCTCCTACCTCTGCCTCCCGAGTGCTGAGGTTAGAGGTGTGTGCCACCACGCCTGGCTCAAGCACAGCAACTAATTGTGGATTCAGCTGGGGCTTACCTGGGGCAAACAACAAACTAACCCCCCTCCCTGCAAAAAAGCAACTTAAAAGGGCTGGAGGGATGGCTTAGTGGTTAAGGTGTTTGCCTGCAAAGCCAAAGGACCCAAGTTCAATTCTCCAGAACCCACATTAGCCAGATTCACAAGGTGGCAAATGCATCTGGAGGTCGTTTGCAGTGACTGGAGTCCCTGGAGCACCCATTTTCTCTCTTTCTCTCTCTGTCTCTAATAAATAAATTAAAATAAAATCTTTTAAAAAAGAAAGCAATTAAAAGGAAAAGCTGAGGAATTAGATGCCCATAGAGGGCTTTAAAAGGACCTGACATATTCCTAGGGATGTGGAAAGGCCCTCTGATTAATCTTTTTTTTTTTTTTTTTTTGTTTTTCAAGGTAGGGTCTCACTCTGGCCCAGGCTGACCTGGAATTAACTATGCAGTCTCAGGGTGGCCTTGAACTCACGGTGATCTTCCTACCTCTGCCTCCCCAGTGCTGGGATTAAAGGTGTGCGCCACCACACCCGGCTGATTAATCTTTTTTTAAAAATATTTTATTTATTTATTTATTTGACAGGGGGGGGGAAGAATGGGCGTGCCAGGGCCTCCCCTTGTGCATCTAGCTAATGTGGGTCCTGGGGAATTGAACCTGGTTCCTTTACCTTTGCAGGCAAACACCTTAACTGCTAAGCCATCTCTCCAGCCCTTTTTCTTTTCCTTTTTCCTTTCCTTTCCTTTCCTTTCCTTTCTTTTCCTTTCCTTTCCTTTCCTTTCCTTTCCTTTCCTTTCTTCCCTTCCCTTCCCTTCCCTTCCCTTTCTTTTCTTCTTTCTTTCTTTCTTTCTTTCTTTCTTTCTTTTTTTTTTTTTTTTTGGGTTTTCGAGGTAGAGTTTCACTCTAGACCATGCTGACCTGGAATTCTCAGTGTAGTCTCAGGGTGGCCTCGAACTCACAGCGCTATCTTGATCTCTGCATAAGTAAGAAGCAAAGCTTTAGATGGAGTTGTCACCCGCAAGGCCCAATACGCCAACATATTTAGACATTGAGCCCTAGCAAAGCCCAGGAGACCATTAGTTCCAGCCTTTCAAAGAAATCTCAATGTATGAGAGCAGGACTGATGGCTCAGTGATTAAAGGCACTTGCTTGCAAAGCCTGCTGACCCAGGTTCAGTTCCCCAGCCGCCCACATAAAGCCCGATACAAATGGCATACACAGGCATCTGTGATCCCAATGCATCTATGGTAATGGAAGGTGGAGCTGGCACTCCCAGGCCAGCTCACCTAGTCTGACATTCGTTTACAGCTTAGCCGTTCATTTGCAGGGACAAGAGACCTGTGTCCCAGAAGATGGAGCACAGCCACTAAAATTTGTCCTTTGACCTCCACATGTGCACTGTGGCACATGTGCCCATACACACACTCGTGCAAATGAATAAGTAAAACCGGGGCTGGAGAGATGGCTTAGTGGTTAAGGTGTTTGCCTGTGAAGCCTAAGGACCCAGGTTCGATTCCCCAGCACCCATGTAAGCCAGCTGCACAAGGTGGTGCATGTGTCTGCAGTTTGTTTGCAGTGGCTAGAGGCCCTGGCGTGAGATTCTCTCTCTCTCTCTCTCTTTGTCTCTCTAATAAAAAATAAATAAAAACAGCTTCATCCAGACAGTAGCGGACCACTAGGTCAACCAAGAAGAAAATTCAGTGTTCTGTTTGACAAAAAGTACAGAGTAATTAATTTGAAACAGCAGTATATAGAAACAGTAATAAGCTCAGGGAAAAGGGGAGATTGATTTTAGTGCAGTCAAAATATATTTCCTTTTTTTTTTAATTTTAGAGAGCGCAAGGGCTGGGGGGGGTGGGGTGCAGTTGGCATGCCAGGGCCTCAGACCCTGATATTAAACTCTAGACGCTTGCACCACCTAGTGGGTATGTGCGATCTTGCATATCAGGAGGCAGAGGTAGGAGGATCACCATGAATTTGAGGCCACCCTGAGACTACATAGTTAATTCCAGGTCAGCCTGGGCCAGAGTGAGACCCTACCTTGAAAAAACAAAACAAAAATAAAACAAACAAACCAAAACCAAAATAATGGTAAAATTAAATTATTTGTGTGCTTTTCTTCCTGGGCTGGTGAATTATATTTTCTAGTTATTTCTTTCAACATGTCAGAAAAGGTCAGGTTGAATAAAGAATGCTGAGCCTGGGGCTGGAGAGATGGCTTAGCACTTAAGGTGTTTGCCTGCAAAGCCAAAGGAACTCCGTTCGATTCCCCAGTACCCCCACATAAGCCAGATGCACAAGGTGGTGCATGCATCTGGACTTCATTTGCAGTGGCTGGAGGCCCTGGTGCACCCATTCTCTCTCTTTCTCTCTGCCTTTTTCCCTCTCTCAAATAAATTTAAAAAAAAATCTGTGTGTTAAAAAAAAAGAAGAAGAAAAAGAAAGCTGATCCTGAGCTCTGATCCTGTGCTCTGAGCTCCGATCCTGTGTTCTGAGCGTCAACCCTGTGCTCTGAGCTTTGATCCTCAGTTCTGTGCTCTGACCCTGTGCTCTGAGCTCTGATCCTGTGCTCTGAGCTTTGATCCTCAGTTCTGTGCTCTGATCCTGTGCTCTGAACTCTGATCCTGTGCTCTGAGCTCAGATCCTGTGTTCTGAGCGTCAACCCTGTGCTCTGAGCTTTGATCCTCAGCTCTGAGCTCTGATCCTGTGCTCAGCTCCGATCCTGTGCTCTGAGCTCTGATCCTTAGCTCAGAACTCTGATCCTCAGTTCTGAGCTCTAACCCTGTGCTCTGAGCTCCGATCCTGTGCTCTGATCCTCAGTTCTGAGCTCTGATCCTGTGCTCTGATCCTCAGTTCTGAGCTCCGATCCTGTGCTCTGATCTCCGATCCTGTGCTCGGAGCTCTGATCCTGTGCTCCGCGCTCCGCTCCCCAGGTCTGGCGCAGTGCGCCGAGCTCTGCTGGCAGCTGCGGGGCGTGGCCGGAAGGCGGCAGGTGCCCGGGGCGAAGGTGGCGCTGCAGCACAACCTGGGCCTCGGAGGAGCCGTGGTCGTGACGCTCTACAGGATGGGTTTCCCCGAAGCCGCCGGGTGAGTGTCCGCCGGGAGCCCTGGCACCCCGCTCGGCCGGCCACCCCTCTCCCCTCCGTCCCGGTCCCCGTTTCCCCTGGGCCTTGCCTTGACCTGTGCTTGCAATGTCTCCACCTGTCGGCGCCCCTACCCCCAGCTCAGCTCCCCTCTCCTTTCAGAGACCTGTCATTTCCATGCTGTAAAAAAAATATTATTATTATTGGGCTGGACATATAGCTTAGTGGGTTAAGGAGCTCGCCTGCAAAGCCTAAGGACTCAGGTTCGATTCCCCAGGACCCACGTAAAAGCCAGATGCACAAGATGGTGCATGCTGTCCTGCAGTTCGTTTGCAGTGGCTGGAGGCCCTGGGGTGCCCATTCTCATTCTCTCTCTTTCTCTCTCTCTGCCTCTTTCTCTGAAATAAATAAATAAGACGTGTTAAAAGTTTTATATATATTATTGGGCTGGAGATATAGCTTAGCGGGGTAAGGAGCTCGCCTGCAAAGCCTACGGACCTTGGATCGATTCCCCAGGAACCACGGAAAGCCAGACGCACAAGATGGTGCGTGCTGTCCTGCAGTTCGTTTGCAGTGGCTGGAGGCCCTGGTGCGCTCATTCTCTCTCTTTCTCTTTCTGTGCCTCTTTCTCTCTAATAAATATCATAAGTGGCTTTTTTTTTTTTTTTTTTTTTTTTTTTTTTTTTTTTTTCGGGTAGGGTCTCACTGTGATCCAGGCTGACCTGGAATTAACTATCTCTCAGGGTGGCCTTCTGTCAGCGATCCTCCTTCCTCTGCCTCCCGAGTGCTGGGAAATAAATATCATAAGTTTTAAAAAGTATTTATTTATTAGAGAGAGAGAGAGAGAGAGACACAGATAGGAAGAGAGAGAATGAGCGCACCAGGGCCTCCAGCCTCCTCCTGGTTTTTGCCTGAACTGCTAAGCCATCTCTCCAGCGCCCCCCCCCCACCCCCAGGCTTCTTTCTCTCTGTCAACAAACGCTGTTAGGTGTTCCCGATTCTACAAAATCCATTTTCTTTGTCCCTTATTTTATTTTATTTTATTTTATTTATTTTATTTTATTTTTATTTTATTATTAGAGAGAGAGAGAGAAACATAAAGAGAGAAAGGAGGAGAAAGAGAGAATGGGTGCGCCAGGGCCTCCAGCCACTGCAAACAAACTCCAGACACACGGGTCACCTTGTGCAACTGGCTTACATGGGTCCTGGGGAATCGAACCTGGGTCCTTAGGTTTTGTTGGCAAGCGCCTTAACCGCTAAGCCATCTCTCCAGACCCTTGACATAGTTTTCCGTCTTCCCTCCTGTACTTTCTCCTCTGGTCTTCTGTGACACCAGTCAGGCCTTCCCTGAGTTCTGGCTCTGAGACCGCTAAATAATGCCATTCCCAAGGCCACCACTGTCCCGGGTGCTCATCCCTCCTGTATGTTGCTCCCAGGGGTTTCAACACACACACACTCTGCTGAGTCCAGACTTACATCCGCCTGTCTCTGGTGTCACAGAGCTGTCCTGCTGATTGGACCCTGAACCAGAACTCTGGTCCCCTCTGCTCCCGCTGTGCCCTTCCTTCCCCAATTACTCTTCCATACCTAAAACATCCTTTTCTTCCCCGCAACAATGCCTATGGATTCCATTTCTATTTTGAGTCTATTTCTTCCTCTCCCTCTCCATTAGCAGACTGTGTCCATAAGCCAGGCCACCACAGTCCAGGCCACTGTCATTTCAGAAGCCTCTTTTTTTAATTATTAAAAAATATATTTTTGGGCTGGAGAGATGGCTTAGCGGCTAAGGTGCCTGCCTGCTAAGCCTAAGAACCTGGTTCCAATCTCCAGGTCCCACGTTTAGCCAGATGTAAAGTGACACAAGGGCGCAATGCGGCACTTGACCACAAGGGGGCGCAAGCATCTGGATTTCGTTTGCTGCAGCTGAGAGGCTGCTGGCATGCCCATCTCTATCTGTCTTCCTCTCCCTTTCTCTGTCTCTCTCTGTGTCTCTCCCACTATATATATATATATATTTACTACTATTATTATTATTATTTTGGTTTTTCAAGATAGGGTCTCAGTCTGGCCCAGGCTGACCTGGAATTAACTACGTAGTCTCAGGGTGGCCTTGAACTCATGGCAACTTCCTACCTCTGCCTCCCGAGTGCTGGGATTAAAGGAGTGTGCCACCATGCCTGACTCCCTGTCTCTCTTAAGTGCTAGGATACAGGTGTGTGCCACCACAGAGAGCTGAGCTTTTTATGACATGATAGAGATCTGGGCGTGTAGCTCAGTGATAAAGCACATGTACTTGCTCAGCATGTTCCTGGTGGTTCATTCCCTAGAACTGACCAACAGGAGGGGCTGGGGAGTCAACACAGAGAACAGAAAGAAGGAACAAAGAATTGATTAGGGGGAAGATGCAGGATGTGGGTGAAGGTTAAGAAGAAGGAAATTTGTAGTGATGAAGGAACAGCTGTGTGCTGTTTCCCTGCCAACATGCCCTACTTCACCTACTTTACCAGCCTGTGGGAGTCAGTCAGGCAGCCTAAAGTGCTTCTGCACAGGATTCTGTTTAATTCTTTATTTTATTTTATTATTTATTTTAGAGCAAGAGAGAGAATTGGTGTGCCAGGGCCTCAGCCACTGCAATCGAGCTCCAGATGTTTGTCTCACCTAGTGGGCACGTGCGACCTTGCGCTTGCCTCACATTTTGTGCATCTGGCTAATGTGGGATCTGGAGAGTCAAACATGGGTCCTTAGGCTTTGCAGGCAAGCGCCTTAACTGCTAATCCATCTCTCCAACCCCAGGAATTCTGTTTAATTCCACAAGACCATTGCTGCGTTGCCTTCCTCCCTCTCTCTTTTTTTTTTAAAGTAATTTAAAATTATTTATTTATTTATTTATTTGATAGAAAGATAGAAAGAGACAGGAAGAGAGAGAGAGAGAGAGAGAGAGAATGGGCACACCAGGGCCTCCAGCCACTGCAAATGAACTTCAGATGCATGCTCCACCTTGTGCATCTGGCTTACATGGTACTGGGGAATTGAACCGGGATCCTTTGGCTTTGCAGGCAAATGCCTTAATCGCTAAGCCATCTCTCCAGCCCCCTTCCTCTCTCCCTGTGTGCACTGACACGAAGTCACTCGCTCAGAGTCACATTGCTTGTGAGCGCAAGAGGCAAGCCAGGCCTTTGTGACCCTAAGGGCTATGTTCCTTCTGCCCTATCAAGCCATAACCCAAAGTTATTTCCTAAGAATCAACAGCCAGTGTGCATGAAGCCCATTATCTTGTTTTACAGTGAGAAACAAATATTCAGTCCAACCTTTATTCTTGCCCTACTCCCTTATCACTCCCTTATAATTTAATTCCATGCTGATTCCTGCTGTTATCTCTTGAATTATTGCAGAAGCCTTTGAGTTGCTCTCCCTGCCCCACTCCCACTTGTCTGTTTAGAGTTCCATTTTCTAGCTGACAGATTTATTTTTCAAGATATATAAATTAGATCATGCCTTATTGTTTTCCCGGGTGTATTTAAAACAGAAGCTTCTGGGCTGGAGAGATGGCTCAGCAGTTAAGGCCCTTGCCTGCAAAGCCTAATGACCCACGTTCAGTTCCCCATTATCCTTGTAAGCCAATGCACAAGGTGGCACGGCACATATGCCTGGAATTCATTTGCATGGCTAGAGGCCTTGCTGTGCCCATTTCTCCCTCCTTCTCTCCCTCCCTCTATCTCCCTCTCTCTCTCCCTCCTGCCCGCCCTCTCAAATAAATAAAATATAGGGTGGAGAGATGGCTTAGTGGTTAAGGTGTTTGCCTGCAAAGCCAAAGGACCCAGGTTGGATTCCCCAGGACCCACTTAAGCCAGATGCACAAGGTGGAGCATACGTGTTTGGAGTTCATTTGCAGTGGCTGGAGGCTCTGGCACACCCATTCTCTCTGCCTCTCTGTCTCCCCCAAATAAATAAAATATAATTTTTAAGTATATATATATATATGTATATATATATATATATATTAATTTTATTTCATTTATTTATTTATTTTGGTTTTTCGAGGTAAGGTTTCACTCTAGCTCAGGCTGACCTGGAATTCACTATGTAGTCTCAGGGTGGACTTGAACTCATGGTGATCCTCCTACCTCTGCCTCCCGAGTGCTGGGTTTAAAGGCATGCACCACCACGCCCGGCTAAAATATAAAAATATTTTTAAAAAATAGAAGTTGGGGCTGGAGAGATAGCTTAGCGGTTAAGGCATTTGCCTGCAAAGCCAAAGGATCCTGATTCAACTCTGCAGGACCCACGTAAGCCTGACGCACAAGAGGCGCATGCATCTGGAGTTTGTTTGCAGTGGTTGGAGGCCCAGGTGCATCCATTCTCTCTCTCTTTCTCTCTCTGCCTCTTCTCTCAAATAAATATTTTATCTATTTTTATTATTTCTCCTTTTTGTTGTTTTTTTCAATAAATATTTTAAAAATGTTTAAAAAGTTGAAGTTTCTTTTTTGTTTTCTTTTTTGTCTTTTGGTGTGGTGCTGCGTGTCCATGCTAAGCACATGTCCACCGTGGCGCCACACCCCCTGCCTTTAAAGCAGCTGTGCAGACAAACCGACAGACAAGCAAAAATAACCCTGACACCTTCGTTCATGACGGGAAAGGCTCTGCTCAGTGTTTCCGCTGTTTCTTGTGGACCCTAGCCACACTGGTCTTATTTTCCCGTCAGCTTCCTTATACTCCTTCCCACCTTGATTCTTCAATTCCTTCCCACTAGAATTGGCGTCTCTCTCTTTCTACCAAATCTCTGTAGTAGTTTAAGTTCTAATGTAAGTGGTGCCTCCCCACTATCTAGCATACCCCTCCTTCACTCATACCCCCTTTGTTTTCTTCACTGGAGCTGTATGCTTGATTGATTTGTTTGTCTGTTTACTTGTGTCGTTGTTTCTTTGCTCGTGAATGGTCTCCTCTGGTAGCATGCACGTTTCACTAAATTAGCCTTTTTGGTTGACTGTATTTATAAGAACAGTGTCAGGCGCCTGGAACACTCAGAATTTGTTGAAAAGTTGTGGGTAAAGTAAAAGTTACTGAAGATTTCTTTTTAGATAACAGTTACATCTCTGTCCTTAAGGTTTTTTTAAATCTTTTTTTTTTTTTTTTTTTGGTTTTTTGGTTTTGCGAGGTAGGGTCTCACTCTGGTCCAGGCTGACCTGGAATTCACTCTGTAGTCTCAGGGTGGCCTCGAACTCTCGGCGGTCCTCCTACCTCTGCCTCCCTAGTGCTGGGATTAAAGGCGTGTGCCACCACACCTGGCATCCTTCTTAGGTTTTTTTTTTTTGAAAGTTACTCTTGTATAAAGGTTGAAAACCCAAGAACTTGTGTGACTCCCTGCACTGAAACAGATTCCTTTCTCAGTTCCTTTAGTGCACACCAGATTGAGGCTGCTCCCACCAGCTCCGCAGTTGATGGGTTCAAGGCGCACCTCGTCTTTAAGGAGATTGAGAAGAAGCTTGAGAAGGTAAGAGCTGTGTGAAGCCGTCAGGACCGGAGGCTGGGAGAAGGCAGATACAGCTTTCGGGTGTGACCGAGAGGGCACAAGGTGGAGATTGTATGTCACGTAGGAAAATCCCAAGTGTGTAGATTCCTGTGCATCAACTAAGGTTTCCTTGCGATTCCAGCTTGACCACATTTCAGGAGTGCTCAAACCTCCAGGTTGAATTAAAAACCTCCAATAAAAAGATATGTAAAAATCACCATTCTCAGTCCTCTTTGCCAGAAAAACTCAGTTATGAGCGAAAAGTTCATATGTAAGGGTTCTCCTTTATTTTGGTACAGTTTTTTTTTTTTTTTTTTTTTTTTTGGAGACAGAGGGAGAGGAAGGCAGGTAGAAAATGGGTGCGCCAGCAGCCTCTCAGCTGCTGCAAACGAAATCCAGATGTGTGCACCCCCTTGTGGTCAAGTGTGGCATTGCACCCTTGCGTCACTTTGCATCTGGCTAAACGTGGGACCTGGAGATTGGAACCGCTGGACATTGGAACCAGTGTTCTTAGGCTTAGGAGGCAGGCGCCTTAACCACTAAGCCATCTCTCCAACCCATATTTTGGTACAGTATCTTTATCCCCCACCCCAAAGAAAAAGAAAACACAGTCTTACTGTAGCCCAGGCTGGCCTAGAAGTCTCTAGATAACCCAGGCTGGCCTCTACACTCTCACCTTGTATTCCAGTGTGGTGATTATGAGTGTCAGCCACCATTCCTGGTTTTATAATTTCCTTCTAAATTAAAAAGGCTTTGTTTAAAATCATCCCAAAGAATATTTAAATGGGCCTTAAAATGTACATGGTATCTTCTTAAAATATAATTATTTGTTTGTGTTTTTTTAAAACTATATTTATGTTTTAGAGAGAGAGAGCTGGGTGTGTTGGCACATGCCTTCAATTTCAGTTTTCTGGAGGTAGACATAGGAGAATCACTGTGAGTTCGAGGCCACCCTGAGACTTCATAGTGAATTCCAGGTCAGCCTGGGCTAGAGAGAAAAACCTACCTTGAAAAACCAAAGAAAAAAGAGGGAGAGAGACTGAATACGGGTGTGCAGGGCCCCTCGATACTAGATATGAATTCCAGACATCTGCGCCACGTTGTGTCCCTGGCTTACATGGTTACTGGGAAATTGAATCTGAGCTAGCAGTCTTGGCAAACAAGTACCTTTAACTGCTGGTTCATCTCCCCAGCCTCCCCAGTTTTTTTTTTTTTAAATATTTTATTTTTATTTATTTATTAATTTGAGAGAGAGATACAGAAATAGGCAGGTAGAGAGAGAGAGAGAGAGAGGGAGAGAATGGGCGTGCCAGGGCCTCTAGCCACTGCAAACGAATTCCAGATGCATGTGCCCCCTTATGCATCTGGCTTATGTGGGTCCTGGAGAATCAAGCCTCGAACCGGGATCCTTAGGCTTCACAGGCAAGCGTTTAACCACTAAGCCATCTCTCCATCCCTCCCCAGTTTTTTGAGACATGGTCTCATAAAGTTCAGGATGGCCTTCACCTCACTATAGCTGATAATGACCTTGAACTGCTGATTTTTTTTTTTTTTTTTGGATTTTTCAGATAGGTCTCTCTCACTCTAGCTCAGGCTGGCCTGGAATTCACTATGTAGTCTCAGGGTGGCCTTGAACTCATGGTGATCCTCCTACCTCCTTTTCCCGAGTGCTGGGATTAAAGGTGTGCATCATTTAAGATTTTATTTTTATTTATTTATTTATTTATTTATTTATTTATTTATTTATTTATTTATTTATTTACTGGAGACAGAGAGAAGGGAAGAGAGAGGGAGTGAGAATGGGTGTGCCAGGTCCTCTAGCCACTGCAAAAAAAACTCCAGATGCATGTGCCACCATGTGTATCTGGCTTACGTGGGACCTGGGGGATTGAACCTGGGTCCTTAGGCTTCGCAGGCATGTGCCTTAACTGCTAAGCCATCCCTCCAGCCCCAGAGCCCATAAATCACACTAAAATAATCTTAACAGTTACCTTCCAAAAAGAGAGTTTTTCTTTTCAGGCAAAATTATATATTATTTCAACTGTAGAAGCTTTTAGAGACTTCATCTTTCTTATATATTTTACTTATTTATTTATTTGCATGCAGAGAGACAGAGAATGAGCACACCAGAGCCTCCCGCTGCTGCAAACAAACTTCAAATGCATGTGCCACTTTGTGCATCTGGGTTTATGTGGGTCCTGGATCACTGAACTAGGGTCATTAGGCTTTGCAGGCATCTTAACTGCTGAGCCATCTCTGCAGCCTCCATCTTTTTTTTTTTTTTTTTTTTTTTTTTTTGATTAAGAAATTTAAAAAAGGCTGGGCGTGGTGGCGCCTACCTTTAATCCCAGCACTCGGGAGGTAGAGGCAGGAGGATCACAGAGAGTTCGAGACCACCCTGAGACTACATAGTGAATTCCAGGTCAGCCTGGGCTAGAGTGAGACCCTTCCTTGAAAAACCAAAAAAATAAAGAAGAAATTAAAAAAATATATTTATGAGAGAGAGAGGGAGATAATGAGCACTCCAGGGCCATGTTGCTGCAAATGAACTGCAGACACATGTACCACTTTGTGCATCTGGCCTCATGTGGGTAACTGGGGATCCAAACTCTGCCTGTTAGGGGCTTCGCAGGCATGCACCTTTAACCCCGCCAGCCCGAGATGGCATCTTTGATTTTAGACTTGAGACCAAATGAGTTGCAGTCACAGCCAGGTCACGCTTCAGATTAAAGTAGGCGGTACTGAAGGAAAGACGTCAGGACATGGGCACTGTGCGTTTCACTGCTCCAGTTTGACAGGTAAAACAGAAACAGCACCCGTTTCGTAGCTCCCTCATGTGGGACACAGGGCTTCGTAACATCTGAGGCAATGCTCCATGTGTAGGAGGCTACGGGTGTGTCCGGTGTCTTTTTCGCAAGGACCAGCATTCCCAGAACTTTCATAATCATCAACAGAGCCTCTCTGAAGTGGAGCAGAGCCAAGCTGATAGCCCCACGCTGACCTTGGCACTGTCCCCAGAGCTGCAGGACGATCAGGCTGCCATCTTGGGGCACACCCTACCTGGGGTTACCTAGTCTTTTTTTTTTTTTTTTAATTAAAAAAAATGTATATACTTATTTATTTGACAGACAGAGAGAGAGAGAGAGATTGGGTGCTCCAGGGACTCCAGCCACTGCAAATGAACTGCAGACACGTGCACCCCTTGTGCATCTGGCTAACATGGATCCTGGGGAATCGAACCTGGGTCCTTTGGCTTTTTAGTTTCATTGCCTTAACCACTAAGCCATTCCCCCCCTCCCCTTTTTTTGTTTTGGCTTTTCAAGGTAGGATCTCACTCTAGCTCAGGCTGACCTGGAATTCATTATGTAGTCTCAGGGTGGCCTTGAACTCATGGCCATCCTCCTACCTCTGCCTCCCACGTGCTGGGATTAAAGGCATGTGCCACCACGCTCAGCTATGTTTTTAATTTTTTTAAAATATTTTTATTTATTTGCAAGCAGAGAGAGAGGGGGGAGAGACAGACAGAATGAGAATGGGTGTGCCAGGGCCTCCAGCCACTGCAAACGAACTCTAGATACATGCATTTAGACTTGTGCATCTGACTCAGGTGGGTACTAGGGAATTGAACCTGGGTCCTTAGGCTTCCCCGGCAGTCACATTAACCACAGAGGCATCTCTCCAGCCTAAGAAGGTACGAATGTATAAAGTTACTAGCAATTAAAAGAATAGCTCTTAAAAAATAAATATATATATTTGCAAGGAGAGAAAGAGAGAGAGAGAATGGGTGCGCCAGGGCCTCCAGCCACTGCATTCTCCAGATGCATGCGCCCCCTTGTGCATCTGGCTTTCCGTGGGTATTGAGGAATCAAACCCAGATCATTAGCTTTTGCAGACAAGCACTTAACTGCTGGGCCATCTCTAGCTTGAGTATAGCTTGCTCTTTCTTTTTTTCTTTTTTTTTTTTTTGTTCCCCATACTTTCTGATACTGTTGTCATTATATAAAAATCCTTGCCAACCTAGTCAGATGCTATGTTTTGGATGTCTTCCTTTTTTTAAAAAAATTTTTTATTGACAATTTCCGTACTTATAGACAATAAACCATGGTCATTCCCTGCCCCCTCACTTGCCCCTTCACAACTCCACTCTGTCAGGTTTCCATGTCTTTCTAAACGTCCACTGTAAAATGAGGGCTCAGCTTACTCAGTTTAGGGTTTTTTTTTTTTCCCTTTGCTGTTTAATTTTTTACTTTTTTTTAACCCTGTTAAACCGATCAGTTAAGATTACGTTGGAGATTATCTGCCGTGGGGCCTGAGGTAGAAGACCTCACTCTTGGGATTAACAGAGCAATGCCGTTTTCAGTTCACAGTGCTCTGAGCTCTGCAAACGCACACCTCTTGCTCCCATTTAATCTTCTATTTCTTCAGGCCCTCTCCCCTCCCACACGCAAACTTTATCCCTGTTTCTCCTTCCCACGGTGGTTAGTTTCCCGGCGTTTGCAGCACTAGAAAGTAGACGTCTTGGGATCTTTGGCACTTTTGGCAGCAACCACCCGGCCGGAGATTCTATTTCCACCTTTGTCTTTCTTAGCAATACTTCATTGCCCTTCTTGCAAGTCTGTCTTCATTTTTCTCCCTGTGAGGTTTACAGAAGGCCCCACCCTTGCCCACTGAGAAAGAAGTGCTTTTCCTCCCGCAAGGAGGCACTTAGAACTTTCTTAGCACTTATGGTCTCTGGTTTCACAGCCGCTTTTTATTTTCTCTTCATTGGTTTCCTTACCCACTTTCACTCCTTCAGATGAACATGCTTTATTACCCAAAGGGCATTTTTTTCCCCCAACGGTAGGGTGTCACTCTAGTCCAGGCTGACCTGGAATTCACTCTGTAGTCTCAGGGTGGCCTCGAACTCACGACGATCCTCCTACCTCTGCCTCCCAAGTGCTGGGATTAAAGGCGTGCGCCACCACGCCCGGCTGGGCATGGTTTTGTAAGTCAGTTCATTCTCAAAAACTAACAGCAAGTGCAGATGAATACATTCCTGTTAAGGAAAAGGGAGGATAAATGGTAAAACGATCCAGAGAGAATTTCTTTTTTTTTTTTAGATTTTATTTTTATTTATTTATTTGAGAGTGGGAAAGAGGCTGAGAGCGAGAGAGAGAGAGAATGGGCGCGCCAGAGCCTCCACTCACTGCAGACAAACTCCAGCCGCGTGTGCCACCTTGTGCATCTGGCTTACGTGGGTCCTGGGGAATGGAGCCTCGAACCAGGGTCCTTAGGCTTCACAGGCAAGCACTTAACCACTAAGCCATCTCTCCAGCCCCAGATAGAATTTCTAAATATCTGTTGGCGTTCTCCTGTTGTAACGTGTTGGAGTTTGCTCATAGACTGTCCCTGAGGCAATGTGCAAACCTGGAAGTGGTCATTCACAGGCCACGGGCCCCGGAGGAAACCACACCAAGCTGATTAACCCCCACTTCTGGAGGAAGATACTGAACGTTCTTTTGATTCGGTTCATGTGGCCGCAGACGCTGCTCTGTGGTCACGTGCTCACACGGATGGAAATGAGTTAGGTGTGGAACGATCAGATAGAACGAGCGGTGGGTTTGGGCTGAAACAGCCGGGGTTGAATTCAGATTTCACAACTTTCTGAGCTGTATATCCCTACCTCTCAGGGAATATTATGTTTAGTGGAGAGAGGTAAGGTGGAGATGTATATATATATAATTTATTTATTTATGAGAGAGAGAGAGAGGGAAAGTGAGAATGGACATACCAGGGCCTCTAGCCACTGCAAACAAACTCCAGACACTTGCGCCCCCTTATGCATCTGGCTTATGTGGGTCCTGGGGGATCAAGCCTTGAACCAGGGTCCTTAGGCTTCACAGGCAAGCATTTAACCACTAAGCCATCTCTTTAGCCCCCATTAATTTTTGTTGTTGTTGTTGTTTATTTGAGAGAGAGAGAAGGGCAGAGAGAGAGGAAGAGAATTGGGTACATCAGGGCCTCCAGCCACCACAAACAAACTCCAGATACTCGTACCACCTTATGCGTCTGGCTTACATGGGTCCTGGGGAATCGAACCTGGGTCCTTAGGCTTCACAGGCAAGCACCTTAACCGCTAAGCCATCTCTCCACCCAGTCACAGCATTCTTTATAGCAATATAAGAAATGAGTTTTAAAACAGTTTTAGTCTCAGAATCACTTTATGCTTTGATTGTGATGAGCCGGGTTTAGAATTAAGGGAATAGAGCCGGGCGTGGTGGCGCACGCCTTTAATCCCAGCACTTGGGAGGCAGAGGTAGGAGGATGGCCGTGAGTTCAATGCCACCCTGAGACTACATAGGTCAGCCTGGACCAGAGTGAGACCCTACCTCGAAAAACCAAAAAAAAAAAAAAAAAAAAGAAATTAAAGGAATTGACCATCAGGAAAAGAGGGTTAGGCCCGCCTGCATTTAGACAGGCCAAAGTGAATCTCAAATCTTTGCTACAAATCCAGATTCTTTCAGCAGAAAATGCTGTTGTATCCTCCCTGTGCACCCTGTCCTTCCACCAGTTTGTTTTTCACAGCTCCGTTCTTCTGGGTGGAAGATCAGGAGAAAGCAAAAGGCCTCCCCGTATCCCCACTGCCACACCACACGTCTATGTATATATTAATTTGCGAGCCAGGTGTGGTGGCACATGCCTTTAATCCCAGCACTAGGGAGTCAGAGATAGGAGGATTGTTGTGAGTTCAAGGCCACCCTGAGACTATCTAGTGAATTCCAGGTCAGCCTGGGCTAGAACAAAACCCTACCTTGAAAAACAAAACAAACTAAATAAATATTAATTTGCTTGGGTAGAAAAATCAGAAAAGGCGTCATAAGGTGTTATTTTTGTTTGCAGGAAGGTGAACAGTTTGTGAAGAAAATTGGTGGCATTTTTGCCTTCAAGGTGAAGGATGGCCCTGGGGGTAAAGAAGCCACCTGGGTGGTAGACGTGAAGAATGGCAAAGGATCCGTGCTTCCTAACTCAGGTCAGTGCGCTAGCAGTCAAGTTCACAGTGGCTGTCAGCTGGCCAAAAATGGGAGTGTGCTTTTCATGTTCCCTCAAAGGGCTGGCTTTAGGGGCTGGAGGAGATGGCTTAGCAGTTAAGGCATTTGCCTGCAAAGCCAAAGGATCCTGGTTCGATTCTCCAGGACCCGTGTACACCAGGGCTCCACAAGGGGGCACATGCGTCTAGAGTTCGTTTGCAATGGCTGGAGGCCCTGGCGCGTACCCACTCTCCCTCTCTCTCTGTGCCTCTTTCTCTCTCTTAAATAAATAAATAAAATAAAGTTTTTAAAAGGGGTGGGGGCTGGCTTTAGACGTACAAGACCTTGGAAAGAACCATTTAATCCTTGGGAACGGCTATAGGTCAAAGCCACCTCCTCTCAAGTTGTTGAGGCTCTGTACAGAGCCTCATTTAGACTTTGAACTTGAGTGCTCCACCGTCATCATCCACTTAATCTCTCGGCCTCATTTTTCTTTCCTGTAAAGTGGGCACAAGTGTCATAGAGTAGATGCGGGGCTTATGAGAATTCAGTCTTAATCGTGAGTGGACTTGGAGCTGAGCTCACCGTCTGCATTTATCTGTCTTACGTGGGTCCTGGGGAATCGAGCCTCGAACCAGGGTCCTTAGGCTTCACAAGCAGCTGATTAACCACTAAGCCATCTCTCCAGCCGAGGTCAGGGCTTCTTCGTTGCTTCATAAAGGGCAAGTGCACATGGAGCAGACACAGAAGGGGGAAGACTGGGGAGTTGAACTTGGCCTTTGTTCCCCCCCCCCCAGGTTTATTGGTGAGGGCAGAGAAAGTTGTGGCCTTAGAGCACTCTTAAGGGGCTTTCCTCTTAACATGGCCACACTGGTAACTAAATTTTTTTTCTGAGGTAGAGTCTCACTGTATCCCAGGCTAACCTGGAATTCACTCTGGATTCTCAGGGTGGCCTCGAACTGATGGCGATCCTCCTACCTCTGCCTCCCGAGTGCTGGGATTAAAGGGATGCGCCATCATGCCCAGCATGGTAATTAAATTTTCTTTTTTTTTTTTTAATTTGAGAGTGACAGGCAGACAGAGAAAGAGGCGGGGCGGGGGGAGGGAGAGAGAGAATGGGAGTGCCAGGGCCTCCAGCCACAGCAAATGAACTCCAGACGCCTGTGCCCCCTTGTGCATCTGGCTTACGTGGGTCCTGGAGAGTTGAACCAGGATCCTTGAGCTTTGCAGGCAAGCACCTTCACTGCTAAGCCATCTCTCCAGCCCAATGGATACGTTATTGAAGGAGGTCCTGGAAGAAAAGGTGCCACCAGAAGCACAAGTGGAAGGAGACTTCTTAGCGCGGGGGTGTGTGCTTCTTTTTTTCTGTGAGAGGTATCGGGCACCCAGGACACCTCACGTGGAGCTTGGCGGAGCCCCTGGGCTAGAGCCCTGTGCTTGGAGGCAGGCGAGCATGTTTAAGAGCGCTGCTGGGTTCACTGCTGGGAAGGAATCACGTTGCTGAAGGGAAAGCTGGGCGGTGGTTAAAGCATCCTTCGGGGTGGGCACTGTGGCTCTGTGGTGAAGGCTCCTGAATTACATAAACATAGTCTGTTTTTCCACGGTGGTGAGCAGAAAAAGGCAGTATGTTTGTATTCTGTGGGCTGCCACTCTAAGGTGGTGGGTAGAAAAAAAAAAAAAAAAAAAGCCAAGGGCTGTGTCCCAGACCCAGCTTGTTGTTGTAGAAGGAGCTTTGAGAAACACAGCACTCTCAGTTTTTGTTTAGCAAGTAGAAGTTAATAGTCACTTAGAATTATATTTTGATAATCTCAGAAAGATGGTAAGGAGATTTTTAAAATTTCTCTCTCTCTCTCTTTTTTTTTTTTTTTTTTTTTTTCGAGGTAAGGTCTCACTGGCCCAGGCTCCTGGAATTCACTGGCCTCAGGCTGACCTGGAATTAACTATGCTGGGATTAAAGGCATGCTCAGGGTGGCAAGGTCGGGTCTCACTCTGGTCCAGGCTGACCTGGAATTAACCTCAGGGTGGCCTCTGCCTCCCCTCTGCCTCCCGAGTGCTGGGATGAAAGGCGTGCGCCACCACGCCCGGCTTTATGTCACTTTTTGCTTATGGCTAAACCTGGGACCTGGAGATCAAACATGCATTGTTAGGCTTGGCAGGCAGGTGCCTTCACTGCTGAGCCATCTCTCCAGCCCCTCTCCTGTCTCTCCTGTTTTTGTTTTTTTTTTTTTTACTTGGTCGGTTGGTCATGAAAGTGAGTAGCTTTTTTCCCACAGAGATAATGGCCACATGTCCTCCCACATAGAGCACACCTTGAGCAGGGAAGTTGCTGCCGAATCTGACACCTGCCGGCAGTCAGCAGTAGTGATGGAATATGGACTGACCCTATAACAAGCCGCCCCTGGGGGGCCGGGCGTGGGGGCGCACGCCTTTAATCCCAGCACTTGGGAGGCAGAGGTAGGAGGATCGCCGTGAGTTCAAGACCACCCTGAGACTACATAGTGAATTCCAGGTCAGCCTGGACTAGAGTGAGACCCTACCTCGAAAAACCAAAAAAAGAAAAAGAAAAGTAAAAGGTTGCCAGCTCCTTTTACACCCACCAACAAATGAGCATTGATTAGCGACTAGCCCCATTAAAGCATCAGTAACCTGTCCTATGTGAACGGGACAGCTCCCCTGTGCCCCGTGCGCACACGGTGTGAGGAGCCTTACCTACTGTTAACGACGTGAGGCTTTCACGTATTTCCTAAGCTTCCCTTCTAAGAGCAGTGATATTAACGTAAACTGCACGCACTCTGCATAAGTTTTCTTACTCCGTACCTTCTAGGTGAGTTCCACTTTTTTCACCTTTGTTATCTTTGAAATGACGCAAATGGCATCCCTCCAAGAAGCCGGCTTCCATTAGTCTAACATGACATGGTCTTTGTTTCGCCCCCAGCACTGGCATTCTCTACCTTGGCCGCTGCTGGACGACAGCGTGCAGAAACCCTCAGGCTGTTCCAGATGGAGGCCCAGTAGGACTAATGGCCTTTGGAATCTGTGTAGAGGTTGTCAGTAAAAAGTTTAAAAATGGGGGCTGGAGAAAGGCCTTAGTGGCTAAGGCACTTACCAGCAAAGCCAAAGGACCCAAGTTTGATTTCCCCAGGATCCATGTAAGCCAGATGCACAAGGTGGTGCATGCGTCTGGAGTTCATTTGCAGTGGCTAGCAGCCCTGAAATGCCCATTCTCTCTCTATCTGCCCCTCCGGTCTCTCTCACTCAAATAAATAAAATAAAAATTTAAAAAAACATATTTTTAAAAGGTTAAAAATGGCAAATAAAAAAAGAAAGAGGGGCTGGAGAGATGGCTTAGCAGTTAAGGCTCTTGCCTGTGAAGCCTAAGGACCCACGTTTGATTCCCCAAGACCCACATAAAGTCAGATGCAAAGAGGCACACACATCTGGTGTTCATTTGCAGTGGCTGGAGGCCCTGGCGTACCTATTCTGTTTCTCTTCCCTCTGTTGTCTCTCTGCTTGCAAATAAATAAAAATTAAAAAAAAAAAGAGGGCTGCAGAGATGGCTTAGCAGTTAAGGCGCCTGCCTGCGAAGTCCAAGAACGCCCATTCAAATCTCCAGATCCCACATTTAGCCAGACGCAAAAAGTGACACAAGGGCACAATGCCGCACTTGACCACAAGGGGTCGTATGTGTCTGGAGTTCATTCACAGCATCTGAGAGGCCCCTGGTGTGCCCATTCTCTCTCTGTCTCTCTCTCTGCCTCTTCCTCTCTCTGTCTCTCTCTCTGTCTGACTCTCTCTCAGAAAAAAAAAAAAAAAAAAAGAATGAGTCTTAAAGATACCCAAACCTGAGTTCAGATTTTGGCTCTGTGCCTTGGGCGAAGTGTGTATTATCTCTGTGTCCAGTTGTCTCACTGGGTGAGAACGTAATTTCTGTCCCTAGAACTGTTGTGATTACATGAGATAAAGTATGGCAAAGCACCTAGCCATTGTGAGAGCCATTGTCTTTCTCTCCAGCTCTATGTTAATTCTTTTGGACACGTAGGCTTGCCTAAGTCCCTCTCCCCAAAGGACTTGGGGAGCTGAGAAAGAATCTAGAATCAGCCGGGCGTGGTGGCGCACGCCTTTAATCCCTGCACTTGGGAGGCAGAGGTAGGAGGATCACCCCGTGAGTTCGAGGCCAGCCTGGGACATAGTGAATTCCAAGTCAGCCTCTGCTGGAGCGAGACCCTACATCAAGAAACAAAAACGAGGGCTGGCGTAGCGGTTATGGCGTTTGCCCGCAAAGCCAAGGGACCTAGGTTCAGTTCCCCAGGACCCATGGAGTTCGTTTGCAGCCGCTGGAGGCTCTGGTATGTCTCTCTCTCTCTCTTTTTTTTTTTTTAAATATTTATTTTTATTTATTTATTAGAGAGTGAGAGAGAGAATGGGTGCACCAAGGCCTCTAGTTACTGCAAATGAACTCCAGATGCATGTGCCACCTTGTGCATCTGGCTTATGTGGGACCTGGAGAATCAAACCTGGATCCTTAGGCTTTGTAGGCAAGTGCCTTAACCACCAAGCCATCTCTCCAGCCCTTTTTTTTTGCTTTTTCGAGGTAGGGTCTCACTCTGGTCGAGGCTGACCTGGAATTCACTATGTAGTCTCAGGGTGGCCTCGAACTCTCGGCGATCCTCCTACCTCTGCCTCCCGCGTGCTGGGATTAAAGGCATGCACCACCACGCCCGGCTCTCTCTCTCTCTTTTAAATATATTTTTTTATTTGACAGAGAAAGAGGGGGAGAGAGAGAATGAACGCTCCAGGGCCTCCCGCCACTGCAAACAGACTACATCTGGCTAACAATGGTCCTGGGGAATCAAACCTGGATCCTCGGGCTTTGCAGGCAAACACCTTAACTGCTAAGCCATATCTCCGGCCCTTGCAAGTTTTACTTTTTAAAAAAAAAAATTTATTTATTTGACAGAGAAAGAGGGAGAGAGAGAAAGAGAATGCGTCTGTCTCTGTCCCTCTTCCTCTCTCTCTCAAACAGATAAATGAAAAAAATATTTTTTTTTAAAGAAAGAAACAAAAGTGAGACAAAATGAAAGAATGTGGACTCCACGGGACAATCCATTAAAACTGGGCGGGGAGTGTTTGTGTTCATGGGAGCGTGGGCTCCAGCAACTGGAATCTACTGTGTGATCTCAGGCAAGTTACTTGACCTCTCTGACCTTCAGGGAGGTTCTATAAAGTTCAGGCAGGACCACGTCTGTGAAGGGCTCAAGAAATGCCAGGACCGGAGCAGCCAGATTGCACTTGCCCACGTCATGTCACTTGTTCCACGTCAGAGAGACCTTCTTGGGGAAGGTCAGCCCCAGCCCCAACTAATTCCATTTGTTAGCTCCCTTTCCTGTCTTTTTCGTGTGTTTCTGCAGTAGAATATTGGATTTTGTTTCGCTCTGTTCGGGAAGGGTCTCACTCTAGCCCAGGCTGACCTGGAATTCACTATGTAGTCTCACATATGTATGTGAACTCACAGCGATCCTCCTACCTCTGCCTCCCCCGAGTGCTGGGATTAAAGGCGTTGCCACCACGCCCGGCTTCCACAAACCGTTGGGTTTTTTTCTTTTTTTCTTTTTTTTGGTTTTGCGAGGTAGGGTCTCACTCTAGTCCAGGCTGACCTGGAATTCACTATATAGTCTCAGGGTGGCTTCAAACTTACAGCGATCCTCCTACCTCTGCTTCCTGAGTGCTGGGATTAAAGGCGTGCGCCACCACACCCGGCCCATTATTTATTCTGATCCCAGCACCCAGGAAGCTGAAGCAGTAGGGTGTAACAAGTTTGAGGGCAGCCTGGGTTACATAGTACTGCCTCCCAAAAAAGAAGGGAGGGGTACTAGAGAGATGGCTCAGCAGTTAAAGGCACTTGCTTGCAAAGCCTGCTGGTGGCCCAAGTTCCGTCCTCCAGTACCCATGAAAAGTCAGCTGCATACAGTGGCACATATGTGTGGAGTTTGTAGCTATAAGAGACCCTGGCACACCCGTTCCCTCTATTTCTCGGACTCTCTACTTACAAATAAATAAAAATACTTCTGGAGAGATGGCTTAGCAGTTAAACGCTTGCCTATAAAGCCTAAGGACCCCAGTTCGAGGCTCGATTCTCCAGGACCCACGTAAGCCAGATGCACAAGGGGGTGCATGCATCTGGAGTTCGTTTGCAGTGGCTGGAGGCCCTGGCGCACCCATTCTCTCTCTCTCTCTCTCTCTCTCTCTCTCTCTCCCTGCCTATTTCTGTATCTCTCTCAAATAAATAAATGAAAAAATAAAATATTAAAAAAAATACTTTTAAGAAGAAGAAGTGCATTTTTATTATCTCACTATCTCACATTTTTCTTTTTCTAAAATATATTTTAGGGGCTGGAGAGGGGGCTTAGTGGTTAAGGCACTTGTCTGTGATGCCTAAGGACCCAGGTTTGATTCCACAGTACCCACGGAAGCCAGATGCACACGGTGGCACATACACCTGGAGTTTGTTTGCAGTGGCTGGATGCTCTGGTGTGCCCACTCTCTCTCTCTCAAATAAATAAAACTATTTTTAAAATCTTAAATATATATATTATTATTATTATTTATTTGAGAAGGAGAGAAAGATAGAGAGAGCACTCTCACAAATTTCTATGGTAAGGAGCCAAGGACAGTCTAGCTGGGTCCTCTGTAGGATTGTACAAAGTTATTGGCTGCAGTCAGGCCCTCATTGAGGCTTGACAGGGGAAAGTTTCTGCATCCAAGCTCACCCAGGCTGTTGCCAGAATGCAGTTCTTGTGTCCCTGAGGATGACAACTTGAGTATTTTCCTATCTAGAGTCGCCCCCCAGCTTCTGAGGAGGTGAGGCCCTCTGGGTGGTGGGTCCACACACAGGTAGCTGTGAGCTGCTCCAGTCCAAACAGGAGTGTGAGCACGAGGCTGCTGGCAGACGGAGGCTTATGTAACGTGAAGTCACGGGGACGCCGTCCAGCAATGTTGCCACATTCTTTTGGCTAGAAACACATCACACGCCGAATCTGCTCGCATGGAGGGAGGGACAAAGGCAGACGGAGATCACGAGGCTGTCCTTGAGTCTGTGCAGCCAGCACCATTGTTTTTCCTACACTTCTACAATTGAGTGTGTCCTTAGGCAAAGATGGGGTCATCCTTAAAGTTTAATGTCATGAGCGATCTAATACAAACAAGTTTTTAAATTAAAAAAATATTTATTTATTTATTTATTATTTGATAGAGGCAGACAGAAAGAGAGAATGGGTGCGCCAGGGCCTCCAGCCACTGCAAACAAACTCCAGATGCATGCACCCCCTTGTGCTTCTGGCTTATGCGTGTCCCGGGGAATCGAACCTGGGTCCTCTGGCTTTGTCGACAAATGTTTTAATCACTAAGCCATTTCTCCAGCCCAATTTTTTCAGACCAGTAAGTCTAGATATTTTATTTACTTATTTGAGAGCTGGGGGAAGGTTGTGCCTAGCTTTATAAGGGTATTGGGGAATTGAACCCAGGCTGTCAGGCTTTACAAGTAAGTTCCTTTAACCACTGAGCCACGTCCCCAGCCCGAGGCTGACACATCCTGTGAGGCTTCGATGGAAGTGTGTGTGTTGATTTCCCCTGGCTGCGTCTCCCAGTGATTCTGTTGCAGTGAGTGGTGTGTGTGTGCGTGTGTGTCCGTCCCCATGGTGCCAACCTCGAAGCACCAATCCCTGCCTTCCACCTTATTTGAGGCAGCGACTTTCAGGCACTGTTGAACACCAGGCTGCCTGGCCTGCGAGCTGCCTGGATTCTCCTATCCCAGCCGCCCATCTTGCTGTAGGACTGGGGTTGCATTGGGTTCTGGGAATTTGAACTCAGGCTGTCACTGCTTTGTTTTATCCAGTGAGCCATCTTCCCCAGCCAGGGAATAAAAAGCATATAAATGTTGGGCTAGCGGTTAAGGCACGTGCCTGCGAAGCCTGAGGACCTTGGTTCGATTCCCCAGGTCCCACGTAAAGCCAGGTGCGCATGGTGGCGCATGCGTCTGGAGTGCGTTTGCAGTGGCTAGAGGCCCTGGCGTGCCCATTCTCACCCTCCGTCTCTCTGCCCCCCCGACTCTAATAAGTAAATAAATAAAAATAAAATCTTTTTTAAAAAGTGTATATGTGAACCTTTCTCGTCTCTGTTTCCTTTCCCGGCGTGTCCCCACTTTAGACAAGAAGGCCGACTGCACAATCACCATGGCTGACTCCGATTTGCTGGCCTTAATGACGGGTAAAATGAACCCTCAGTCGGTAAGTACAGGGAAGCTTGGGGCCCCTGCAGGTGGCTCTTCAGTCACTTCCTGTCCTGCTTCAGACCCACAAAACTCAGTCGTTGTCCCCTACCCCCACTTCTTTCTCTCTCTCAAATAAATAAAATATATTTTTAAAAAAAAAAAAAAAAAAAAACGGGCTGGAGAGATGGCTTAGCGGTTAAGGCGCCTGCCTCCTAAGCCTAAGAACACCAGTTCCAATCTCCAGCGGTTCCAATCTCCAGGTCCCACGTTTAGCCAGATGCAAAGTGACACAAGGGCGCAATGCCGCACTTGACCACAAGGGGGCGCGCACATCTGGATTTCATTCACAGCAGCTGAGACACTGCTGGCACACCCATCTTTATCTGTCTTCCTCTCCCTCTCTCTCTGTCTCTCTCTGTGTCTCACTCCAAAAAAAGAAAAAATAGGGCTGGAGAGATGGCTTAGCAGTTAAGACATTTGCCCGCAAAGCCAAAGAAACCCGGTTCAATTCCCCAGGTCCCATGTAAGCCAGATGCACAAGGGGGCACATGTGTCTGGAGTTCATTTGCAGTGCCTGGAGGCCCTGGTGCCCAGTCCCTCTCTCCCTCCCTCCCTCTCTCTCAAATAAATAAATATGTTTTTTAAAAAAACCTCAGTTTCCCCAAATGTCAACACAATTAGTGACAGTTGTCTGTGGAGCAAGCAGCGTACCAGACCCCGACCTGTGTGTTGGAAGTGCCAGCCGAACAGGAAGTAGCTGTCACGCCCAGAACAGAGGCATTTCTGTAGAACAGTTAAATGCAGCCAAAGACCCAAGCATGCACTGTGTGGATGTTGTTCAGCGCAGATAGAGGTAGGAAAGGCCAGCCAGACGTTAGTAGGCAGGATGGAGAGGGCAGGCAGAACCCGCCCTCCCCCAGGGAGGCGAAGTGGGCAGAGGCTAAGCTTTGTGCCCAGGCCTTTCCCTGATAGACCCCTTGCCTTTCTTTCTTTCTTTTTTTTAACTTATTATTTATTTATTTATTTGAGAGAGAGAGATGCAGAAATAGGCAGGTAGAGAGAGAGGCTAAGCTTTGGGTGCCCAGGCCTCCAGCCACTTCCAGATGCATGCACCCCTTCTGGCTTTCTGGAGAATCAAGCTTCCTTGTTTTTAATTTTCCAGCCCTTGTTTATTTTTTATTTTCTTTGTTTATTATTTATTTATTTATTTGAGAGCGACAGAGAGAAAGAGGCAGATAGAATGGGCATGCCAGAGCCTCCAGCCACTGCAAACAAACACCAGATGCATGCGCCACCTTGTGCACCCGGCTTACGTGGGTCCTGGGGAATCTAGCCTTGAATTGGGGTCCTGAGGCTTCACAGGCAAGAGCTTAACTACTAAGCCATCTCTCCAGCCAACCTCCCCCCCCCCCCGCCTTTTCTAGTTAGCACCTCCAAGGACTTCCTCCAAGATGTTGGGGAGCTTCTAACCAGTGGTTTTCCGAGCCACCAGACTGGGAGCTTAGCCCTTGCCATGTGTCACACAGGGCAGAGCACGCCTCACCAGTGGCGGTGCTTCCCAGCATTTGGCATGACGTGTGATGGTTTTAGGGTGTTGTAAACAGTTGTTGAATCAAACTGCGTTTTTCCAAGGCCTGTTTATACCTCACATGGCTCTTCGTGGTCCCACGCTGTCAAGGCTCCCTCCTACTCTTCACTTGCACGATGCGGGACAGACAGACGTGTGTGTTGAGCTTTCTGCCACTTGATATTCTGACATTTCCATTGGCAGAAAAGATACTCAAAAGCCGGCCGTGGTGGTGCACGCCTTTAATCCCAGCATTCAGGAGGCAGAGGTAGGAGGATCGCCGTGAGTTTGAAGTTTGAGGCCACCATGAGACTACATAGTGAATCCCAGCTCAGCCTGGAGTGAAACCCTACCTTGAAACTGCCCCCCCACAAAAAAAAAAGAAGAAGAAAAGATACTCAAGACCTTTCCCTGCATTGTAACTTCACCTCTAATTACTGACTCAGCCTCTTGTTTTTGGGCCTTGTGGCTGATAGTCCTTGCCATTCACGATCCTACAAAAGGAAGGCTGATTCCAACTTTTAAATGCTTTTTAAAAATTAAATATATATATTTATTAGAGACAGAGAGAAAGAGTGAGAATGGGCGTGCCAGGGCCTCTACCACTTCAAATGAACTCCAGACACATGCACCACCATGTGCATCTGGCTTACGTGGGACCTGGAGAATTGAACCAGGGTCTTTAGGCTTCGCAGGCATGTGCATTAACCACTAAGCCATCTCTCCAGCCCATCAGTGCTTTTTTGGGGGGTTGTTGGGGCGGTTTTTTTGGTGTTTTTTTTTTTTTTTTTTTTAATGCTTTTTTGTTTTGTTTTGTTTTTCAAGATAGGGTCTCACTCTAGCCCAGGCTGACCTGGAATTCACTATGTAGTCTCAGGGTGGCCTCGAACTCACGGTGATCCTCCTACCTCTGCCTCCCGAGTGCTGGGATTAAAGGCATGCGCCACCACGCCTGGCCTTTTTAAAATGCTTTTTAAGCAACTGAGCATGCTTCAGTGACCCTGTGCCTGGGAGATGTGGATCTGAAGTTTTAGCAGAGTGCACGCCGTTGGTCACGCTAGAAAGCTGGGTGGAGCAGAGGCTACCTGGACAGGAGTGCCTGGCTATTTCCTTGCCCACGGCTGCTCTCCTGCGTGAGTGCACAGCACTAGGCAGATGTCCCACTTCGTGCTTCCTCCACCTGTGTTCTCCCAGTGTATATGTGTACTGCCTTTGGGGGTGGAGAGGGTCTCCTTCAGCACCTGCCAGCCCCCCCCACCCCCCGCCTCCCAGAGGGAGTGAAGATTGACGTGGCAGGCTTTTCTGTTAATCAAACATTCAGTAGAAGATTTGACTGGAAATCACTAAATGCAGTGGAAATTCTAATTTCAGTGTTTGCCTTGAGTTAAAACAGAGCAGTGTGTTCTGCACAAAAGCCGCATGTGAAGGACACCTAGGGATCAGCTTGAGGTGACCTTTACTCTTTGGTTTTCTAGAGAGGACATGTGTTATTTTCTCTTTTAACTTAAAAAAGAAGGCCATTTAGCCAGGAGTGGAGGTGCACGCCTTTAGTCCCAACACTCGGGAAGCAGAGGTAGGAGGATCACCGTGAGATCGAGGCCCCCTGAGACTACATAGTGAATTCCAGGTCAGCCTGGGCCAGAGTGAGACCCTACCTTGGAAAACCAGAAAAAAAAAAAAAAAAAAGAAAAGAAAAATAGAGCCAGGTATAGTGGCACACGCCTTTAATCCCAACACTTGGGAGGCAGAGATAAGATTGCCGTGAGTTCGAGGCCACCCTGGGACTACATAGTGAGTTCCAGGTCAGCCTGGGTTAGAGTGAGACCCTACCTTGAAAAAATTTTTAAATAAAAGAAAAGGGGAGGGGTGCTGGAGAGATGGCTTAGCGGTTAAGCACTTGCTTGTGAAGCCTAAGGACCCAGGTTCAAGGCTCAGTTCCTCAGTACTCATATAAGCCAGATACATAAGGTGGCACATGCATCTGGAGTCTGTTTGCAGTGGCTAGAGGCCCTGGTGCACCCATTCTCTCTCTCTCTCTCTCTTTCTCTCTGTCACTCTCAAATAAATAAATAAAAATAAACAAAAACTTTTTTTAAAAAGGAGAGAGGTGCCAAGTTTAACTGTACCACTGATCCATATTTTTATTTATTTATTTATTTATTTATTTATTTATTTTGGTTTTCTGAGATAGGGTCTCACTCTAGCCAAGGCTGACCTGGAATTCACTCTGTATTCTCAGGGTGACCTCAAACTCACAGTGATCCTCCTACCTCTGCCTCCCGAGTGCTGGGATTAAGGGCGTGCGCCACCACGCCCGGCTCTATTTAATGTTTTAAACAAACCTCTTTTGCCCAATATTTGGAAAGAGTACCACTTTTTTGTTTGCTTGTTTGTTTTTCGAGGTAGGGTCTCTAGCTCAGGCTGACCTGGAATTCACTATGTTAGTCTCAGGGTAGCCTCGAACTCACGGTGATCCTCCTATCTCTGCCTCCCAAGTGCTGGGATTAAAGGCGTGTACCACCACACCCGGCTCTTTTTGAAAAAAAAATATTTTATTTATTTAAGAGAGAGAGGGAGGGGCAGATAGGGAAAGAGAGAATGGGTGTGGCCAGGGCCTCCAGCCACTTCAAACAAACTCCAGAGGCATGCACCACCTTGTGCATCTGGTTTACGTGGGACCTGGAGAGTCAAACCTGGGTCCTTAGGTTTCACAGGCAAGCGCCTTAACTGCTAAGCCATCTTTAACAGCCCAAGAGTACCACTTTTGAGGTAAAAAGGGATAGCTTCCGAGAAAAGAGAAAGAAGGTGGTTGGGAACTGTCCCCTTCTACTTGATACGTGAAGCATGGCTGGTACAAAGTCTCCCTTTGAGGAATCTGGTTCTAAACCTGGTCCAGAAAGCTAAGGAACCTGGGTGAGTGTAGCAGAGAGCTTCCGGTTCGCTGAGATGAACTTCCGGACCAGGCACAGTTATGGAGGAAGAATATTTATTGAAGCTTACAGATCCAGGGGAAGTTCCATCATGGCAGGAGAAGCTGGCCTGCCTTCACAGGACCAAACACAGAGAGAAGCCACAAGCCACACAGCACAGCACACCTCAGGAGCTCCAGCTGGGCACACTATGCATATCTTTAGATTGACATCTCAGACCACCACCACACCTGAAGATCCGCCCAGTAACGATGCCTCCAGCCAGGTGGCTGCAGATGCAAACTATAAACTAATAGAACACTGACTATATTGGGGGACATCAATTCAAACTACCACAGTGGGTGACCTTAGTGTTGGAGCAGTGTAGGGACATGAGCACTCTAAAAACAAAATCTGGGCTGGAGGGATGGCTTAGGGGTTAAGGCGCCTGCCTCCTAACCCTAAGAACGCTGGTTCCAATCTCCAGGTCCCATGTTTAGCCAGATGCAAAGTGACACAAGGGCGCAATGCCGCACTTGACCACAAGGGGGCGCACGCATCTGGATTTCGTTCTCAGCAGCTGAGAGACTGCTCGCATGCCCATCGGTCTTCTCTCTCTCTCTCTCTCTCTCTCTCTCTGTGTTTCTCTCCAAAAAAATAATTAAAAAAAAATCTACCTCCTAATGCCTTTTTCTTCTTTCTTTTTTTTTTAAAAAAAATATTTATTTATTAGAGGGCTGGAGAAATGGCTTAGCAGTTAAGGCACATGCCTGCGAAGCCTAAGGACCCCAGCTCAATTCTCCAGGTCCCATGTAAGCCATATTCACAATGGGGCATACACATCCTGGCGCGTCCATTCTCCCTCTCTCTCTTTCCATCTCCCTGCCTCTAATAAATAAATAAAAATAAAATATAAAAAATATTTATTTATTAGAGAGAGAAAGAAAGAAGCAGAGAGAGAAGGGGGCAGATAGAGAATGGGCTCTCCAGGGCCTCCAGCCACTGCAAACGCACTCCAGACACATGCATCTGGCTTACGTGGTGCCTGGGGAATCGAACCTGAGTCATTTGGCTTTGTAGGCAAGCGTCTGAACCGCTAAGCCGTCTCTCCAGCCCCCTAATGCCTCTTCTTTCTTCTCACTCACAGGCCTTCTTTCAAGGCAAACTGAAAGTCACGGGTAACATGGGCCTGGCCATGAAGTTACAGAGTCTTCAGCTACAGCCGGGCAAAGCTAAGCTGTGAAGGAAGACCTGGCTCTGGCAGCCGTGGCAAACCAAGACGAGATCCATAGATACCTAACTGTCCATATATTTCCTTGCCAGCATTTAGCCTGAAGCTCCGTACGCGTGGACATATAACATGAGATAGAGTTGTTGTTAACTAGCTGTGACCAGGTGTGATCTTCCTAAGCCTCTGGGCACATAGGGTCTGCTGCTTTGTGGTGCTTGCATAGAACTATGAATAGCAATTACGGTCTGGGGTCAATTTGAGTTTCAGAATCCTGTGAAATCAAGACTATGAACGAAGCTCTTGTTCTGCCTGCAAGGGTCTCCAAGGGTGATTCTACTGAAGACCTGAGCCGAGAGCTTTCCTTAGAACCAGGGCAGACACACTCCCTGGCAGCTGACTAGGAAGCCGTGTTGAGCACTAAATTACACCCATCAATTTCTTACTAATAGTTCTTATGATCCTGTACTGAGACTTAAAACAAATCTTTAAAATCTCGCACTTCCTGCCATCAGAAGTGATGTTTTTCTTCCCAAATAAAATAAAAGAATTATGCTCAGATCTTGGGGGAAAATCGTATAGCTGAAGCAGGCCTATTTTTAAAGTGAAATATTTTTTAAATGGGTTTCTTTCTTGGAAAATCAGGGTATTAGAGTCATAAGATACTGTTGCTTAAAATAATTGAATAAAGTTTGCTTTCATATTATATCATATTAGTAAGTCTCTAAACTTAGCCTTTTATTATAATTTTCCTTTTTGATATGTTTAATTAACTACCTGCATTTAGCTTTCTAGTTTTTTCTAATATTTCTGATAACTTAGATGCAATATAGAAATGATACTTTTGGAAGAATATTAATAGAAAATTAAAATAGCCCTTCCTGAGCTCCTTTGTTTGTGTTCTGGTTGTGGTTTTTATTTTTTATTTTTTGTGTTCTTGTTTATTTTATTTTGTTTAATTTATTTTTAGAGAGAGACAGACAGAGAGGGAGAGGGAGACAGATAGAGATGGGCGCGCCAGCAGTCTCTCAGCTGCTGTGAACAAACTCCAGCCCTGTTTTGGTTTTTTTAAATGGCCTCATATAGTCTGGGCTGGCCTCGAACTAACTAGCCGAGGATAACCATGACGTCATGATTATAGGCATATGCCACCACACATAGTTTAAAGTTCTTTTTAGATTATAAAATGCTTTGTAAAAGATTCAGTTCCATAAAAATCCTGTTTCCCCTATATATGTCACCTTAGAAAAATAATAGGAACATAAAGCTTGCAGCTAACAGTTTTTTTTAAAGATGTATTTATTTATTTATTTGTTTGAGACACAGAAAGAGAAAGAGAATGGGAGCACCAGGGCCTCTTGCCACTGCAAACAAACTCACCTTGTGCATCTGGCTTATGTGGGACCTGGAGAATCAAACCTGGATCCTTAGGCTTTGCAGGCAAGCGCCTTACCCGCTAAGCCATCTCTCCATCCCTTACGGTTTCATCTCCCGAAACTCAACAGTTTTAGAAGAGCGGTCTGGTGGTGTGGGGAGACTCGGGGCCTTTCAGATGCGGGGTTTGCTCTTAGCTGTGACACTTTAGATAGCTTTGGAACCTTGAGCTAGCTGTCAGTGAAGACCGAGCCGCTTCTCCCTCTCTGAGAAGGGAAGGGCAAGTGCTTTCCTCCGGGGTGTGGAGGTTCGCATCTATGGCTCTCCGAGTACACCCCAGGCTCTTAGTAAGTAATGCTTAACGTTATTTGAGGAGAAATTAGTAATTGGAACCATCCGGAGACAATGCTTTGAGTTCACTTAATCAGCTGCCTTCAGGAAGGGGGGCAGTTTGCTTTTATTGACAGCCTGCATTTTGACATTTTCCTCAAGAATCATTAACACATAACGGTTTTGGTAATAAGTGAACGAGCGTAGGCTTATTTGGTATGAGTTCAGAAGTTTGGATTTAAGCCAGGGATTGCAGTTCTAGCTGCCCCATACGCCATAATAGCTTTTTCTTTTCTTTTAAAAAATTTTTTTAAAATATTTATTTACTTAGGAGAGAAAAAAAGGCAGGTAGAGAGATAGCGAGAATGGGCATGCCAGAACTTCTAGCCACTGCAAATGAGCTCCAGACACATGCGTCCCCCATGTGCATCTGGCCTACGTGGGTCCTGGGCAATCGAACCAGTGTCTTTAGGCTTTGCAGGCAAACGCTTTCACCGCTAAGCCATTGCTCCGAGCCCCAGAATAGCTTTTTCAGCACTAAAGAAGTCACTCGATGTTCCTGACAAAAGAAGCGATCATCACGAGTGTAATGGATTAACCTGTGGGCTGATCTTGTTCCAAGACCGCACGCTACAAATGGGACGAAGCAGCCGACGAGGGGCTTTCTTGAATGATTTATTTGCACTCAGGAACCACAGCCAATTCTGGCCAAGTTTTAGAGAGTTTTTCTCAATAGAGAGTTTTAAAAATCCTTCTGGGGCTGGAGAGATGGCTTAGCGATTAAGGTGCCTGCCTGCTAAGCCTATGAACCCGGTTCCAATCTCCAGGTCCCACGTTTAGCCAGATGCAAAGTGACGCAAGGACGCAATACCACACTTGCCCACAAGGGGGCGCATGCATCTGGATTTCGTTCACAGCAGCTGAGAGACTGCTGGCGCTCCCATCTCTATCTATCTTCCTCTCCCTCTGTCTGTCTCTCACCAAAAATAAATAAATAATAATAAAAATCCTTCTGGAAAGGTCCAGTCGGAGATCTGTCCAAGATGGCTTCAACAAGCAGCTTTTCCGTTCTTGTTAGTAGCAGAGAATGTTGGGCTAGATTTCTGGCTCTGGTTCCATCTGGCTGGATGTTTTATCTGGTATGGAATTTTAAAAAAATGTATTATTTATTTAGAGAGAGAAAGAGGCGGGGGGCGGGGAGAGTCTGGGTGCACCAAGGCCTCCAGCCACTGCAAACAAGCTCCAGACGCATGCACCCCCTTGTGCATCTGGCTTATGTGGGTCCTGGGGAATCGAACCAGGATCCTTTGGCTTTACAGGCAAATGCCTTAACCACTAAGCCATCTCTCCAGCCCTGTAATCCACTTTTATTTGAAGTTCAACAGCAGTTAGCTGCAACATTGGTATTGGAACCCGAAGACCTGAGCTGGAATCCCTCACTGGCGACTCGTCAGTGGGGTTCTCTGAGCCTCAGCCCCCCAAATCAAGACAGTAGTGCCACCTGCTTGCAAGTCTAGCTGGGTTCTCTGGCCTCTTTGCTCCGGGGTCTCAAGCCCGGCCCTGCTGCCTTGGGCTCCTAGCTGGAAATTGTAGGGTAGAATCTGCTGGTGTTTTCATGACATCCAGCTCTGTGCTGCTGATAAGCCTGAATTCCCCGGACTCTTGCTGGTGGCCTGTGGGTGTATTCGTTTCTAGGTCTGCCCCCTTCCCTGTCTCATGACCCTTCATCTTTAAAACTACTAGAGGGCTGGAGAGATGGCTTAGCGGTTAAGGCGCATGCCTGCGAAGCCCAAGGACCTAAGTTTGACTCTCCAGGTCCCACATAAGCCAGTCACACAGTGACGCAAGTGCGCAATGTCACACATGCACACAAGGAGTGCACATGTCTGGGGTTCATTTGCAATGGCTGGAGGCCCTGGCGCACCCATCCTTCTTTTTTTCTTTTTTGGTTTTTCGAGGTAGGGTCTCACTGTAGCCCAGGCTGACCTGGAATTCACTATAGAATCTCAGGGTTGCCTCAAATTTATAGCAATCCTCCTACCTCTGCCTCCCCAGTGCTGGGATTAAAGGTGTACACCACCACTCCTGGCTTGGTGCACCCACTCTTTCTCTCTGTGTCTGCCTCTTCCTCTTTTTTCTCTCTGTCTGTCTCTCACACACACTCAAATAAAAAAATTTTTTAAAAACTAGCCAGGCGTGGTGGTGCACGCCTTTAATCCCAGCACTCAGTAGGCAGAGGTAGGAGGATCGCTATGAGTTCGAGGCCACCCTGAGACTACAGAGTGAATTCCAGTTCAGCCTGAGCTAGAGTGAGAGCCTACCTCGAAAAAACAAAACAAACAAAAACTGCTGGCTGGGTGTGGTGGCGCACCTTTAATCTCAGCACTCGGGAGGCAGAGGTAGGAGGATCACAGTGAGTTCAAGGCCATCCTGAGACTATGTAGTGAATTCCAGGTCAGCCTCAGCTATAGTGAGACCCTACCTTGAAAAACCAAAAAACAATAAAAACAAAACAAAACAAGAATACTGGAGTCTTCACTTGCCAAAGCTTTCTGAACTTCTGTTTCAGTTCCCCTGGCTCCTGCCCAGTCAGATGAGCTCACACGAATAGATTAAGCAAACCTGGAAAACCCCTAACATAAAAACTCCTTGTTTTAACATCCATAACTTTGGACTGGAGATGCAGCTCAGCAATAAGGTGCTGGAGCTCCCTGGGTTTGATCCTAGCCACCTCCACCCCCAAAAGGAAAAGCAAACCCAAGACCCCATAACCGTTATTATATTTGCAACGTCCTTTGTGTCATGCCTCAGTCACAGGGTCTAGGGATGAAGGGGTGTGGACCACTTGGGCGGGGGAGGGGGTTGGCATTCTACATATTGCAGGTGATGGTTTTTAATATTAGAAAGTGGCCTTGGCACCATGGTGCTGAGAAGAAGGGACAGAGGAGTGCTCAGCACTGAAACATCTCAAACCCACCTTCCAAGGCTCAGGGTGCATTGCAGAAGAGGTGGTGGAAAGAATGTAAGAGCCGAAGGAAGGGTAGGACTGCTCACAATACAATCGTCCAGACAGAAATTGGCCTGCATAGCCATGACCTCACAGTGCCTGACACTACCTACACAAGACCATCATAATAGGAGGTAAAGATGATGACATCAAAATGACAGAGAGGCCGGGCGTGGTGGCGCACGCCTTTAATCCCAGCACTCGGGAGGCAGAGGTAGGAGGATCGCTGAGAGTTCGAGGCCACCCTGAGACTACATAGTTAATTCCAGGTCAGCCTGGACCAGAGTGAGACCCTACCTTGCAAAACCACAAAAAAAAAAAGAGAGAGAGAGAGAGACTGATTGAGAGGGGGAGGGGATATGATGGAGAGTGAAGTTTCAAAAGGGAAAGTGGGGGAGGGAGGGAAGTACCATGGGATATTGTCTACAATTAAAGAAGTTGTCAATAGAGCTGGAGAGATGGCTTAGGGGTTAAGGCACCTGCCTGCTAAGCCTAAGAACGTCAGTTGCAATCTCCAGGTCCCACGTTTAGCCAGATGCAAAGTGACGCAAGGGCGCAATGCCGCACTTGACCACAAGGGGGCGCACACATCAGTAGTTCGTTAACAGAGGCTGAGAGGCTGCTGGTGTGCCCATTCTCTGTCTCCCTCTCCCTGTCTGTCTCTGTCTCTCTCTGTGTCTCTCTCCAAAAAAAAGTTGTCAATGGGCTGGAGAAATGGCTTAGTGGTTAAGTGCTTGCCTGTGAAGCCTAAGGACCCAGGTTCGAGGCTCAATTCCCCAGTACCCACGTAAGCCAGATGCACAAGGTGGCACATGCATCTGGAATTCGTTTGCAGTGGCTGGAGGCCCTGGTGCGCCCATTCTCTCTCTCATTCTCTCACTGAATCTTTCTCTGTCGCTCTCAAATAAATAATAAATAAAACTAAACAAAAAAAATTTTTTAAGTTGTCAATAAAAAAGTAATTAATTAATTAAAAATAAATAAATAGGGCTGGAGAGATGGCTTAGCGGCTAAGGCGCCTGCCTGCTAAGCCTAAGAACGCTTGTTCCAATCTCCAGCGGTTCCAATCTCCAGGTCCCACGTTTAGCCAGATGCAAAGTGACGCAAGGGTGCAATGCCACACTTGACCACAAGGGGCGCACACATCTGGATTTCGTTCACAGCAGCTGAGACACTGCTGGTGCGCCCATCTCTGTCTCCCTCTCTATCTCTCTCTCTCCAAAAATAAATAAATAAATAAATTAAATAAATAAATAAATAAAAAGAAAGTGGCCTTGGAAGAAGAAAAGAAAAGGAGGGGAACGTTAAAGGCAGATGTGATGGTGCATACCATTCATCCCAGAGTTCAAAGGCTATGAGTTGGAGACCAGCCTGGGGCTTGGGATTCCACGTTAGTGTAGGCTGGAGTGAGACCCTGCCTTCTGGCCTGGGTTCAACAGAGTAGCGTGGTAGAGTCCTTGCCTAGTCTATGCAAAGCCCTGGGCTCAACCCCAAGTAGCAGGTGGAATCCATAGACCCCAAACAGCTCTGTGATTTCATCACGCTGCTGCCATAGGTCAGTAATTGGGACTTTTAAAAAAATATATTTTTATTTTTTACCAGGCGTGGTGGTGCACGCCTTTAATCCCAGCACTCGGGAGGCAGAGGTAGGAGGATTGCTGTGAGTTCGAGGCCACCCTGAGACTACATAGTGAATTCCAGGTCAGCAGCTTGGGCTAGAGTGAGACCCTACCTCAAAAACAACAACAACAACAACAAAATAAATGTATATACATACATACATATATATATATACATACATTCATATATATATATATATATATATATATATATATATATATATATATGAACATATACATGTATGTATTTGAGAAAGAGAGAAAGGCAGAGAGAGGAAGAGAGAGAATGGGTGCACCAGGGCATCCAGCCACTGCAAACTCCTGACGCATGTGCCACCTTGTGCATCTGGCTAACGTGGGTCCTGGAGAATCGAACCTGGCTTTGCAGGCAAACGCCTTAACCGCTAAGCCATCTCTCCAGCCCTGGGCCTGTTTATTTGATATGGAGAGGTTTTGGGCTGAGTTCAAGACAAGAGGAGTTAATCCTTCTGTGATGGCTGGTTCTTTTCTGTCCTTTCTCATAATCAAGCCCCTCCCCCCAGCCGTCTTGTCTGTATCACATCTGTCGTTTGTCCTCTTGTGCTTCCTTCCGTTTCTAATGACAAGACACTGGCAGTTTTTCTTTTTCTATTTTGTATTTTATTGAGAGTGAGAGAGAGAGAAAGAGGCAGAGAGAGAGAAAGAGAGAGTGGGCGCACCAGGGCTTCCAGCCACTGCAAACGAACTCCAGATGTATGGATCACCTTGTGCATCTGGCTTACGTGGGTCCTGGGGAATTGAGCCTCGTACTGAGGTCCTTAGGCTTCACAGGCAAGCGTTTAACTGCTAAGCCATCTCTCCAGCCCCAGGTTTTCTTTGTCCCTTCCTTCCTTCCTTCCTTCCTTCCTTCCTTCCTTCCTTCCTTCCTTCTATTCTTCCTTCCATTCTTCCTTCCTTCCTTCCATTCTTCCTTCCTTTCTTCCATTCTTCCTTCCTTCCTTCCTTTCTTCCTTCCTTCCTTTCTTTCTTTTCAAGGTAGTATTTCACTCTAGCTCAGGCTGACCTAGAATTCACTATGTAGTCTCAGAGTGGCCTCGAACTCACGGCGATCCTCCCACCTCTGCCTCCCAAGTGCTGGGACTAAAGGCATGCACTACCATTCCTGGCCAGTTTTTATTTATATATATATACATACATGCCTGGCTCAGGCCTTTTTAAAAAATATATATTCTATTTACTTATTTATTTGAGAGAGAGGCAGGAGAGAGAGAGAGAATGGGCACACCAGGGCCTCCAGACACTGCAAACAAACTCCAGATGCTTGTGCCCCCTTGTGCATCTGGCTTACGTGGGTCCTGGAGAGTCAAACCGGGGTCCTTTGGCTTTGTAGGCAAACGCCTTAACTGCTAAGCCGTCTCTCCAGCCCTTTATAATTTTTTTTTGCATGCATGCATGCATGTGTGTGTGTGGGGGGGTGCCCGTGTGTTCATGCATGTGGAGGCCAGAGGTGAACATTAAATGTCTTCCTCAATGGCTCTCCATCTTATGTAGATAGTAGGGTTTCTCACTGACGCCTGTCTTGTTCTCCCGAGTCCTGGGATTAGAGGTATACGCAGCCTTGCGAGGCATCTGTGTGGGTTCTGGAGATCCAAACTCAGCTCCTCAAGCCCCCCACCTCCCCAACCCCGATTCCCCATGATCTCAGTATTAACAGCCCAGCCGGCCTCAAACATGCTCTCCTGCCTTGACTACACCCATCATTAAAAAAAAAATATTTTATGTTTTTGTCAGTTTTTTTTTTTTAAGATTGATTTTTTTTGTTTTGTTTTGTTTTGTTTTTTCGAGGTAGGGTCTCACTCTGGTCCAGGCTGACCTGGAATTAACTATGTAGTCTCAGGGTGGCCTTGAACTCATGGCGATCCTCCTACCTCTGCCTCCCGAGTGCTGGGATTAAAGGCGTGCGCCACCACGCTGTCTTTTGTTGAGTACTTACCACATGCTGCTGCTGCGCACTTTCCCATCATCGCAGGATTGCATTGTGCAGCTATATTATTTTCATTTGGACCCGGGTCTGCATCCAAAGCTTGCACTTGACACAACACTGTGCCACTATAAAAAAAGAGCTGTCTAGGGCTGGAGAGATGGCTTAGCGGCTAAGGCGCCTGCCTCCTAAGCCTAAGAACGCTGGTTCCAATCTCCAGCGGTTCCAATCTCCAGGTCCCACGTTTAGCCAGATGCAGTGATGCAAGGGCGCAATGCCACACTTGACCACAAGGGGGCGCACAATCTGGATTTCGTTCACAGCAGCTGAGAGACTGCTGGTGCGCCCCTCTCTGTCTCCCTCCCCCCCCCAAAAAAAAATATATATATAAAAAAAAAGAGCTGTCTATAAGAAACAGCCTGGAGGAGTTGAAGTGGCACGGGTGTGCTGAAGAAATCTGGAGAGATGGCTTCGCGGTTAAGGCGCTTGCCTGGGAAGCCTAAGGACCCAGGTTCGATTCTCCAGGCCCCACGTGAGCCAGGTGCACATGGTGGCACATGCATCTGAGTTCATTTGCAATGGTGAGCCCATTCTCTCTCTCCCTCCCTCTCTCTCTGTCTCAAATAAATAAATAAAAGAAAACTCATTAAAAAAAGAAGAAGGCCGGGTGTGGTGGCGTGGAGGCAGAGGTAGGAGGATCACCATGAGTTCAAGGCAACTCTGCATAGTGAATTCCAGGTCAGCCTGGACTAGAGTGAAACCCTACCTCAAAAAAAAAAAAAAAAAAAAAAGAAAAGAAAGAAAGAAAGAAAGAAACTTAGCTTTTTTAAAAAATTATTTTTATTTATTTATGAGAGAGAGAGGGAGAATGAGAGAGAATGGACGCTCCGGGGCCCCTAGCCACTGCGGACAAGCTCCAGATGCATGTGCCAACATGTGCATCTGGTTTATATGGGACCTGGAGAATGGAACTTGGATCCTTAGGCTTCTCAGGCATGCACCTTAACTGCTAAGCCATCTCTCCAGCCCAAGAAACTTGGCTTTTATATTCAGTCCTGTCTTTGCAGCCTCTGGAAATGAGACGGCTTGTTTTCTATAGCGGGATTGCCTCCGTTGTGTCACCAGAAAAACCCAGTGGTTCTCCTCCAGTGTTGCCTCACACAGTCCCAGGACTTTCATGGGCATGGCCTTGACAGCCTGACTGCGAAGGAGTGGATGTGTGACGTACTGCGTGGCTGGTCCCTAAACCACGCTGGCCCTTGCAGGTGTAAGTGTAGGCAGGACCTTGTTTGTGAGGTTTGGAGGATAAGCTATTTTAGAACAGTGCCTGGCGCTTTGTGGGCACTCTGTATGTCATGATTCTTGTCCTAGAAACTTTGGGCTCACGGGCGTTCAAGCAGATAGAATGCTCTTCTTTGGGCTGGAGAGATGGCTTAGTGGTTAAGGCGTTTGCCTGCAAAGCCAAAAGATCCCGGTTCAACTCTCCAGGACCCACGTAAGCCAGATGCACAAGGAGGTGCATGCATCTGGAGTTCGTTTGCAGTGGCTGGAGACCCTGGCACGCCCATTCTCTCTCTAGCCTGTGTCTCTCTCTGTCTGTCTGTTTTTCTCTCTGCCTCTTTCTCTCAAATAAATAAATAAAACATATTTTTAAAAAAGAAGTGTTGTTCTTTTAGCTCCACTTGAATCTAGACGCAGTGTTCAGAAAGGCACGGGATGCATCTCTCTTGGGCTCTGTCCAGTCCTGCGTGAATCATACCCAGCTCTCAAGTTTGAGCTCAGACAGGACTGGAATTTGAGGCCAAAGAAGGCAAAATATTTCCCTTTCCCATCCTTATTAAGTTCTTGAGTTATGCATGTAATGGAAACAAGGCCAGTGATGGGTTCAAATCCAGGCCCTACCTCGCCTGCTCTCATTACATGCTGTCTCCATCCTGGAGAGGGCTCTGGCAGCAGAATCCCGGCTCTGCCCGCTAGCGTCCATTCTATTTAGTCACTCACCCTGGCAGAAGCTGATGCCTTGGAAAGATTAGTAACTAGCGCATGGGTACATATGTAAAAGCGGGGTTCCCCTGAAAGTCCAGGAGCGAGAGGGCTGGAGTGGCTTTACAAGATCCTTTCATTCCTTTTTTTTTTTTTTTTTTTGGTTTTTCGAGGTGGGATCTCACTCTGGTCCAGGCTGATCTGGAATTCACTATGTAATCTCAGGGTGGCCTCGAACTCACGGGGATCCTCCTCCCTCTGCCTCCAAAGTGCTAGGATTAAAGGCGTGCGCCACCACGCCCGGCTGTTCTTTTCTTTTCTTTTCTTTTTTTTTTTTAATTAACTTTATTTCAGAGAGGAGAGAGATTGAGAATGGGCACGCCAGAACCTTTAGCCTGTACAAACGAGCTCCAAATGCATGTGTCACCTTGTGCAGCTGGCTTACGTGGGTCCTGGGCAATCGAACCTGGGTCCTCAGGCTTCTCAGGCAAACGCCTTAACCTATATAATCCATCTCTCCAGCCCGAGCCTTTCATTCTTTTAGGGTCTTGGCAAGTTTAAGTGAGCAAGTGGTTCCTCGTTTTCATTCACTTGACCTTCCCCCTCTCCCAGAGCCAGGTGAGGCAGCCGCGGATGCCCACTAGCCAGAGCAGGCACGAGGGACAACCACCACGTAAACCCAAGTCCCACCGCCTTGCACCACCCGTGAAAAAGAGCCCTGGCGCCAAACGGTGTTGTTTCAGCTGCTCCTAGTTACAGCGCCGTTTCTTGGGAACGTTTTCAGCTCCCGGTGCTGCCAGGGCGGCCCTGCTCACGCCCCGGATCTGCGCACACGCAAGACTCCCCGGGCCCAGTTTACCACCCTTTAACACCCTCCAGGTCTTGGGGCTCAGGGCCAGCAAGGGGTAGAGGGAGGTGCGCAGAGGCTGGGGAAGTTTCCACCCACCATCACCCCAGCAGCAAAGAGGTCCCAGGACCCTAGGGGTGGGCGAGGGAAGGAAAATGTTCTGTGTGCATAGAACGTTGGAGAGATGGCTTAGCGATTAAATCGCTTGCCCATGAAGCCAAAGGACCCAGGTTCGATTCCCCAGTTACCCACATAAGCCAGCTGCACCAGGGGGCGCATACATCTGGTGTTTGTTTACAGTGCCTGGAGGCCCTGGCGCGCCCATTCTCTCCCTCTCTGTCTCTCTTTCTCTCTCTCTCTCTCCTTGCACATGAGGCCCAGGCTGGAAGGTGCCATCTCCTGGGGTGGCCACGGTTCAGGTACGGGGAGAGGAGGACCCCAGAACCCCAGAATGGTGCAGTGTTCCCTCGGTCTGGGAGTGGGGACATGGTGCGCGCAGGGCGCACGGTAGGGTTAGTGTTTGGGGGTGGTGGTGAAGGTGGTCCTGGTGTCCTGCGCGTCCCCGGGATCTTGGATCTCCCTCCCGGTGGGGACCAGTGCTGTCCGGCGGAGGCCCAGCGTCCAGCGGGGAGGCGAGGCGGGGCGGGGCGAGGCGAGGCGAGGAGCCCCAAGACAAAAAAAAAAAAAAAAAAAAAAACAAAAAACTGGCGTCGCCCGAGCGCGCCGCGGCACAAGTTGAATGGCAGGAGAGGGCGCCGGCGGAGCGCAGCGGAGCAGACCCGGGTGTGGAGCGCGGTTGGGCCGGCTGCAGGTACCCGGGGAGGAATGGGTGGGGGAGGGATGCGAGGGAACCCCACATCCGGCATATCCCTCTCCTCCTCCCGAGGGGCGCTCCTTGCCCCCACCTTCTGGCTGATCCCCGGGCCCCTTCCCCCCACCCCCCTCCCCAGCCAGCTGCGCACATCTGGAAAGAATCAGAGCGCACGGGGTTGGGGGGAGCGGACGACGTGCCATGCGCCCACCCGGGAGAATCCACGGGGAATGGGGAGAGGGGCAGGTGGTACCAGGGAGAGGCCTGGACACCCCCCCATACACATACACCCCGTATCGAGAGCCCTCCCCCCACACACACCCATGGGTGTTTCCAGTTCTTTGCACCCTTTCCCATCCTCAGATTACTTTACGCCAGGGTGGACGTACCCAATTGTGGGAGCTTTCTCAGCTTCCTAGGCTGGTCCAGGCTCATCTGTCTGTCTGTCTGTCTGTCTGTCTGTCTGTCTGTCTGTCTGTCCGTCCGAGCAGCTGCCTATGTGGACGTAGGAAAGGACAGGGAAGGTGCACGGTTTGAGCAGAGGGGTGGGGGTGGGGGGAGCAAGGTCAGCTTAATGTTATATATAAGCCCCGAGTTGTGTGGTTGTGGAACCAAACCAGCCTGCCCTGGGGCTAGATGGTTGAGTTGGAATACCTGCCGCTTCTTCAGGTAGAAGAAGGGGGTGGTGCCTGAGTGGTGGGGCCGGGGTGGGCAGGGCTGGGGCTGGGAGGCAGCTGGAGCTGAACTGCTGGCTGGAAGCTGGTGGGGACAGCTGGGGTGAGCGCTGAGGGGGTGTGAGTGCAACCTGAGAGTCTGCTAAGGGAGGGTGAAGCTCTGCCAGGTAGGGGAGGCACCCCTGGTGTGAGCTGGCAGGGCCCCTGGGTGGGGCCATCCCCCACCTCTCCCTCCCACACTTGGAAGGCAACAGTAAACCAGCCAGAGGAAGCTCAGGTCCTGTGCTCACAAGGGCTCATACCACTGGGAAGGGCCGGGGTTGCACTGGGACCCTCGCCAGTGGCTGGTCTTGGGGGTTCCGCCTCCTCCTGCTCTGGGGCCCAGGGACTGCTCGCTTGCCGCCCAGTTTACAGGTCGGGAAGTGTCAGGTTCACATGACTGTTTTCATGGGATGTGGGAACTCATCAGAGTCCTGGGTGGCAACCTGTGCCTCCATTCTCTGGACCTTAACACACCCCCTCTTTCTTTTTTCTTTTCTTTTAAAAAATATTTTATTTACTTATTTGAGAGAGAGAGAGATACAGAAATAGGAAGGTAAGCCGGGCGTGGTGGCGCACGCCTTTAATCCCAGCACTCGGGAGGCAGAGGTAGGAGGATCCCCGAGAGTTCGAGGCCACCCTGAGACTACATAGTTAATTCCAGGTCAGCCTGAACCAGAGTGAGACCCTACCTCGCAAAACAAAAACAAAAACAAAAAAAAAAAAAAAATAGGCAGGTAGAGACAGAGAGAGAATAGGCGCGCCAGGGCCTCCAGACACTGCAAACGAACTCCAGATGCACGCGCCCCCTTGTCCATCTGGCTTAGGTGGGTCCTGGGGAATCAAGCCTTGAACCGGGGTCTTTAGGCTTCACAGGCAAGCACTTAACCGCTAAGCCATCTGTCCAGCCCCCACCCCCTCTTTCTTGTCCCACCTTACCTTTACATCTGCCCGAAGGGGCTTTTCTCTCTTTTGTCCACTCGGAAGAACTACTCAGCCATCAAGACCAGCCCATGGCTCTGGGTGGAAGACTTATTTTTAGCTCTGCCCTGTTTTTATTATTACTATCATCCTTATTAATTTGATTTGAGAGAGAGAGAATGGGCATACCACCGACTGCAACGAACTCCAGACGCAACGCACCACCTTGTGGATCTGGCTTACGTGGGATCTGGGGAATCGAAGCTGGGTCCTTAGGCTTTGCAGGCAAGCGCCTTAACTGCTAAGCCATCTGCCCAGCCCTCTGTCTGTCATGTTTTTTTTTAAATTTAATTTAAAAAATTTATTTATTACAGACATAGAGGGAGGGAGAGGGAGACAGAGAGAGAGAAAGGGAGAGAGACAGAATGGGTGCACCAGGGCCTCTAGCCACTGCAAATGAACTCCAGACGCATGCACCACCTTGTGCATCTGGCTTACGTGGGACCTGGGGAGTCGAAGCTGGGTCCTTAGGCTTTGCAGGCAAGCACCTTAACTGCTAAGCCATCTCTCCAGCCCTCTGTCTGTTGTGGTTTTTAACATACCAAGCTGTAAGGTAAAGGCATATCAGATATCAGATCAGGTAATATTGCATGCAGGTCTGGTCCAACTCCATCTCCCACCAATTCACTCCGCAAACGTTTCCTGAGAGCCAGGGAAGGCTCAGCAAAACCTTGAAAGATGAAGCCAGGGGCTGGGGAAATGGTTTAGTGGTTAAGGCGTTTGCCTGAGAAGCCAAAGGACTTTGGTTCAATTCCCCAGGACCCATGTAAGCCAGATGCACAAGGGGGCGCGTGCATGTGGTGTTCGTTTGCAGTGGCTGGAGGTCCTGGTGCGCCTATTCTCTCTTTCTCTCTGCCCCTTTCTCTCTCTCTCTCTCAGATAAAATAAATTTAAGAAAGAAAGAAAGATGAAGGCAGGATCCATGTGGGGGGTGTGGCGTACCCTAACCCAGCTGAGAAAATGAGGGATTCCCCAGGACGAGAAGGAGCTGAAATTTCTCGGGTGGGCAGCAGTGGGAGTACTTTGTGCTTGAGTTCCCAGCCCCGCAAACCAGTAAGCCCAGTACAGAGCAGTTCAGTGTCTCTTCTGTGACCCAGACTACAGGAGGAAGGCGGTGCTGGGGTTGAGGGTCTGACGCTTGATCTGTGTCTCTCTTCTGCCTCTTCTCTAGTCCTGCCTTACTCCCCACTCCCCTTACACACTTAAGCCTTCCAGGTGCGGGAGGGACAGCCTGTCCCAGTAACTTTCTCTGTTAACAATAACTCTGTGAGGCTGGAGAGATGGCTTAGCGGTTAAGCGCTCGCCTGTGAAGCCTAAGGAGCCCGGTTCGAGGCTCGATTCCCCAGGACCCACGTAAGCCAGATGCACAAAGCGGTGCACGCATCTGGAGTTCATTTGCAGTGGTTGGAGGCCATGGCACACCCATTCTCTCTCTCTCTGCCTCTACCCAGGATCCTGAGGATGGCTGGGAAATCGGGGGTGGAGTCGCCACTGGGACCCCTAGTCTTTAAGCCATGTTCATTCTTTTTTTTTTTTTTTTTTCACTATGTAGTCACAGGGTGGCCTCGAACTCACAGTGATCCTCCTATCTTTGCCTCCCGAATGCTGGCATTAAAGACATGCGCCACCACGCCTGGCCCTATTTTTTTTTATTTATTTATTAGAGACCTAGAGAGGGAGATAAAGAGAGACTGTGTGTGAGAATGGGCATGCCAGGGCCTCTAACCACTGCAGATAAACTCCAGATGCATGCACCGCCTTGTGCATCTGGCTTATGTGGGTCCTGGGAAATCAAACCTGGCTCCTTAGGTTTTGAAGGCAAGCACCTTAACTGCTAAGTCATCTCTCCAGCCCCATTTTAAAAATTTTTGTTTTTTTTCAAAGTAAGGTCTTGCTCTAGCCCAGGCTGACCTGGAACTCACTCTGTAGTCCTAGGCTGACCTTGAACTCACGATGATCCTCCCACCTCTGCCTCCCGAGTGCTGGGATTAAAGGCATGTGCCACCATGCCTGGTCCATTTTTTATTTTTATTTTTTATTTATTTTATTTTTTTTTTTTGGTTTTTCGAGGTAGGGTCTCACTCTGGTCCAGGTTGACCTGGAATTCACTATGTAGTCTCAGGGTGGCCTCGAACTCTCAGCAATCCTCCTACCTCTGCCTCCCAAGTGCTGGGATTAAAGGCATGAGAGAATTGGCATGCCAGGCCTCCAGCCACTGCAATCGAACTCCAGATGCATGCGCCACCTTGTGCACATGCGTGGCCTTGCACGTGTCACCTTGTGCATCTGGCTTACGTGGGATCTGAGGAGTTGAACGTGGGTCTTTAGGCTTTGCAAACAAGCGCCTTAAACGCTAAACCATCTCTCCTGCCCTCTATATCCATTCTTCTCTCTGGCCCTGGAACTCAGCCTGTCTTCTTCATCTCTGAGCCATCATCTCTGCCCACAGCAACCTCTTTATCTATCACCTGGCTGTCACACAGCCTCACCCATGGCCACCACCCCCAGCCTGCCTGTTGCATTCCCGGCTTCAGTGGCTCCTCACTGTCCAGAGTCAAGATTCAACAGTGTCTGGCCCAGCCTGGCCTGGACTTGTGGCCACTGTCCCAGACTCCACCTGTCACCGGGCATTCAAGTGAACTTCATAGAGTTCGCAACAGCCTTGGCATACATTCACCAACCCCCTTTTGGTGTTGCCTGACACTTGTCCCTCCACATGACTAGTCTAGGCCTCACTTCCTCTGGGAAGCCTTCTATGGCAAACGAGGGCCCCTGTGGACTCTGAGCTTCCCTCCCTCATATTTTAGGTGACTCCGCTTACAGGTAAGGCTCAAGAGAGGATTATCTAGAGAAGCAATGTGCACCTTCCATTGTGAGTCCCCAGCACCCGGTGTGCTTCGTGCAAGATCAGCCGAGACCGTGGTGCCAAAGCCCCAGGCTGGGTTGGGCCCCTCAGCTGTCATTACAGCAGCTGATCCCAGTGGGCCTCAGCTCCCAGATCTCTTAAGTGATGAAAACATTTTCAATATGGTTCAGAATATGCGTTATAAGCCAGGCGTGGTGGCGCACGCCTTTAATCCCAGCACTCGGGAGGCAGAGGTAGGAGGATCACCATGAGTTCGAGGCCACCCTGAGACTACATAGTGAATTCCAGGTCAGCCTGAGCTAAAAGTGAGACCCTACCTCAAAAAAACAAACAAAAAAAAAAAAACCAAGGGCTGGAGAGATGGCTTAGTGATTAAGGTGCTTGTCTACGAAGCCAAAGGATCCAGGTTCGATTCTCCAGGACCCGCCTAAGTCAGATGCACAAGGTGGTGCATGTATCTGGAGTTCATTTGTAGTGGCTGAAGGCCCTGGTGTGCCTATTCTCTCTATCTGCCTCTCTCTCAAACAAATAAAAAAGTTTTTTTTTTTTGTTTTTTTTTAAAGAAGGCCTGGAGAGATGACTTAGTGATGAAGGTGTTTGTCTGCAAAGCCAAAAGACCTTGGTTCAATTCCCCAGAACCCACATAAGCCAGATGCACAAGGTGGCGCATGCGTCTGGAGTTTGTTTGCAGTGGCTGGAGGCCCTGGTGCGCCCATTCTCTCTTTCTCTCTCTCTCCCTCTGTCTGCCTCTTTCTCTCTCAATCTCTCACATAATTAATTAATTAATTAAATTTTTAAAAAGAAGAAGACACTTTTGGGTATTCACAACTCAACTCAGCCAAGGCTAAACCCTGGATAATCTAACAATCTTCCCCAACATCAAACACAAGAGTGGTTTCTTGGAAAAGCAGCTGCTGGTTGCACAAGAGCGGGGAAGGCATTTGAGGCAGACAGAATAAGAGGCAAAGGCCAGGAGGGAGAATTACTCAGTGGTCCTGTGTAGCTGGGCTTCTGACAAAAGAGGGAGTTGAAAGAGTGGCAGAGCCATCTTTGAAGATCAGGGACACACCTACTGGGAAGGCCCAGGGCTGCCCACACTGCCAGTGCCAGGGCAACAGGGGTTCAACCAAGTCCAGGTCCTGCCTCAGCTTCCCTTCTGTGAAATGGCGGTGGGGGCATAGGGTTCTTGGAGTGGCCTGCTTGAGGATGGTAGAAGGTTTAAAAGACCGGGCTAAGGAAAAGGCCTTCATGGGACCCCTCTCCACACACACAGGGCAGCCCCGATGGGGAGAATGGCAGAGGGGCAAAGGGCAGGCTTTATCTTGTTGACTTCTGGGGCTGGAGAGATGGCTTACTGGTTAAGGCACTTGCCTGCAAAGCCAAAAGATCCAGGTTCGATTCCCCAGGACCCACGTAAGCCAGATGCACAAGGCGGTGCATGCATCTGGAGTTTGTTTACAGTGACTGGAGGCCCTGGCGCGCCCATTCTCTCTCTCTCTCTACCTGCCTCTTTTTCTCTCTCTGTCTGTCTCAAATTAAATAAATAGATAAGTCAATAAAAATATATCTTGTTGGGGCCTGGCAGATGGCTTAGTGGGTAAGCACTTGCCTGTGAAGCCCAAGGACCCCGGTTCAAGGCTCGATTCCCCAGAACCCATGTAAGCCAGATGCACAAGGGGGTGCATGCGTCTGGAGTTCGTTTGCAATGGCTGAAGGCCCTGGTGCACCCAATCTCTGTCTGCCTCTTTCTCTGTCGCTCTCAAATAAATAATTAAATTAAAAAATATATATATGTATCTTGTTAACTTCCCCGGCTGTTTACCCAATATATATGCTGGCGAGTCACCTGGCACCGAGGTGAATTTGAACTGCTTTTTCCACAGGCATCATGGCCCAGAATAGAGGGCTACTGCTGCTGTGGTCACTACAGCTGCTCCTGGGCCCTGTCCTTGCGGTGAAGGCCCCAGCGTTTGGCCGAAGTGGCACCCACAGCCTGGGCCCCGAGGAGAATGAATTTACGGAGGAGGAGCCTGTGTTGGTCTTGAGCCCCGAGGAGCCAGCTCCTGGCCCAGCCACCATTGACTGCCCTCGAGAATGCGCCTGCTCCCAGGAGGGTGTCGTGGACTGCGGTGGCATCGACCTGCGTGAGTTCCCTGGTGACCTGCCTGAACGTACCAACCACCTCTCCCTGCAGGTGAGGCTGATGTTACTCCAGTCGTGCCCAGGGGCTGCCATCCTCGGACTCCCTACAAGCACAGCACCCTGCTCACCAGAACCTCCGACACTCATGGCTCCCCTTCCCCCAGAGTCACGGTGTCATAGCCAGTCAGCTGTGTGGAATTTCTGGTCCTGCCTTTAGGGCACCCCTTTGATGCTTGCCCACTCTCTGGACAGAGAGGGCGCCACAGACACCATTTCATTACACGGCAAGAAAATGATGGGCCTGGAGAGATGGCTTAGTGGTTAAGTGCTTGCCTGTGAAGTCTAAGGACCCCAGTTCGAGGCTCAGTTCCCCAGGACCCATGTAAGCATGATGCACAAGGTGGCGCATGCATCTGGAGTTCCTTTGCAGTGGCTGGAGGCCCTGGCATGCTCATTCTCTCTCTATGTATCTACCTCTTTCTCTCTCTGTCCATCTGTCACTCTTTTTGTTTTGTTTTGTTTTGTTTTGTTTGTTTTTCAAGATAGGGTCTCACTCTAGCTCAGGCTGACCTGGAACTCACTATGTCGTCTCAGGATGGCCTCAAACTCATACCGATCCTCCCACCTTTGTCTCCCGAGTGCTGGGACTAAAGGTGTGTGCCACCACACCCGGCTCCATCTGTCACTCAAATAAAAAAAAACAAACAAAAAGAAAAAAAAAGAAGAGCTGGGCGTGGTGTGCACGCCTTTAATCCCAGATGTAGAAGGATGGCCAGCCCTGTGTAGGCTCTTTCAATTTTTTTTTTGGTTTTGCAAGGTAGGGTCTCACTCTGGTCCAGGCTGACCTGGAATTCACTATGTAGTCTCAGGGTAGCCTCGAACTCTCGGCGATCCTCCTACCTCTGCCTCCCGAGTGCTGGGATTAAAGGCGTGCGCCACCACTCCCGGCTTCTTTCAATTTTAAAAAAAAGTTTTATTATATTTTGTTTTTATTTATTTACTTACTTTGAGAGAGAGAGAGAGAGAGAGAGAGAGAGAGAATGGGTGCGTCAGGGCCTCCAGACGCGTGTGCCCCTTTGTGCATCTGACTTACATGGGTCCTGGAGAGTTGAACCTGGGTCCTTTGGCTTTATAGGCAAATGCCTTAACTGCTAAGCCATCTCTACAGACCCTCTTTCAATTTTTTTAAAATTTTAATTTATTTTACTTAATATTTAATGCCTTAACTGCTAAGCCATCTCTACAAATTTCAAATTAAAAATTTTTAATTTATTTTATTTATTTGAGAGAGAATGAAGCTGAGAGAGAGAGAGAGAGAGTGGGAGGGAGAGAGAGAGAATGGGTGTGTCAGGGCCTCCAGACGTGTGTGCCACCTTGTGCATCTGGCTTACATGGGTCCTGGAGAATTGAACCTGGGTCCTTTGGCTTTGCAGGCAAATGCCTTAACCCACTAAGCCATCTCTACAGACCCTCTTTCATTTTTTTAAAAAATTTTAATTTATTTTACTTATTTGAGAGAGAATGAAGTCAAGAGAGAGAGAGAGAGAGAGTGGGAGGGAGAGAGAGAGAATGGGTGTGTCAGGGCCTCCAGATGCGTGTGCCCCCTTGTGCATCTGGCTTACGTGGGTCCTGGAGAATTGAACCTGGGTCCTTTGGCTTTGCAGGCAAATGCTTTAACTGCTAAGCCATCTCTACAGACCCTCTTTCAAATTTTTAAAAAATTTTAATTTATTTTATTTATTTGAGAGAGAATGAAGCTGAGAGAGAGACAGTGGAAGGGAGAGAGAGAGAGAATGGGCACGCCAGGGCCTTCGGCTGCTCTAAACGAGCTCCAGATGCATGCACCCCTAAGCCGTCCCTCCAGCCCCCCTTTGGAGGCTATTCAAGAGAAAGAGCCACACGTTTGTAATCACTGCTACGCACCCAGGGTCTGTCTTCCACAGGGGAGAATCCCAAGGCAGATGCCGAAGAGAGGGATGCTCCCGGGACCAGGGCCAAGCAAGATAGGCTCAGGAGCCCTCCACGCTGAACTGCTGCTGTCTCCCATCAGAACAACCAGCTGGAGAAGATCTACCCCGAGGAGCTGTCCCGGCTGCAGCGCCTGGAGACTCTCAACCTTCAGAACAACCGCCTGACTTCCCGAGGTGAGTGAGGGGCCCCAAAGCCTGGGGAGCCATGGGGAGAGCTCGGCTCTGCAGACTCTGGCATGAGACAAGGCTGGGGCCTGGCCTGGCTGGCAGTGCGGCTCTGTGATGCTGGCCCAAGAGGCCCAGCCTTCAGAGCAGCCAAGCTCCCTGGGACTCTACAATTCATAGAGACGTTTAGAACCAAAGAGCAAAGCATTTTACGTCTTTTTGTTTTTTCCTTCCGAAGACAACCATCATATGTAATTAGTATAGAACAATTTTTACATTATTTTTAATTTGGGGTTTTTTTTATTTTTACTTTTTTAAATTTATTTGAAAGAGAAAGAGGCAGATAGAGAGAGGGAGGGAGAGAGAGAGAGAAAGAGAGAGAATGGGTGCACCAGGGCCTCTAGCCACTGCAAACAAACTCCAGATGCATGCACCACCATGCACATCTGGCTTATGTGGGTCCTGGGAAATGGAACCTGGGTGCTTTGGCTTCACAGGCAAGCAGCTTAACCACTAAGCCATCTCTCCAGCCCCATCTTTAAAATTTTTATTTATTTACTTATTGAGAGGGTGAGAGAGGGAAAGAGGCCAACACAGAGAGAGAATGGGCCTCCAGACCCTGCAAACAAACTCCAGATGCATGCGCCACCTTGTGGATCTGGCTTATGTGGGTCCTGGGGAATTGAACCTGGGTCCTTAGGCTTTGCAGGCAGGTGCCTTAACCTCTAAGCCATCTCTCCAGCCCCCCCCCCACCCAAGATGTAATTTTTTTTTTTTTTTTGGTTTTTCGAGGTAGGGTCTCACTCTGGTCCAGGCTGACCTGGAATTAACTATGTAGTCTCAGGGTGGCCTCGAACTCTTGGCGATCCTCCGACCTCTGCCTCCCGAGTGCTGGGATTAAAGGCGTGCGCCACCACGCCCAGCTCCAAGATGTAATTTTTATGTATCATAAAAGAAAGAGAGCTTAGTGGGTAAAGTGTTTGTCTCACAAGGATGAGGACCTAAGTTCAATTACCAGTCCCTACACCTGTAACCCCAGCTCTGGGGAAACAGAGACAAACAGATCTGGGAACCACTGGCCAACCTGTCTAGTCTAATTGGTGTAAGTGGAGGCCTGTGAGAGACCTTACCTCGAAGGAGGTTCACGGTGTTTCTGAGGATAATCACCAAGGTAGCCCTCTGGTCTCCTCACGCACATCCACTCATACACTCACGTGCCTGCACACACATGTGCATCTACACACATATGAACATACAGGCATACATACAGACACAGAAGAAAGTCACCTAACTTCAAGGCACCATCCTTAAAAATATTTTAAAATATTTTATTTATTTATTTGAGAAAGGGGCAGAGAGAAAGAAAGACAGAGAGAGAGAGAGAGAGAGAGAGAGAATGGGTGCACCAGGGCCTCCGGCCTCTGCGAATGAACTCCAGATATATGCTCCACCTTGTGCATCTGGCTGACGTGGGTCCTGGGGAATCGAACCTGGGCCCTTAGGTTTCGCAGGCAAGCGCCCTAAGCACTGGGCCATCTCTCCAGCCCTCAAGGTACAGTTTGATGCGTTTATATTGTGTACAATCCCCACCGTGACCTGACCTAGGCATTTCTTCTGAGAGTCTTAAACTCATAGCTGAGCTCACGCTGTGGCTGGGATAACCTCCTTCGTTTCACTTAATCCTTAGCCTGTTGTTTGCATTGCTAACGTTCTGTCTGGCTGTCACTTTGCATCCGGCAGCAGGGTTATTCCATGGAGGGATACTTCACGGGTTTATATAACTGTTCCCTTTTGCAGACTTGGGCCAGTCCCAACAGCTGGGGGTCCTGGAGCCGGAACTGAGTGTCAGGCCCGCTCAGGGCTGGAGAGGGGCCAGCCTGGCTGGGTTCCTGGCATTACTGCATCTGTCTGAGGGAAGGGGTGATGGGTGGGTGGGTGGGGGGAGGGACCCAGGTGGTGGAGAGGCCCCGAGTCTTGCCTGCGGAGGCCTGCCCAGCTGGGAAGCTGGTCCCAGCTCCCTTGCAAGAGAAGAGGGGCCCTGACCCCTGTGGCCACACCCCGTGGGAGAATTCCCTGACTCAACAGGTCAGGCTGGGTTACTCAGCCCCTCAGCAGCACACACGTAGCCTGTTTGCTCCCATGCTTGGGCCACGTGAGAAGATTGGGAGTATGTGGGCTGCAACAGGCCCAGAGGGAGGCTGACTGGGAACGGAGGCAACAGCCCAGTGACCCCCTGTCCCAGCAAGTGGGGGGGGGTTGGCTTGCTGGCGGCTCCCTCGTAGCATCTCCTTCATTCAGGGCTCTGACCTGTCCTTTGAAGGGCTCCCGGAGGAAGCTTTTGAGCACCTGACCAACCTCAATTACTTGTACCTGGCAAACAATAAGGTGAGGGTTGTGGGGGAGGGGGGCAGCCTTGCCTTACTGCATTCCTCCTGACTCTGTGATTAGACCTCAGGACCGTGTGCGTGCGTGTGTGTGTGTGTGTGTGTGTGTGTGTATCTGGGAGGTGGGAAGGTGACACAGACCAGCCCCCATTGATCCGATCTTTGGTGTGTATCAGATAATAAAGAGGTCAAGGCCACTGGCATGTAGGAGAGAGAACAGAATCTATTGTGGAGGGGGGGGCACCTGGAGGACTTCTCGGAGGAGAAAGCATTTAAACAAGGCAATAAAGAGCAGGCAGAGGCTGGAGAGGTGGCTTAGCGGTTAAGATGCCTGCCTGCGAAGCCTCAGAGTGTCTGTTCGAATCTCATAGTCCCACGTTCAGCCAGACGCCAAAAGTGATGCAAGGGTGCAATGCCGCACTTGACCACAAGGGGGCGCACACGTCTGGAATTCGTTCATAGCAGCTGAGAGGCTGCTGGTGCTCCCATTCTCTCTCTCTCTCTCTATGCCTCTTCCTGTGTCTCTGTCTTTCTCAAGTTTAAAAAAAAAGAGAGAGAGAGAGAGAGCAGGCAGATTCAGGCCCCAGGTCCAGGGGAGAACACTGCCCTTGAAGCAGCATGCTCCCAGCATTCAGGAGGCTGAGGTGGAAAGATCACGTGAGCCCAAGACTCACAGAGACAAACCCGGGCAGCATACGAGACCTTGCCTCAGAGTGTACCTAGATAAGGAAAAGAAGGAAGGAAAGAAAATGGTATGGGCACTGGAGAGATGGCTTAGCGGTTAAGGCGCTTGCCTGCAAAGCCAAAGGACCCCGGTTCAATTCTCCAGGACCCACATAAGCCAGATGCACAAGGGGGCGCACGCATCTGGAGTTCGTTTGCAGAGTGGTTGGAGGCCCTGGTGTGCCCATTCTCTCTCTCTCTGCCTCTTTCTGTCTGTCAAATAAATAAATAAATAAATAAATAAATAAATAAATAAATAAAATTAAAAAAAAAAGGCTGGGCGTGGTGGCGCACGCCTTTAATCCCAGCCTTTGGGAGGCAGAGGTAGGAGGATCGCCGTGAGTTCGAGGCCACCCTGAGACTCCATAGTGAATTCTAGGTCAGCCTGGACCAGAGTGAGACCCTACCTCGAAAAACCAAAAAAAAAAAAAAAAGATTCAAAGGTCTCCCTTTTGCCTTGGCACCCCTGGCCCTGGTGCGACAGTCCCTAACAACTGTCCATCTTTGGAGAAGGGGCCTTTCCACCACCCACGTGCCTCTATGAGCCATGAATCAGTAACCTCTCAAACCACAAGCTTCTCACCAGTGGCCACTAATCAACCTTCTTTCCTTCCTTCCTTCCTTCCTTCCCTCCTTCCCTCCTCCCTCCCTCCCTTCCTTCTTTCCTAATTTTTTTATTTTTATTTATTTATTTATTTGAGAATGATAGAGAGAGAAAGAGGCAGAGAGAGAGAGAGAGAGACAGAAAGAGAGAGAATGGGCACACCAGGGCCTCCAGCTATTGCAAATGAACTCCAGATGCATGCACCACCTTGTGCATCTGGCTTACATGGGTCCTGGGGAATCGAGTCTTGAACCAGGGTCCTTAGGCTTCAGAGGCAAGCGCTTAACTACTAAACCATCTCTCCAGCTTTTTTTTTTTTTTAAAGAAAAAACTTTATTTACTTATTTGAGAGAGAGTGAGAAAGAATGAGAGGGCTGGAGAGATGGCTTAGCAGTTAAGGCGCCTTCCTGCTAAGCCTAAGAACGCTGGTTCCAATCTCCAGCAGTTCCAATCTCCAGGTCCCACGTTTAGCCAGATGCAAAGTGACGCAAGGGCGCAATGCCGCACTTGACCACAAGGGGGAGCACACATCTGGATTTCATTCACAGCAGCTGAGAGACTGCTGGCGCCCATCTCTATTTGTCTTCCTCTCCCTCTCTCTCTCTCTGTCTCTCTCCAAAAATAAATAAAATAATAAAAAAAATTAAAAAAAGAATGGGGGGGGGCGGAGAAAGGGAGAGAATGGGTATACACCAGGGCCTCCAGCTGCTACAAATGAACTCCAGACACATGCACCACCTTGTGCATCTGGCTTATGTGGGTCCTGGGGAATCGAACCTGGGTCCTTTGGCTTTTCAGGCAAGCGCCTTGACTACTAAGCCATCTCTCCAGCTGGGTTGTTTTAGTTCTCCATTAGTAAAGTGGCCCTGCTTGTAGGGAAGAGACAAGAGAAAGGGCCCCCAGATAAACAGCCAGTGGCAGGGCCCAGAGATGCCTCTGCCCCCACCTACCCCAGCAGTCTTTCTGCCCGGCTCTTCTCTTTCCAGCTGACATTGGCACCCCGATTCCTGCCAAATGCCCTGATCAGCGTGGACTTTGCTGCTAATTACCTCACCAAGATCTATGGGCTCACCTTTGGTCAGAAGCCAAATTTGAGGTCAGGGGTCAGAGGGATGATCTTGGGGATGTGTGTGTTGGGAATGGGTGTGGATGGGTTCGGGGGCGGAGAGAAGGGTGGACCAGTTCTTCCTGCAAAAGACACAGGCAAGGTCCCAGGAGGAGCTTTCTGTGTGTGGTGGTGGATTTGTTCTAGAAGGCCAGGACGGAGAGTGCTGGATGTGGAAACGGTGGGGTCTAGGGAGAGACTCAAACAGCCCCCACATCCCGCATTCCCTGATCCTGGACTTGAGGCAGGAAATCCTGTTTCCTTCCTTCCTTCCTTCCTCCTCCTCCTTTTTTTTTTTTTTTTTTTTTTTTTTTTTGCTTTGGTTTTTCAAGGTAGGGTCTCGCTCTAGCCCAGGCTGACCTGGAATTCACCATGTAGTCTCAGGGTGGCCTCGAACTCACCGCGATCCTCCTACCTCTGCCTCCCGAGTGCTGGGAATTAAAGGCGTGCGCCACCATGCCCGGCTGGAAATCCCGTTTCTGCCATCAACGTATGTAGTGAACTTCCGGTGGCTGATACTTTGGTTTCTGGTCCCTGGGCCATGTAGATAAGGTCTGAAGCTCTTTAACTTTGCACCATTGGCTCCTGATAGGAGGAGAATGAGCTGGGTCTGCAGACCCAGCCTGAGCAAAGATTTGCAGCCTCACAGGGAAGCTGGCCCAGGGGCCAGGGAACCCAGGTAGGGTGAAGACCATGTCTCAACCCCCAGGTCTGTGTACCTGCACAACAATAAGCTGGCGGACGCCGGGCTGCCCGACAACATGTTCAATGGCTCCAGCAACGTGGAGATCCTCATCCTGTCCAGCAACTTCCTGCGTCATGTGCCCAAGCACCTGCCACGTGCCCTGTACAAGCTGCACCTCAAGGTGAGTAGGAGAGAACGCAAACAGGAGCAAAGACTGACCTCCCTGGGCTGGAGAGATGGCTTAGCAGTTAAGGCATTTGCCTGCAAAGCCAAAGGACCCCGGTTCGATTCCCCAGGACCCATGTTAGCCAGATGCACAAGGGGGTGCACGTGTCTGGAGTTCAATTGCAATGGCTGGAACCCTGGTGCACCCATTCTATTTCTCTCTGTCTCTCTCCCTCTTTCTCTCTGTCAAATAAATAAATAAATAAAAATAAAATATATTTTTTAAATTAAAAAAAAAGTTTGGTGGGGGCGCTGGAGAGATGGTTTAGAGGTTAAGGCGTTTACCTGCAAAGCCAAAGGATGCCAGTTCAATTCTCCAGGACTCACGTAAGCCAGATGCACAAGGTGGCGCATGCATCTGCAGTTCGTTTGCAGTGGCTGGAGGTCCTGGCGTGCCCATTCTCTCCCTCCGTCTCTCTCTTTCTGCCTCTTTCTCTCTCTCAAATAAATAAATCAAATATATATATTGGTTTTCAAGGTAGGGTCTCACTCTAGCTCAGGCTGACCTGGAATTCACTATGTAGTCTCAGGGTGGCCTCGAACTCATGGTGATCCTCCTACCTCTGCCTCCCGAGTGCTGGGATTAAAGGCATGCGCCACCACACCCGGCTATATATATATATTTTTAAAAGGATTGGGGAAATGGCTTAGTGGTTGTTTGCCTGTGAAGCCTAAGGACCCCCGTTCGCTTCCCTAGGACCCACGTAAGCCAGATGCACGAGGGGCACATGCGTCTGGAGCTTGTTTGCAGCGGCTGGAGGCCCTGGCGCATCCATTCTCTCTCTTCCTCTGTCTCTTTCTCAAATAAATAAATAAGTAAATATTAACATTTTTTTTTTAAAAAATTAAAAATAAAAAGACTGATCCCTGTGACCAGGGCTCAAGAACAGGGAGCTGCAGGAGGAGAAGATACAGGGCTGTCAAGTACGGCTGTGGACCCTTGAAGGGGAGCAGGCAGAAGCCTGGGCACCCCATCTTCAGTATCGTGTAGGTCACGTGTGGGACTGTCAGCAAACCCAGATATTCTAGGTCTGAGTCCCCTCCTGGTGGCCCCCAGGTCCCAGGTCCACACTTCACCCTGAGGTTCTGTTCCCACCCTTGTCTTGCCCTCCCTCCTCCACTCAACCTTTCCCCCATCCCCTCCCTTAGAACAACAAGCTGGAGAAGATTCCACCCGGAGCCTTCAGTGAGCTGAGCAACCTGCGGGAGCTGTACCTGCAGAACAACTATCTGTCTGATGAGGGCTTGGACAATGAAACCTTCTGGTGAGTTCCCCCATCTCACTGCAGTCCTCGGCATCATCGCGTACTGGCAAGCAAGCTCCTCCCCCGGCCTGCCCTAAGCAGACACAGTCCCGGGATCTCTTGCCTCCTCTCCTTGGCCTCTCTTTGGAGAAGGATCCTGGAGGGTTATGTCTGTTGACTTTTCTGTCCCAAAGAACAAGTGATTGTGTGTCGGTAAGGGCTGCCAAAATGGCAGCGAGTCAAACAGGTGGTGGAGGAAGCTGGCTGCTCGATACAAAACACACACTTGAATGTTCTTCCTAAGGAAGGGCTAATATTTTTTCATTTTGGAGTGGAAGGCAGGACTTGATGGATTCCCAGAAGGCTAACCACTAGCTCAGCAGTGCTTTCCAAAACAGTTTCCACGTGTCAAAAACCATGTTGCGGGCTGGAGAGGTAGCTTAGCGGTTAAGGCGCTTACCTGCAAAGCCAAAGGACCCCGGCTTGATCTCCCCACGACCCATGTAAGCCAGATGCACAAGGTGGCGCATGCGTCTGGAGTTTGAGGGCTGGAGGTTCTGGAGCACCCATATCCTCTCTCTCAAATTAATTAATTAAAAAACACTTTTAGGGCTGGAGAGATGGCTTAGCAGTTAAAGCGCTTACCTGCAAAGCCAAAGGACCCAGGTTCAATTCCACAGGACCCACGTAAGCCAGATGCACAAGGTGGTACATGCATCTGGAGTTCATTTGAAGCAGCTAGAGGCCCTGGCATGCCTAGTCTCTCTCCCTCTCCCTCTTTCTCTCTCTCAAATAAAGAAATAAAAATAAAAATATTAGAGCCGGGTGTGGTGGCGCACGCCTTTAATCCCAGCACTCAGGAGGCAGAGGTAGGAGGATCACCATGAGTTCAAGGCCACCCTGAAACTACAGAGTGAATTCCAGGTCAGCCTGGGCTAGAGTAAAACTCTACTTTGAAAAACCAAAATTATATGTGTGTGTGTGTGTGTGTGTGTGTGTGTGTGTGTATTTAAAAAACGCATTTTTTTTGAAAAAAAAAATACATGTTAGATCTTTCCTCCACGAATATGTCATTTTGTCACCCAGATAGATTCTAGCAGGGGACTGGGGACAGAGCTGGGTGAACTGCGGTCAGATCTCCTGCTACTTCCTACGGAACTAGTGATGGGAACAAGCAGATGTGGCCTCTCAGCCTAGTATCCTAATTCCCTCCCTTCCCCCAGGAAGCTCTCCAGCCTGGAGTACCTGGATCTGTCCAGCAACAACCTGTCGAAGGTGCCTGCCGGCCTGCCCCGCAGCCTGGTCCTGCTCCACCTGGAGAAAAATGCCATTTGGAGTGTGGACGCTGACGTCCTGACCCCCATCCGCAACCTGGAATACCTGCTGTTGCACAGTAACCAGCTGCGGGCCGAGGGCATCCACCCCCTGGCCTTCCAGGGTCTCAAGCGGCTGCACACGGTGCACTTATACAACAATGCCCTGGAGCGCGTGCCCAGCGGCCTCCCCCGCCGCGTGCGCACCCTCATGATCCTGCACAACCAGATCGCGGGCATCGGTCGCGAGGACTTTGCCACCACCTACTTCCTGGAGGAGCTCAACCTGAGCTACAATCGCATCACCAGCTCGCAGGTGCACCGAGATGCCTTCCGCAAGCTGCGGCTGCTGCGCTCCCTGGACCTGTCCGGCAACCGCCTGCAAACGTTGCCCCCCGGCCTGCCTCGAAACGTACACGTGCTCAAAGTCAAGCGAAATGAGCTGGCAGCCCTGGCACGCGGAGCTCTGGCTGGCATGGCCCAGCTGCGGGAGCTCTACCTCACCGGCAACCGACTGCGCAGCCGAGCCCTGGGCCCCCGGGCGTGGGTGGATCTTGCCAGTCTGCAGGTACTGGGTCATGGGGGTGGGTGGGGGTTGGGGCTTATTGATAGGGCTGTCCAGAGCCCACTCATCTTCTGGGCCTGGGTGAGGACTGGGCTGAGAGGGAAGCCCCCCTAGGATAGCCGTGCTGAGTGGACTGATGGTTGGGTATTTACTGGAGAAGGCAGCCTTTGCTCCTATGCAGGAGTGAATGAACAGAGGAGACTATGTCTGGGGTGGCTAAGCATGCTCACCACAGGCAGACCCAGGCTTGAGAAGGGTTGTGAAGGAAGAGGTGGTCATGCTGGGCATGGTGGCGCACGCCTTTAATCCCAGCACTCGGGAGGCAGAGGTAGGAGGATCGCTGTGAGTTTGAGGCCACCCTGAGACTACATAGTGAATTCCAGGTCAGCCTGGACTAGAGTGAGACCTTACCTCAAACAAACAAACAAATAAACAGCCAGGTGTGGTGGCGCACGCCTTTAATCCCAGCACTCGGGAGGCAGAGGTAGGAGGAGCGCTGTGAGTTCGAGGCCACTCTGAGACTGCATAGTGAATTCCAGGTCAGCCTGAGCTAGAGTGAGACCCTACCTCAAACAAACAAACAAACAAACAAACAAACAAACAAAAAAGGTAGCCATGGCTGTAGAGTGGGGTCCTCGGTTCATGCCTGGGGGTGGGGGTCGGCCCAGCAGCAGGTGCTTGCTGGCAGAAGGCTGGGGTTGGAGTTGGTGGGGGTGGGTAGGTGCCCATATTAACCTCACCATTCTGCAGAGGATCAGTGGCATTCTGGAGGCTGACCCCAGTGGTCATGGCTATTGTGGCCAAGGGGGGATGTGTGGGCATATGAATTTAGACCCCTTCGGGGAACAGAGGGAAACCTCCCCCTCAGGGAGCAGGTGAAATTCATCCAGGATGCTGGGGACGGGTGTTTGTCTAGACCTGCCACAGCCTCTCTGCTCCCAGAACCATTCCTCCTCCTCCTCCTTTTCTTCTTCTTCTTTTGGTTTTTCGATGTAGGGTTTCACTGTAGCCCAGGCTGACCTGGAATTCACTATGTAGTCTCAGGGTGGCCTCGAACTCACGGCGATCCTCCTACCTCTGCCTCCCGAGTGCTGGGATGAAAGGCGTGCGCCACCACGCCCAGCCCAGAACCACTCTTTATGACCAGACAAACAAGGTCAGGGTCTCTGGATTGATGTCCCCACTTAGCCTTGCCAGGGCCTGCTCTACTCTGTCACACCTCTGCTCAAATGTCACCTCTTGAGGTCTTCCTCTCTTTTTCTTTATTCTTTCTTTCTTTCTTTCTTTCTTTCTTTCTTTTTTTTTTTTTTTGGTTTTTCGAGGTAGGGTCTCACTCTGGCCCAGGCTGACCTGGAATTCACTATGTAGTCTCAGGGTTGCCTTGAACTCACAGCGATCCTCCTACCTCTGCCTCCCCCCGAGTACTGGGATTAAAGGTGTGCGCCACCATGCCAGGCAATTCTTTCTTTAAAAAAAATAATAAATTTATTTATTTATTTGAGAGAGAGAGATGGAGAGAATGGGTGCACCAGGGCCTCCAGCCACTGCAAACGAACTCCAGATGCATGAGCACCCTTGTGCATCTGGCTTATGTGGGTCCTGGTCGAACCTGGGTCCTATGGCTTTGCAGGCAAACACCTTAAACGCTAAGCCATCTCTCCAGCCCCCTTTTCTCTTTTCTCTCTTCTTTTTCTTTCTTTCTTTTCTTTTCTTTTATTTATTTATTTATTTATTTATTTATTTATTTATTTATTTATTTTTGAGATAGGGTCTCACTCTAGTCAAGGCTGACCTGGAATTCACTCTGAAGTTCCAGGCTGGCCTCAAACTCACAGTGATCCTTTTACCTCTGCCTCCCGAGTGCCGGCATTAAAATCGGGCACCACCACACCTGGCTTCTTTTTCTTTTCTTTTTTTTTAAACATCTATTTTGAGAGAGAGGAAAAAAAAGTCAGAGAAAGTGAGAGAGAGGCAGAGAGAGAGAGAGAGAATGGATGCATCAGGGCCTTCAGCCACTGTGAACAAACTCCAGACGTGTGCCCCCCCCTCCCCGCACCATTGCGCGCTTGTGTCACTGTGCGTCTGGCTTACTCGGGACTTGGAGATTCGAATATGAGTTCTTAGATTTCACTGGCATGTGCCTTAACCATAAAGCCATCGTTCCAGCCCTTCTTTTTCTCTATGAGTCTCATCTGCCAGGCTGCAAATTTCCGTGGCTTGTCTGTAGGCCACTCCCTGGGTAGAATGGGGGGGTGGTGTTTAGTCTCGTGCTCTTACTGGAGGCTGTGGTGGCCAGAATTACCACTGGGCCTGAGGTCAATGTCTGCACAGGGTGCCAGGGAAAGGCTGGGAGGTTCCCCGAGCTTAGCAGGGGGAGGAGGGTAAGGTGGCTGGTCCTGCAGGGCATGGAGTCCTGTCTCATCCAGACCCACCACACGGAGTGCCACATGCCAGGACCTAGCTGCTATGTTACCCTCTGGACTGTTCCTTGGAGCTTGTTTTCTTCTTCTTCTTCTTCTTAAAGATTTTATTTATTTATTTATTTGAGACAGAGAGAGGTGGGGAGAGAGAGGCAGAGAGCGAATGGGTGTGCCAGGGCCGCTAGCCACTGCAGACGTCCTCCAGACGCATGCACCACCATGTGCATCTGGCTCACGTGGGACCCAGAGAATCGAACTGGGGTCCTTCAGCTTCGCAGGCCTGCGCCTTAACCGCTAAGCCATCTCTCCAGCCTGGAGCTTGTTCTTGAAAGCGCAGAACCTCCACACCTCTTCCTCCTACCGTAAAACTTGCTGAAGGGAAAGGACCACGTTGCCCCAAGGGGGAATCTGGAAGCTTCCCTTGGGCCCACTTGTCATCTCTAGCAGCCCACCGGCACCTGACCTGGCTGCCACAATTCTTCATTCATTCATTCATTCATTCATTCATTCATTCATGGCACAAGACTGGAAAAGTGCCTACTGTCTAACAGACACAGTGCAGAGCTGGGGACACTGTGGGGAATAAGAGACAGAGGGCCATTACTCTTGAATACCTACGACTCAGATTGAGTGTCACCTTGTTCAGAAAGTCCCCCCTTCTCCTCTTTCAGTAATAGATGGGCCAGGCACTTCCCTTGGGGGTGTCAGCCTCAGCGTGAGCTGCTGGTAGGATTGTGGCGGGGGGTGGGGTGGGGTTGTTCTTTTACATGCAGTAGATCTTCACACAAGCAGCTGCTTGTACTGCCTCAGATCCTCCTGGGCTAGTTGCCCCCCCAGAATGTTCCCTGGCCCAAAGCTGGATGAAGCCTCTTCCCTCACCCTCTCATCATAGCCAAGCCCACAGTTTTCTGTGTGTGTGTGTGTGTGTGTTTAGGGGGTGTCAGGTTTTCAATCTATCACCACAGCCCATCTGGCTTCCTGCGGGTGGACATGGTGTCTTATGCAGTCCATGTCCTTCGTCCACATGAGCACCAAGAGAGGCATCCGTGCGCTGTGGGGACGCAGTGAAAAACAGGAAGTCCTGAGGCTAAGGGAGATGACAGCGTTGAAAGCTTGTGCTCCCACGGAGTCCTGATGGCATGGCTGCTCACACTGCTGTCCAGCTTCAAGGCCTTCCGGTTACTGACCCTGAACCTTAGCTCCCAGGGGCGAGAGCAAGGACCTTAGAGATCACGGGGTCCTGCCCTGGGGCTGCGTGGATGTGGGTGTGGAGACGGCCCATTGACAACCTGAGGGGCAGCGAGGGTGGCCACAGAGCTTGTGTGTGCCAGGCCCCTTGCCCACTGCCCCCCCCCGGGAAACCCCACCCACTTCCCCAGCTGCAGCTCCTGGACTGAGCAGCCTGGGACTGCTGGTTGTTTGAGGGTCCCTGCAAACCTGCCACCCTTGCTTCTGGTCCCTCCCTGCCCACGTGGTCCTGGAGCTCCATCAGTGAGCACGTCTCTCCCCCACCCCGCCCAGGGCTAATGAAGCGCATTCAAAAGGCCGCAGGAGCTGACCTTCCAGGCATAGTAGTTTTAAATATTTTATATGTATTTATTTATTTGACAGAGAGAATGGGCGTGCCAGGGCCTCCAGCCACTGCAAACGAACTCCAGATGCATGCACTGCCTTGTGCATTTGGCTTGCATGGGTCCCAGGAAATCCAACCTGGGTCCTTCGGCTTTGCAGGCAAACGCATTAACTGCTACTCCATCTCTCCAGCCCACAGGCTTCGTATTTTTGTTTCATTCAGTGGTAGGCAAGTGCTCCACCACTGAGCTATACCCTGACCTTTTTTAAAAATTATTATTATTTTTTATTTTTGGAGAGAGACAGAGAGAGAGGGAGAGGGAGACAGATAGAGAATGGGCCCACCTGCAGTCTCTCAGCTGCTGTGAATGAAATCCAGATGCTTGCGCCCCCTTGTGGTCAATTGCGGCATTGCACCCTTGCGTCACTTTGCATCTGGCTAAACGTGGGACCTGGAGATTGGAACAGGGTTCTTAGGCTTAGCAGGCAGGCGCCTTAACCGCTAAGCCATCTCTCCAGCCCCTGACCTTTTTTTTTTTAACTTTATTTTATTTTTAATATTTTTTAACTTATTTATGAGAAAGAGGCAGAAAGAGAAAGAGAGAGAATGTGTCACCAGGGCCTCTAGCCATTGTAAGTGAATGCCAGAGGCATGTGCCACCTTGTGCATCTGGCTTTTTTTGTTTTTTTTCGAGGTAGGGTCTCACTTTGGTCCAGGCTGACCTGGAATTAGCTATATAGTCTCAGGGTGGCCTTGAACTCATGGTGATCCTCCTATCTCTGCCTCCCGAGTGCTGGGATTAAAGGCATGTGCCACCACGCCCGGCTTGCATCTGGCTTTTTGAGGGTACTAAGGAATCAAATGTAGATCTTTAAGGCTTTGCAGGCGAGCACCTTAACCACTGAGCAATCTCCAGCCCCCCCTTTTTATCTAAAAATATTTTATTTATTTTTTTGAGAGAGAGAAAGAGAAAGAGGCAGACGAGAGAATAGGCATGCCAGGGCATCTAGCCACTGCGAAGGAACTCTAGACGCATGTGCCCCCTTGTGCAGCTGTCTTCCGTGGGTCCTGGGGAATTGAACCCGGGGCCTTAAGCTTCGCAGGCAAGTGCCTTAACCACTAAGCCATTTCCTCAGCCCCACCCCTTTTTAAAAAAACTTTTTAAGAGTCTCACAAGTTGCTCAGGTGGCAAGCATTGAACTCACTCTGTAGCTCAGCCAGGCTTTGGAATCTGATCCTACTACCCCAGCCTCCCAAGTAGCTGGGATTACAGCCACTAGACCTGGTTTATTTTAGGCCTAGTGTCTGTCTGATGGGAGTGACAAGTGTGTTAAGGAGGAAGGACCCAGGCCTCTTGGCTAGGACCTCATGTGCAGAGGCAGAAGGGGAGGGAAGGGTTTACATCAATTCGAACAAGGGTTTGGAGTTGGGCACAGCAGGTTCCAGTCTTAGAAGAGTGCGGGTGGATCACTTCACTTCTGAGTTGTTCCCCCATCTGGAACGTGGGGATCAATTACAGGCATGTCTCCCTGCCGGGATTATTGATAGATTTGGGTAGGCCGAAGGCTGGTGGGTGTTTTTTTGTTTTGTTTTGTTTTTTCCAGGTAGGGTCTCACTCTTGCTCAGGCTGACCTGGAATTCACTATGTAGTCTCAGGGTGGCCTCGAACTCACAGCGATCCTCCTACCTCTGCCTCCCAAGTGTTGGGATTAAAGAAAGGTGTGCCACCACGCCCGGCTTTCAGAGGGAGTTTTGTAAGCTGTTAAGTGCTTTCCCAGACTGACCTGGAATTCACTATGTAGTCTCACTCAGGGTGGCCTCGAACTCATGGCGATCCTACCTCTGCCTCCCGAGGGGGCGCCATCATGCCTGGCTCTCTGTTAAGGGCTTCTTTGTAACTGCTCACCTCCGCAGCTGCTGGACATTGCCGGGAATCAGCTCACAGAGATCCCCCCGGGGCTCCCGGCATCGCTGGAGTACCTGTACCTACAGAACAATAAGATTAGCACAATTCCTGCCAATGCCTTCGACTCCACGCCCAACCTCAAAGGGGTCTTTCTCAGGTAAGAAGATCGTCCAGGGCCCCTGACGTTGCACACCCAGCTCCGAGGGTTGGTCGAGCCACTTAGACGGACAGCTTTGTATAGGCAGATCCATGTGTGGGACCCCGGGCCCCAGGCTTCTGCAGCTGAAGCCGAAGCACTGACCCTCATGCACGGCCGCCAGGTTTAACAAGCTGGCCGTGAGCTCCGTAGTGGAGAGTGCCTTCCGGAGGCTGAGGCACCTGCAGGTCTTGGACATTGAAGGCAACTTTGAATTTGGTGACATTTCCAAGGACCGTGGTCACTTGAAGAAAGAGGAAGAAGAGGAGGAAGAGGAAGATGGTGATGATGATGATGAAGAAGAGGAGGAGATGAGATAGTGTGAAAGTGACCCAGATCTGACCTAGGTGGGTGACCTGTGCCCACCTCTTCCCACAATGCTTTCCTGTCTCTGACCCAGCGTCTGCTGTGTCCACCCCACCTCTGTCCTCTGCTCTATCCCTTCACCAAGTTTTGCACACGGAATATACCAGGTCTGGCCGAGGGTGTTTAGGGGCCTATCTGTAGATGCCAGCCCATGCCAGGGCATTCCAGTTCACAGAGCTAAGTTCTGATAAGAGCCACAGCGGGGTGGTGGGTTGCATATATAAGTCCACGGCTCAGGGAAGGAGGACTGGGCTGGGTCCGGGGATGTGTAGGCCCTTGTCAACCTTGAGGCACCCAAGCTGGAGGGGGGTGGGGGTGCTGGAAGGGTTTGCCTAAGGCAATGGAAGCAGAGTTGCCCAGGTAGCCAAGACATTTGTATGTTAACACAAAAATCCACATGGCTAAGCCGGGCCTGGTGGTGGCGCACGCCTTTCTTTAATGCCAGCGCTTGGGAGGCAGAGGTAGGAGGATCGCTCTGAGTTCGAGGCCACCCTGAGACTCCATAGTGAATTCCAGGTCAGCCTGGGCTAGAGCGAGACCCTACCTTGAAAAACCAAAACTCAAAACAAACAAACAAATCCACACGGCTTCAGTGAGTGACCGAGGATGAGGTACGAGTAAAGGGAAGGCCACCCTGGGGAAGTCTGGGGGCAAGGAGCTGAGGGGCAGAAGTGGGAGCCGGGCGATGGGCTCACTCCACAGGCGTCTCCATTCAGAGGAAAGCTGGCACAGCTGGTGCTGTGGTGGCAAGCTGCTAGGAGGAAAAGAGTGGGTTATGTATGAGGCAGGCTGTGCTGCTGTGGGAGGCCAGCAAACCTCTCCCACCGAGGCAGGAGGTCCAGGGCGCTGGCTGAGTGGCTGCAGTTCACATGCAGCCTGGTGGCTTGATATGACTTTATGCCAGCCTTGTCTCTTCTGCACGCAGTAGAGACTGGGGTGCAAAGGAGCCCATGGGGGTGGGGGTTGTTGTGGATGGATGACGATGGAGTTGGGGTGTCCACTGTTGACAGAGAGTAGCCTGCATAACAAGAGTACGAGCATGGAGGGACAGGTGGCCCCTGCTCCCAGAGCCAGGCGAGGAGATGGCGCAATTCTCTGAGGCTTTGTCCTTGCAGAGCTACGGCTCAACAGTAGTGGTCACTACTATCCCGTGAGGTCTTTCTGTCCCTCATGGGATGTGCTATAGAGTCCTGGGGTGGGGAAGATTGTCCCCAGCTGGAGATGTTAGCCATGGTCAGAACAACTGAGTTGGGACCCTGGGGTGAGCCCCCCCTCCCCCCAGGGACCTGTCAGACTCAAGGCTCTCATTCACATTGCATGGTCACTTCCCACGGCTCTTGACTCCCAAGGGCTCCTTTGCTGTCGCCACTTAACAGCAGCCTGGCTTCCTGGAGCCCCTCGGATGCCAATCCACTTCCCCGGAGGCTGGTTGTGGCTGGGCATCCCCCTCCCCTGATTCACCTGCGTGTCCCATAGGTCCACGGACTTTTCTGCAACCAGGAGGTTCCCTGCACTCCACAGGCAGACCCACAGCCTAGAGTCCCACCTTCCTGCTGCAGACACCACGTCATTCCTCCACACTCAGCTTGGCCACACACACAGCCAGCTACACAGCGCCCTCCAAACGGGCCAGCTCTGCCCAGACCCTCCCGCTGCACCCCTGACCTCTGAGTCACACCAACTCCCCTCCCCGAAGGGTCTCTGGCATACATGGACAGCCACTCCCTTCCCGGTCCACACACGCACACGTGCACTCACGCACACAGTCCTGTACAAAAAATAGCCTCTGTCACCAGTAGCTCTTGTTCCTGGCCAGAACAGCTCACCATATGCCTGGAGAAGACGCAGGCCTATCTTCCTGTTGGGCAAACCTCTGCGACTCACAGAAGCTGGTTTGTGTGCCCTCCCCCTCTCTTTGGGGACCTTGTCCCCTACCCGTGGTGCTAGGGTGGTCCCCCACTGAGAGTCCCTCCTTGCCATACTCTGCCAGGCCACAGGCACTTTGCGCAGCTGGAGGGCCTCCTGGTGCTGCTAGGGGGCGGGAGTGGGACTTGGGCAGGAAGGAGGGAGTGTGGCAGGGTTTGGAGGAGCCATGGGGAAGGGCCCAGTAGTGGCACATTTTTCTCTGGGGCCTGCAGGGAAGTTCTGGGTACGTCTGGTTTTTGTTTTGGTTTGTTTTTTTAAGGGGGGGGCGTGTTCGAAAGAGAGCGCGCGAGAGAAATCACAAAGCCGATTTTCCTGTTACAGAAAAACTAATATAAAGCATTACCCCTGTTCCTGCAGCAGTGCCATGTCTGTGTGTACTTCCGGCCAGGTGCAGGGTTGCTGTCTGCTCTGGATCCAGCAGGCATGAGGCCGGGGCCAGTTTGGGGGCCCCCACGGGTGTGGCACAGGCAGCCGGCCAGGGATTTGTGCTCAGCACCAACTCAGGGAGGCCTGGTGCCTGAGGCCCCTCGGCGACAGGGCCAGTCCGGCACTGACGGGCTGTTGTCCATAAATATGTGAAGAGGGCAAGGATGAGGTCTGAGGGCTTACGGGCCAAAGCTGACTTGGGACAAGGTCTCTGCGTGCTGCTCCAGAGAAGATGTAACAACATCATCAGAATACTACTCATCCCCATGGGGGTAGGGCTGGGCCTGGGGTTGGAAGCTACAGGAAGGGGGCACCCAGCTGGCTGCCATGGGCACAGCGGGGCCCCACGGTGGTTTGAAACGCCCACGGCATAGGGGACTCTCCTGCTGCTGTTGGAGGTGCATGAATATATATATATATATATATATTGGTTTTTCGAGGTAGGGTCTCGCTCTAGCCTAGGCTGACCTGGAATTCACTATGTAGTCTCAGGGTGGCCTCGAACTCACAGCGATCCTCCTACCTCTGCCTCCCAAGTGCTGGGATTAAAGGCGTGCGCCACCACGCCCGGCTGCATGAATATATTTTTGTCAAGTCTGCCAGAAAGCAGACTCCAGCCTTGTGGGAAGAAGGGTTGGGGTTCTGGATTCCTCAGCGTCTTAAGAGGTACATGGCAGGCAAGAAACACCAAGCCCTTCCGTCTGGATCTCTGTCTCCAAGGAGGTCAAGTCTCAACAGAGGAAGGACACCCCAGAGTGATCCTGTAGTGGGTGGGCTTATTTGGGGTTGGGGTTGAGATCCTTCCTGGACTCCTGAGAGAAAGAAGAGTGGGGCTCGAAAGTGGGGTCATGTGCCTTCTAGACTCTCCAGTGACCTTGGACAGGCCTTGTCCCCTCCCTGGGCCTCAGTGTCCTCATGGGTGTCATAGTATGAGTCTTTTCCAACCTCCAGAGCTGTATCTACTCCCCCAAGGCATGGCTAAAGCAGGCAGTGTGGCCGGGGTCCTTCTGCACCCCGCCGGCCTCCTAGCACACTTAGAATGAGGGGTCCTTGGGCTGGAGAAATGGCTCAGCAATTAAGGCATTCGCCTGCAAAGCCAAAGGACCCGGGTTCGATTCCCCAGGACCTTCGTAAGCCAGATGCCCAAGGTGGCGCACGCGTCTGGAGTTCGTCTGCAGTGACTGGAGGCCCTGGCGTGCCCATTCTCATCTGCCTTTCTTCCTCGCTCTCTCAAACAAGTTAAATAAAATAAAGTTTTTACAAAAAAGAATGAGGGGGTTCTAGAATGTCATTGAGCCTGGACCCTCTCTAAGGTGGAGTAGCTGGCTGAGATTTCTCTTATTTATTTATTTTTTCGAGGTAGGGTTTCGCTCTAGCTCGGGCTGACCTGGAATTCACTATGTAGTCTCAGGGAGGCCGCGAACTCACGGCGATCCTCCTACCTCTGCCTCCCGAGTGCTGCGATTAAAGACGTGCGTGATGGGGACTGATCTCAGAGCCCAGCCACTCCGACCCGTGCACAAGGCCCAGCCTCAGACAAGCCTGTTGAAAAGGCTGACTGCTCTGACAGACCCGTCCTTACAGCCCCAGGGCAGGCTTCTCTGGACTCTCGTGCTGCCCAGAGTCTGACCTCAGCCAGGCATGGTAGCTCATGCTTGTAATTGCAGCACTCAGGCAGGAGGACTGTCGAGAGTTCAAAGCCACTCTGAGGTGCATAGTGAGTACGAGGATCAGCCAGGACTGAGAGCAAGACCCTGCCTCCAAAAAGAAAAATGCCAAGAGACACCAGCGTACAATCTCTACACACAGGTTTAAAAAAGAAAACAGAGGCTGGAGAGATGGCTTAGCGGTTAAGGCGTTTGCCCGCAAAGCCAAAGGATCCCGGTTCGATTCTCCAGGACCCATGTAAGCCAGATGCACGAGGGGGTGCGTGCATCTGGAGTTTGTCTGCATGGCTGGAGGCCCTGCTGCACCCATTCTCTCTCTCTCTCTACCTCTTTCTCTCTCTCAAATAAATAAATAAAATATATTTAAAAAACAAAACAAAAAACCAACCAAACAAACAAACAAGCCAAAGCCCTTGGGCTGGAGAGATGGCTTAGTGATTTAGGCACTCGCCTGCAAAACCAAAGGACCCACGTAAGCCAGATGCACAAGGTGGCACATGCTTCTGGAGTTCATTTGCAGTGGCTGAAGGCCCTGGTGCGCCCATTCTCTCTCCTCTCTCTCTCTCTCCCTCAAATAAATTTTTAAAAATTTAGGGCTGGAAAGATGGCTTAGTGGTTAAACGCTTGCCTGTGAAGCCTAAGGATCCCGGTTCGAGGCTCGATTTTCCAGGACCCACGTAAGCCAGATGCACAAGGGGGCGCATGCATCTGGAGTTCGTTTGCAGTGGCTAGAGGCCCTGGCGCACCCATTCTCTCTCTCTCTCTCTCTACCTGCCTATTTCTGTATCCCTCTCTCAAATTAATAAATAAATAAAAATAAAATATTTTTTAAAAATTATAAAAAAAATTTTAAAAAACAACAACAATCAAAGACCTTTATTTAGTTATCATCAAAGCTGAAAAGAGACAGGAGTGGGAACTCTGATTGTACTTTGGTACATAGACTCTTGGGAATTTTGAGCCCGGATTACCTCAGGCTGTTTCCCTTCCTGAGGCCCAGCTGCCCACCTGTCCCATTGGGATATCGGCCTTGGGCCGTTGGGGATCTTCCAGCCTTAGTGAAGATGCCTGGATCTACATCACACGAGTCGTTGCAGAGAAACGGGCAGGCTGAGGCATGTGGAAGGCAGCAGCTCTTGGTCCTAGGATGGGCTGATCCCAGGAAGGCGGCTGTTGGGCTGTAGACCATATACGATGGGGTGGGGTGGGGTGGGGACAAGGCTGGCCTGGACACAGAGGGGGTAGAAATGCTATTACATCTTCCTAGGTTGGAAGCAGTGGCAGCTGTATGTCCCTCTGTCTACATTTGGCTCTGCCCACGACCCTACTCTCTAGCAGGGCCCAGGGCTCCAAAGATGAAAATTTATACCTTAGCCTGACATTGCTTGTTGGAAATTTGGAAAAGTGTTTTTTTTTTTTTTTTTTTGGTTTTTCGAGATAGGGTCTCACTCTGGCTCAGGCTGACCTGGAATTCACTACGTAGTCTCAGGGTGCCCTCGAACTCTCAGCGATCCTCCCACCTCTGCCTCCCGAGTGCTGGGATTAAAGGCATGCGCCACCACGCCCGGCATGTTTTGTTTTTTAAATATATTTTATTTATTTATTAGAGAGAGAAAGAGGCAGAGAGAGAGAGAGAGAGAGAATGGGAGCGCCAGGGCCTCCGGCCACTGCAAATGAACTCCAGATGCATGCGCCCCCTTGTACATCTGGCTTACGTGGGGTTCTGGAGAACTGAACCGGGATCCTTTGGCTTTGCAGGCAAATGCCTTAACCGCTCTCCAGCCCAGTATTTTTGTGGTTGTTTTGTTTTGTTTTGTTTTGTTTTGTTCTCAGGGACCCAAAATTGTCCTCTATAAAGTGGGGACAGTGGGCCCTACCTGGTGTCTTTGCAAGGCTCAAACCATAGAAACTGTCGCAGCCAGGGCTTGGGCTAGGTGGGCCCGCGGATCACTGGCTGGGGTTCCTGAATGTAGTTGTCACCTGACACCCCGTTGCTCAGCAGTGGCTGATTCCAGCCAGCTAGAAGTGGGAGGGAGGTGGGCGCCAGACCCTACCAGCTGCTCAGAGGCATCGTGAGTTCAACTCCTGCCCCTGCCCTTGACCTCAGGGCCTGGCACGGCCCTGCAGACCTGCAGCTCACACATTGGTCTCGAGCTCGTTGATCTCGATCGTGCAGTGGTCCGGGCTGGCAGTGACTGGCTCCTCGCCCTCCTCCACCTGTACTGGGATGTGGTGGGGGCAGGTGGGGCCGAGAGTCAGCTCCGAGGCCTCAGCCACGCTCTTCACACAGCCATTCTGCTGGGTGGCCACGATCTCCTGAAGTGGCACGGGCTTGGACTCACAGGGGGACAGTTTCTGGAAGAGAAATGAACCTTGGTACAAGCAAGAAAGACTGAGGACGGAGGGGGTGCTGGAGCGATGGTTTAGTGGTTAAGGCACTTGCCTGCAAGGCCAAAGGTCCCCGGTTTGATTCCCCAGGACCCATGTAAGCCAGATGCACAAGGGGGCGCATGCATCTGGAGTTCATTTGCAGTGGCTGGAGGCCCTGGCGTGCCCATTTTCTCCCTCTCTCTCTCTGCCTTTTTTTCTCTCTCAAATAAATAAATAAATAAAATATTTATTTTATTTATTTTATTTATTTATTTATTTATTTACTTATTTATTTATTTATTTATTTATTTTTGAGGTAGGGTTTCACTCTGGTCCAGGCTGACCTGGAATTAACTATGTAGTCTCAGGGTGGCCTTGAACTCACAGCGATCCTCCTACCTCTGCCTCCCGAGTGCTGGGATTAAAGGCGTGTGCCACCATGCCCGGCTAAAATATTTTTTTTTTTAAAGAAAGACTGAGGGTATGGGGTCTGGAGGGATGGCTTAATGGTTAAGGCACTTACCTGCAAAGCCAGAGGACCCAGGTTTGATTTCCCAGGACCCACCTAAATAAAGCCAAACAAACAAGGTGGCCCATACATCTGGAGTTTGTTTGCAGTGGCTGGAGGCTCTGGTGTGCCAATTCTCTCTCTCCCTCTCTCTCTCTCTCTCTCTCTCTTTTTTTTGGTTTTCTGAGGTAGGGTCTCACTCTAGCTCAGGCTGACCTGGAATTCACTATGTAGTCTCAGGGTGGCCTTGAACACTCAGTGATCCTCCTACCTCTGCCTCCCGAGTGCTGGGAATAAAGGCATGCGCCACCACACCCAGCTTCCCACTCTCTTAAATAAATAGATAAGTAAATAATATATTTTTTTTGCAGGTGGTTGAGGTAGGGTCTCACTGTAGTTCAGGCTGACCTGGAATTCACTATGTAGTCTCAGGGTGGCCTCGAACGCACAGGGATCCTCTACTTTTGCCTCCCGAGTGCTGGGATTAAAGGCGTGCACCACCATGCCTGGCTTAAAAAATTTATATATATATATATATATATGTATATGTATATATTTTTATTTTTCATCTATTTATTTGAGAGAGAGGCAGGCAGATAGATAGATAGATAGATAGATAGATAGATAGATAGATAGATAGAGAATGGGCATACCAGGGCCTCCAGCCACTGCAAACAAATTATAGACGCATGCACCACCTTGTGCATCTGGCCTATGTGGGTCCTGGGGAATCGAACCAAGGTCCTTTGGCTTTGCAGGTAAGCGCCTTAACCACTGAACCATCTCTCCAGCCCTTAAAATATATCTTTTTTAAAAAAGACTGAGGGTGCCAGGCGTGGTGGCGCACGCCTTTAATCTGAGCACTCAGGAGGCAGAGGTAGGAGGATTGCCGTGAGTTTGAGGCCACCCGGAGACTACATAGCGAATTCCAGGTCAGCCTAAGCTAGAGTGAGACCCTACCTCGAAAACCAAAAAAAAAAAAAAAAAAAAAAAAAAAAAAAAGACTGAGGGTGGGTGGAGCCAAGCAATCTTAGGGCTGGAAGCCACTGAGATGGGTTTTCCTACAAGTGTGCTGGGTGGCATTGGCACGTCCCAGGTCTCTCTGGGCACCAGTGCCCAATGTGTCCTGCCAGCGGAGGGACTTGACTCACACGGTCCAGGGAAGGAGTAGGGGACTCCTTGCCTGAGCCCCAGCTTGCTCCACATGGAGATGGAGCAGTTTATTATACATACACATGTCTACAAAGACCAGCCAGCCCCAGGTTGTAACACAAACCCCTTGTACAAAGAAAGGCACACGTCTCTCAGGATAGGCTGGTCCACCTTGTTCCCCTGCTTCTCCAGCTACACTACCCTGGCAGGTTCTCATGAGCAGTTTGTCACCAGCCACGGACAAGCCCAAACACAGAACCGCGGAAGATGTAACCAGGTTCCCCAGCCGGTGCCCTGTCCACCCTCCATAGGTGGCCTCCAGGAGGACACTGCTCTCACCTCAGTGCCCATGTCCCGAGCAAAATCCTTTCGGCAGATGTGGGCCATGATCCCCGCAGCAAGCGCATCACCCAGCACGTTGATCATGGTGCGGAAGCGGTCCCTGGCAAGCCAAGGTGGGCAGTTGAGCAGTAGCCACCTGAATGGGGAGCTGGTAGGAGGTCATACTCAGCCCAGCCCGGCCCTTAGAAAGGTCCTGCTTGGGCCTGGAGAGATGGCTTAGTGGTTAAGGCGCTTGCCTGCAAAGCCAAAGGACCCAGGTTCGATTCCCCAGGACCCACGTAAGCCAGATGCACAAGGGGGTACATGCATCTGGAGTTCGTTTGCAGTGGCTGAAGGCCCTGGCACTCCCATTCTCTCTCTATGTCTGCCTTTCCCTCTCTCTCAAATAAATAAATAAACAAAATATTTTTTTAAAAAGGTTGTTTCAGCCGGGTAGGAGGCAAAGGTAGGAGGATTGCCATGAGTTTGAGGCCACCCTGAGACTACAGAGTGAATTCTAGGTCAGCCTGGGCTAGAGTGAGAGTCTACCTCTTAAAACCAACAAAAAGAAAAAAAGAAGAAAAGAAAAGATGCCACGTAGGGCCGGGCGTGGTGGCACACACCTTTAATCCCAGCACTCGGGAGGCAGAGGTAGGAGGATCACCATGAGTTTGAGGCCACCCTGAGACTATATACTGAATTCAGGTCAGCCTGGGCTAGAGTGAGACCCTACCTCAAAAAACCAAAAAAAAAAAAAAAAAAAAAAAAGAAAATAAAATAAATAAATGAAAGAAAGAAAGAAAAAGAAATCCCTTCTTGGGGCTAGAGAAATGGCTTAGTGATTAAGGCACTTGCCTGTGAAGCCAAAGGACCCAGGTTCAATTCCCCAGGACCCACATAAGCCAGATGCATAAAAGGGGCGCATGCGCCTGGAGTTCATTCGCAGTGGCTAGAAGCCCTGGAGTGCCCATTCTCTCTCTGTCTGTCTCTCTTCTATCTCTCTCTCTATTTCTGCTTGCAAATAAATAAATAAATAAATAAAATTTTAAAAACACCTTCTTGTCATAGAATTCAAAGGGCCTCGTACTTTTTCTTTTTCTTTCAGCCTTTACGATCCCAAATCACAAAGCCAGGTTCCTCTGTACCACACATGACAGCTGCCCAGCCCTCTCTGCCTGGGGAAGGGACTCAGCTGCCCTCAGTCCTCGAGGGTGGGGCCGGGTGGGGAGCATGGCAGAGTGCACTCACAGAGCCCAGTCCACAGCAATAATGAGATTGATGTCATCGGTGGGCAGGCCCACAGAGGTGAGTACAATGACCATGGTGACAAGTCCAGCCTGGGGGATGCCAGCTGCCCCGATGCTGGCCGCGGTGGCGGTGATGCTGTGGGGAGGGGGGGAGGAGGAGAAAAAAGGTGGGCAGAATGCCAGGGTCTCGGGGACAGCCAAGAGGTTGGGAGTATTATATGAGAGACTTCTTAGGGAAGTTCATTGCTGTCTTCCTTTGTGGACAAGGAGCCCAGGGCCCCATTCCTGGCCTCGATCAAAGAAACTGGGGAACTCTATAAATGGAACAGTCCCTCTGCGGGTTCAGAGCTACCTAGAGATTCTGGTGGCTTTGCAACCAAGCTCTAACCCTAGCCTTACTCTGGGCCTGGGCTCCCCGGTCAGATGTGTGCTGATACAGGGTAACCCTTCAGGGTGTGTTGTCAGGACGAACCTGATGGTGATGATCTGACCAAAGTCTAGTTCATAGTTGTTGACCTGGGCAATAAAGATGGCAGCCACGGCCTCGTAGAGCGCAGTGCCATCCATGTTGATGGTGGCCCCCACGGGCAGCACGAAGCGGGCGATGCGCCGGTCGATGTGGTTGTTCTCCAGCAGGCACTTGAAGGTGATGGGCAGCGTGGCTGAGCTGTGAGCAGAGGGGCCAGAGTCTGCCCACCACCCTCCTCCTGAATGGTCAGGGGAGCTGGCTCGCGGGCACCCAGACGGGAGCGTGTGGGACACACGTCAGTCTGCCTTGGCCAAGAGTGTCCTCGGCAGACCACCCATTGAGCACTAGGCTATACTGGAGGTGTGTAGCTGGGGAAAAGGCTGGTCCAGAGACACACTACCAGGCCAAGAGTATTTAAGCAATGACCATGAGAACTGCACTAGACTGCCTGGGGCTAGATTCCAGCCTGCCACCCGAGTTAGGGTCTCACTGTAGCTCAGGCTGACCTGGAATTCACTATGTAGTCTCAGGGTGGCCTCGAACTCACAGCGATCCTCCTACTTCTCCCGCTCAAGTGCTGGGATGAAAGGCGTGCACCACCATGCTCAGGCTACCTTTTTTTTTTTTTTTTTTTTTTTTTTTTTTTTAGGATTTTTAGTTTGATTTATCTATTTGAGACAGAGAGAGGGAGAGAGAGAGAGAATGGGTACACCAGGGCCTCTAGCCTCTGCAAATGAACTCCAGATGCATGTACCATCTGGCTTACATGGGACCTGGAGAATCGAACCTGGGTCATTAGGTTTAGCAGGCATGCACCTTAACTGCTAAACCGTCTCTCCAGCCCACACCTTTGTTTATAAAAAAAAAATTAATTGATTTATTTGAGAGAAAGAGGAAGAGAGAGAGAATGGGCATGCCAGGGCCTCCAGCCACTGCAAACGAACTCCAGATGCATGTGCCACTTTGTGCATCTGGCTTACATGGATCCTGGGGAATTGAACCAGGATCCTCTGGCTTTGCAGGCAAGCGCTAAGCCATCTCTCCAGTCACCCCCACACACACCCAGCATACCTTTTAACTCAGGTGCCTTAATTCGTTCGTCCCCCACAAACCCAGATCACAGGATGAATACAGGATCAAGCCACTTGATGCTCAGAACAGCACCTGGGGCTTGAGTCCCATGGGAAATGCTTCTGGGGCAGGTGGGGGTGGGGGGAACGGGGAAGCCCCGCCAGGACCTGTGAGTATGGCTCAGGGCCAGGCAAGAGAGGTGGCCACCAAAAGAAGAATGACGGAGGCTGGAGAGGCCCTGGCGGTGTGTCCATTCTCTCCCTCTTTCTCTGCCTCTTTCTCTGTCTGTCTGTCTGTAGCTCTCAAATAAATAAATAAATAAATAAATAAATAAATAAATAAATAAATAAATAAAATTAAAAAGAAAGAAGGAAAAATGATGCCTTTGGACCAGAAAGATAGGCTTGGGGGCTGAAGAGATGGCTTAGTGGTTAAGGCGCCTGCCTGCAAAGTCTAAGAACGCCCGTTCGGATCTCCAGGTCCCACGTTTAGCCAGACACAAAGGTGACACAAGGGCGCAATGCTGCACTTGACCACAAGGGGGCGCATGTGTCTGGAGTTTGTTCACAGTGGCTGAGAGGCCCCAGCACACCCATTCTCTCTCTGCCTCTTCCTCTCTGTCTCCCTCTTCCTCTCTGTCTCCCTCTCTCTCCCTCTCTCTCTCTCCTACTCTCAAAAAAGAAACAAAAGAAAGATAGGCTTGGATCCTCAGAACTTCCTCCACGTGGGGTTTAGACATTCGCTCTGGGGGTGGGGGGCACCCTTTCCTCCCAAGACAGCATGCTTGTAAATGACCACTGCCTCCTCTTCCTCCCCGCTGACCAACGACCTGCTTCACATCCTTTTAACTCCTTAAGATTCTTTCCACTCAGCTGCGGTGCGGAGTCCCCGAGACTGGGCATGGATTCCATTGGTCACAAGGACTTTCTTACTCCACATGGATGACCCCAGCTTCCACAGCAACCCCGTATGGTAGAGGTACAAATTATCCCAGTCTAAGTGTGGGGACCCTGAGGCCCGGGGGGACCTTAAGTGACAACCCACCAACATGCTAACAGTGCTAGACAGAGTTGTGATTCAAACCCTGGCTAACTAGTGATATGGCCAAGGATAAAACAGGGCATGTGGCTTGGGTGTCTCGATGACAACAGGGAGGCAAAAGTCCAAGGCAACTCAGGGCCTGCCCCAGTAGGGTGCATGGGGCCCCGACAGGTGATGCAATCTTTGCCATACTCCATATTCTGAGGTGAGGATGCTAAACTCCATGATCTCTGGAGTGACCTCTGGGACCATGGGCAAAGGAAGGCCTCAAGAATGACTTGAGGGCTGGAGAGATGGCTTAGCGGTTAAGGCGCTGGCTGGTGAAGCCGAAGGACTCATGTTCAACTCTCCAGGTTCCACGTAAGCCAGATGCACGTGCCCAAAGTCGCACATGGGCACAAGGGGACACACGCATCTGGAGTGCGAGGAGGCCCTGGTGTGCCTATTTCCCCTCCCCCACCCCCTCTCTCTTCCTCTCTCCCTCTCACATAAAAAAAAAGGCCAGGGCTGGAGACTTAATGGTTAAGGCATTTGCCTGCGAAGCCTAAGGACCCGTGTTCAACTGTCCAGATCCTACGTAAGCCAGATGCACAAAGGTGAGGCAAGCACAAGGTCGCACGCGCCCAGTAGGTGGCGCAAGCGTCTGGAGTTCAATTGCCCTGGCTGAGGCCCAGCGCATCAATTCTCTCTCCCCCCTCTCTCTAAAAATAAAATAAAACCCTCTCGCCTCTCGCCCATCATGCAATGCACGTTCGTGTGGAACCTGGTGCTAAACCATTCCTCGGGGTTTCGTGCGTAGCAAAGCAGCTCCCTTGCTGCGATCTATTGAAAGTCAGCCCTCGACACAAGGGTTTGTAAATAATATTTAAAAAAAGGAAAAAGAAAAAAAAAATTTTAAAGGCCAGTTTGTTGGGTTTACCTCAAAAAAAAAAACAAGAACGATTTGGACAGGTAGGGCTTCAATCATTATGTTTTTCGAGGTAGGGTCTCGCTCTAGTCCAGGCTGACCTGGAATTCACTCTGTAGTCTCAGGGTGGCCTCGAACTCTCGGCGATCCTCCTACCTCTGCCTCCCGAGTGCTGGGATTAAAGGCGTGCGCCACCACGCCCGGCTTTCCTGTAGGTCTTATTCCCACAGCCACCACACACAAGGGAGGCCACGCCAGCATTCTTTGTGGTCCCGTGGCTGGGGATGGATACTGGCTGGACAGATGGGCAGAGTTCTACCCGGCCCCCACCCAGCCTACCCCACTCTTCACCCAGGACTACCTGGAGGAGGTGGCCAGAGCAATGAGCAAGGCCTGGAGGACGCCACGGATGAAGACGATGGGGTTTTTCTTGGTGATGAGGAAGTAGAGCAGAGGCAGGATGAGGAGGCCGTGGACCACCAGCCCGCACACCACCGTCACGGCGTAGAAGCCCAGCTTCTTTCCCACCGCCTTGGGGTCATCCATCTCTAGAATCTTCCCGGCGATGAGAAACACAATGCCAAAGGGGAAGTACCTGGGGGTGTAGGGTGCCTGGCATCAACAACAGACAGCCAAGGGTCCACCCCACCTGGCACGGTCACTGTATGATAAGTGTCCCTTTGGGGCAGGAGAGATGGCTTAGCGGTTAAGGCGCATGCCTGCGAAACCTAAGGATCCCAGTTCAATTCTCCAGGTCCCACGTAAGCCAGATGCACCTGGTGGCGCATGCATCCGGAGTTCGTTTGCAGTGGCTAGAGGCTCTGGCGCACTCTTTCTCACTGTCTCTACCCCCCCCTTTTCCTTTCTCTGTCTCAAATAAATAAATAAAATCTTAAAAAAAAAAAAAAAACTAGGGGGCTGGAGAGATGGCTTAGCGGTTAAGGCACCTGCCTGCTAAGCCTAAGAACGCCGGTTCCAATCTCCAGGTCCCACGTTTAGCCAGATGCAAAGTGACGCAAGGGTGCAATGCCACGCTTGACCACAAGGGGGCGCATGTGTCTGGAGTTCCTTCACAGCGGCTGAGAGGCTGCTGGCGTGCCCATTCTCTATCTGTCTCCCTCTCCCTCTCTCTCTCTGTCTCTTTCCAAAAAAAAAAAAAAAAAAAGGATAAGTGTCCCTTTGGTTCTACCCAGGGCTCACATGAAGGAATGAATGGGGTTAATGGTGGTGTGTGGCTGAAGGCCAGGCCCTCAGTCACCCCCAACCTGTAGCCTCACAGCCATTTGTCCTCCCCATCCGAGCCTCTGAGGGGAGGGCCTTTGCGAAGCTCCATTTCAGCCACACACCTCTGGGGGGCTGGCATCCCTGATCCATGAGTTGCCGCTGGTTCCCACTTCAAGTATGTGCTTTCTTGAATGGGGATTTTTTCTCAGAAAACAACAACAACAAAAAAAAAAACCAAAAAACAAAAAACAAACAGCTGAACAGGCTCCACATGGTGGGGAAACTGAGGCCAAGCAAGCAGCAGAGCGAGATGAACTCTGAGCTCTGGTGGTTTCAGGCCCTGGCTAAGCTTCCAAGGCAACTTCCCGCTGCCCTTCTGGACAAGAGGACATGAGACAGCCGTGTCCCCTCACCTTCCCAGGAGAGGAGAGGGCGGGGTAGAAGAGGAACTTTCCAGAAGAAGCTTACTTACCACACGGCCACCGCTACAATCTTCATGACGGACTCGTTGAGGCACTGGCAGAAGCTGACCAGAGGGACCCCGCTGTCACCCATACGGCCCAGCATGATGCCTGTGAGGACACGTAGCCTGTCACAGATGTATCTTGACCTCTTTCTGTTCTTTTCTTTTCTTTTCTTTTCTTTTCTTTTCTTTTCTTTCGTTCTTTTTTTTTGTTTGTTTTTTTCATTTTTCAGTTTTATAAGGTAGGGTCTCACTCTAGCCCAGGCTGACCTGGAACTCACTATGTAGTCTCAGGGTGGCCTTGAACTCAGGGTGATCCTCCTACCTCTGCCTCCCGGGTGAGGGGATTTAAAGGCGTGCGCCACCACACCCAGCATCCAGCACTTTCTATACTCCCTCCCCTCCCCAGACTCCACACCCTGACCCAGGGGCACTGTCTGTCTTTCCCCTCTGGTTCCTGTCCAACCCATTCCCAACATAGAAGCTGATAACATCCCCTTGAGATACCCCTGCATGCCCTTGGACCATAAACAAGCACCCCACCTATCTGACCTCACAATATTGTTGTTTGACCCTTTCTTCTTCTTCTTTTTAAAGATTTTATTTATTTTTATTTAGTTAGTTAGTTATTAGGAATGAGCATGCCAGGGCCTCTAGCCACTGCAAATGAACTCCAGATGCCTGCGCCACCATGTGCATCTGGCTTATGTGGGACCTGGAGAATCGAACCAGAGTCCTAAGGCTTCTCAGGCCAGAGAGAGACCCTACCTCGCAAAACCAAAAAAAAAAAAAAAAAAAAAAAAAAATTCAAATAAATAAATAAAAATAATAACAAAAAGAGTTCAAGGTCATTCTCAGCTACCTAGCAAGTTTGAGGCCAGCCATGAAACCCTGTCTCAGAAAACTAAAACCTAAACAAGCAAGAAAATAAAATTATACACACACATCACCACTATGAAAAAGAAGTCACAAGACAGCTGGAGAGATGGCTTAGCAGTTAAGGCACTTGCCTACAAAGCCAAAGGACCCAGTTCGATTCCCCAGGACCCATGTAAGTCAGATGCACAAGGGGGCGCACGCGTCTGGAGTTCGTTTGCAGTAGCTGGAGGCCCTGGTGCACCGGCTCTCTCTCTCTCTAGTAAATAAATAAAAATAATTTCTTTTTCCTTTTTTTTTTTTTTTTTTTTTTTGTTTGTTTGTTTGTTTTCTGAGGTAGGTTCTCACTCTAGCTCAGGCTGACCTGGAATTCACTATGTAGTCTCAGGGTGGCCTCGAACTCACGGCAATCCTCTTCCCTCTGCCTCCCAAGTGCTGGGATTAAAAGCACGTGCCACCACTCCCGGCAAAAATAATTTCTTTTTTAAAGTCACCAGCTTTTGAAGGCTCCTGAGAGTCCTGAGCCATGCCCTTGAAAATGGGAAAATCAGCAAGGCTGGGGGTCTTGAGGTCCCAGAGAAAAGTAGCAAAGGAAGTGACGTGCTTGGGGGGCGGGGGGGTGGGTCACACGGAACTTGGGAAGTAGCCTAGATGGCTCTCTCTGGAGAGAGAGAGAGAGAGAGAGAGAGAGGCGGCCAGTGAGAAGCCACGGGGATAGGGTGGCCATATGGGCTTTAATGAACAGTGCCAACCTTCCACATCGACTCCAGGCCTTCATTCAAGGCTGAAGGGAGTGGTGAAAGGCTGGAAAGAAGGGAGGCAGACTAGGCCAAGTCTAAGAATCTCCTCCTCAAAAAGGGACAGGATTCCAGCTGGGGGACAAGGAGTGAGCGGGAGTGACTGTGTTGGGCCAAGAAGAAAGGACCCAGGCGATCAGAAGGCTCGGGAAAGTGCCAGGGGTGGAGGGACATCACATACCCATGGTGGCCGAGAAAATGACAATGCCTAGCACGTTCATGCCATCGCTGGTGCCCGGCTCGGACTTGTAAATGACTTCAGGTGGTGGCGTCAGGTCCAGCGCAAAGTTCTGCACACGAGAGCCGTTGTCTTCTTTGACCCCATAGACGAGGACCCGCTGAGGAGGGCTCTCCTCTACGCCTCCCTTGGGGGACTTGACAACAGGTGTGGTCTTGGTGCGGTACTGGGGGTGACACACCAATAAGGAGGAGTCAGCGCCCAAGTTACCGCTCTCCACAAAACTCCTTTTTTTTTTTTTGGTTTTGCGAGGTAGGGTCTCACTCTGGTCCAGGCTGACCTGGAATTCACTATGTAGTCTCAGGGTGGCCTCGAACTCTCAGCGATCCTCCTACCTCTGCCTCCCGAGTGCTGGGATTAAAGGCGTGCGCCACCATGCCCGGCCCCACTTGCTTTTTCTTTTCTTTCTTTTTAAAAAAGATTTTATTTTTATTTATTTATTTATTAGAGACAGAGAGAGGGTGAGAATGGGCATGCCAGGGCCTCTAGCCACTGCAAATGAACTCCAGATGCATGCACCACCATGTGCATCTGGCTTACGTGGGACCTGGAGATTCAAACCAGGATCCTTAGGCTTCGCAGGCATGTGCCTTAACCACTAAACCATCTCTCCAGCCCCCCCGCCCCACACTTGCTTTTTCTTGAAAGTAGTGTAACCTTGGGTAATTGTCTACTCTTTCAGAGCCTCACTTCTCTCCTAGGAAATAAGCAAGTCCCACCACGGTGTGAGTCACTCTGAAGACGATGAGGTGGTGTGTATGTGAGTGTGAACTCCAGTCTCATATCCGGGGCAGAGAGGGTTTCTTCATGAGAGACTGGCACCCAGGACTAAGGATCCAGATTGCCCAAGATCCTCTTCCCCCTGGCATCTGCCCCCAGGAGACAAGGAGGCTGGCTAGGACACCCTGCTATTTTCCAGCGGGGCACAGCTGGCCCTGCCTCCTTTGCTCCACTCCTCCAATGCCGGGCCTGCTCACCTGTTTAAATGTGGCTTCCACCAGGTTGGCCGGGAACATGTTCCTGGAAAGACAGTCAGCAACTGAGAAGTTCCAGAGACAGGACAGGAGACCTTGCGCATCCCTCTCCCCTCCATGCTACTGCCATCCTCCCCCACCCCGTATTTCCAGTGCCCTAACAATGCCTTGTGCTTCCCAGCCCTGGAGCCTTGGCCACGATGTTCCCCTGGCTTGGCATGGCCTGCCTGCTGCCCTGGCTGGATAACTGTTAACCAAATCAGTCATAGGCCAGCATACTTCCTTTTTTTTTTTTTTTTTTTTTTTATAACACTCTCTAAACCCAAAATTATACTAAAAAAGATTTTAAAACTCTCTAAGATGATAATACAAATGAAATTATAAAGTAAATGATAAACAAGAGAGTAAAAATGATCAAGGTTATCACCCCAACTTAGAAAGGGACTTGGCTTAGTGGTTAAGCGCTTGCCTGTGAAGCGTGAGGACCCCAGTTTGAGGCTTGATTCTCCAGGACCCACATAAGCCAGATGCACATGGTGGCACATGAGTCTGGAGTTCGTTTGCAGCAGCTGGAGGCCCTGGTGCACCCATTCTCACTCACATTCTCTCTGTCTCAAAAATATATATATTTGGTTTTGCAAGGTAGGGTCTCACTCTGGTCCAGGCTGACCTGGAATTAACTATGTAGTCTCAGGGTGGCCTTAAACTCACTTAGGCGATCCTCCTACCTCTGCCTCCCTAGAGAGATGGCTTCACGTGTTAGTGCTGGGATTAAAGGCATGCGCCACACTTGCCTGCAGGACCCACGTAAAGCCAGATGCCACAAAGTGCACATGCATCTGGCTAATAAATATATTTTCTTTCTCTGTTTGCAAAAAATAACTAAAGGGCTAGAGAGATGGTAAGATATTTTCAGGTTAAGAGATGTTTGCCTGCAAAGCCAAACAGACCTTGGTTCAACTCTCCAGGACCCATATAAGCCAGATGCATAAGGGGTGCATGCATCTGGAGTTCGTTTGCAGTGGCTGGAGGCCCTGGCACACCCATTCTCTCTCTCTCTCTCTTTCTCTCACACACTCTCAAATAAATAAATAAATAAATAAATAATAAAAAGATATTTTCAGTGACCAAACTACCAAACTGTCTTGTTTGTTTGTTTGTTTGTTTGTTTGTTTTGGTTTTTCAAGGTAGGGTCTCCCTCTAGCCCAGGTTCTCTTACCAAACTGTTTTCTAAAATGACAATGCAGGGCTGGAGCGATGGCTCAGTGGTTAAGGCTCTTGCCTGCAAAGCCTAACAACCAGAGTTCAGTTCCCTAGTACCCACGTAAAGCCAGATGCCCAAGGTGGTGCATGCATCTGGAGTCCATTTGCAATGGCTGGAAGCCCTGGCATGCCCATTCTCTGTCTGTCTGTCTTCTCTCTCTCTCTGCATACAAATAAATTTTTAAAAATTAAGAAAATGGGGGTTGGTGGCTGGAGAGATGGCTTAGCAGTTAAGACACATGCCTATGAAGTCTAAGGACCCCGGTTTGATTCTCCAGGCCCCACGTAAGCCAGATGCACATGGTGGCACATGTGTCTGGAGCTCGTGTGCAGTGGCTGGAGGCCCTGGCGCACCCATTCTCACTCTCCCTCTCTCTGTCCCTAATAAGTAAATAAATAAATAAATAATAAAAATAGATCAAAAAATAAATTAATTAAATAGAATGACACACGCTGGGGATGTCAGGGAGACAGAGGCCCCCTGTGGCCCCCCAGTGAGCTCTCCAAAGCAATCTGGCAATTCATGCTAAGAATCCCTGTAGCATTTCCACCCCTGTCCTTATAACGCCCTTCTAGGAATCGGAGATGCTGACAGTTTGCTATGCAGGAGTTCCCATTTCCCAGAACCAGCTGGGAGTTCAGCCCCCAACCCTCGCTGTCTGCCTGGCTTGCCCTCCCACTTACTTGGCCTGGCAAGACTTTCAAGACTCATCTCACACGTGCATGGAGCTGTGCCCGGGGACACGAGAGCGTGTTTTGATTTCTTCACTCTTGTCCCTGTAGCCGTGGCCAGACCCTGCAATGCTTTCCCTATGACTGGAGCTTCGTGTTCACTGTGGCTGAAGGTAGAGGGGTAGGAGAGAGCTGGCAGAAGGCAATGGCAGCCGCCTGTGTGTGGACCTCTGACACAGAAGGGGAACCTGGAGCATGGGGCTGGAGGTTGGTACCAGGGGCACATGACTCAGCCGCTAGATTGCAGTGGCCCACCTGTCCTGGGAACCTGGGTTGGTTGGGGGGAGGGGTTGCCCTGACTGTTAAATAGTTGCAGCAGGGCTGGAGAGATGGCTTAGTGGTTAAGGCGCTTGCCTGTGAAGCCTAAGGACGCAGGTTTGATTCCCCAGGACCCACGTAAGCCAGATGCACAAGTGGCACATGCATCTGGAGTTTGTTCACAGTGGCTGAGAGGCTGCTGGCACACCCATTCTCTATCTGCCCCTCTCTCTCTCTCTGTTTCTCTCTGTTTCTCTCAAAAAAAAAAAATTTTTTTTTTTTTTTTTTTGTTTTCAAGGTAGGGTCTCACTCTGGCCCAGGCTGACCTGGAATTCACTATGTAGTCTCAGGGTGGCCTTGAACTCACGGTGATCCTCCTACCTCTGCCTCCAGAGTGCTGGGATTAAAGGCATGCACCACCATGCCCAGTTTTCAAAAAAAATTTTTTTTCTTTTTTTAAGTTTCTACAACGGTCCTCGCAGGGTCAATACTAGGTGGGTTTCTTGTTGTATAACTGAGGACTAAAGTGAACTCTTAACCATCCTGTCTCTACTTCCTAAGTACTGGGATGACAGGCGTGGGCCACTACATTCTGTTTATGCAGACTGGGACTTGAACCCAGGGCTTTACGCCAGCTAGGCAACCACTTTGCCATCCAGACTGCGTCCTCAGCCCCTACAAGACTGTTTAAGTCTGAGCAGAAACTGAAAAACATTTGAAAGATCATAAGAAACCGAGTGGAACTTTGAACTATTGAGCATGTTCCTATTTTGTTTTTTGTTTGTTTGTTTTGTTTTTTTTTTTTTGAGACAGGGAGAGGGGGGAGAGAGAGTGTGAATGGGCACGCCAGGGCCTTTAGCCACTCAAACGAACTCCAGATGCATGCGCCACCATGTGTGTCTGGCTTACGTGAGACCTGGAGAATCAAACCTGGGTCCTTAGGCTTCACAGGCATGGGCTTTAACCACTAAGCTATCTCTCCAGCCCTCTTATAGTTTTTAAGATATATATTTAAAATATTTTATTTATTTATTTGGGTTTTTATCGAGGTAGAGTCTCACTCTAGCCCAGGCTGACCTGGAATTCACTACGTAGTCTCAGGGTGGCCTTGAACTCACAGCCATCCTCCTACCTCTGCCTCCCCAGTGCTGGGATTAAAGGCGTGCACCACCACGCCTGGCATATTTACTTACTTATTTATTTGAGAGAGAAAGAGAGAATGGGCACACCAGGGCCTCCAGACACTGCAAATGAACTTTAGACACATGCACCACCTTGCACATCTGGCTTACATGGGTGCTGGGGAATCCAACCTGGGTCATTAGGCTTTGCAGGCAAGCGCCTTAACTGCTAAACCATCTCTCCATACCCTAAAATACACACTGATGAGGGGAGCCGAGCACAGCTGAATGCACACTGGACAGAGCGTGAAGTACAGGGGACCAGGGGCTACCCATCTCTACGGAAGAAGCCAGCCTCACTGACTCCTTAATTCACAGCCCAGAGCAGGTTCCTAACTGAGATCCTGACCACGGCCTCGCTGATTTTGTTAAGAAACACACTTTGGGGCTGGAGAGATGGCTTAGCGGTTGAGGCGCTTGCCTGCAAAGCAGAAGGACCCAGGTTGGATTCCCTAGGACCCACGTGAGCCAGATGCACAAGGGGGCGCACGTGTCTGGAGTTGGTTTGCAGTGGCTGGAGGCCCTGGCGAGTCCATTCTCTCTCTATTTTCCTCTGCCTCACCCTTTCTCTAAAATAAATATCTCAAATAAATAAAAATAAATTTAAAAATATTTTGGGGGCTGGAGAGATGGTTAGCAGTTAAGGCACTTGCCTGCAAAGCCAAAGGACCCAGGTTCGATTCCCCAGGACCCACATAAGCCAGCTGCACAAGGGGGTGTGTGCATCTGGAGTTCTTCTGCAGGGCAGGAAGCCTTAGCATGCCCATTCTCTTTCTCTCCCTCCTCTCTCTCTCTCTCTCAAATAAATTTTAAAAAAATTTTTTTTAAAGAAACATACTTTGCTGGGCGTGCTAGCGCAAGCCTTTAATCCCAGCACTCGGGAGGCAGAGGTAGGAGGATCACCATGAGTTCGAAGCCACCCTGAGACCACATAGTGAATTCCAGGTCAGCCTGGGCTAGAGAGGGATTACACTTTGGGTGAGAAAACATACAATACTGAACTTTGATGGGAAGCCCCGTGTTCCTGGTAGCGGGCTGCATAAAATACAAACAGAAGGTGCCTGGAAACAATAAGAGCCTGCCAGACAGATGCGTGTGCACTCAGCCCGGGCTCCCCGCCTCGGCTCCGCTTTGCATTTGTTTGTGAGCTGTCACTGACACCAGTGCAAGTGCACTTCCAGTCGGCGTTCTCCCACTGGTGCAAGGTGGACGTTGTTCCTTTGCAAACACAGCTCCCGAGAGCTTCATCCAGCCCCTGGGATGGTAACGTGGAACTACAAATAGGGCCAAGTCATTACTTAATCTCTGTGGTGTTTTAATAAGGTTGGAAAAAGAAGAAGAAAAAAAAAAGGGAAAAAAGAGAAGGGGCCAGCTGATCAGTGTTCTGTTCGGCTTTGCTGTGAGGCCGCGCTGGGAGCCAATGATTTTCTGGAGCCCCTGCATGGAGCCTTGGGAAATGAATTCATGTCTAGGCGGGTCAGCCAGGGACAGAGCCTGTTGTGAGCTGGGATCATCTATGAGACTCGAACACAGATCTTAGCCTTCCTAGAGATGAGCCACAGAGCCTTATTTTCCTGTAGAGTGGACCCCGTGTCTTTCTGGCATTCTGTCTGTCACATTTGTTCCCGGGGTCCCAGTTCTCTGTCCTGGACATGTGTAGTTTTAAAATATATATATATTTTATTTATTTATTCATTTGAGAGAAAGAGAGAGAGAGAAAGAATGGGTGTGCTAGGGCCTCCAGCCACTGCAAATGAACTCCAGACGCATGCGCCACCTTGTGCATCTGGCTTATGTGGGTCCTGGGGAATCGAACCTGGGTCCTTTGGCTTATGCAGGCAAATGCTTTAACCGCTAAGCCATCCCTCCAGCCCCTTTCTTTATTTTTCTAAGGCCTATTAGGCAATCCCTCCAACCCCAGGATCAAACACAGTGTTTGGAGGTGGGCTCTGTTTTGCTGACTAAAATATACCCACCTCAGGTTCTTTCTTTTGTAATATATATGTGGAACCATTTTTATTTAACAGATCTGGAAAGATCACTGGAGAGGGGCTGGAGAGATGGCTTAGTGGTTAAACAAACTCCAGCCTGTGAAGCCTTATGATCCCGGCTTCGAGGGGTCCTGGGGACTTCTCCAGGACCCTTTGGCTTTGCAGGCAAATGCATAAGGGGGCTAAGCATCCCTGGAGCCCCCAGTGTTCCATTTCTAAGGCCTCCTAGGCAATCCCTAACCTGGCAGTCACAGTGTTTGGAGGTGGGCTCTGTTCTGCTGACCAAAAACCCACCTCTCTCAAATGAATAAATAAATAAAAATAAAATATATAAAAAAAAGAAAAATCACTGGGGAAGCCTGGAGGGATGGCTTAGCGGTTAAGGCACTTGCCTGCAAAGCCTAAGGACCCAGGTTCAATTCTCCCGATCCCAGGTAAACCAGAGGCACAAGGTGGCTGGCTCATGCATCTGGAGTTCATTCGCAATGGCTGGAGGCCCTGGAGTGCCCATTCTCTCTCTCTTTCTGTCTCTGTGTCTCAAATAAAAATTAAATTTAAAAAATTTAAGAAAAAGAAAGAAAAAGAAAATCGCAGGGAAGCTAAGCCCTGGAGAGGGGACTCGCCTGCTCAGGGCCACAGTAGCTGCTTTGCTTCCCCACGTGACCCCTCTCTCCAACCCAGAAATGGTGGCAGTGATGCCCAACCACCAGCTTTACAAGCCGCTTGGGGAAAGGATTGATTTCAGCATGTGAGAAGCCACCATGAGCAGGCAATACTCGGGAACATCTGGCTCTGACACGTGCGTGGGACCGGCAGCCTTGAGCGTGGGGGAGCTGGGGCGGGCGGGGAGGCTGGGCTCCTCACATCAGCCATTCCTTCCATCCCGAGGAAAGGCTGCCTTGAATCACACCCCGTCGGACACATGATGAATCACAGCTATCAAGTCCTAGAAATAACAGATCTTAGAAATGAGGCTTCTCGGGGGCTGGAGAGATGGCTCAGCGGTTAAGGCGCTTGCCTGCAAGGTCTAATGACTCGGGGTTGATTCCCCAGAACCCATGTAAAGTCAGATGCACAAGGTGGTGCATGCGTCTGGAGGCCCTGGCATGCCCATTTTTCTCTCTGCCCTCTCCCTCTTTCTCTCTCAAATAAAAAAAAAAAAAAAGGGCTGGAGAGATGGCTTAGCTGTTAAGGCATTTGTCTGCAAAGCCAAAGGATCCTGGTTTGATTCTCCAGGACCCACGTAAGCCAGATGCACCAGGAGGCACATGCGTTTGGAGTTCATTTGCAGTGGCTGGAGGCCCTGGCGTGCCCATTCTCTCTCTCTCTCTGCCTCTTTCTCTCTCTGTCGCTCAAATAAAGAAATAAAAACAAACAAACAAACAACAAAAAAAAGATAAGCCGGGCGTGGTGGCACACATCTTTCATCCCGGCACTTGGGAGGCAGAGGTAGGAGGATCGTCGTGAGTTCGAGGCCACCCTGAGACTACAGAGTGAATTCCAGGTCAGCCTGAGCTAGAGCGAGATCCTGCCTCGGAAAACCAAAAAAAAAATTAAAAAGCCAGGCGTGGTGGTGCACGCCTTTAATCCCAGCACTCGGGAGGCAGAGGTAGGAGGATCGCCATGAGTTCAAGGCCACCCTGAGACTACATATAAAAATAAAACAAATAAATAAACCTCAGTGAGGGTAATGGGGAGAAACAAAGAAACATGGACGGGGTCCTGTCCTCGACTCCCTGCCCAGCACCACAAAAAACATATAAAACTTGTTTTTAATAGAAAACATAACTTTTAGGATAGAATAATCCATGGTCTTTCTCTCCTGGGGGAAAATACCCATCTCTGTGCTGGATAAGCTAGGAAAAGTACCTTACCTTCTTTTCTATTTTTTTTTTTAAGGCAAGCCCAATAGATTAGCCTTTTTTTTTTTTTTTTTTTTTTTTTTTTTTTTTTTTTTTTTTTTGGTTTTTCGAGGTAGGGTCTCACTCCAGCTCAGGCTGTCCTTGGAATTCACTACGTAGTCTCAGGGTGGCCTCGAACTCGTGGTGATCCTCCTACCTCTGCCTCCCCAGTGGTCCCCACGTGCCACCATGCCTGGCTTTTTGTTTTGTTTTGTTTTATTTTTGTTTTTTGAGGAAGGGTCTCATTCTAGCCCATGCTGACCTGGAATTCACTCTGTATTCTCAGGGTAGCCTGGAACTCACAGTGATCCTCCTACCTCTGCCTCCTGAGTGCTGGGATTAAAGGCGTGTGCCACCACGCCTGGCTTCTTCTTCTTCTTCTTTTTTTTTTTTTTGGTTTTCGAGGTAGGGTCTCACTCTGGCCCAGGCTGACCTGGAATTAACTATGTAGTCTCAGGGTAGCCTTGAACTCATGGCGATCCTCCTACCTCTGCCTCCCGAGTGCTGGGATTAAAGGCGTGCGCCACCACGCCCGGCTTTTTTAATGAGAGAGAAAGAAGGAGGGGGGAGGGAGAGAGGGAGAGAGAAAAAGGAAGAGAATTGGCAGGCCAGGGCCTTCAGCCAGTGCAATCAAACTCCAGACATGCGCACCCCACTGTGCGCATGTGTGACATGGCATGCTTGTATCACTGTGCATCTGGCTTACGTGGGACCTGGAGAGTCGAACATGAGTCCTTAGGCTTCACAGGCATGGGCCATAACCACTAAGCCATCTCTCCAGCCCCCACCCCACTTTCTTGAGCTTTTCATCTGTGCAAAATTAAGGAAGGCTCTCATAACTGCTGGTCACCCACCCTTCAGCCTGGCTCCTTACTTACAGTCATTCTTCAACTCATGGACCTTGTCTGCAGAGCCGGGGGAACCAGACATGTTTCAGTGTGACATCAGGGTATCACGGCTTCTACGCAAAGTTTGTTCTGTCCCTTGCTGACACATGGCCCCAGCCCCACTCCCTATCCTGCCCCTGTGGAGGTCATGTGGGGGCACCTGTGTGTGCCAGGCCTGGGGATCCCCAGCGGATGTGGGTGCAGAGTTACCGGACGAGGTCCAGCAAGGCGTCGGCCGAGCTCATGACCGGCTTCCCGCTCTGCTCCGTGGTCTCTTTCTGGGCTGCGCCACCTGGATGGATGATGGACACCATGACGATGCCCACGATGACGGCCAGGAAGGTGGTCCACAGGTAGTATGCCACGGTGAGGATGCCCAGGCGGCTGGAGGTCTTGGCATCCAGGGAGGCAAGGCCTGACATCAAGCTGGAGGACAAGGTGGTCAGGTCAGTGGGTGGCGCAAGACCTCGGCCAAGCACTCCCATTAGCTAAGATATCCGGTGTGCGTCTTTCCCTAAAGTCGAGGCAACCTGGTCCCTGGGACGTGCCGCATACTGACATCCGGTGTGCGGTCTCATTCTTACCTGGTGCTTGCTCTGTGCTGACCGCCAAATTCTGCTTTTGTAAAGCATGCTTGCTTGCTCTTGCAAAACTAATTAGGGGAAGGGGGGAGGTGACTGAAGAGCGAAGGGCAGGAATGTGAATATGAATTTTGCCTTTAAAAACTCACTGTGGGGCTGGAGAGATGGCTTAGTGGTTAAACGCTTGCCTGTGAAGCCTAAGGATCCCGGTTTGAGGCTTGATTCTCCAGGACCCACGTAAGCCAGATGCACAAGGGGGCGCATGCATCTGGAGTTCATTTGCAGTGGCTGGAGGCCCTGGTGCGCCCATTCTCTCTCTCTCTCTCTCTCTCTCTCTACCTGCCTATTTCTATATCTCTCTCTCTCAAATTAATAAATAAATAAAAATAAAATATTTTTAAAAAAACAGAAAAAAAAAAACCTCACTATGGAGATAGATGAGGCTGTTGTCTCCCTCAGCATCCAGCTGTGGAGAGACAGACTCCAGCCGGTGGAAGAAAATCTCTCCATTTATATATGTATTTGTTTTTTCGAGGTAGGGTCTCACTCTAGTCCAGGCTGACCTGGAATTCACTATGTAGTCTCAGGGTGGCCTCGAACTCATGGCGATCTTCCTACCTCTGCTTCCCAAGGGTGCCCCCACGCCCGGCTTCGGGTGGTCTTCTGTTCACTTCTGGTCTGGAACTCGCTATGCATCTAGATACCCCAGGATCCCCATCTCCAAAAACTGGAGCCTCAACAGGGATCTCTCCTAGAGAGAGCCTGGGCCCAGACATGCCTTACCAAGGCAGTGTCTGCCAAGGGAGGGTACGTCTCTTGCGTAGGCTATTATGGGGGGGTGGGGTGGGGGTGGGGAGAGATTAATTAAGGAAATGCCTGGGCTTTATTTTTTCTGCCAAAAGGATTTGTTCCCCCACAAAGCCCTTTCATTCTTTTAGATAAAGGAAGTATTTGTCTGGTTTTAATCATGTAAACAACAGGATATAATCCCTCCCCGTCTGCCTCGTTCTCCTATCCTGGCCAGGGCCAGGTCAGCCTGCTGAACAAATGTCATTTACCCCAGACCCAAGTCACTCTCAGACTCAGGGCCTTGTCCCTCCCTCCCTCCTCCTGGAGGTCTCTGCTGACCTCTGGCCTCATCCCCACAGTCCCTGGGTTTCCTTCTGTCCCCACCCTTGATGTTTCATGAGGCACCTTTAGGCCAAACTAGAATCTGAAGATTGCAGGGTGAATAAGCTAGTCCAGGCCAGGCCTGCAGAATGGATCCACTGCAGGAGGAGGCGGGGGCTGAGTAAAGGAGCGACTGATTGACGGAATGAATGAATGGATGGATGAATGAATGAATCAGTGTTCCCAGTCTCTGCCCTCCTCCTGCCAGGACGCCATATGTTAGTGATGGGCTTAGGGTGGGACTCACATATAAATCCCAGAGGCTCATAATGGGATTGTCAACGGGAGGAAATGGGGCTGATGTGGTCATTATCCAAAGAGAGATTATCCTAGTCGTGCCTCCACAGGGAAGCCAGGCCCCGGGAGAAGACGTGCCGCTGTCAGCCCTGCACTAGTATCCGGCTGCACCAGAACTCAGGCTCGGCTCTCCAAACCTTTGTTTTTATTTTCATGTAGGCCCACTGTGCCAGGCCCTGTGCCCACAGAGCAATGTCCAGCCCTGTCCCAGCTCTGCCATAAGTAGCAAAGTTGACAGGCAAAGATACAGACATAATGGAATCCAAGTGATCATAGCAGAAGGTGGACAAAGCAGTATGGCAAGGAAGGAAGGAAGGTGACAGGAAGGAAGATGACAAGGAAGGGCCATTTCCTCTTCTTCCTTCCTTCCTTCCTTCCTTCCTTCCTTCCTTCCTTCCTTCCTTCCTTCCTTCCTTCCTTCCTTCCTTCCTTCTCCTTCCCTCCCTCCCTCCCTTCTTCCTTCCTTCTTTCCTTCTTCCCTCCCTCCTTTCTTTCTTTCCTTCTTTCCTTCCTTCCTTCCTTCCTTCCTTCCTTCCTTCCTTCCTTCCTTCCTCCCTCCCTCCCTCCTTCTCTTCTTTCTTTCTTTCTTTCTTTCTTTCTTTCTTTCTTTCTTTCCTTCCTTCTTTCTTTCTTTCTTTTTAATTTTTATCTTTTGGTTTTTCAAGGTAGTATCTCACTCTAGCCCAGGCTGTCCTGGAACTCACTAAGTAGTCTCAGGGTGGCCTCAAACTCTTGGCCATCCTCCTACCTCTGCTTCCTGAGTGCTGGGATTAAAGATGTGCACCACTACGCCTGGCTTGTTTTGTTTTTTGTTTGTTTGTTTGTTTGTTTGTTTGTTTTTCAAGGTAGGGTCTCACTCTGGTCCAGGCTGACACGGAATTCACTATGTCATCTGAGGGTGGCCAGGAACTCACGGCAATCCTCCTACCTCTGCCTCCCAAGGGCTGGGATTAAAGGCGTGCGCCACCACGCCCAGCTGTGGGAGAGTTTTGATTAATTTATTTATTTATTAGAGACAAAGAGAGGAAGAGAGAGAGAAAGAAAGAGTGAGAATGGGTGCACCAGGGCCTCCAGCCATTGCAAATGAACTGCAGACACATGCGCCCCCTTGTGCAGCTGGCTAACTTGGATCCTGGGGAATTGAACCAGGGTCCTTTGGCTTTGCAGGCACGAGTGGCACATGCATCTGGAGTTCATTTGCAGTGGCTGGAGGCCCTGGCACGCCCATTCTCTCTCTCTGCCTCTTTCTCTGTCTGCCTGTCACTCTCCAATAAAATATTTAAAAAATAAACAAGAAAAAAAAGAAAGAAAAGAAAAGAAACTTTGCAGCCTGGTTCTAATATTTTGGACCTTCTGAAATCTGGCTCTAATCTGGCCCCGTCCAAACAATCCCTCAAACCTATGACTCCCCAAAGGGTGATAGCCAAGCTGGTAAATTACTTTTCCAGTGAACACTAAATTAGACGAGTCAGCCAGGCATAGTGGCACACACCTTTAATCTCAGCACTCAGAATGAGGAGGTAAGGAGGATCACTGTGAGTTCGAGACCAGCCTGAGACTATATAGTGAATTCCAGGTCAACCTGGGCTAGAGCAAAACCCTACCTTGAAAAAAGAAAACCAAAATTAGAGGGCTGGAGAGATGGCTTAGCCGTTAAGGCACTTGCCTGAAAAGTCTAAGGATCCAAGTTTGATTCCCCAGGACCCACATAAAGCCAGATGCACATGGTGGTGCTTGCATCTGGGGTTGGCTTGCATGGCTGGAGGCCCTGGCGTGCCCATTCTCTCTTATCTGCACCCCCTCTCAAATCAATAAGTAAAAATAAATATTTTTAAAAATTAGAAAAGTCTTTCTGGGTTTTGTGCTTTGCCTGTTTTGGTAAACTTCAGGCATACTTCGCTTGCTTTTACCCCCTTAAATCTCAGGAAAATTTAGTTCTCCTTCTCATTCATGGGACAAATTCTACAGTGTGCTCAAACACTGCCCGCCTGTACTCCTCTGCGCCCATTTGGCCACTTCTGGTCCTCTTTGACCTGACTTTCTTTTCTTTTCTTTTCTTTTCTTTTCTTTTCTTTTCTTTTCTTTTCTTTTCTTTTTTTTTGGAGGTAGGCTCTCACTCCGGTCCAGGCTGACCTGGAATTAACTATGTAGTCTCAGGGTGGCCTCGAACTATCGGCGATCCTCCTACCTCTGCCTCCCGAGTGCTGGGATTAAAGGCGTGCGCCACCATGCCTGGCTCGACCTGACTTTCAAAACCACCTACTCTTGCACTCAAACTGCCTTTTCTTTTCTTTTCTTTTTTTTTTTTTTTTTTGGTTTTGCGAGGTAGGGTCTCACTCTGATCCAGGCTGACCTGGAATTAACTATGTATTCTCAGGGTGGCCTCGAACTCTCGGCAATCCTCCTACCTCTGCCTCCCGAGTGCTGGGATTAAAGGCGTGCACCACCACGCCCGGCTTTGCCTTTTCTTTTCTATGTACGTATGTATGTACATACGTATGTACGTATGTATGTACGTATGTATGTATGTATGTATGTATTCGTGGTGCATGCACCTGGAGTTCATTTGCAGTGGTAGGAGGCCCTCACACGCCCATTCTCTCTCTCTCTCTCAAATCAATCAATAAATAAAATATATATTTTAAAAAATGCATATGCCCTCTTGTGCATCTGGCTTACATGGTCCTGGAGAATCAAACTGGGATCCTTTGGCTTTGCAGGCAAGCGCCTTAACTGCTAAGCCATCTCTCCAGCCCCAGATAAATTTTCTTTTTTTGTTTTTTTGAGGTAGGGTCTCACTCTAGCCCAGGCTGACCTGGAATTTACTATGTAGTCTCACATGGACTTGAACTCGTGATGATCCTCCTACCTTTGGATTAAAGGCATGTGCCGCCCATGGTCTGCTTCTAAGTACATTTTTTAAAAGATTTTTTGAAATTTTTGTTTATTTATTTATTAGAGACAGAGAGAGGGAGGGAGAGAGAGATTGACAGCGAGAATGGACACGTCAGGGCCTCTAGCCACTGCAAATGAACTCCAGATGCATGTGCCGCCATGTGTATCTGGCTTACGTGGGACCTTAGGCTTTGCAGGCATGCGCCTTAACTGCTAAGCCATCTCTCCACCCTTAAATAAATATTTTTAAAAAGAGACTGGCTCAAGGATTTGACTTAGGACCCCACCAAGGCTTCCAGACAGAATGGGAGGTACCCCAAGCTTGCCCCCGAATGTTGCTCATGGCTCTGTGATTTAGGGTGGACACAACAGGCAATCTTGTTGGTCCCACCTCCAGGTTTAGCTGGCTGCTCCCGAGGGTCTTAGGTCAGAAAGGGCCCCAGTGAAGATGAGGGTCCAGGGGCCTAAATCTCCCCTCAAGCCCTCTGCCCCCCCACCACCACCGGGTGCCCAGCGATCAGATAGCAAGAGATTTTATTACAGTGATTACAGATAAAGCCAGCGGTGGGGAGCTGGCCAGACTCCCAGACCCAGCTCGTTCCAAATGTGGCAATTGTTCCACTTGTTCCCTCGCTCGTGATGGAGGGAGGAGAAGGAAGCTGCAAGCCCACCTCACCTGGTGCCCACACCAACCTCCAGGTGGGACCTGCATTTGCCTCACTTTCCTCACCTGCTCCAGACACCCTGCTGACCCCGGACTCCTGAAACAGCCTTCGCTGTGGCTTCCTCCTGCCGGCCTCTGGACCCAGCACAGGTCCAAGGTCAGCTTATAGCATCATGTCCTCTAGAGACCCCTGCCCACCCACAGACATCTCAGGCGCCCCTGGCCAAGGAACGCCGAACTCTGCGCCTCCGTTTGTTACAGGGTGTTGTTGCAGTATGCCCACCCAGGAACCCTAAGGAGTGTGACGTGGGAAAGACCAGGGCTTAGGTCCCCTTGCTGGACATTCCTGGCCTTCTTCTGTTTCTCACCTCAAATGTCTCCTTGTCAAAAAGCCCCCCTGAGACCCCTAGCTAGGTTAGGAAGCTCCTATGGGCATGGTTCAATAGCTGGGAGTCTTGGGGGCATGTTACAGAGCCTCAGTTTTTAAAAATTAATTTATTTATTTATCTATCTATTTATTTGAGAGAGAGAAAGAGGCAGAGAGAGAGAGAGAGAGAGAATGGGTGTGCAAATAAAACCCAGATGTGTGCGCCCCCTTGTGCTTCTGGCTTACGTGGGTCGTGGAGAATCGAACCAGGATCCTTTGGCTTTATGGGCAAAGGCTGTAACGGCTAAACCATCTCTCCAGCCCCTGAGTTTCTTTAATTGTAGACAATATCCCATGGTACTTCCCTTCCTCCCCCCACTTTCTCTTTTGAAACTTCACTCTCCATCATATCTCCTCCCCCTCTCAATCAGTCTCTCTTTGCAGTTTGACTGAGTTTCTTTTTAAAAAATATTTTAGAGCCGGGCATGGTGGCACACGCCTTTAATCCCAGCACTCGGGAGGCAGAGGTAGGAGGATCGCCGAGAGTTCGAGGCCACCCTGAGACTACATAGTTAATTCCAGGTCAGCCTGGACCAGAGTGAGACCCTACCTCACAAAACCAAAAAAAAAAAATTACTTTTACTTATTTATTTGAGAGAGAAAGAGGGAGAGAGAGAATGGGTGCACTTAGGGCCTCCAGTCACTGCAAACAAACTCCAGACACATACATGCACCACCGTGTGTATCTGGTCCTGGGGAATCGAACCTGAGTCCTTTGGCTTTACAGGCAAGTGCCTTAACTGCTAAGCCATCTCTTTAGCGCCCCCCCCTTTTTTTTTATTTTTTTGAGGTGGGGTCTCACTCTAGCCCAGGCTGACCTGGAATTCACTATGTAGTCTGAGGGTGGCCTCGATCTCACGGCGATCCTCCTACCTCTGCCTTCCGAGGGCTGGGATTAAAGGCGTGCGCCACCATTCCTGGCTCCCTCGTTTTTAAAAAAAAAATTATTTATTTGCAAGGGAAGAAAGGGGTGGGAGAGAGAGAATATGAATGAGCATGCCAGGGCATCTAGCTGCTGCAAATGGACTCCAGATGCATGCACTGCTTTGTGCATCTGCTCTATGTGGGTGCTGAGAATCAAACCCGGGTTGGTAGGCATTTCCAGCAAGTGCCTTAACCACTAAGCTGTCTCTCTAGCAACCCCCCCCCCTTTTAAAAATAAAATTAGTTTTATTTATTTATTTGAGAGAGAGAAAGCAAGAGGTGAATATAGGCCGAATGGGCACAAGAAGGCTTTCAGCTACTGTAAACGAACTCCAGACGCATGCACCACCTTGTGCATCTGGCTTTACGTGGGTCCTGGGGAATCGAACCTGGGTCCTTTGGCTTTGCAGGCAAGCACCTTAACCGCTAAGCCATCTCTCCAGCCCTATTTTTTCTTTTTTTTATCAATGGCTTGGCCAAGGTCCCTGGTGACATGTGGATCTGATTTGTAGAACGCAACATCTGACGGGTTGGAAGTGTGACCCCAGCGGGCTGGGACCGTGGGCCAAGTCTGACACGGTGAAACCAAACACTGATACGTGCTGGGGCCACACTTGGCTTTGACAGTCGGAGTGCAGGAACACGGGGGATGCGTGGGAGGGAAGCTGACCCGTCACAGGGGCACGTGGGGAAAGAGGGTGTTGCCAGTTTGTTTGCGGCTAGCCTGGTGAGTCGCTTAGTTCATGGGGGACCCCTGAAGGGCTTGGTAGACCCTCAGCCTGGGGGGCCAGAAGCCTGGTGGGGCGGAGGGCGGGCTGGTGGCTGGAGGCTGGCACAGACTAGAATAGGTGGCAGGTGACAGGGTCATAGGGGAGCAACTGGAGGAAGGGTACAGGCACTGAGGAGCCTAGAACCTAGCAGACCGTGACTCTGGAAGGAACTATTGAAGTCGCACTGTGAGGTACACGGGTACCTGGGTTGGCTAGCACAATATTGAGACCCGAGGAACACAAAGGAACCCGCAAAGCCGGGCGTGGTGGCGCACGCCTTTAATCCCAGCACTCGGGAGGCAGAGGTAGGAGGATCGCCGAGAGTTCGAGGCCACCCTGAGACTACAGAGTGAATTCCAGGTCAGCCTGGACCAGAGTGAAACCCTACCTCGAAAAACCAAAAAAAAAAAAAAAAAAAAAAAAAAAAAAAAAAAAAAAAAGGAACGCGAGACCCTGGGTCAAGTCCTTGGACTCTAATCATGACTGATATCCCAATTTGTCCCTTGGGTCATCTCCCCCACAGACAACAAACATCTCACGGTGTCCATGGGTGAGAGGGTCCCCTCTTCCAAGCATCTTGGCTGGCTGCCTTCCCTAAGCAGACCATAGGTGCAGCAGCTGACAGCGAGTGCCACATTAGCGCCCAGTTACACGTCCCAGATGGCTGCGCCACACCCTACTCCGTCCCCAGGAGGTTCCTATGCCTTGATGCTAGTTCATCAAATTACAGACACAGCTCCCAAATGAGAAACTCCCCTAGTTCTTCTTTATTTTTTTAAATTTAACTCTTATTTATTTATTTATTTATTTATTTGAGGAGGAGCATAAAAAATGGGCATGCCAGGGCCTCCAGCCACTGCAAACGAGCTCCAGACGCATGCGCCACCTTGTGCATCTGGCTTTTACGTGGGCCCTGAGGAATCGAACCTGGGTCCTTAGGCTTCCCAGGCAAGCGCCTTAACCGCTAAGCCATCTCTCCAGCCCCAGCTTCAACTTTTTTTTTTTTTTTTTTTCTGAGGTAGGGTCTCACTCTAGCCCAGGCTGACCTGGAATTCACTATGTAGTCTCAGGCTGTCCTTGAACTCACAGTGATTCTCCTACCTCTGCCTCCTGAGTGCTGGGATGAAAAGCGTGCACCACCATGTCGGGCTGCAGCTTCAACTTTTGATCTGGTTCAAGGTGATCAGTTGCACAAGTCCTCCTCCAGGTGCCTAGGGCCTGGAAATGTAGGAGCAGGGTTCTAGAAGATTCTCTTCCCTAGAGAAAAGTTTCTTCCTGGCACTGGGAAGGACTTTCTAATAGCTTAACCAGCCCATGCGATGGAGGGATCCATCATGGAAGACGTGCTTCTTTGTTCCCTGAGGTGTGTATACAGAAGAGCTAGGGGGAGGCTGGAGAAGATGGCTTAGTGGTTAAGGCACTTGCTGGCGAAGCTGAAGGACCCTGGTTCGATTCCCCAGGACCCACGTAAGCCAGATGCACAAGGGGGCGCATGTGTCTGGAGTTCGTTTGCAGTGGGTGGAGGCCCTAGCGTGCCCATTCTCTCTCTCTCTCTCTCTCTCTGTCAAATAAACGAATTTTTAAAAAACAAAAAAGGAAGTTTAGGGGCTGGAGAGATGGCTTAGCGATTAAGGCAGTTGCCGGAAAAGCCAAAGGATCCTGGTTCGATTCCCCAGGACCCACGTAAGCCAGATGCACAAGGGGGCGCATGTGTCTGGAGTTTGTTTGCAGTGACTGGAGGCCCTGGTGTGCCCATTCTCTCTCTCTCTCTCTCCATCTTTCTCTCTCTCAAATAAAGAAATAAATAAAATATATTAATTTTTTTTTTTTTTTGGGTTTTGCGAGTTAGGGTCTCAATCTGGTCCAGGAAAAAATTTTTTTTTTTAAATAAGGAAGTTTAAGTGGAAAAGAGCAAGAGCGTGCGCGTGTGGAGTGGGGTAGAGACATTCGGAGTTACCAAGCTGAAGGTCTGCCCCACCCCATCCCGTCCCACCCGCAGCCCTCAGCTGGGGTCATGTTCCGCCTTCTGATGAGCAAAGCTCTCAGCTGACTTCGCAAGAGATGCCAAGAACAGCTCCCTGGCTCTCGCTAAAGATCCCACAGAGCTTTGCTCGGAATGGCAGCCTTGACTTGACAGCCCTGTCCAGAGAGCTCCTGCCAGGTCAGGTTTGGCCCTGAAGCAGCAGGCACCTCCCGCCTGCCTGTCACCACGCTGCCTATGCTGTGGAGCAGCCCTGTGCACTGGCTCCCAAGCTCCCAGACTCTTAAGGCTGCTTGGCCCAGGCCCATCTCCAAGAGTCGGGACGTGGGTGTGCGGAGCTGTCTGCCAAACTAGAGAGCCTCGGCACAGGGGGGAGAGGAGTGCGGAGACTATTTTGGCCAAACATGAGAAATCCGTTGGAAATTCTTCCGAGCAACACAGAGGTAAACAATGGATCCATACATCCCATAAGCAATGTACAGATGAAGCTTCCCACACAAGTGCATGCACACGCGTGCACACGCACACACACACATGCACACGCACAGAGACTTCTTGGCTGTGAAGTGGTGTTGACAAACACTGCTGTGCTCAGCCTGGTGAATCACAAGCACATGGCTTCGGTTTCCCTTGAATTGATGCCCGGTGTAAGAAAGAAGGAAGGGGGAGAAGAGGGTTTGGCAAAAAGGAAGGAAGGAAGGAAGGAAGGAAGGAAGGAAGGAAGGAAGGAAGGAAGGAAGGAAGGAAGGAAGGAAGGAAGGAAGGAAGGAAGGAAGGAAGGGGAAAGAAGGAGGGAGGGAGGAAGGAGAAAGAAAAAAAGAAAGAAAGAAAGAAAGAAAAGAAAAGAAAGAAGGAAGGAGAAAGAAGGAGGGAGGGAGGATGGAAGGAAGGAGAAAGAAAGAAAGAAAGAAAGAAAGAAAGAAAGAAAGAAAAGAAAGAAAGAAGGAAGGAGAAAGAAGGAGGGAGGGAGGATGGAAGGAAGGAGAAAGAAAGAAAGAAAGAAAGAGAAAGAAGGAGGGAGTGAGGGAGAAAGGAAGGAAGGAAAGAAGAAGAAAGAAAGAAGGAAGGAAGGAAGGAAGGAGAAAGAAGGAGGGAGTGAGGGAGAAAGGAAGGAAGGAAAGAAGAAGAAAGAAAGAAGGAAGGAAGGAAGGAAGGAGAAAGAAGGAGGGAGGGAGAAGAAGGAAGGAAGGAGAAAGAAAGAAAGAGAAGTAAAGAGAAAGAAAGAAAGAAAGAAGGAAGGAAGGAAGGAGAAAGAAGGAGGGAGGGAGGATGGAAGGAGAAAGAAATAAAGAAAGAAAGAGGGAGAAAGAAGGAGGGAGTGAGGGAGGAAGGAAGGAGAAAGAAAGAAAGAAGGAAGGAAGGAAAGAGAAAGAAAGAAAGAAGGAAGGAAGGAGAAAGAAAGAAAGAAGGAAGAAAGGAAGGAAAGAGAAAGAAAGAAGGAAGGAAAGAGAAAGAAAGAAGGAAGGGAAGGAGAAAGAAAGAAAGAAAGAAAGAAAGAAAGAGAAAGAGAAAGAAAGAAAGAAAGAAAGAAAGAAAGAAAGAGAGAACTGGAGGCTCGGGCTGGCTCCAGATGTTGGATAACCACCCAGTTCCCTCGTGTTGCTCTTGTCTGGGTATGTGTGAAAATAAGATGGAATGGACGACCAAGTTTGGGCTCCAACTCCTGGTGGCGTGTGCATGTAGGCATGCTTACACATATGCACACACCACCTGTGAGGCAAGTTTGCCCATGTTCTGCGCCTGTTTCGTGACAAGAGACTGAATGTGGGTAAATAACACAACTTGTGGTTCTTCAGAGTCCTGGGCCAGCAGCAGCACCCCGTATCTGGTGATGGGAAAGGGCTTTGCATTCTCGCGGCAGCCCCAAGTGAAAGAGAATGATGGGATCCCTAAGGCGAGGGCACGGGGTGGAAGTTCTTATGACATTAGGTTGGATGCAGCCCAAAGCAAGCAGGAGGCAGACTTGTTTTCGTGGAGGAATGGGAAGGCGCCCTCTAAGAACTTAAAGCAACAGAAAAGGATCAGTAGTTTTTTCGGCTGGAGAAATGGCTTAGCGGTTAAGACATTTGCCTGCATAGCCAAAGGACCCAGGTTCAATTCCCCAGGACCCACGTAAGCCAGATGCACAAGGGGCGCACACATCTGGAGTTCATTTGCAATGGCTAGAAGCCCTGGCATGCATGCCCATTCTCTCTCTGTCTGTCTCTTCTCTCTCTTTCTCTCTCTCTCTGCTTGCAAATATGTAAATTAAATTAAATAAAAATAAAAATAAAAAAACCCAAGTAGCCTTATTGGGAGACAGTGGGGAAAAACCGCTCCCAGGGCTGGAGCCGGGCGTGGTGGTGCACACCTTTAATCCCAGCACTCAGGAGGCAGAGATAGGAGGATTGCTGAGAGTTCAAGGCCACCCGGAGAATACAGAATGAATTCCAGGTCAGCCTGGGCTAGAGTGAGACCCTACCTAAAAAAAAAGGGGGGGGGCAGGGCTGGAGAGATGACTCAGCAGTTAAGGTGCTTGACCCATGTTCAATTCTCCAAATCCCACATAAGCACAAACTGACGCAAGCACAAGGTGGCATGCATAGCTGGAGTTTGATTACAGTGGCTGGAGGCCCTGGAATACCCATTCTCTCTCTCTGTGTGTCTCTGTCTCTCTCTCTCTCATAAAAAAAGGCCAGTCTATTGGGCTTGCCTCAAAAAAAAATAATAATAATAAAGATGGGCTGGAGAGATGGCTTAGTGGTTAAGACACTTGCCTGCAAAGCCTAAGGACCCAGGTTCGATTCTCCAGGTCCCACGTAAGCCAGATGCACATGATGGCGTATGCATCTGAAGTTTGTTTGCGGTGGATAGAGGCCCTGGCGTGCCCATTCTCACTCTCTCTTTGTCCCTCTTTCTGTCTTTAATAAATAAATAAATCAGGAAAAAATTTTTTAAAAATAAAGAAGTGATGACAGCATGATTGAAGAGTCAGGGAAAACTTCTGGAGAGACGTGACATTTTAGTACATCCTAAGAGGCTGAGTTCCCCCTCCCACCACCACCACCCCAAAACCAGAATTGATGCCTTCTAGGCCCTCCGTAAATGTCTGGAAGCACTGTCCCCACGTCCCGAATAGATGGCAGCTGTAGCTCCCTCCTCCACAGCGGACAGCCTGGGAGGCAGAGCTCCTCCCCCCGTCCCCCATCCCACCTGCCTCTCTCACCTGGAGACCACCAGTGGGAGGATCAGCATCTTCAGCATCCTCATCAACAGCTCGCCAGGGAACTGGAAGTAACTAATTTCCTGAAAACACAGCGAGAGAGCTGCGGTTATAGCACATGGGGCCAACTTCATACTCGCCAGCACCCACAGCCCAGCGTGGCGGCGCGCGCCTTTAACCCCAGCACTCGGGAGGCAGAGGGAGGAAGGATCGAGGTGAGTTCGAGGCCCCCCTGAGACTCCATAGTGAATTCCGGGTCAGCCTGGGCTACGGCGAGACCCTCCCTTGGAAAAGCCAAAACCAAACAACAACGACACAACCCACAGTCCATTTGCACGTTCTGGTCTAGGACGTAGGTAGTACAGGCCAGGAGGAAAGAATTGGCTTTGGAGCCAAACAGAACTTTTAAAAAAATGTTTATTATTATTATTATTATTAACAACATATTTCGTATGGATACATCATGTGTTGGGACCCTCTTTTCCCTCATCCCTGCCCCCATTCCCTTAGGGGCCCTCCTCGGTGGGGTTGCAGGTATTCCCCATGGGGTTGTGGATTATGCGTTGTGGGAACAGCAGTCAGTTATTTTGGGGGGGGGGGAGGAATGCCTCTGGGCATGATGTCTCAACCTGTGGCTCTTATAATCTTTCCGCCCCCTCCTCTGCAAAATCCCCTGAGCCGTGGTGGGTGAGTTTTAAGTCCGCTTCAGTGGTGAGCTCTTAGGAGCCTCTGGATCTCTGCTTTGGTGCGTGTTGAGTCTCCTCAGGGTCCAATGCTGTCAAGCCCCATATCCAGCTCTGTAACCTTAAGCGCATGACTCAACCCTTGGGTTTCCCTCACCTGTAACGTGACGGTGCTGACTATTTCGAAGAACCACTGGGAGTCTCGAGTGAGAGAGCAGACAGAGACCGCACGTGAGCACCAGCAAGGCGCCCAGCTGACTTCAGTACACAGCAGCTCTCCCCATCTGTACCACTCACCCACCTAGCCATGCTCTAACTCTGCTCCATCTATCAGACAGTGAATGGCAAGAGGGCAGGACAGAGATTTGTCACTGCCACCCACACTGGGTCAGGCATCACCGGGGAATCCAAAGATGCATTAGGCATGGATTTAACCCAGAAAACATCCCTTTGAACCCAGAAATGCGTCCCTTTGGTTCCAGCTTATACACACTCGCTGGCCCCTCCTTTAGCCTGTCCCTGAGTGAGGCACAGTTTGGGGATAGACACACCAACCAGTCCAAAGCGCCCCCCCCCGTCGGGACCTGGAGAGATGGCTTAGTGGTTAAGCACTTGCCTGTGAAGCCTAAGGATCCCGGTTCGAGGCCCGATTCCCTACGACCCACGTAAGCCAGATGCACAAGGTGGCGCATGCATCTGGAGTTTGTTCGCCATGGCTGGAGGTCCTGGCACGCCCATTCTCTCTCGATCTGCTTCTTTCTCTCTCTGTCGCTCTCAAATAAATAAATAATAATAATAATAAATAGTAAAGGGCCTCCCTTGGGAAATTTCCACCTCTGCCCCTTCATAGGCTGTAAATCTTTGCTTAGTCCATGCATATCTGAAAGTCTAGCGTAACAGAGTCTGTTGTTCCTTAAAGCTTTAATTCACGGCCTTACTTATGCCAGCAGTTCACTGAGATCCGTTTCCAGAGTACACGAAGCAAAAAGAACTACAGATACCAGTCAAGTTACATTTTGGTGCTTGAACCTTTTTTTAAATTTTATTTTTATTTGAGACAGAGAAAAGGGGATAGAAAGAAAAAATGGGCACGGCAGGGCTTCTAGCCACTGCAAACAAACTCCAGACACATGCGCCACCTTATGCATCTGGCTTGTGTGGGACCTGGAGAATTGAATCTTGGGCCTTAGGCTTCGCAGACAAACACCTCAACCACTAAACCATCTCTCCAGCTCCCTGAACCTTTTATTTTTTATTTTTATTTTATTTTATTTTTATTTTTGGTTTTTCGAGGTTGGGTTTCGCTCTAGTCCAGGCTGACCTGGAATTCACTATTTAGTCTCAGGGTGGCCTCGAACTCATGGCGATCCCCCTACCTCTGCCTCCCAAGTGCAAGGATTAAAGGCGTGTGCCACCACGCCCGGCCTGAACCTTTTATTTTGTGCCTTAACATCATGGCCGATGCTTTGAAAAGCCCCAAAGCCCACTCATTTCATAGACGAGGAAGCTGAGCTCAGATCCCAGTCCCATTCTATGACCATTTCCAATGCACCAGAAAAACTATCTGATTTTCATTACGTCTACATCGTTTTTTTGGAAAAAAAAATTTTTAAATTTTAATTTATTTGTAAGCAGAGAGAGAGAGAGAGAGAGAGGAAGATAGAGAGAGAATGGGCACGCCAGGGCTAGGCCACTGCAAATGAACTCCAGATGCATGTGCCCCTTGTGCATCTGGCTTACGTGGGTCCTGGAGAATCGAACCAGGGTCCTTTGGTTTCAAAGGCAAACACCTTAACCACTAAGCCATTTTTCCAGCCCGGAAAATTTTTTTTATGGCACTAGAGATTAAACCTAGGGGCTTGCAAAGGAATGCACATTATTAATTATTTATTAATTATTTCCTCTGGTATCAACATTTCTTTTTTTAAAAATATATTTATTTATTTATTTATTTATTTATTTATTTATTTATTTAAGAGATAGAGAAAGAGGGAGGGAAAGAATGGGCACACCAGGGCCTCTAGCCACTGTAAACAAACTTCAGATGCATGTGCCTTTGTGCATCTGGCTTACATGGGTCCTGGAGAATCGAACTGGGATCCTTTGGCTTTGCAGGCAAACGCCTTAACCGCAAAGCCATCTCTCTAGCCCCCATTTCTTTTTTATTGTATTATTATTTATTTATTTGCAAGCAGAGAGAGAGAGAGAGATAGAAGAGAGGCAGACAGAAGAGAGGCAGACAGAGAGAGAATAGGCATGCCAGGGCCTCCAGCCACTGCAAATGAACTCCAGAAGCGTGTGCCCCTCATGCATTTGGCTTATGTGGGTACTGGGGAAGCAAACCAGTATCCTTTGGCTTTGCAGGCAGACACCTTAACCGCTAAGCCATCTCTCCAGCCCTGGTATCAATATTTGTAAATAATATTACAATGCCAGTTCTTATGCGATCTGTTTGCTTTTTTTTTTTTTTTTTTTTTTTTTTGGTACGTACACTGTATGTGTATGTGTGTGAGTGTGGGCGCACGTGTGCCATGGCACGTGTGCAGTCAGAGGACAACCTTGGTGTGTCCTGGTCTTCTGTCTTGAGGAAGGTCTCTCACTTTATGAGAGTTCTGAACTCAGGTCCTCAATGCTTATACTGGCAAGCTCTTTACCCGCTGAGATCTCTCCAGCCCCAACGGCATCTTTACAGCCTGAAGATTCTCCTGAATCTTGGCCCAACGGCTCTCCCCTATTCCTGTTGCATTTTGTGCAGCCTGTTTCCTGGTGTAGGGCGTCATTCATTTTTTTTTTTTTTAGCTTCTGTCTTTTTTGTTTTTTTTTTTTTCTTTTCTTTCTTTCTTTCTTTCCTTTCTTTCTTTCTTTCTTTCTCTTTCTTTCTTTCTTCTTTCTTTCTTTCTTTCTTTCTTTCTTCTTTCTTTCTTCTTTCTTTCTTTCTTTCTTTCTTCTCTTTCTTTCTTCTCTCTTTCTTTCTTTCTTTCTCTCGATCTTTTTCCTTTGGTTTTTCGAGGTAGGGTCTCACTCTGGCCCAGGCTGACATGGAATCCACTATGTAGTCTCAGGCTGGCCTTGAACTCATGATGATCCTCCTACCTCTGCCTCCCAAGTGCTGGGATTAATTAAAGGCGTGCGCCACCACGTCCGGCTTTGTTCTGTTTTTTCGAGGTAGGTTCTCGCCGTATCTCAGGCTGACCTGGAATTCACAGTGTATTCTCAGAGTGGGCTCAAACTCTCAGTGATCTTCCTACCACTGCCTCCCAAGTGCTGGGATTAAAGATGAGCGCCACCATGCCTAGCTTCTGTCTTTTTTTGTTTTGTTATGTTCCCTTCCTTCCTTCCTTCCTTCCTTCCTTCCTTCCTTTCTTTCTTTCTTTCTTTTTTCCTTCCTTCCTTCTTTCTTTCCCTTTTTCTTTCTTTCTTTCTTTCTTTCTTTCTTTCTTTCTTTCTTTGGTTTTTCAACATTTTGTTTTTCAAGATAGGGTCTCACTCTAGCCCAGGCTGACCTGGAATGACCTATGTATTCTCAGGGCAGCCTCGAGCTCACCGGATCCTCCTACCTCTGCCTCCTGAGTGCTGGGATTAAAGGCGTGCGCCACCACGCCTGGCCAGTTCTGTCTTTATTTTTACTGGAACATCTCCTTTGCTGTCATCCTTCAGAGAGGTAGAGGGAGAACAATGGCCTTTGTTCTACCCTACCTTGATTAATATCCGATCCATGAGGGGAAAATAATTTCTTCCTCCATTGAAGGGTCGTTTTTCTTCAGTTTTTCGTATTGCTGAAGATATTCAGAGCCCTTCTTATATCCTATTTCTTCCTTGAAACCTGTTTTATTCCCTTGGAGCCATTTAAGGTTTATCAGTTTATCTCTGTTTCTTTTTCTGTAATTTCATAGTGATTGATTGCCATGCCGCAGTAATGATTTAAATTCCTCCCTCCCTTTCTCTCTTCCTTCCTTGTCCTGTGCTTACTTACTACTTCTTTTTATTTTGTTTTATTTCATTTTAGTTTTGGTTTTTGTCAAGGTAGGGTTTCATTCTAGCCCAGGCTGACCTGGAATTCACTATGTGGTCTCAGGGTGGCCTCGAACTCGCAGCGATCCTCACCACCACGCCTAGCTTCTGTCTTTTTTTTGTTTTGTTGTGTTTCCTTCCTCCCTTCCTCCCTTCCTTCCTTCCTTCCTTTCTTTCTTTCTTTCTTTCTTTCTTTCTTTCTTTCTTTCTTTCTTTCTTTCTTTCTTTCTCCTTTGGTTTTTCAACATAGTGTTTCACTCTAGCCCAGGCTGACCTGGAATGACCTATGTATTCTCAGGGTGGCCTCGAACTCACACAATCCTCCTACCTCTGCCTCCTGAGTGCAGGGATTAAAGGTGTGCGCCACCATGCCTGGCCAGTTCTGTCTTTATTTTTACTGGAACATCTCCTTTGCTGTCATCCTTCAGAGAGGTAGAGGGAGAACAATGGCCTTTGTTCTACCCTACCTTGATTATAATCCGATCCATGAGGGGAAAATAATTTCTTCTTCCATTGAAGGGTCGTTTTTCTTCAGTTTTTCGTATTGCTGAAGATATTCAGAGCCCTTCTTATATCCTATTTCTTCCTTGAAACCTGTTTTATTCCCTTGGAGCCATTTAAGGTTTATCAGTTTATCTCTGTTTCTTTTTCTGTAATTTCATAGTGATTGATTGCCATGCCGCAGTAATGATTTAAATTCCTCCCTCCCTTTCTTTCTTCCTTCCTTGTCCTGTGCTTACTTATTACTTCTTTTTATTTTGTTTTATTTCATTTTAGTTTTGGTTTTTGTCAAGGTAGGGTTTCATTCTAGCCCAGGCTGACCTGGAATTCACTATGTGGTCTCAGGGTGGCCTCGAACTCGCAGCGATCCTCCTACCTCTGCTTCCCAAAGGCTGGGATTAAAGGTTGTGTGCCACCATGCCCCGCTTTTCCTTTTTTTTTTTTTTTTTTTTTTTTGAGCGAGACAGAGAGGGAGAGAGAGGAGAGAGGAAGAGACAGCCTCTGTGAACAAACTCCAGATGTGTGTACCCCCTTGCGGGCATGCGCGCATTGCGTGCTTGCATCACTTTTGCGTCTGGTTAAACGAGGAACCTGGAGATTCAAACAGGCGTCCTTCGGCTTCTCAGGCAGGCGCCTTAACCGCTAAGCCATCTCTCCAGCCCTTCCCTGCTTTTGATTCCAAGTCTTATCTTTCCCAGTTAGATCTCTTCTGGATCCTACAAGCAAGACTACCTGGCATCTACTCCTGCCTACCCTGGATGTTAGCGTTACTGCTTTCTGTTAAATGGGACTGTTCAATTCCATCCACTGACTGCACTGCCTCACTCTTAGAGTCTCACAGCCTCCTTTCTCAATGAGAAAGTAGTTTATATCCTTTAAAAGGTCCCATTGGGGGCTGGAGAGATGGCTTAGTGGTTAAGGCGCTTACCTGCAAAGCCTAAGGGCCCATGTTCAACTCTCCAGATCCCACATAAGCCAGATGCACAAAGGTGAGGCAAGTGCAAGGTCACACATGCCCACTAGGTGGCAAAAGTGTCTGTTTTTTCATTACAGTGGCTGGAGGCTCTGGTGCACCAATTCTCACTCTCTCTCTCTCTCTCTTTTTTTTTTTTGGTTTTTCATTTTTCAGTTTTCCAAGGTAGGGTCTCACTCTAGCCCAGGCTGACCTGGAATTCACTATGCAATCTCAGGGTGGCCTCGAACTCACAGCGATCCTCCTACCTTTGCCTCCCGAATGCTGGGATTAAAGGTGTGCGCCACCACGCCCGGCCCAATTCTCACCCTCATTTACAAAAATGGCCATTCTGTTGGGCTTGCCTCAAAAAAAAAATTTTTTTTTAAATAAAAAGAGCCCATTGGACCCCAAGAAGGAAAGGAAAATGGACGTAAGATGCAATTATAATTCTCTAGGGTTTAACTCAAAATGGTCTGTATTTATTTTTAGTTTTAGTTTTTGGTTTTTTGAGGTAGGGTTTCACTCTAGCTCAGGCTGACCTGAATTTACTCTGTAGTCTCAGGCTGGCCTCAAACTCACGGCGATCCTCCTGCCTCTGCCTCCCGAGTCCTGGAATTAAAGGCGTGCGCCACCACGCCCGGCTGGTCTATGTTTTTTAAATGAGCTAATCATATGTAAAGGTAAAAACCAAGTCGTAATTTTATGAGTTTATTTCACAAATAGAACATTTTACTATTTTCTAAATTG